>OX123207.2:11781201-13019482 GCA_944739405.2 Euclidia mi | reverse complement strand
AAGCTAATGGTGATGAACAAGCTTATAAGATATTTCGCCCCTTTAACGAAAGAAACGCTATAAAATGTTTTTCAGAAGGATTAGGGAACCAGAGGTTAGGTACTATTATTTCGGCTAGGAATTTGACTTCGTTGAAGGATGCTATCAGAGTCGCTGAGGACGAGGCATCCAGTTCCACTTCGGAGCATCAGGTCATGTCATACGGTCGCCGGCCACCGCGACGAGGTTTTGGTAATTATTTTCGCAATAGAGGATATGGATTTCATAATCGTAATTCATATAATTGTTATAATAGTAATAGGCAAGTGTCGCAAGCGCATCATATTTCGAGCACGTCATCGAACACGTTTCAAAGCGGCCGCGGGCGCAGCGGCGCACGGGCACAGGCACGAGGCGTATCAACTTCGAGGTATGTACGTGGAAATTATAATCGTGGCAATTATACAAATAGGAATTTAAATCACTTTACGTCTAATCCAAATACGTCGGTAAATAGTAACGAGTAAGGTGACCATAATTTAGACGAGTTTTTCGTTCCTAATCAAATTTTAGTTAGTGATAGTATTAATTGGGTAACTTTAAGTTTAGATAATGTAGAATTAGAACTTTTAGTAGATATGGGGGCCTCCTTATCAGTGATTAAGTATGAAGTTTTAAGTTTAGCTAAGTTAGAGTTACATAAGTGTGATTTAAATATATATGGAATTGGTGTAAGTTTGAAATCAGTAGGTTTTGTCTATTTAACGTTGCAATGTGAAAACATTTCTTTTAAACATAAATTTTACGTATTTAAAAGTTTACCATGTAAAGCAATT
Organism: Euclidia mi; assembly: GCA_944739405.2. NCBI lineage: Eukaryota > Metazoa > Arthropoda > Insecta > Lepidoptera > Erebidae > Euclidia > Euclidia mi. Next base: position 13,018,667 of record OX123207.2, on the reverse strand, counting down.
GGTATACTGGGTCAGGATTTTATAAAACGGTACTGTGGAGTAGTACATTATGGGACCGATACTTTGTCCCTCAAGTGCAAGGAAAGTATTGTCACACTACCTTTACATTATTATAGCTATTCTTTAAAAGTCGCACCGCGATGTGAAGTTATTGAATACATACCTACACGTATCAATTATGATTGTGTTGTGTATCCCAAAGAGATAAGACGGCGTATTTTTAGCTAGTGTTGTAGCAAGGCCTAAGAATGGCAAAATGCCTGTGAGGATTTTAAATACTACCGAGGAGGAAGTGAATTTGTGCTTGAGCGAGTTAGAGGTAGACAAATTAGAGAATTATGATATTTATAATTTTGAGAAACCGGATATAAATGTAGAGAGGATTCGTAAATTATTTTCTTTGCTTGATTTGGGGTCATACCTAAATAAAGAAGAGCAATTGTCTATTGAACAGATTTGTGCTAAATTTTCAGATATTTTTCATTTACCGGGTGACAAGTTAAGCGTAACTAATGTTTACGAGCAATCTATTCATTTAAAGGAGCATGCTACCCCCGTGTATAGGAAACAATACCGAATTCCATTTACGCAGAAAAAGGAACTAAATGAACAGATAGACAATATGTTGCGAGAGGGAATTATAGAAAAAACTAGTAGCGAATGGTCGAGTCCTTTGTTACTAGTGCCTAAAAAATTAGATAGAACTGGTAAACGTCAGTGGAGAGTAGTCATTGACTATAGGCAATTAAACTAGAGAGTACAGGATGACAAATTTCCTCTACCGAATACCACCGATATATTAGAATCGTTATCTGGTGCCATTTATTTTAGCCATTGTGATTTGAGTTGTAGTTACTATCAATGCAATTTATCGCAGGATTCCAGGAAGTACACTGCGTTCACTACTGACTGCGGGCAATATCAAATGTGTCGGTTACCGATGGGGTTAAAAATTAGCCCATCTGCTTTTAGTAGATTAATGACAGTTGCTATGTCGGGACTTAATTACGATAAATGTATCATTTATTTAGATGATTTAGTAATTTTTAGCAGAAATTTGATCGAACACAATACTAATTTAATGTCAGTATTTACACGTTTGCGTAAAGTAAATCTAAAACTCAATTCTTCAAAGTGTGAATTTTAAAACGACAAATTCTATATTTAGGCCACGTAATATCAATAACAGCCGACGGAATTTTACCCGACCCTGACAAAATTCGCGTCATCGAAAGTTATCCGACACCGACATGCGTCGATGCCGTCAAACGTTTTGTTGCCTTTAGTAATTATTATAGGAAATTTATTCGTAATTTTGCAGGAATTGTTTTGCCACTAAACAAGTTATGTAGAAAGAAAGTTAACTTTGAGTGGACTACTGAATGTCAAAATGCATTCGACACGCTTAAAAGGTTGCTTTGTAACCCTCCTGTTTTAGACTATCCAAATTTTTCACAGCAAAATGAATTTATATTACAAACAGATAGTTCTGGTTATGCAATTGGCAGTGTTTTATCAAATTCTAATGGAAAACCTGTCACATACGCTAGTCGTAGTTTAAACAAAGCTGAATTAAATTATGCTACAATAGAGAAGGAACTTTTAGCAATAGTTTGGTCAATAAAATATTTTAGACCGTATTTATATGGTAAGAAATTTATAATTAGAACAGATCATAGACCATTGCTTTATCTTTTTAATATGACTAATCCATCGAGTCGCTTAACAAAATTTCGGCTTTTATTAGAAGAATATGATTTTAAAGTAGAGTATGTCAGAGGAAAGGAGAATGTAGTAGCGGATGCACTATCTAGAATCATTTTGACTTCAGACGAATTAAAAGAGATGAGTAACAAACAATTATGTGTTATGACTAGGGCGCAGAAGCGAAAGGTTATAAGTGAAAAAACATCGAATCCGATAGATTCGGAGACTTCGAACGACGATAGGCCTGATCAACCTAAAGTTCTAGAGGTTCTCAAAAAATGTGACACTGATGTAGAATTTCTTATATTACCGGTAAAAACTATACGTAGAATATTAAAAAACGAGAATAGAGAGGATTTAAATTTTTCACAGAAAGGAAACTATGTTTATTGTGATAGAAAGAAACATTTATTTGCCAAGTCATGTTCTTTAGCAGTCTATTCGCGAGACGATTTACTGAAAGAAATGGTGTTATTGTGCAAACAATGTAATATTGAAGAGGTTACGGTTATTAAAACTAAGAAAAATAAGGCGTTTATAGAAAGTTTAGCTTAATATACTGCAAAAAATAATATTAAAAGTTTCCCACGTATATGTATTGTAAAAGACGTTCAAAGAATTCATACGAATGATGAGAAAAAAGTAATCATGAACGATTTTCATTTATTACCAAGTAGTGGACACGTAGGAATTAGGCGAATGGTACATACATACATACATACATAGACTCACGCCTGTTTCCCCGAAGGGGTAGGCAGAGGCATATTAAACGCCCACTTTTCGCCAGTGTTTTGATCCCACGTAATAGGTGGCGAGCCTATTGCCGCTTATTGGGACATTTTGTTTGCCAGAGCCTCGTCCGTTGATCGGCAGGTGCACCACTTGCAGGTGCGGTTGGCTTGGGACCCTAAGTTCTTGGTGGGAACTCTATGCACCTTGGCGAATGGTAAATAATATTAAAAAATATTATTTTTGGCCATCGATAGAAAAAGACGTTAAGTGCTATGTCGAAAAATGCTAGAAATGTCAGAAACAAAAGTACACAAAAATTCACAAAGAGCCATTGACTATAACAACTACAGCATCTTCATCTTTTGAGAAAATTTTCCTTGATATAGTTGGTCCATTGGATAGAGACGATTTAGGCTATAACTACATATTAACTTTACAGTGTGAGCTTAGTAAATATGTCGAAGCATATCCCTTAATAACTAAAACAACTCACGAAGTTGCTAAAGCATTCGCGGAAAACTTTATTTTACGTTATGGTATTCCGAAAGAAATAGCAAGTGATAGGGGTACTGAATTTGTTTCCAAAGTAATGTCAGATATGTGTAAAATTTTAAATATAACTCAAACTATAGCTACGTCATACCATCATCAAAGCATTGGGTCATTGGAGAATAGCCATAAAACACTAGGAGCTTATTTACGAATACAGACTGACAATAATCCATCCCGTTGGAGTTCATGGTTACCGTACTGGTGTTTTTCGTATAACAATACTGTGCATACTGAGACAAAGTACACACCATATGAGTTAGTGTTCGGTAAGCTTTGTAGATTACCTAATAATCTGTGTAAGGACGTAGAGCCATTATACAACTTTGAAAATTATGCATTAGAATTAAAATACAGACTCCAAAAATCTCAAAATGATGCAAAACGTAATTTAATTATAAGTAAACAATGTAGAAAACTTAAGTATGATATGTCTATTAATCCAATTACATATAAGCCAGGCGATAAATTGTTATTGAAGAATGAAACAGGAAATAAACTTGATACTTTGTATTCGGGTCCGTTTATTGTAATTGTAGATCTTGCACCTGATGTTATGATTATTATAAATGGTAAACATATATTAGTTCATAAGAATAGAACTAAATTATATAAGGATTCTTAGTTAAGATTAGGTTAAAAAAAAATGCAATTTGTGTTTTTTTTTTTTTTAGGGGGATGATTTAGTGTGTATGTTACCTTATATGTATTAAAGTAGTAAGTAACTACCTTTATAATATTAGTGTCAGCATTTACCAAGGTATTTAATATGTATTAGTATGTTATATTCTTTGAGCAATAAAACTTGACTTTTGAACTGTACGGACGTGTTGCGTTATTATTGAAACTCTCCCTAAACGTGCCTCGGCACGTGGACACACCACACCACACCACAAATACTATTCTGATGTATAAGCTATGTAACTGCAACGTTTCATCAAAATCGGTTCAGTAGATTTAGCGTGAATGTGTAACTTATACAACTCATTCTCATTATCTGCCAGTCTGCCATGTTTTTAGGATAAAATAACTCACTTCGAAATAACACTATCTTGACATTGGTTATAGCGTTAAAAAGAGCTAATGAAAATAAACAATAATTTGCTTTGCACAATAATGTCCTAAAATGTAATTTGAGACAAATAGTAGAAACAAGATAGGACATTGAATAAAGCAATTCATTAAATTACTTCATGTAAGTAAAACAAAGACAAAATTGAAAACAGATATTTTAAGGTGGCTCTTTTTCACAGAAATAAATAGTAATAGAACGGTGACATGGGCGTGGTGCGCGTGTCAAACTATTGCACTATAGCGCATGTGTTTACACATGTTGTACAACATTATTCTGCCTGACAATCAGCAATGGTCAGTTTTTATATAAACAATAACATAATTTCATTTTCCACAGCTACATCACACACACACATCGATAATAATTCCTTAGTGTCCCCTCATTATCTATACGTCACTGTGGGCGGGGCTTGCTGAAATGTGGCACGCGCGAAATGTACGCGATGACGTGACATTCACCATTCTATTACTATTTATTTCTGTGCTCTTTTTTCTTAATTCGTTTGTTAGTAAACAAAATTGTTGGCAATTATAAAAATACACGCTTTAGGCCTCGGGCTTGGAGCTTAAAAACCGTATAATTGCGTACAAAACAGAGATGCGACCAATAATATGACTTTTATTAAGCGAGGTTAGGAGCATAAAGTTCGCGACGTCTAAGAAAGGTAGCATCATCTCAAGGTTGATATATTATGTACCTATATACGTTTGTCTGGTCAGATAGTCTTATGGTAAGTGACCCTTACTTAAAGCCCGATGTCGTGTGTTCCCATACAGCACAAATCTTGGAGTGATCAATATGTAAGTAGTTAGTTTTGTTTATATATATATTTTGCTTATGGTATTAGGCGGCAAACGAGCGCACGGATCGCCTGATGGTAAGCAATTACCGCCGCCCATAGACACAAGTAACACAACAGGAGTCACAAGCGCGTTGCCGCCCCTTGGTGTTGGGAAAAGGGATAGGATGAGGAGTGGGATGAGCTAGAAGGAATAGGGGATAGAGCCTCCGGCACTCTCACTCACCGAACGAAACGCAAAAGTTTAGGTACTGTTACTTTACGATGATTTTCTGTGAGAGGGTAGTACTTTCACGGTCGAGCCGGCCCATTCATGCTGATATCAGCAAGGCTCTACTACCGTTTATATTCGACCCGTTGTGGTTTTAAGTATTTCGAATCGTAAAGCGCAAGAGGCAGACATTTCTTTATATTTTGAAAAGAGTTCTGGTCACTAAAGTTTGTACCACATTTGATTATTGTAGTGCAACGTTTAGCAATTAATAAGAATACATTATAATATTGATGAATGTCTTCCTTGCAACCCATTAGCCTCATCACCCTTTGCAGATAGTCTTTCCTACAAATTAGAGATCCCTTGACAAACACATATAAACATACGAACGTGATGCCTCAATTATCCGACGCACATCTACCTTTATGGGTAGCAAGCGCTTTAAGGCGCTGTCCTAAGCGACTGTTTTGGTAAATGAGGGGGTGAAGCAGGGGAGGTGAAGGGAGCTTAGCTCCGTCTACTGCGGGGCGCCCCCCTTCATTCTCGTCGCGTGCGGCCTTTTATGCGCAAGCAAAACGTTTTAGCATATTGAATTGAGATACTGATATTAAAATTTATATTACATACATCAATCTGTTTGTATAATATAGGCATAGTGCAATTTTTGTTCTCAGTGCAGCCATGAGCAAAACTGGTTTACATTAGACGTTATAGGTATTAATAGTTGACGAAAGTAGGTAAATACTTACGTGCCGTAAGATGATAAAAATAATTAAGTCAGTTCCATGTATGGAGAGGCCATTATTATTTTGTATAAAAATAGTGAAGCAGTTCATAGAATACCTACATCTAATTCCATTCCTGCCAGTTTTCAAATCTGTTTTGCAATAAATTGGCTGTGACATACGGGCGGACAGACAGACAGACATAGCGAATCTATGAGGGTTCCGTTTTTTAAATTTTTGGCTACGGTACCCTAAAAACTACAATACTGCCCTACTAAGCGCAAAAACCGTATCTCAACTAAAGCGAGTTACGAGATAAGTGAAGTTTAGTAAAAGTTGATTTATTTTATTTATTTATGGATGTTTTATTTTTATTAAAGGTATAATTATTATGGTAAAGGTTTCGAAATACGTCGCCATTTTTAGGGGTTGAGAGTGATTGGGGGGAGGGGATTAGGTCTCGAAACCCCCTCTCACCATTTTCACTTGCCGGAAATACTTGGTTTCCTCTGAAAAAAAAATTTCTCCAAACATCGGTGTGTATGGCACTGCCAACTTCCACATTCATCACACTAGTTTAATAAACTAAGGTTGACAGAGCCCTGCGAAGTGCTCCTATTTTCGGATTAAGGGTCAAAATAAAACCTAACATAACCTATTTAGTTACTTATTACAGTTGCACCTAACCCTAGGCACTCGAAAGCAATGACGCACAAATTTGACATTAGCTGTCAATATGATTCCAAGATGGCGGTTTTGCGTTTCGTTTCACGGTTTTCACATAAAACCTAAAAATGACATTTGTAAAACTGTACTTTAGTATAAAAACTACGTTCCGTTTTACATAATTGCCAAAGTATTTATGAAATTTTGGAAATTGTTAAAAAATATTTAGACGCAACTCCGGCAGCCAAAATTACTTTTAGGGGATTAAAACGAACTTCCTTAAGCCCCCTACACTACCAATACCCTCAAATTCAGGCGACTCGTTTCGAAACCCAACCCATTATTATTTTTCAAAATAGATAAAATATCAAAAATATATGTGGATATAAGTACCTTATTCATGAGATACTGCTATGTCGCTTAGAAAATTATAGAATTAGAATTAGAGTTACTGCTTTTTCGTTAGCTCTCCTCATACATGTTTGTATAGAAAAATATAACAATTTTCTTTCGCATCAAATATGTGTTGTTTCAAAGAAAATAAATACTAAAAGATATTTATTTATATTCATTTATCATTTATTAACGAAATACAGAGTTTACAGCTCATCAAAAGTTAGCTGTCTGCTACAACCCGGCAGGTTTTCTTTATTCTCATCGAAAGTTAAAGGCAGTGTGTGAGGTGATAAGGCTTCAATACTTATTATTTGCTGTTGTTCACGAGGCACAGTTTCATCGACTTTCCTTTTACGGCTTGGTATTGTAGAAATTTCAAGCACCGATAAAACATTTGCCTCTCCGTGATCTTGCAATGCTATCCCTTGAGTTTGACGAGAATCAAAAATTTCATGCAACTGCCAATTCATATAAAACGTCATAAGCTTTTCTTTCATTTTCTTCTCCCAGAAAACATCATCTCTTTCTATAATTTCTATTTTTAGTGGTATACTTTCGCCACTCCACACAGCAAATAAACACTTTTGTTTGCGTGTAAGGTGGCGTTGCCCCTGAATTTGGTAATAACAATTACAATATTTGTTTAGACTAGTCAGTTCACTTTATTATCATTTTTCCATATTTGTCTTTTATTTGCTCTTATACTGTTCTCCAGGCCATTCTTATAGGCAACTATAGAACATGACATTTCCACAATCGTGTTTAGACCTATTAATCCATCTGGCGTGGCACCAATAAACGGATAATCCACAAGGCTCGATTGTTACATTGTCTTACTTCGCCACTTGTTGCACTTTGCACCGTTGTTCATTTTAGACATGCGCAACTGCTTTAACATTGCAAATATTTTATTTGTACAAAATATTTTTTACTAAGTTGGCTTTACTGCTGTTATCTCTTCTTTTTACCACTATACCAAAATTTCAATCTGTCAACATATTCTTACGCAAGTCGAACCAGTCACTGCTATCCCTCTTGTAATTTTTGCTTATCACTACGGAATTTGAGTCAAATTTGTTAAAAAATTGTTTGGCATTTCTTGGCTAGCTCTTGAACAAATCGTGTTAGGAATGACTGCAGTCAAATGTTTGTAACGTTGCAGAACTGTTATCTTTAACTTCACTGTAATTACAATAAAGGTAATTAGTTAGGTACTTTATTATTATAAAAATAACTATATCTTGTATTATAGTTATAGCAAACAGAGAAGTCACGTTCTTACTTGTAAATAATGATTGATTTTAGAAATTAAAAATATATAAGATATACTGATACATACCTAATAGTTTATGAATAATCAAAGTTTTACCCGATGTACCTAAATAGGTTTATGTTCACTACACAATAATACAACATTCGTTACCGCTTGTGTGCGGATTGCGGAGCGCCATGTTAGCGCTGTTTATTGTTTGCCGCGGCAGCATCTTAGCGCTCCAGGCGCTCTGATAAGCTAATGAATTTGGAATATAAGTACATAAAATGATTCGATTTTATGTTATTACTCTTTCAAAAATTGAAAACTGTGGCAGCTATGTATTGTGAGAATAATTTATATAATTATATTATGCATAATCAATAATCTATAACATAGTCAGTCATATAAGACTTATGAAAATAATTTGTGTAAAAATGTTACATATTTCATAATCACTTGGCCATGGATGAATTTCTATTTTATTACGACGCTTTCTTGTACAAATCCTTCGTAGAACTTTATTTCTCTAATTGTCCATATTTTATTCTTCTAATTATATATTTATAAGCACAGAAACAATAACACATTAAACGCAACAAGAGTATAAACTTAGGTCCTAATTATATGTCCCATAGTTACATGAAAAGCCTATTTGATTCAAAGTGTTCAGTCTATAACATAAAACATGAAATTACGAACTCAAATCGGCGTATTACAATAACAAATAGGTTTACGTAAAATTTCGAGCAGCGGAGACGCAAGCGACATGACCTATCTCTCACAGGGCTCATAGCCGAATGATGAGGTTTGGGCGGAGCGTAAACTAGCAACTGACACTCAGTACACCGCTTATGCTATTAAGGTTTAAATTGCTGAAGCGTTTGATATTAATGGGATCTACCGAGCGTCAAAATCATAGACGTTTGGCAGATTTTATTTAATTTTACAAAATATACACGTATAATAATTCTTTAGTTCATTAGGTTTCCTACAATATTATTAAAAAACATATGTCAGCTTACGATCAAAATATTGCAAACAGTGAGACGAAAGATTATTTTCTGCCTCGATTTTGTGATTTTTTTACCATGATTCTATTTTACATACATGAAAAATTCTTTCAAAAGTCTTTTGTTAAGACTTTTGCCTTTAAGCTTTATTTTTTGCTAGGTTGTAATATGTACCGTTATGGCTAGATGCGCGACGAAAAATTAGGTGTTTCACGGCTTCTGAGGTATAACAGCGCCTTAAGCGAGTTCTCGTAATTGTGAGTGTATTATTTGCGTTGAAGTTTAATATACAATTGTAGGTTATTACTTCAGGATTTTAAAATGAGGAATAAACAATTGTTTTTAATTTGTTTTGATAATTAATTACTGTTTATCTGATCCATCTAATTCTTATAGAAATCTAGGTATATTAATTAAACTATAAGCTATTATAAGTTTGGCAGCTCTAACGAAGTAATTGTGAAGAATAAAACTACTATAAAAACATATTTAACCTATATCTCTTATTTAGCACCTCCAGGTAGAAAAAAGTTGGTTTATACGGCAGAAGATGATAAACATAGATGATTCAAATTTATTAATTTAGGGTCTCTGACAAGAAATTCAAATTCTATGTCAAATCACTCTGGCTTGGTGAATCTCATGTTTCCGAATTACAAGCGACCATAAACATAACAAAACATAACATAACGTCACGCCTTTATCCCTGAAGAGGTAGGCAGAGGTGAATTTTTCACCCACATTTCGCTAGTTATGTTTTGGTCCCAATGTAATAGGGAGCGAGCCTATTGCCATCTACCGGGCACATTTTATTAAGCGAGTGAAAATTAGCATTTTTAATGCAGACATACTTCGAAAAGTCATTGGTGTGTGCCCGGGGTACCTGGGGATCGAACCCGAGACCGTCGTATCGGCTTTTAATCGCAATATGGTTTAAGTTTGAAACTAAACAAAAAGAGGATTTTTGTAAATCAGCTGTTCATAGAAGTCTCCTATACTCAGAACTAGTATTCGATTGACCAGTTTTTTTAACTACAATTTCCGCGCTATGAATGCACGGTTGGCGTAGTGGTTTAAGCGGCCGCCTCACCGCTTGACACTGCGCCGAGTCTTGTGGGTGCAATCCCCACTCGAGGGAACACTTTGTGTATTATACAAGGTTATATAGCGGGTCTTATTCGTGATAAATAATATATTTAAGGCATAAATACCTCGGTATTTGCCAAGGTTTCGACTGACTTGAAGTGGGTGTAGCAAATACCTCTGCTTACCTCTTCGGGGATATAGGCGTGAGATTATGTATGTATGTGTATCAATAAAGCGTTTGTCATCGTCTGGCCTATAAAGATTTACATCCCTGAACCTCGGAGAGATGTAAAACTGTGATTTACAGCAGCTGTAAACACATTTTGCTGTCGCTACAGATAGTTTCCACGAAGATCCATACTCTAACCTAATGCATAGAATATTGCTGTGTTTTGCGATCAGATGAAAGGCACTACTTTGAAATATAATAATGGTAATATTCTGTCAAATCAGGTTAGATGTCTTTGATACAACTGTGATAAAGCTATGAGGAAGGTTAAAAATATTATTTAAAAGAACTAGCTACATGGTACACAGGACCATTTTCATTAAAATATTTAATATACAGGAACAGTTGTTTGTATTTTGAATTCCCTAGATATTTTGAGCAAGATTAAGCAATCAAAACAAACTGCATCACAATTAGTTATAAATTTAAATAAATTTGCAACATTCGCGCAACGGTTTATCGAATTGCGGCGATATTCAAATAAAATTCAAATCATATATTCCATTAGGTCAGAAAGTTACCTTTATGAATGTGAAAAGTTACATCAGAGCTGTTTTATAGCTGACCAGTTTAAAAGTGCAAGACTTTTATGCAAAGAGCGTCGGTAATAGGGGTTTCGCTAAAAGTTGTATCTTTATAGCGTTTATAACTTGTGTCTTATGTGTGACTGTGTAGATGACCGTGTGGGAAAGATTTAAGGTTATTTATGAGAAAATCTTTATGTTTAAGGTTATATTCCCGCTTTGTACAAACAGCTGTTTAGCTAGTCTTTTAGGAAAAATCACATTTGCCATCTAGTCACGCTGGCTACAATATTAAAGTGCTGGCTTGATAGATATAGAGTACCACTCTTTCCCAGAAGATTGACCTATAGTCAGGCTTGTTTAAAAGTTGTGAAGATAATTCTCTGTCAGATTTGATTACGACAGACAGCAGAATCCAAAACAAAATTCAAAAGTAGCATTCCAGGAGATCACTATGATGCTAGCATGATGTTAATGTATTGTTTGACTAGAGACGTTAAAGTCTAAAAAACAAACTCATATTCACATATATAATAGTAGTTAGGGTATATTGCACTCATAAACAATAAAGTGCAATCACAGACGTTTGAAAGTGTTTAACAAGTTGTGATATGAAGGAATGAAGTGCCTGAATTTACACAGAGTGTGTGTCTCAAGAGAAATGTTCAATTTATTTGTGAGACAAACGACAGATGCGCTGTAAGTAATTGTCATGTTTAATATGTTATAATTTTGTTTGTATATTCTTCTAAGAAGTTGTACTAGCAATGTTTAGTATGTTGGTGTAGAGTTAGAAGATTGATACTGGTGCAAATTAATAAGCTTAAGCGGTGCGGAAGTTTGTGCTGATATGATTATGAATGTTTGTTTCGGTTAAATGCTGTCATTGCTTAACGGACTTTGATAGGATTATACAGTGATATAGTTTATATAATTGTTGCTGCAATTTAGAAATGTAGAGATTTCTCGTTCTAAGTAGGTACATAATGTAAAAACATGTTTGGTATTTTTTTTTATTGAATGGAGGTGATCAGTTCGATTCCGTATTAATTGACATCTTCATAATTGTATTATAGTATAAGAAATGTAGCGTTTCTTGAGGTTAATCATGATGAGCATAACTAGACGTTCACACGTCTAGTTATTAAGCCCTCGGTATTGCTAGCTATTGCCCGGTAGCAAAATTTAGATCCCTTTGAGCCTAGGTGAACACGATCGATCTAGCATATCACAAACGTGTTTGACAGTCGGTAAGTTAGTACCCTCAAGTATCCTGGCGCTGCTCTTAGGGTTACAGTTATTTATGCCTTTATGTTGCGAAGGGCAGACGGTAGCACTTTTCGGAATAACAAAGTTTCCAGACAATAGGCTCATGTTTTAATAAGAATGTCTTGTAACCATTCAATGACGATGATAATGTTGACGTTGCAGAGCCTTTTCACTGTATTTTGATTTAAATATCAATGAAAATAAACGGATATGTACTGTATCCGTTTATTTTCTTTGATTTAGTAAGAAAGCTGAAATTAGAGCTTCGCAATTACAAAACATGAAGGTTGCCTTTAGCATAATTATAATACAATCTGAAGATTACAGCAACTTCTAAGTTTCAAGTACGTCCTTTGTCAGTTTGCCAAGACAGTCCAAACGCTTGGATTGCTAAATAATGCAATTTTATTAAATATTCTTGAATACAGATGAACGTTAAGCGCATTATGCGCCCAGCCAAATATATAATACAATGTCAGCAAAATCTTAAAGTATGTCCTTCAAAATAAAGTAGTGCGTGATCCTGCATGATTTAACAACTAAATAAGTTGAGCTGAAGAATAAACTGCTGACCTAGCACATACATAAGTGCTTGTGTCTCCAGTGGTTTGCTTTAATTTGTTTCCTGCAAAAATGTCTGGTGCATTCTAAGTTACGGTTATGCTGAATGTGACCATTTTGAATGTTTCTACTTTGAATGTTACCATTTTCAATTTTGATTGTTGTCATTCTGAATAAGGTCTGATTGTGATGTCTGGTGAGTTCTGATGAGAGTGGTTAAGGAAGAATTATTTTCATCATAATATTATAAGGTATGTGTGGTCGAAGTATTATTTCACTGTGATGAAACAGCCTGTATACGCAGATGCATTTGATTGTATCAGCCTTAAAGTGCTGACGTACGGCAAAAGTGGCAAAACGTTGTCGGATACCCATATAATTTATTATTAACAATATAATAATAATTTGGAACCATGCCTTTATCTGATCCACTGCTGGGCTTGGGGCTCCTCTCACTATTAGAGTGAGACTAACGTCCACCTTGCTGACCAAGTACGGGTTGGTTTACATGTATTTCGAGAAGTTTATGGAGAACTGTCAGACATGCAGATTTCTTCAAGAAGATTTGCTTCACCGTTTAGCAAGCGAAAAATAAAAATAATTTCGTTATACTAAGTCTTTTAACTAATATCTCATAATTTATTTATCTTCATGTCTATGGTAATTATCGTCAGTATTTTACAGAAATATGGACATATATTTTAAAGAAGCCATTAAACCTAAGAATAACCTAACTTTTAAAAGTTTTTGGTTATTCTGTGAATAATTTTAGAACACTTTGATGACGAAATCTCGCTAATTTTATTAAGGGCCTGTTGCTAAGGAGCCAATAGTTGCTTTACAACTTTTATTTACATTTAAGCAATTGGAATCATAAATAACTTTATTTTATATTATAATTATGTTAAATTTTCTAATCATATTCCGCAGATCTTTGAACAAGACCTGACTTCAAAAGAGCCAAGAGATCTGGTTGAATATATATTTTTGATTATTAGATCACCAAACAGTATATATAAAATTCTTGCGTCACTGACTGACTGACAGACAACGCACAGTCAAAACTACAGGGTGCAAGAAGCTGAAGGCATGTAGGTTCCTTGGGAAAAAGGTATAGGGTTGTTCTGACTTAGATAGTTTCTGAAATGTCCACCTTAGGGAATAAAGTACTCCTACAAGCCGTAGGCAAAATCTAGCTTACTATAAAGTCATAAATATAAAAAAAAAACTGTGAAAGTACTATAAATCAAGGCAGCAACAAAGTGATTGCTTTTATATCGAGTTAGTTGTAGAATTTAAAATAGCTATTAGGGTAATAAAGAGAAACCAGCTATGCCATCACATCTTCCTATCTTACTCTGTGGCATGTAAATTATTACTAGCGAACAAAAGACAAAACATGTGTTTTCTATTAACTTGAAAATGCTCGTTGATTTTAATTTTGGTAGTTGATGTTTCTCTATTTTTATATATGTTTTATATATAAAATTCTGTAGGAAATGTGAATAATATATAAATTGAATATTATGATAAATCCTTTAAAAATTGAATATTCTGTTAAATCTGGTTACATTTGTAGCTAAGGATGGTTGGTTGGTTCATGGATGTAATTGGGACGAGACTAAGATATGGATGAAACAAAACCTAATTGGATAGGCTTTCTCCAAAGAAAAATAATAAAAGAATCTTAATGAGCACACTCATCAATATCTGTGACAATAACTCTTGTAAAAAGATAAGTCATCGAATAAAAATATTCTCTTTTGAAGTTGCTTTAAAAAGATTCAATTTCATACGTAAGCGTATCTCTGAAATGTGTCAGTGGTTGAAGTGGTTTTACGATTCAGAATTACTTTCAGACAGTTGGACCAGTCGTACCAATTTAATATAATAGTCTGTAATTTCTGAATGAATTTCTCGTGGCCATAAAATGTTTAAGTTTAGTTAAACTAGTAAGCGGATCCCAGAATCCAACTGGGATAACGCGAGGAGGATGATGATAAAATGTTTAAGTTTGCTATACAAAACACTACTTTTGAGCGCGGCTGCACCCGCTTGGATGACGTTTTTCGTTGTAAAAGGTAGCCTTTAATACTATTCTGATGTATAAGCTATGTAACTGCAACGTTTCATCAAAATCGGCTCAGTAGCTTTTGCGTGAATGTGTAACTTACACCCATATATTTATAACCCATTCTCATTTTCTGCCAGTCTGTCATGTTTTTATTAGTAGGATAAAATAACTCACTTTGAAATAATAATCTTGACACCGGTTATAGCGTTAAAAAGAGCTAATAAAAAAAAAAACAATAAATTGCGTTATACAAAAATGACCAAAAATGTTAATTTGAGACAAAAAGTAGAAACAATGTAGGACACTGAATGAAGCAATTCATTAAATTACTTCATGTAAGTAAAACAAAGACAAAATTGAAAATTGATATTTTAACACCTTAAAGAAAAAAGAGCCACCGCTCTTTTTTCTTAATTCGTTTGTTAGTAAGCAAAATTGTTTGCAATTATAAAAATACACGCTTTAGGCCTCGGACTTGGAGCTTATATGACTACTGTACCTACAATTGCGTACAAAACAGAGATGCGACCAATAACATGACTTGTATTAAGCGAGGTTAGGAGCATAAAGTTCGCGACTTTTTAGAAAGGTAGCATCATCTCAAGTTTGATATATTATGTATTTATTTTTGACTGGTCTGATAGTCTAGTGGTAAGTGACCCTTACTGGTAAGCCCGATGTCGTGGGTTCCCATACAGCACAAATCTTAGAGTGATCAATATGTAAGTAGTTAGTTTTTTTTTTTATATTCGACCCGTTGTGTTTTGAAGTATTTCAAATCTTACCGCGCAAGAGGCAGAAATTTCTCTATATTTTGAAAAGAGCTCCGGTCACTTGAGTTTATACCACATATAATTATTGCAGGGCAACAAGTTAGCAAATAAGAATACACTATAATATTGATGAATATCTTCCTTGCAACCCCTTAGCCACATCACCCTTTGCAGATAGTCCTTAGTGCAAATTAAATATCCCTTAACAATCACATATTAACATACACACACATACGAACGTGATATCTCAATTATCCGACGCACATCTACCTTTATGAGTAGCAAGCGCTTTAAGGCGCTGTGCTAAGCGACTGTTTTGGTAAATGAGGGGGTGAAGCAGGGGAGGTGAAGGGAGCTTAGCTCCGTCTACTGCGGGGCGCCCCCCTTCATTCTCGTCGTGTGCGGCCGTATTCTGGCGACATCCGTATTCCAATATTTCAAAATCGCAAGCAAAACGTTTTAGCATATTGAATTGAGATACTGATATTAAAATTTATATTACATACATCAATCTGTTTGTACAATATAGGCATAGCGCAATTTTTGTTCTCAGTGCAGCCATGAGCAAAACTGGTATACATTAGACGTTATAGGTATTAATAGTTGACGAAAGTAGGTAAATACCTACGTGCCGTAAGATGTTCAAAATAATTAAGTCAGTTCCATGTATGGAGAGGCCATTATTATGTAGTTTTGTTTTTGTATAAAAATAGTGAAGCAGTTCATAGAATACCTACATCTAATTCCATTCCTGTCAGTTTTCAAATCTGATTTGCAATAAATTGGCTGTGACATACGGGCGGACAGACAAACAGACATTGCGAATCTATAAGGGTTCCGTTTTTACAATTTTTGGCTACGGTACCCTAAAAACACAATACTTGGTCTACTAAGCGCAAAAGCCGTGTCTCAACTAAAGCGAGTTACGAGATAATTGAAGTTTAGTAAAAGTTGATTTCTTTTATTTATTTATGGATGTTTATTGTTATTATAGGTATAATTATTATGGTAAAGGTTTCGAAATACGTCGCCGTTTTTAGGGGTTGTGAGTGATTGGAGAGAGAGGAGGGGAGGTCTTGAAACCCCCCTCACCATTTTCACTTGCCGGAAATACTTGGTTTCCTCTGAAAAGAAATAATCTCCAAACATCGGTGTCATGGCACTGCCAACTTCCACATTCATCACACTAGTTTAATAAACTAAGGTTAACGGAGCCCTGCGAAGGGCTCCTATTTTCGGATTAAGGGTCAAAAGAGAACCTAACATAACCTATTTAGTTACTTATTACAGTCGCACCTAACCCTAGGCACTCGAAAGCAATGACGCACAAATTTGACATTAGCTGTCAATATGATCATTCCAAGATGGCAGTTTTGCGTTTCGTTTCACGTTTTTCACATAAAACATAAAATAGACATTTGTAAAACTGTACTAAAGTATTAAACTACGTTCCGTTTTGCATAATTGCCAAAATATTAATAAAATTTTGGAAATTGTTTAAAAATATTTAGACGCAACTCCGGCAGCCAAAATTACTCTTAGGTGATTAAAACGAACTCCCTTAAGCCCCCTACACTACCAATACCCTCAAATTCAGGCGACTTGTTTCGAAACCCAACCCATTATTATTTTTCAAAATAGATGAAACATCAAAAATATATGTGGATATACCTTATTCATGAGATACTGTTATGTCGCTTAGAAAATTATAGAATTAGAATTTGAGTTACTGCGTTTTCGTTAGCTGTCGTCATACATGTTTGTATGAAATATAAAATAAAATATAAAAATTTCTTTCGCTTCAAATATGTGTTGTTTCAAAGAAAATTAATATTAAAAGATATTAATTTATATTCATTTATAATTTATTAACGAAATACAGAGTTTACAGCTCATCAAAAGTTAGCTGTCTGCTACAACCCGGCAGGTTTTCTTTATTCTCATCGAATGTTAAAGGCAGTGTGTGAGGTGATAAGACTTATTATTTGCTGTTGCTCACGAGGCACAGTTTCATTTACTTTCCTTTTACGGCTTGGTATTGAAGAAATTTCAAGCACTGATGAAACATTTTCCTCTCCGTGATCTCGCAATGCCATTCCTTGAGCTTGACGAGAATCAACAATTTCAGGCAACTGCCAATTCATGTAAAACGCCACAAGCTTCTCCCAGAAAACATCATCTCTTTCTATAATTTCTATTTTTAGTGGTATACTTTCGCCACTCAACACAGCAAATAAACACTTTTGTTTGCGTGTAACGTGGCGTTGCCCTGAATTTGGTAATAACAATTACAATATTTGTTTAGACTAGTCAGTTCACTTTTTTATCATGTTTCCATATTTGTATTTCATTTGCTCTTATACTATTCTCCAGGCTATTCTTATATGCAACTTTAGAACATTAAATTTCCACAATCGTGTTTGGACCTATTAATCCATCTGGCGTGGCACCAATAATCAAATAATCCACAAGGCTCGATTGTTACATTTTCTTGCTTCGCCAGATGTTGCAAAGCCAGTTGTTCATTTTAGATTCCATGCGCAACTGATTTTACATTGCAAATATTTTATTTGTACAAAATATTTTTTACTAAGTTGGCTTTACTGCTGTTATCTCTTCTTTTTACCACTATACAAAAATTTCTATCTGCCAACATATTCTTACGCAATTCGAACCAGTCACTGCTATCTCTCTTGTAATTTTTGCTTATCACTACGGAATTTGAGTCAAATTTGTTAAAAAAATTGTTTGGCATTTCTTGGCTAGCTCTTGAACTGATCGTGTTTGGAATGACTGAATTCAAATGTGTGTAAGACGTTGCAGAACTGTTATCTTTAACTTCACTGTAATTACAAGAATGATAATTAGTTACGTACTTTATTATTAAAAAAATACTATATCTTGTGTTATAGCAAACAGAGAAGTCACCTTCTTACTTATAAATGATTGATTTTAGAAATTAAAATGATATTAGATGTACTGAAACATACCTAATAGTTTATGAATAATCAAAGTTTTACCCGATGTACCTCAAAAGGTTTATGTTCAAAACACAATAATACAACATTCGTTACCGCTTGTGTGCGGATTGCGGAGCGCCATTTTAGCGCTGTCATCATTATTGTTCGCCGTGGCGGCATCTTAGCGCTCCAGGCGCTCTGACAAACTAATGAATTTGAAATATATAGGTACATAAAATGATTCGATTTTATGTTATTACTCTTTCAAAAATTGAAAACTGTGGCAGCTATGTATTGTGAGAATAATTTATATAATTATATTATGCATAATCGATAATATATAAGTAACATAGTTAGTCATAAAAGACTCTTATGAAAATAATTTGTGTAAAAATGTTACATATTTCATAATCACTTGGCCATGGATGAATTTCTATTTTATTACGACGCTTTCTTGTACAAATCCTTGGTAGAACTTCATTTCTCTAATTGTCCATATTTTATTCTTCTAATTATATATTTATAAGCACAGAAACAATAACATATTAAACGCAACAAGAGTATAAACTTAGGTCCTAATTATATGTGCCCATAGTTACATGAAAAGCCTATTTGATTCAAAGTATTCAGTCTATAACATAAAACATGAAATTACGAACTCAAATCCGCGTATTATAATAACAAAAATGTTTACGTAAAATTTCGTGCAGCGGAGACGCGAGCGACATGACCTGTCTCTCACAGGGCTCATAGCCGAATGATGAGGTCTGGGCGGGGCGTAAACTAGCAACTGACACTCAGTACACCGCTTATGCTAATAAGGTTTAAATTGCTGAAGCGTTTGATATTGATGGGATCTACCGAGCGTCAAAGTCATAGACGTTTGGCAGATTTTATTTAATTTTACAAAATATACAGGTATAATATGAAAATAAATAGGGTAATTCTTTAGTTCATTAAATTTCCTACAATATTATCAAAAAAAATACGACAGCTTACGATCAAAATATTGCAAACAGTGAGACGAAAGATTATTTTCTGCCTCGATTTTGTGATTTTTTTACCGTGATTCTATTTGACGTACATGAAAAATTCTTTCAAAAGTCTTTTGTTCAGACAAAAGTCTGACTTAGACTAGACTTTAAGCTCTAATTTTTGCTAGTTTGTAATATGTACCATTATGGCTAGATGCGCGACGAAAAATTAGGAGTTTCACGGCTTCTGAGGTATAACAGCGCCTTAAGCGGGTTTGTACTCGTTATTATGACTGCATTATTCGCGCTGAAGTTTAATATATTATTGTAGGGTATTACTTGCTGTTTTAAAAATGAGTCATGAAGAATTGTTTTTAATTTGTTTTGATAATTAATGACTAATAATATTATATTGATCCATCTTATCCTTAAAGATGCCCAAGTCTTAGACCCAAGTGTACATATCACGCTATCGGTTTTGGCAGCTCTAGCAAACTAATTGTGCTGGAATAGAACTACTACTAGAGATATATATTTAACAGGTATATTTTGTATGGAGCTTATGTCGAATATATATCTCTAGTAGCCAAATCTATCGCTTAATAAAATGTTAAAAAAGACAGTTTGGGCCAGTATCTATATTGTTGCATTTCATTCAGTGAGAGAGAAGTCTAGATGTTTACCTATAAGTATACCTCTAACTTGTTTATTTAATCGTAGTCTAAGCGAGGGTGTTGTACCTAGTCAATGGAAAACAGCCAACGTAACACCTGTATATAAAAGTGGCTCAAATGGCAAAGTTACTAATTATCGGCCAATATCCCTGCTATCCACCTTGCCGAAGATATTGGAACGGTGGGTTCACAATGCTATATATCTTAATTTACATGGTACTGTGATTCTGTGTCTGTAACCAACTTAGCTTTGTACTCAAATTTTTTGTTCGAAAATATGGACAGCCGTTTTCAAATTGACTGTGTTTACACAGATTTCTGTAAGGCCTTCGACAAGGTGAATCATAGTATAGATAAAATAACTCACTTCGAAATAACACTATCTTGACATTGGTTATAGCGTTAAAAAGAGCTAATGAAAATAAACAATAATTTGCTTTGCACAATAATGTCCTAAAATGTAATTTGAGACAAATAGTAGAAACAAGATAGGACATTGAATAAAGCAATTCATTAAATTACTTCATGTAAGTAAAACAAAGACAAAATTGAAAACAGATATTTTAAGGTGGCTCTTTTTCACAGAAATAAATAGTAATAGAACGGTGACATGGGCGTGGTGCGCGTGTCAAACTATTGCACTATAGCGCATGTGTTTACACATGTTGTACAACATTATTCTGCCTGACAATCAGCAATGGTCAGTTTTTATATAAACAATAACATAATTTCATTTTCCACAGCTACATCACACACACACATCGATAATAATTCCTTAGTGTCCCCTCATTATCTATACGTCACTGTGGGCGGGGCTTGCTGAAATGTGACACGCGCGAAATGTACGCGATGACGTGACTTTCACCATTCTATTACTATTTATTTCTGTGCTCTTTTTTCTTAATTCGTTTGTTAGTAAACAAAATTGTTGGCAATTATAAAAATACACGCTTTAGGCCTCGGGCTTGGAGCTTAAAAACCGTATAATTGCGTACAAAACAGAGATGCGACCAATAATATGACTTGTATTAAGCGAGGTTAGGAGCATAAAGTTCGCGACGTCTAAGAAAGGTAGCATCATCTCAAGGTTGATATATTATGTACCTATATACGTTTGTCTGGTCAGATAGTCTTATGGTAAGTGACCCTTACTTAAAGCCCGATGTCGTGTGTTCCCATACAGCACAAATCTTGGAGTGATCAATATGTAAGTAGTTAGTTTTGTTTATATATATATTTTGCTTATGGTATTAGGCGGCAAACGAGCGCACGGATCGCCTGATGGTAAGCAATTACCGCCGCCCATAGACACAAGTAACACAACAGGAGTCACAAGCGCGTTGCCGCCCCTTGGTGTTGGGAAAAGGGATAGGATGAGGAGTGGGATGAGCTAGAAGGAATAGGGGATAGAGCCTCCGGCACTCTCACTCACCGAACGAAACGCAAAAGTTTAGGTACTGTTACTTTACGATGATTTTCTGTGAGAGGGTAGTACTTTCACGGTCGAGCCGGCCCATTCATGCTGATATCAGCAAGGCTCTACTACCGTTTATATTCGACCCGTTGTGGTTTTAAGTATTTCGAATCGTAAAGCGCAAGAGGCAGACATTTCTTTATATTTTGAAAAGAGTTCTGGTCACTAAAGTTTGTACCACATTTGATTATTGTAGTGCAACGTTTAGCAATTAATAAGAATACATTATAATATTGATGAATGTCTTCCTTGCAACCCATTAGCCTCATCACCCTTTGCAGATAGTCTTTCCTACAAATTAGAGATCCCTTGACAAACACATATAAACATACGAACGTGATGCCTCAATTATCCGACGCACATCTACCTTTATGGGTAGCAAGCGCTTTAAGGCGCTGTCCTAAGCGACTGTTTTGGTAAATGAGGGGGTGAAGCAGGGGAGGTGAAGGGAGCTTAGCTCCGTCTACTGCGGGGCGCCCCCCTTCATTCTCGTCGCGTGCGGCCGTATTCTGGCGACATCCGTATTCCAATATTTCAAAATCGCAAGCAAAACGTTTTAGCATATTGAATTGAGATACTGATATTAAAATTTATATTACATACATCAATCTGTTTGTACAATATAGGCATAGTGCAATTTTTGTTCTCAGTGCAGCCATGAGCAAAACTGGTTTACATTAGACGTTATAGGTATTAATAGTTGACGAAAGTAGGTAAATACTTACGTGCCGTAAGATGATAAAAATAATTAAGTCAGTTCCATGTATGGAGAGGCCATTATTATTTTGTATAAAAATAGTGAAGCAGTTCATAGAATACCTACATCTAATTCCATTCCTGCCAGTTTTCAAATCTGTTTTGCAATAAATTGGCTGTGACATACGGGCGGACAGACAGACAGACATAGCGAATCTATGAGGGTTCCGTTTTTTAAATTTTTGGCTACGGTACCCTAAAAACTACAATACTGCCCTACTAAGCGCAAAAACCGTATCTCAACTAAAGCGAGTTACGAGATAAGTGAAGTTTAGTAAAAGTTGATTTATTTTATTTATTTATGGATGTTTTATTTTTATTAAAGGTATAATTATTATGGTAAAGGTTTCGAAATACGTCGCCATTTTTAGGGGTTGAGAGTGATTGGGGGGAGGGGATTAGGTCTCGAAACCCTCTCTCACCATTTTCACTTGCCGGAAATACTTGGTTTCCTCTGAAAAAAAAATTTCTCCAAACATCGGTGTGTATGGCACTGCCAACTTCCACATTCATCACACTAGTTTAATAAACTAAGGTTGACAGAGCCCTGCGAAGTGCTCCTATTTTCGGATTAAGGGTCAAAATAAAACCTAACATAACCTATTTAGTTACTTATTACAGTTGCACCTAACCCTAGGCACTCGAAAGCAATGACGCACAAATTTGACATTAGCTGTCAATATGATTCCAAGATGGCGGTTTTGCGTTTCGTTTCACGGTTTTCACATAAAACCTAAAAATGACATTTGTAAAACTGTATTTTAGTATAAAAACTACGTTCCGTTTTACATAATTGCCAAAGTATTTATGAAATTTTGGAAATTGTTAAAAAATATTTAGACGCAACTCCGGCAGCCAAAATTACTTTTAGGGGATTAAAACGAACTTCCTTAAGCCCCCTACACTACCAATACCCTCAAATTCAGGCGACTCGTTTCGAAACCCAACCCATTATTATTTTTCAAAATAGATAAAATATCAAAAATATATGTGGATATAAGTACCTTATTCATGAGATACTGCTATGTCGCTTAGAAAATTATAGAATTAGAATTTGAGTTACTGCTTTTTCGTTAGCTCTCCTCATACATGTTTGTATAGAAAAATATAACAATTTTCTTTCGCATCAAATATGTGTTGTTTCAAAGAAAATAAATACTAAAAGATATTTATTTATATTCATTTATCATTTATTAACGAAATACAGAGTTTACAGCTCATCAAAAGTTAGCTGTCTGCTACAACCCGGCAGGTTTTCTTTATTCTCATCGAAAGTTAAAGGCAGTGTGTGAGGTGATAAGGCTTCAATACTTATTATTTGCTGTTGTTCACGAGGCACAGTTTCATCGACTTTCCTTTTACGGCTTGGTATTGTAGAAATTTCAAGCACCGATAAAACATTTGCCTCTCCGTGATCTTGCAATGCTATCCCTTGAGTTTGACGAGAATCAAAAATTTCATGCAACTGCCAATTCATATAAAACGTCATAAGCTTTTCTTTCATTTTCTTCTCCCAGAAAACATCATCTCTTTCTATAATTTCTATTTTTAGTGGTATACTTTCGCCACTCCACATAGCAAATAAACACTTTTGTTTGCGTGTAAGGTGGCGTTGCCCCTGAATTTGGTAATAACAATTACAATATTTGTTTAGACTAGTCAGTTCACTTTATTATCATTTTTCCATATTTGTCTTTTATTTGCTCTTATACTGTTCTCCAGGCCATTCTTATAGGCAACTATAGAACATGACATTTCCACAATCGTGTTTAGACCTATTAATCCATCTGGCGTGGCACCAATAAACGGATAATCCACAAGGCTCGATTGTTACATTGTCTTACTTCGCCACTTGTTGCACTTTGCACCGTTGTTCATTTTAGACATGCGCAACTGCTTTAACATTGCAAATATTTTATTTGTACAAAATATTTTTTACTAAGTTGGCTTTACTGCTGTTATCTCTTCTTTTTACCACTATACCAAAATTTCAATCTGTCAACATATTCTTACGCAAGTCGAACCAGTCACTGCTATCCCTCTTGTAATTTTTGCTTATCACTACGGAATTTGAGTCAAATTTGTTAAAAAATTGTTTGGCATTTCTTGGCTAGCTCTTGAACAAATCGTGTTAGGAATGACTGCAGTCAAATGTTTGTAACGTTGCAGAACTGTTATCTTTAACTTCACTGTAATTACAATAAAGGTAATTAGTTAGATACTTTATTATTATAAAAATAACTATATCTTGTATTATAGTTATAGCAAACAGAGAAGTCACGTTCTTACTTGTAAATAATGATTGATTTTAGAAATTAAAAATATATAAGATATACTGATACATACCTAATAGTTTATGAATAATCAAAGTTTTACCCGATGTACCTAAATAGGTTTATGTTCACTACACAATAATACAACATTCGTTACCGCTTGTGTGCGGATTGCGGAGCGCCATGTTAGCGCTGTTTATTGTTTGCCGCGGCAGCATCTTAGCGCTCCAGGCGCTCTGATAAGCTAATGAATTTGGAATATAAGTACATAAAATGATTCGATTTTATGTTATTACTCTTTCAAAAATTGAAAACTGTGGCAGCTATGTATTGTGAGAATAATTTATATAATTATATTATGCATAATCTATAATCTATAACATAGTCAGTCATATAAGACTTATGAAAATAATTTGTGTGAAAATGTTACATATTTCATAATCACTTGGCCATGGATGAATTTCTATTTTATTACGACGCTTTCTTGTACAAATCCTTCGTAGAACTTTATTTCTCTAATTGTCCATATTTTATTCTTCTAATTATATATTTATAAGCACAGAAACAATAACACATTAAACGCAACAAGAGTATAAACTTAGGTCCTAATTATATGTCCCATAGTTACATGAAAAGCCTATTTGATTCAAAGTGTTCAGTCTATAACATAAAACATGAAATTACGAACTCAAATCGGCGTATTACAATAACAAATAGGTTTACGTAAAATTTCGAGCAGCGGAGACGCAAGCGACATGACCTATCTCTCACAGGGCTCATAGCCGAATGATGAGGTTTGGGCGGAGCGTAAACTAGCAACTGACACTCAGTACACCGCTTATGCTATTAAGGTTTAAATTGCTGAAGCGTTTGATATTAATGGGATCTACCGAGCGTCAAAATCATAGACGTTTGGCAGATTTTATTTAATTTTACAAAATATACACGTATAATAATTCTTTAGTTCATTAGGTTTCCTACAATATTATTAAAAAACATATGTCAGCTTACGATCAAAATATTGCAAACAGTGAGACGAAAGATTATTTTCTGCCTCGATTTTGTGATTTTTTTACCATGATTCTATTTTACATACATGAAAAATTCTTTCAAAAGTCTTTTGTTAAGACTTTTGCCTTTAAGCTTTATTTTTTGCTAGGTTGTAATATGTACCGTTATGGCTAGATGCGCGACGAAAAATTAGGTGTTTCACGGCTTCTGAGGTATAACAGCGCCTTAAGCGAGTTCTCGTAATTGTGAGTGTATTATTTGCGTTGAAGTTTAATATACAATTGTAGGTTATTACTTCAGGATTTTAAAATGAGGAATAAACAATTGTTTTTAATTTGTTTTGATAATTAATTACTGTTTATCTGATCCATCTAATTCTTATAGAAATCTAGGTATATTAATTAAACTATAAGCTATTATAAGTTTGGCAGCTCTAACGAAGTAATTGTGAAGAATAAAACTACTATAAAAACATATTTAACCTATATCTCTTATTTAGCACCTCCAGGTAGAAAAAAGTTGGTTTATACGGCAGAAGATGATAAACATAGATGATTCAAATTTATTAATTTAGGGTCTCTTACAAGAAATTCAAATTCTATGTCAAATCACTCTGGCTTGGTGAATCTCATGTTTCCGAATTACAAGAGACCATAAACATAACAAAACATAACATAACGTCACGCCTTTATCCCTGAAGAGGTAGGCAGAGGTGAATTTTTCACCCACATTTCGCCAGTTATGTTTTGGTCCCAATGTAATAGGGAGCGAGCCTATTGCCATCTACCGGGCACATTTTATTAAGCGAGTGAAAATTAGCATTTTTAATGCAGACATACTTCGAAAAGTCATTGGTGTGTGCCCGGGGTACCTGGGGATCGAACCCGAGACCGTCGTATCGGCTTTTAATCGCAATATGGTTTAAGTTTGAAACTAAACAAAAAGAGGATTTTTGTAAATCAGCTGTTCATAGAAGTCTCCTATACTCAGAACTAGTATTCGATTGACCAGTTTTTTTACCTACAATTTCCGCGCTATGAATGCACGGTTGGCGTAGTGGTTTAAGCGGCCGCCTCACCGCTTGACACTGCGCCGAGTCTTGTGGGTGCAATCCCCACTCGAGGGAACACTTTGTGTATTATACAAGGTTATATAGCGGGTCTTATTCGTGATAAATAATATATTTAAGGCATAAATACCTCGGTATTTGCCAAGGTTTCGACTGACTTGAAGTGGGTGTAGCAAATACCTCTGCTTACCTCTTCGGGGATATAGGCGTGAGATTATGTATGTATGTGTATCAATAAAGCGTTTGTCATCGTCTGGCCTATAAAGATTTACATCCCTGAACCTCGGAGAGATGTAAAACTGTGATTTACAGCAGCTGTAAACACATTTTGCTGTCGCTACAGATAGTTTCCACGAAGATCCATACTCTAACCTAATGCATAGAATATTGCTGTGTTTTGCGATCAGATGAAAGGCACTACTTTGAAATATAATAATGGTAATATTCTGTCAAATCAGGTTAGATGTCTTTGATACAACTGTGATAAAGCTATGAGGAAGGTTAAAAATATTATTTAAAAGAACTAGCTACATGGTACACAGGACCATTTTCATTAAAATATTTAATATACAGGAACAGTTGTTTGTATTTTGAATTCCCTAGATATTTTGAGCAAGATTAAGCAATCAAAACAAACTGCATCACAATTAGTTATAAATTTAAATAAATTTGCAACATTCGCGCAACGGTTTATCGAATTGCGGCGATATTCAAATAAAATTCAAATCATATATTCCATTAGGTCAGAAAGTTACCTTTATGAATGTGAAAAGTTACATCAGAGCTGTTTTATAGCTGACCAGTTTAAAAGTGCAAGACTTTTATGCAAAGAGCGTCGGTAATAGGGGTTTCGCTAAAAGTTGTATCTTTATAGCGTTTATAACTTGTGTCTTATGTGTGACTGTGTAGATGACCGTGTGGGAAAGATTTAAGGTTATTTATGAGAAAATCTTTATGTTTAAGGTTATATTCCCGCTTTGTACAAACAGCTGTTTAGCTAGTCTTTTAGGAAAAATCACATTTGCCATCTAGTCACGCTGGCTACAATATTAAAGTGCTGGCTTGATAGATATAGAGTACCACTCTTTCCCAGAAGATTGACCTATAGTCAGGCTTGTTTAAAAGTTGTGAAGATAATTCTCTGTCAGATTTGATTACGACAGACAGCAGAATCCAAAACAAAATTCAAAAGTAGCATTCCAGGAGATCACTATGATGCTAGCATGATGTTAATGTATTGTTTGACTAGAGACGTTAAAGTCTAAAAAACAAACTCATATTCACATATATAATAGTAGTTAGGGTATATTGCACTCATAAACAATAAAGTGCAATCACAGACGTTTGAAAGTGTTTAACAAGTTGTGATATGAAGGAATGAAGTGCCTGAATTTACACAGAGTGTGTGTCTCAAGAGAAATGTTCAATTTATTTGTGAGACAAACGACAGATGCGCTGTAAGTAATTGTCATGTTTAATATGTTATAATTTTGTTTGTATATTCTTCTAAGAAGTTGTACTAGCAATGTTTAGTATGTTGGTGTAGAGTTAGAAGATTGATACTGGTGCAAATTAATAAGCTTAAGCGGTGCGGAAGTTTGTGCTGATATGATTATGAATGTTTGTTTCGGTTAAATGCTGTCATTGCTTAACGGACTTTGATAGGATTATACAGTGATATAGTTTATATACTTGTTGCTGCAATTTAGAAATGTAGAGATTTCTCGTTCTAAGTAGGTACATAATGTAAAAACATGTTTGGTATTTTTTTTTATTGAATGGAGGTGATCAGTTCGATTCCGTATTAATTGACATCTTCATAATTGTATTATAGTATAAGAAATGTAGCGTTTCTTGAGGTTAATCATGATGAGCATAACTAGACGTTCACACGTCTAGTTATTAAGCCCTCGGTATTGCTAGCTATTGCCCGGTAGCAAAATTTAGATCCCTTTGAGCCTAGGTGAACACGATCGATCTAGCATATCACAAACGTGTTTGACAGTCGGTAAGTTAGTACCCTCAAGTATCCTGGCGCTGCTCTTAGGGTTACAGTTATTTATGCCTTTATGTTGCGAAGGGCAGACGGTAGCACTTTTCGGAATAACAAAGTTTCCAGACAATAGGCTCATGTTTTAATAAGAATGTCTTGTAACCATTCAATGACGATGATAATGTTGACGTTGCAGAGCCTTTTCACTGTATTTTGATTTAAATATCAATGAAAATAAACGGATATGTACTGTATCCGTTTATTTTCTTTGATTTAGTAAGAAAGCTGAAATTAGAGCTTCGCAATTACAAAACATGAAGGTTGCCTTTAGCATAATTATAATACAATCTGAAGATTACAGCAACTTCTAAGTTTCAAGTACGTCCTTTGTCAGTTTGCCAAGACAGTCCAAACGCTTGGATTGCTAAATAATGCAATTTTATTAAATATTCTTGAATACAGATGAACGTTAAGCGCATTATGCGCCCAGCCAAATATATAATACAATGTCAGCAAAATCTTAAAGTATGTCCTTCAAAATAAAGTAGTGCGTGATCCTGCATGATTTAACAACTAAATAAGTTGAGCTGAAGAATAAACTGCTGACCTAGCACATACATAAGTGCTTGTGTCTCCAGTGGTTTGCTTTAATTTGTTTCCTGCAAAAATGTCTGGTGCATTCTAAGTTACGGTTATGCTGAATGTGACCATTTTGAATGTTTCTACTTTGAATGTTACCATTTTCAATTTTGATTGTTGTCATTCTGAATAAGGTCTGATTGTGATGTCTGGTGAGTTCTGATGAGAGTGGTTAAGGAAGAATTATTTTCATCATAATACTATAAGGTATGTGTGGTCGAAGTATTATTTCACTGTGATGAAACAGCCTGTATACGCAGATGCATTTGATTGTATCAGCCTTAAAATGCTGACGTACGGCAAAAGTGGCAAAACGTTGTCGGATACCCATATAATTTATTATTAACAATATAATAATAATTTGGAACCATGCCTTTATCTGATCCACTGCTGGGCTTGGGGCTCCTCTCACTATTAGAGTGAGACTAACGTCCACCTTGCTGACCAAGTACGGGTTGGTTTACATGTATTTCGAGAAGTTTATGGAGAACTGTCAGACATGCAGATTTCTTCAAGAAGATTTGCTTCACCGTTTAGCAAGCGAAAAATAAAAATAATTTCGTCATACTAAGTCTTTTAACTAATATCTCATAATTTATTTATCTTCATGTCTATGGTAATTATCGTCAGTATTTTACAGAAATATGGACATATATTTTAAAGAAGCCATTAAACCTAAGAATAACCTAACTTTTAAAAGTTTTTGGTTATTCTGTGAATAATTTTAGAACACTTTGATGACGAAATCTCGCTAATTTTATTAAGGGCCTGTTGCTAAGGAGCCAATAGTTGCTTTACATCTTTTATTTACATTTAAGCAATTGGAATCATAAATAACTTTATTTTATATTATAATTATGTTAAATTTTCTAATCATATTTCGCAGATCTTTGAACAAGACCTGACTTCAAAAGAGCCAAGAGATCTGGTTGAATATATATTTTTGATTATTAGATCACCAAACAGTATATATAAAATTCTTGCGTCACTGACTGACTGACAGACAACGCACAGTCAAAACTACAGGGTGCAAGAAGCTGAAGGCATGTAGGTTCCTTGGGAAAAAGGTATAGGGTTGTTCTGACTTAGATAGTTTCTGAAATGTCCACCTTAGGGAATAAAGTACTCCTACAAGCCGTAGGCAAAATCTAGCTTACTATAAAGTCATAAATATAAAAAAAAAACTGTGAAAGTACTATAAATCAAGGCAGCAACAAAGTGATTGCTTTTATATCGAGTTAGTTGTAGAATTTAAAATAGCTATTAGGGTAATAAAGAGAAACCAGCTATGCCATCACATCTTCCTATCTTACTCTGTGGCATGTAAATTATTACTAGCGAACAAAAGACAAAACATGTGTTTTCTATTAACTTGAAAATGCTCGTTGATTTTAATTTTGGTAGTTGATGTTTCTCTATTTTTATATATGTTTTATATATAAAATTCTGTAGGAAATGTGAATAATATATAAATTGAATATTATGATAAATCCTTTAAAAATTGAATATTCTGTTAAATCTGGTTACATTTGTAGCTAAGGATGGTTGGTTGGTTCATGGATGTAATTGGGACGAGACTAAGATATGGATGAAACAAAACCTAATTGGATAGGCTTTCTCCAAAGAAAAATAATAAAAGAATCTTAATGAGCACACTCATCAATATCTGTGACAATAACTCTTGTAAAAAGATAAGTCATCGAATAAAAATATTCTCTTTTGAAGTTGCTTTAAAAAGATTCAATTTCATACGTAAGCGTATCTCTGAAATGTGTCAGTGGTTGAAGTGGTTTTACGATTCAGAATTACTTTCAGACAGTTGGACCAGTCGCACTATGGTTCGTCTAGAACAAGCTAGCTAGACAAAAACAACTCTTAAATTCCTGGAAGTTAATTACTATTACGAACTCATTACCCCTATACATTGAGGATTACACCTATTAATTATCAATACTACCCTCATTAAGAGCGTCATTAAGGTATGTTTATAAGATGTTGACTATTTAAAGGGCATTCATTTGCATTTTTACATCATATTTGATAGCATTGTTTATGTCACTAAAAGAAATTTGTGAAAGTGTTTTTGTGATGGATTGTATACGTAAGGGTAAGTAGTTATATTTTATTTCATTTTCAACATGGGAACTTCATTCTTTAGTCTTATAAAATGAAATGTTTGAATTTTCACCCACTTTTTTACTCATTTTTTCAAATTCATCGGTCAAATAATAACATGTCCCCACTTGTCCCCACCGTAGAACCTATCATATACGATTCTCATAAGTGTCTAGTAGTTATACGTAAAAAAATTCATTGCGATATATTTGCACAACTAATTTTTATTTATTTTTTTCTTTCAACAGTTTTTACCGTCTCAAGAATGGATTTTTTCGAAGAATGGCTGAAACACCCGAAGGAAACGCGGAATGAGGAGCTCTTTCGGTTTATATCTTTGAGATATAATTTTGATGGTGTTACGGAGCAGTCTCTGCGAGATATTAAAGTACTAATCTCAAGATATTCAACGAAATTTGCTGAAAAGTGGAGCAGCTGTGGAAGAAATCGAGAGCGATTCCTACAAAAGTATTCGACGTGGCTGGAGGGTCTTGACATATCTTTCGATGTGTCCGTTTATTTATCTCTGCCAACTACATCTGGAGAACCGGGACCCGGAAGACCTACTAAAGATTTTGAACATTCTAGTCTCAAAACGAAGAGACGACGTGTAGACGATCTATTACAGTCCAGAAGTGCTAGTGAATTAATTTACGCCGCTGAAGTGTCAGCTCGAATCTCGGGTCAGAGAAGTGTAGCACGTCAAATTAAAGATGTGACTAGTGATCCTTCAATAACCAAGACCACGAGTGAAGAAAGTGCCCCCAGGAGTTTAACAAGTGAGGAAGCTTTAGCGTACTACGTTGATAGTAAATCAAGTAGCCATAGCTATAAGCAGACTCGGAAGTGGAGTATTAAAGCTGGACATAAGGTGTTTCCGTCAATGTACAGTGTTAGAAAGGCTAAAATAGCCTGCTACCCGTCAGGTGAACAAATTACAGTCAATGAAACGCATGCTGAAATCAAAGTTCAGGCAATTCTTGATAAGACTGCCGAACGTTTAGTTTCAGCACAACAAGAAGTCGTTCATAGTCTGTACCTTGCACGTCATTCACATTAATCAGTAAATGGGGTTGTGATGGAAGTTCCGGTCATAGTATGTACAAACAAAAATTCACTAATTGTGACGATAGTGACGAGTTTTTATTTGTATTTTCTTTCGTTCCTCTTCAATTGAAAGATGAAAGTGGTAATATTGTGTGGCAGAATCCTCGGCCCTGTTCTACAATGTATTGTCGGCCAATAAAGTTTATCTTTTCTAAGGAAACGAAAGATTTTACGATTTCGGAAACCAATAAGGTTTTAGAAGAGATAAACGCTTTATTGCCGACAACCTGCAAGGTGATGGAGACCGAAGTATCTGTCACACATGTTATGCTTTTAACAATGATTGACGGAAAAGTTTGCAATGCTCTGACCGAAACTTCTTCCTCACAAAAATGTTTTATTTGTGGGGCAACTCCAACAATGATGAATGATCTGTCAAAAGAGTTTGCTGCGGACAAAGATAATCTTGGTTTTGGTTTGTCTACGTTGCACGCTTGGATAAGGTGCTTTGAATGCTTGCTTCACATTAGCTATCGACTAAATATAAAAAAATGGCAGTTAAGAACAGCCGAAGACAAAGCTAGTGTGAAACAACGTTCAGATGACATTAAAAAACGATTTAAAAGCGAAATGGGCTTGATTGTAGACAAACCAAAACCAGGGTTCGGTAACACTAATGACGGGAACACCGCGCGAAGATTTTTTGGAAATCCCGAGGCTAGTGCCGATATTACAGGGTTAGATGTTTCACTAATACAAAAATTTGGCATACTACTTCGCACTTTATCATCGGGATATGATATAAATATTGAAAAATTCGTTAACTTAGCTCAAGAAACTAGACAACTTTATGTAAATCTCTATTCATGGTATTACATGCCCGCTACTGTCCACAAAATACTTTTGCACAGTGGCGAAGTAATTAGATCGTCCCTTCTACCTATAGGCCAGCTTTCCGAGGAAGCACAGGAAGCTCGGAATAAGGACTGCAGAAGATTTCGTGAGCACAACACACGAAAGCGATCACGGGAGGCTACGAATAGAGATTTACTTAATATGTTATTGATAACATCTGACCCTGTAATAAACGGTTTACGAGAAGTTCCTCGGAAGAAAATAGGTACGCTTCCAACTGAAGTATTAGATTTAATTGTCCCACCTAGCTGTAAGGAACAAAATGTTAATATGATTTCTACTTTTCATAGTTCTGCCCCTCACGATCATGACTATTCAATGGATGATTCATCTGATGATAGTGATGATAATGAGTAATAGATTTAGTTCTTAGATATTTTATGCATCTGTTATTAGATTTTATAGCGACGTCGAGGGATAAATCACTTTATAAAATGTTCAAAAAATATATTATACACATATGCCCGATAAATGTTTTTTTTTTTCATGATACCAGCTCAAATGACAAACTGCCTTGAAAAAAGTACCAAAAACCTTATATCTTTGCTTATTAACCGCATCTAGACATAAAAATCAAATAAAATAATTTTGTCTAGCTAGCTTGTTCTAGACGAACCATAGTGAGTCGTACCAATTTAATATAATAGTCTGTAATTTCTGAATGAATTTCTCGTGGCCATAAAATGTTTAAGTTTAGTTAAACTAGTAAGCGGATCCCAGAATCCAACTGGGATAACGCGAGGAGGATGATGATAAAATGTTTAAGTTTGCTATACAAAACACTACTTTTGAGCGCGGCTGCACCCGCTTGGATGACGTTTTTCGTTGTAAAAGGTAGCCTTTAATACTATTCTGATGTATAAGCTATGTAACTGCAACGTTTCATCAAAATCGGCTCAGTAGCTTTTGCGTGAATGTGTAACTTACACCCATATATTTATAACCCATTCTCATTTTCTGCCAGTCTGTCATGTTTTTATTAGTAGGATAAAATAACTCACTTTGAAATAATAATCTTGACACCGGTTATAGCGTTAAAAAGAGCTAATAAAAAAAAAAACAATAAATTGCGTTATACAAAAATGACCAAAAATGTTAATTTGAGACAAAAAGTAGAAACAATGTAGGACACTGAATGAAGCAATTCATTAAATTACTTCATGTAAGTAAAACAAAGACAAAATTGAAAATTGATATTTTAACACCTTAAAGAAAAAAGAGCCACCGCTCTTTTTTCTTAATTCGTTTGTTAGTAAGCAAAATTGTTTGCAATTATAAAAATACACGCTTTAGGCCTCGGACTTGGAGCTTATATGACTACTGTACCTACAATTGCGTACAAAACAGAGATGCGACCAATAACATGACTTGTATTAAGCGAGGTTAGGAGCATAAAGTTCGCGACTTTTTAGAAAGGTAGCATCATCTCAAGTTTGATATATTATGTATTTATTTTTGACTGGTCTGATAGTCTAGTGGTAAGTGACCCTTACTGGTAAGCCCGATGTCGTGGGTTCCCATACAGCACAAATCTTAGAGTGATCAATATGTAAGTAGTTAGTTTTTTTTTATATTCGACCCGTTGTGTTTTGAAGTATTTCAAATCTTACCGCGCAAGAGGCAGAAATTTCTCTATATTTTGAAAAGAGCTCCGGTCACTTGAGTTTATACCACATATAATTATTGCAGGGCAACAAGTTAGCAAATAAGAATACACTATAATATTGATGAATATCTTCCTTGCAACCCCTTAGCCACATCACCCTTTGCAGATAGTCCTTAGTGCAAATTAAATATCCCTTAACAATCACATATTAACATACACACACATACGAACGTGATATCTCAATTATCCGACGCACATCTACCTTTATGAGTAGCAAGCGCTTTAAGCGGGTTTGTACTCGTTATTATGACTGCATTATTCGCGCTGAAGTTTAATATATTATTGTAGGGTATTACTTGCTGTTTTAAAAATGAGTCATGAAGAATTGTTTTTAATTTGTTTTGATAATTAATGACTAATAATATTATATTGATCCATCTTATCCTTAAAGATGCCCAAGTCTTAGACCCAAGTGTACATATCACGCTATCGGTTTTGGCAGCTCTAGCAAACTAATTGTGCTGGAATAGAACTACTACTAGAGATATATATTTAACAGGTATATTTTGTATGGAGCTTATGTCGAATATATATCTCTAGTAGCCAAATCTATCGCTTAATAAAATGTTAAAAAAGACAGTTTGGGCCAGTATCTATATTGTTGCATTTCATTCAGTGAGAGAGAAGTCTAGATGTTTACCTATAAGTATACCTCTAACTTGTTTATTTAATCGTAGTCTAAGCGAGGGTGTTGTACCTAGTCAATGGAAAACAGCCAACGTAACACCTGTATATAAAAGTGGCTCAAATGGCAAAGTTACTAATTATCGGCCAATATCCCTGCTATCCACCTTGCCGAAGATATTGGAACGGTGGGTTCACAATGCTATATATCTTAATTTACATGGTACTGTGATTCTGTGTCTGAACCAACTTAGCTTTGTACTCAAATTTTTTGTTCGAAAATATGGACAGCCGTCTTCAAATTGACTGTGTTTACACAGATTTCTGTAAGGCCTTCGACAAGGTGAATCATAGTATACTCCTGTATAAAATTGTATTTTTGGCATATGTGGGAATCTTCTACGATGGTTTACCTCTTATATTAAAAATAGGTCTCAACAAGTTGTGATCAATCGCTTTGCCTCAGAGGTGATTGACGTTACATCAGGAGTCCCACAAAGCTCCATTTTAGGCCCTCTATTGTTAATTTTATTCATAAATGACATGGGACCCTGTTTTAATAATTCGCGTTTTCATTTGTATGCTGACGATCTGAAAATATTTCGCAGCGTAAATTGTAGTAGGGACTATGAAAAATTGCAAGATGATCAACACCGTTTATCTGACTACTGCATTTGTAATAAATGACACTTAAGCTTGTCAAAATGCAAGAGTATTTCATTAACAAAAAAAAGTAATATTTTGAAGCATACCTATATTCTTTGTAGTACCTACTCCATTAAAAAATGTCAGCATAATAAAGGACTTGGGCGTATTTTATGATGCTGAACTTCACTTCGATGTCCATATCGACTATATCACAAACAGGGCATTTAAACTATATCGCTTTGTCAAACGAACTTGCGAACAATTTCAAAATTCTTCCACTTATTTATTATTATAAAAGTCACTTATAAGACCACAGCTGGCACACGCTATGCCTGTATGGAACCCAATTTTATTAGAAATATAGCGATCAATTAGAGAGGGTTCAACGTAAATTTATAAAATTTGTTACTTACTAATGTTTTCGCACATGGTCGTCATATAGTACACTATTGATTTTTTTTTCTCACTAAGTACACTTAAATAACGTAGACTTTACCTTGACCAAACTTTTCTAAATAAGATCTGTCACAATACTTTTGATTGTAACGAACAAATTAATCAAATTTACATCCGCATATCCAGTAGCTCTTTAAGAATTCGAAACACATATAAGCACAAATTATTCGCCCCTAAATTTAGTAGAACTTAACACTGGAGAAAGGGCTCCTCTAAGGAGAATTATGAAATCCTATAGTGACAATTTCACTGACGTCGATATATTTCACTTATCAATTTCAAAATTCAAAAATACAATCTTAATATATAAAATCCTTGCGTTACTGACTGACTGACAGACACGCTACAGCCGAAACAATTGGGCGCAGGAAGCTGAAATTTGGCATGTATATTCCTTGGGGACCGTAGGGGTGCACTAAGAAGGGATTGCCCGAAATTCATGAAAAAATGGGAAAATTGAAAAAAATGCAGGCGTAGCTGCTGGTGTCCTCTAGTATTAGATAAATGTTAACTTAGTACCTAAGTCTCAACATATCATTCGAACTAGCTTTTCTGGTTTTATATTTTAGATAGACAAGATTTTTATTTGTCTTGTTATTTCTTAACTAATGTGCTGCCAATATATGTAACATTATTCTGTGGATAACGGTGCTGGTTGCGTAATTAGTAAAGGTGATATTTTATTTGTAACGATACTCTGTAAACTTTTATTGCGCGATTGTTTGTTGTCCTGAATAAATTAAAATAAAATAATGGCAATGGCCTTAATTCTGTGTGACTACTGTCAAATCTCTTGAGCCATTACACCATACAGCAGTTCTCTCAAGTGTCTCAATGTTTCACACTCAATAGCGGACCCACGATAGCAGCTATAATTATTTGGTTAATTATACACGACGTGTGTTCCAGTTGCCAGTTACTGTCATATCCGTTGATATATTAGAGGATTAGCCGCCATGAATGGACAATGACGGCCGAGCGAAACTACGCAGTGTCATTTTATATTATATTGTGACTAGAAGCGTTATTATGACAGTTTGTAAACATTCAAATAGCTTAAATGAATGGTCTTCACAGGCTATAACTACTAAACATTGATACAATTTTTTATCCGGTATGGGGAACTTTAAGGTATAAGATATCTAATAATTTGTATTGTAGCCTATACAAGACTACTATGGTGGCCACCTTTCCGTTGATCTGACTGTCAAAACACTATTTAAAGAAAACATTAATATATCGAGTTAAACTTTTGCATGGCGAAACGCCTTAATAATATTTTATTTGAGTTTTTATAAGGGTAATGACGTAGTGAGCCGCAATTGACTAGTCATTTAATCAAATCTTGAAAAGTAAAGTGATGATTTCTACAGGACTGTAGCAAAAAATGAGTCATCATCAACAGCCCTTTATACTGTCCTACTGCTGGGCATGGGCCTCTTCTCACTATGAGAAGGGTATGGCCATAGTCCACCACGCTGGCCAAGTGCGGGTTGGCAGATTTCACATGTCTTTCGAGAACATTGTGGAGAACTCTCAGACATGCAGGTTTCCTCACGATGTTTTCCTTCACCGTTTAGCAAGCGATAATTAACAATTTAATACGCACATAACTTCGAAAAGTCATTGGTGTGTGTCGTGGATTCGAACTCGAGACCC
The DNA here is from genome assembly GCA_944739405.2 of Euclidia mi. Classification (NCBI taxonomy): domain Eukaryota; kingdom Metazoa; phylum Arthropoda; class Insecta; order Lepidoptera; family Erebidae; genus Euclidia; species Euclidia mi. Next base: position 12,980,070 of record OX123207.2, on the reverse strand, counting down.
TCTGCATAGCAGCCTGTCGGTCTCTCCACTCGGCTATCGCTGCCTTACAAAAAATGAGTGCAGTAAGTATAATATAAAGAAAAGTAAGTATAAAGTGGTAGATAAAACATTGTAAGCAAAATTAAAACAGATCTCTGATTACATTCGTTTGTGAACATTGTGCATTCATCGCTTCCTCTTATTTTAATTACACGTTGCAACATGTATCGTTGAAAAGATTCATATTTTAGTAGCAGATAATTAAAACTGAGCTGTCTAAAACATGTAATTCAGTGTTATGTAATTAAAATTTCACTTAATGAGGGTTACAAGTATTATTATAATCTACATACAGTTCATGTTATAATTATACGATCTGGATTTTCTATTCTGAATTTTTTGTGTGTATCTAGTAGGTCGTTTTGTGTATTATTTATATTTATTTATTTAATACTTTATTGCACACTATAAATTATGGATTTAAAATGAATCGTTTAACAAACATAGTAGAATTTTGACAATTATACACCTAGGTGATAAGGGTGATCCTACGCGATAAAATAAAACACTACCAATCGGATTTTTTTACAGTTCTTAACAATAGATAGAGTCCTTCCCGAGGAAGGTTTATGCATATTATTCACGCGGCCGAAACCGAGAGCGAAGTCAAAGTCTAAGTCAAAGTCAAAATCATTTATTCATCTAGGTCACAAGGTGACGCTTATGAACGTCAATTTTTTTAAGTAAATTACTTAATCCTTCTACATTTACATTTATTGCCTCTTTTGTAAAGTAATAGGTAGAACCACGAGAAAGCACGGGCAAAAAAAAGTGTTACAATGAGTAATTAAATACCCTCGACACAGCTCATTGGCAGCAATAAAGCGGTCTATTAAACCAGATGCAGATCGGAGGTCCCGAGTTCAATTCCCGGGTCAGGCACAAGTATTACTGGGTTTTGCCGAATACTCAGTAGCAGCCCGGAGTCTGGTGACGTACCCGGTAACGGCAATAGGCTCGCCCCTTATTACGTGGGACTAAAATTAATCTGGCGAAAAGTACCTCTGCCTACCTGGCAAATAGGCGCAATAAAACATTTGTCATCGTCTAGCCTATAAAGTTTTACATCCCTGAACCTCGGAGAGATGTAAAGCTATGATTTCCAGCAACTGTAAACACATTTTGCTGTTCTTACAGATAGTTTCCTCGAAGATCCTTAATCTTACCTAATGCATAGAATATTGCTGTCTTTTGCGATCAGATGAAAGGAACTACTTGGAAGTATAATAATGGTAATATTCTGTCAAATCAGATTAGAAGTCTTTGATACAACTGTGATAACGCTATGACGAAGGTTAAAAATATTATTTAAAAGAACTAGCTACATGGTACACAGGAACATTTTAATTAAAATTTTTAATATACAGGAACAGTTGTTTGTATTTTGAATTCCCTAGATATTTTGAGCAAGATTAAGCAATCAAAACAAACTGCATCACAATTAGTTATAAATTTAAATAAATTTGCAACATTCGCGCAACGGTTTTTCGAGTTGCGGCGATATTCAAATAAAATTCAAATCATCTATTCCATTAGGTCAGAAAGTTACCGAATGTGAAAAGTTACATCAGAGCTGTTTTGTTTTAAGGTTATTTATGAGAAAATCTTTATGATTAAGGTTATATTTCCACTTTGGACAGAGAGCTGTTTAGCTAGTCTTTTAGGAGAAATCACATTTGCCATCTAGTCACGCTGGCTGCAATATTAAAGTGCTGGCTTGATAGATATAGAGTACCCCTCTTTCCCAGAAGATTGACGTATAGTCAGGCTTGTTTAAAAGTTGTGAAGATAGTTCTCTGTCAGATTTGATTACGAGAGACAGCAGAATCCAAAACAAAATTCCAAAGTAGCATTGTAGGAGATCAGGATAATGCTAGCATGATGTTCTAGAGACGTTAAAGTCTAAGAAACAAACTCATATTCACATATATAATAGTAGTTAGGGTATATTGCACTCATAAACAATACAGTGCAATCACAGACGTTTGAAAGTGATTAACAAGTGTTGTTGTGATATGAAGGAATGAAGTGCCTGAATTTACACAGAGTGTGTGTCTCAAGAGAAATGTTTAATTTATTTGTGAGACAAACGACAGACGCGCTGTAAGTTATTGTCATGTTTAGTGTGTTATAATTTTATTTGTATATTCTTCTAAGAAGTTGTACTAGCAATGGTTAGTATGTTGGTGTAGTTAGTAGATTGATACTGGTGCAAATTAATAAGCTTAAGCTGTGCGGAAGTTTCTGCTGATATGATTATGAATGTTTGTTTCGGTTGAATGCTGTCATTGCTTAATGGACTTTGATAGAATTATACAGTGATATAGTTTATATACTTGTCGCTGCAATTTAGAAATGTAGAGATTTCTCGTTCTAAGTAGGTACATAATGTAAAAACATGTTTGGTATTTTTTTTATTGAATGGAGGTGATCAGTTCGATTCCGTATTAATTGACATCTTCATAATTGTATTATAGTATAAGAAATGTAGCGTTTCTTGAGGTTAATCATGATGAGCATAACTAGACGTTCACATATCTAGTTATTAAGCCCTCGGTATTGCTAGCTATTGCCCGGTAGCAAAATTTAGATCCCTTTGAGCCTAGGTGTACACGGTCGATCCAGCATGTCACGAACGTGTTTGACAGTCGTTAAGTTAGTTACCTCAAGTGTCCTGGCGCTGCTCTTAAGGTTACAGTTATTTATGCTTTTATGTTGCGGAGGGCAGGCAGTAGCACTTTTCGGAATAATAAAGTTTCTAGACAATAGGCTCATGTTTTAAGAAGAATGGCTTGTAACCATTCAGTGACGATGATAATGATAACGTTACAGAGCCTTTTCACTGCATTTTGATTTTAAATTACTGTAACCATTTATTTTCATTAATTTAGTAAAAAAGCTGAAATTAGAGCTTCGTTATTAACAAAACGTGAAGGTTGCCTTTAGCATAATTATAATAGAATCTGAAGATTACAGCAACTTCTAAGTATCAAGTACGGCCTTTGTCAGTTTGCAAAGACAGTCAAAACGCTTGGATAGCTAAAATAATGCAATTTTATTAAATATTCTTGAATAAAGATGAACGTGAAGACAATGTCATTATGCGCCCAGCCAAATATACAATGTCAGCAAAATCTTAAAGTACGTCCTTCAAAATAAAGTAGTGCGTGATCCTGCATGATTTAACAACTTAATAAGTTGAGCTGAAGAATAAACTGCTGACTTAGCACATACATAAGTGCTTGTGTCTCCAGTGGATTGCTTTAATTTGTTTTTCTGGAAAAATGCCTGGCGCATTCTAAGTTACGTTTATGCTGAATGTGACAATTTTGAATGTTTCTACTTTGAATGTTACCATTTTGCATTTTGATTGTTGTCATTCTGAATTAGGTGTGATTGTGATGTCTGGTGAGGTCTGATGAGAGTGGTTAAGAAAGAAATATTTTCATCATAATACTATAAGGTATGTGCCCTATGTGTGGTCGAAGTATTATTTCACTTTGATGAAACAGCCTGTATACGCAGATGCATTTGATTGTACCAGCCTTAAATTGCTGACGTACGGCAAAAGTGGCAAAACGTGGTCGGATACCCATACATTTTATTATTAACAAGATAATAATAATTTCGAACCATGCCTTTATCTGATCCACTGCTGGGCTTGGGGCTCCTCTCACTATAGGAGTTAGACTAACGTCCACCTTGCTGACCAAGTACGGGTTGGTTTACATGTATTTCGAGAAGTTTATGGAGAACTGTCAGACATGCAGATTTCTTCAAGAAGATTTGCTTCACCGTTTAGCAAGCGAAAAATAAAAATAATTTAGTCATACTAAGTCTTTTAGATTAAGATTAAGATAAATTAATTATAAGATATTTCTCATAATTAATTTATCTTCATGTCTATGGTAATTGTCGTCAGTAGTTTACAGAAATATGGACATTTATTTCAAAGAAGCCATTTAAAACCTAAGAATAACCTAACTTTTAAAAGGTTTTTGATAATTCTGTGAATAATTTCAGAACACTTAGATGACGAAATACATACATACATACATACATACACTTACTGTCTACTACTTAATTTCCTAATCATATTCCGCAGATCTTTGAACCAGATTTGACTTCAAAAGAGCCAAGAGACCTGGTTGAATATATATTTTTGATTATTAGATCACCATATCACCAAACAGTATCTTAATATATAAATTCCTTGCGTTACTGACTGACTGACAGACACGCTACAGCCGAAACTATTGGGCGCAGTAAGCTGAAATTTGGCATGTATGTTCCTTGGGAACCGTAGGGGTGCACTAAGAAGGGATTTCCCGAAATTCCCACGGGATTGGCCAAAACGGGTAAATTAAAAAAAAAATGCAGGCGTAGCTGCTGGCCTCCTCTAGTAGTTATATAAAATTCTTGCGTCACTGACTGGCTGACAGACAACTCACAGTCAAACCTACAGGACACAAGAAGCTGAAACGAAAAAGCACCCTATACCTTTTTTCCAAGGAACCTACATGCCGTAGGTTCCTTGGGAAAAAGGTATAGGGTTGTACTGACTTAGTTTCTGAAATGCCCACCCTAGGGGGTAAAGTGCTCCTACAAGCCGTAGGCGAAATCTAGCTTACTATAAAGTCATAAATATAAATAAAAACTGTGAAAATACTATAAATCAAGGCAGCAACAAAGTGATTGCTTTTATATCGAGTTAGTTGTAGCATTTTAAAATAGCTATTAGGGTAATAAAGAGAAGCCAGCTGTGCCATCACATCTTCCTATCTTACTCTGTGGCATGTAAATTATTACTAGCGAGAAAAAGATAAAACATGTGTGTGTACATGTTTTCTATTAACTTTAAAATGCTCGTTGATTTTATTTTGTAGTTTTTGTTTCTCTATTTTTATATATGCTTAAGTGTTGGTTTTCTGTAGGAAATGTGAATAATCTATAAATTGAATATTTTGATGTAGTCCTTTAAAAATTAAATATTCTGTTAAATCTGGTTACATTTGTAGCGAAGGCTGGTGGGTTGGTTTATGGATGTAATTGAGACGAGACTAAGATATGGATGAAACAAAATCTAATTGGAGAGCTTTTCTCTAAAGAAAAATAATAAGAGAAACTTAATGAGCACAATCATCAATATCTGTGACAATACCTTTTATAAAAATATAAATAATCGGATAAAATATTATCTTTTGAAGTTGCTTTAAAAAGATTCAATTTCATACGTAAGCGTATCTCTGAAATGTGTCAGTGGTTGAAGCGGTTTTACGATTCAGAATTACTTTCAGACAGTTGGGCCAGTCGTTTCAATTTAATATAATAGTCTGTAATTTCTGAATAAATTTCTCGTGGCCATAAAATGTTTAAGTTTAGTTAAACTAGAAAGCGGACTCCAGGTTCCAACTGGGATAACGTGAAGAGGATGATGATAAAATGTTTAAGTTTACTATACAAACCGCAACTTTTGAGCGCGGCTGTACCCGCGGGGATGACGTTTATCGTTGTAAAAGGAGGCCTTTAACACTATTCTGATGTATAAGCTATGTAACTGCAACGTTTCATCAAAATCGGCTCAGTAGATTTTACGTGAATGTGTAACTTACACCCGTATATTTATAACCCATTCTCATTATTTGCCAGTCTGCCATGTTTTTAAGAGTAAATAACTCACTTCGAAATAATACTATCTTGACACCGGTTATAGCGTTAAAAAGAGCTAATAAAAATAAACAATAAATTGCTTTATACAATAATGTCCAAAAATGTTAATTTGAGACAAAAAGTAGAAAGAAGATAGGACATTGAATAAAGCAATTCATTAAATTACTACATGTAAGTAAAACAAAGACGAAATTGAAAAATATATTTTAAGGTGGCTCTTTTTTCTTAATTCGTTTGTTAGTAAGCATAATTGTTGGCAATTATAAAATACACGCTTTAGGCTTCGGGCTTGGAGCTTATATGACTACCGTACCTACCTATAATTGCGTACAAAGCAGAGATGCGACCAATAATATGACTTGTATTAAGCGAGGCGAGGAGCATAAAGTTCGCGATGTCTTAGAAAGTAAGTATCATCTCGAGGTTTATATATTATGTATGTATGTTTGACTGGCCTGATAATCTAGTGGTAAATGACACTGCTAAGCCCTAGGTCGTGGGTTTGGTATATGTAGTCAATTAAGCAAATAGCCAAGTCTGAATTGTCCTAAAGCCCTATGCATATTCAAGTAAAGTCTAAGATACATTACATATTTATTTACTGGCTAAGTATTTATTTATTTTAATACAAATCAAATTACCACGGCAACCGTAAGACGAGTATATAGTTTTCTTTTTCAGTTCGACTCTCTGTGCTTTTATAGATTCCGTGGCGGCGCAGGAGGCAGACTATTTTTTCATATTTTTACTGTGAATTTGTTATTATTTTGAAAGAGCCTCTGATCTCTAAGCTCTAAAGTAGCGCTCATAGCGAGACTCGGCTTGCCGATCGTAACAGATAGGCAAAGTTAAGCAACGCTTGCACAGGTCGCCACTTGGGTGACTGCGTGTTGTATTTACATCAAAGCGCTACCGTTTTATTTACTCATGTGCTACCGTGCTTCGGAGGGCACGTATAGCTGTCGGTCCCGGTTCTTGTTTCCGGACAAGAATTGTTAGGCCATGTCGGAGGCCTTCGAGCAGCCTGAAAACTACGACACCAGAGTTGGCCACACACTCACACGAGAAAGAAAGAAAAAAGCTCTAAAGTATGTTCCACATTTGAATATTGCAGTGCAAAAAGTTTAACAAATAAAAATACACTATGAAAGTGATGAATGTCTTCCTTGCAACTCCTTAGCCTCATCAGCCTTTGCAGATAGTCCTCTGTGCAAATTAGAGATCCCTTGACAAACACATATAAATACACACACACACACATGCAAACATGATGTCTAAATTATCCGACGCACATCCTACTTTATGAGTAGCAAGCGTTTAAAGCGGGTTTGTACTCGTAGTTATGACTGTATTATTCGCACTGAAGTTTAATATACTATTGTACGTTATTACTTGAAGTTTCGAAAATGGGGAACGAACAATAATTATTTTTAATTTACGTATATAATTAATGATTGATTTATAGTGAGAAAGCTCTGAATGCCTTTTAGGGACAAACCTTCATTGTCGAATACGCAATATTGTTGCCGTTTGAAACCAAACAAAAAGAGCATTTTTGTGAATCAGCTGTTTTCAAACGTCACCTATACTCAGAACTAGCATTCGATTGACTAGTTTCTTTTTTAATCTACTATTTCCACGCTGTGTATAAAAGGACCCTGTATCGTAAAGGACTGTAGGTACATATTATGTACAATCAATCAAAGAATACAAACATACCCAAACTAAGGGCTGACAACTAGTATTCACAAGCTTCAGTTCTTTTCTTAACAACAAACCATGTCCCTACTCGTTTTTAGGGTTCCGTACCTAAAAGGTAAAAAACGGAACCCTATTACTAAGCCTCCGCTGTCTGTCTGTCTGTCCGTCTGTCCGTCTGTCTGTCACCAGGCTGTATCTCATAAACTATGATAGCTAGAAAGCCGAAATTTTCACAAATTATGTATTTCGATTGCCGCTATAACAACAAATACTAAAAATAAAAAATTAAAATATTAAGGGGGGGTCCCATACAAAAAACGTGTTTTTTTTCGTATTTTTTGCTCAAAATTACTAACTGTAACAGGTAGACGCTTTAAATATTCACAGAATATGTAGTTGTATATTACGTTTCAAAATAAATAATTAAATTAAAAAAAAGTAAATAATGAAGGGGGTCTCCCATACAACAAACGTAATTTTTAAGCAATTTGTTACTCGATCTTAATAAACAAGTAGAAACTTATAAAGTAGTTAAGTATACATACAACGAACGTGATTTTCTTTTATAGGTGATGGTTCGGAACCCTTCGTGCGCGAGTCCGACTCGCACTTGCCCAATTTTTTAATATAAATAGAAGGCAGACGAGCAGATGGATCACCTGATGGCAAGCGATTGACGCCATTCATGCACACCCGTAATACCAAAGGAGTCGCGAGTGCGTTGCTGGTGTTAGGGATGGTAAAAAGAGAGGGGAAGGAGAGGGATGAGGGAGAAACAATAAGGGACGAGACTCCAGCATTGTCACTCACCGAACTAAACGCAACAGTATAGATACTGTGACACTAAAAGTCGTTCTAAATATTATGTCTAGCGATGGATTTGGCTACTACCAGACACTATAATTATACTTATTTAGCATGGAGTTTATGTCAGTTACTGCCTCCGTGGTCAAGTGGATAGCGTATGCGACTGCTGATCGGAGATCCCGAGTTCGATTCCCGGGTCGGGCAAAAGTGTTACTGGGTTTTGCCGAATACTCAGTACCAGCCCGGAGTCAGGTGATGTGGCCGGGTAACGGTAATAAACTCGCCCCTATTACGTTGGACCTAAAATTTCATGGCGGGATACAGGCGCGAGACTATAAATAAAAAAAAAATGAAAAAAAAAAACATGTCAATTAAAATTATATCTCTAGTAGTCAAGTCCATCGATAGATAAAATTTAATATCGGGCAATATCATAAGTTTATATTCCGTGTGACTATTGTCAAACCTTTTCAACCATTACACCATACATCAGTTCTGTCAAGTGTCTCAATGTTTCACACTCAACAGCGAGCGACACGATAGCAGCTATAATTATTAGGTTAATTATACACGACGTGTGTCCAGTTGCCAGTTACTGTCATATCCGTTGATATATTAGAGGATTAGCCACCATGAATGGACAATGGCGGCCGAGCGAAACTATGCAGTGTCATTTTATATTATATTGTGACTACGAGCGTTATTATGACAGTTTGTAGACATTCAAATAGCTTAAATGAGATGGGTACATCTCTTCACTGGCTACAACTACAAAATGATGACGCAATTTTTTATCCGGTACGGGGAAACCTGTACCAAATAAAAAATACATGACCGGGGAAACCCGTAAGATTCTGTACCTAATAACTTGTTTTAAAACCTTTATTAAAACCACTTCAGTGTCTGTTCCTCTCCTTTGACTGCCAAGGCACTATTTTCTCTAGAGAATCGTCGAAAAGTATAATTATCGAGTTAATATTTGGTATGGTGGTAGGCCTACAAAAATTATATTTTAGTCTTCATAAGGGTAATAACGGCATCTGACATTAAGCGTGGCCCGTAATTGACCAATTTTTAAATACAATATTAAAAAAATAAACCAAATTTCACAGGACTGTAGCAACATACGAGTAGTAAGTATATTAATAAAGACAAGTAAGCAAAATATGTTAAATTAAACATAGTAAGCAAAATTAAAACAGATCTCTGATTACATTCGTTTGTGAACATTGTGCATTCATCGCTTCCTCTTATTTTAATTGCACGTTGCAACATGTGTCGTTGAAAAGATTCATATTTTAGTAGCAGATAATTAAAACTGAGCTGTCTAAAACAAATAATTCTGTGTTATGTAATAAAAAAATCACTTTATGAGGGTTTAGTATTATTATAATCTACATTAACTACAGTTCCTGTTATATACGATTAAGATTATATTTTCTGAAGATTTTGTGTAGGTATATCTAGTACGTCGTTCTTGTGTATATTTTATACACCTAGATGATAAAGGTACGCGATAAACTAAAAAAACTACCAAACAGATTTTTTACACATTGGAATTAAACTACAGTTTACGGATTTTAGCGCGTTATATTGGTTTCACTAAGTTATATATCTCAGTGAAAATAACGCGATAAAATCCGTAACCTGTAGTTTAATTCCAATGTGTAACATTCGCGTATGTAAACCCAATAAGATATTAGATTTATTACAGTTTCACCAATAGATTCCTGAAGAACGTTTAAGTATATAATTCAAGCGACCGAAACCGCGAGCGAAGTCTTACAATGAGTAAATAAATACCCTCGACACAGCTCATTGTCAGCAATAAAGCGTACTATTAAACAACCATCATAATATATAACCATTCATAAACGCCAACATTTTCGTTACACCAACTTCTATGTTCACCTTGCCGACTTTATTTCACAGGCCGATTTATTCACGGGACTGTACAATCCATAAACATAGCCACACCTGTTGCATTAATATTTAAAGCCTCCCACAGCCTTGCCATTTGTTTTGTATAATCGACACTGCGACCCAAACGTTCAATACACCAAAGAATTTAGATTTTATGAGTGTTGAGTGTTGCTGTTTTAAATTATTTTATGACTAAGAGTGAGTAAATCGATAGCTTCTCCCTTTTCATTTTTTTATTCAGCTTTCTCTTTAGCGCTCTGTATTCTAAAAGGTAAACAGTAACTTTGTAGGTCATATGGTTATACATATTTTCTATCTTTTTTATCAGTATTAATGTGGTCAGAAGTCTGCCAGAATACCTACTTTTTTTATTAACGCATAACGACTTGGAGCTAGTGGTTAACTTTCTAATCTAACCACATTTAACAGGACATTTAGCTCCTTTTCAGCTATAAATTGATATATATTTAGGAACTCGAGGAACGCTCATGGACAATGTGCTGGCCGTATAAATCGAAAAAGCTATTAACAGTTACAGCTTCCAAAAGTCAGTGTTGCGCGCAGTGCAGTCAGTTGGTATCTCCACTAGGCCATCATTGTATCAAAAAAAGAAATTTTGCTTACGCGTTACCCTTAGCAATATAGGCGTGAGTATACACGATATTGTGACAATTTTGTGAGAGCGAGCAGTTAATAGAGCTACAAGGTTACATCAAATTGCTTTTTGTATTTACATAACAATGAGGTAACGGGATGTGAACATATTACAAATGCTTCATGATGTAATTATAGCTGCGTGAGTAAAGTGGTTTAACCACATATAATTTTGGGTTGTGAGTTTGATTCTCACTTAAACACACGCATGGTTAGTGAATTTGTTATATGTGTTCTTTACTTCGTATTGGCGTTGCGTCATAGCTTCGTGCGTATTATTTACAGGATTTTGATTGTTTATCATGAAAAGAGTGAGCTTAAATATAGTTTTAACAGGTGATTTTTTATTAAAGAGCTAATAAAAAGATGGATATTAGAAGAAATAGTTTCCTTAAAAATCATTATAATTAGCCTGGTTAATTAATTTCCCATTGCTGGTGACGGGCCTCTTATTCCTAGGAGACAAATATGTAGGGTAACAAACAAGAAAATCTTACCCGCCGTGGATTCGAGCCCGAGACCCTCCATATGCCACTCTGTCAGTCTCTTTACTAGGCTAGAGCTGCCTTTCATTAAGAAATTAACTAATTTAATTTCCATATTTCCTGCTACGAAAATCAAAACCTCGCCAAATCAATACCGTTATTGCTTAATACATTTAACCATTCCCTAGATTTAGATTTATTTCACTACTATAGTAATTAAGTCTTTGTTTGGCGGTACTTTGTGGTACTAAATCGGCACTATTAGGAACTATTAGTACAGAATTAGAGCTATACTCGAGTGTAGGTACTATTTGTCCTAATTGGAAAACATCAAAGGTATTGAATTCAGAATATTTTTTTTAATATTTCGGGGTTACGTCTGTTGAGTATTATAATAGAATATGAGTATAATATTACTAATTGTAGGGTTTGATCATCGTTGTATATCATCCACATATTTATTGTTTTCTTCACGCATAATTCAACTTAATTTTAATGTACAATACACAGAATATGTAGTGACGAAAAGACTTCCCATAGGGTAATCGAAAAACTAAATCTAGATCTTTTGGTTTAAATTAAATAACTATAAAATAAGTTCCTAATATATTATTACAACCAGTTTAAGCTTCATTTTCACAACAATATCTATATGCGTCGCCAAACTCTAATGCATTTCTTTATTCAAATTCACCAAATTCTGTTCAGCCTAAAACATACCAACACCGTTTTGAATTTGAAATGTTAGCGGGGACGGAACAGCTTTCAGTTTGTTGCATGATACTACTTATGCACATATGTATTTACATATATTATTACCATGTTCTTTATTTAAAAGAGTAAGTGAGAACTGCTTTAAGCCCTAGTTATGTACAGTCAACTTAAATTCAAAAGTCCTTACACTCACAAAAATCTTTACCGAGTCTTTTATGAATTAAAACTCCACGATTATTATTTTTAATTTATAAATTTGGATTTTGGTAAGTTTTTGTCTAAAATAAATACAAGATATTGATAATAAAAATTACTTATGTCCCTATAACCATCCAAAATTACGTCAAATCTAACTTTGCGAGGTCATCGCCGCACTTACTGCCAGATTTCATTTTTGCCTCTAAAAATGATTTAGCCGACATATCCAATGACACTATGCTTAGTTTAGATATCCAACACCTTGTTTCGTATCTCACTTGCACGATATTTTGCCGCACCTCGTATAAAATAGTAATACCAGTACATACATAAAAATCAGCACTGAGAATTTAAGAAAAGTTAGTACCATTTTTACCGACCTTTAGCACCTCCTACCTAAAAATTGACCCACGATCCAAGCTAGCAAGTCATACGCAGTAACACTCATAGCACATACTAACACAACATTATTCTATGAATTTCATTTCTGCGAAAATAAGTAAGGTCTGGCGGCCCTGGGATCTTGGCCTACTATAACTACCTTATATTTATTTATTTAGCAATATTCCACCGGCACCTTCAAACAAAGCAGTAACTGATTGGCAGTTAGTACTTTTTTGCGTACAACAACAAGCTGTAAAATCTTGTCATTATTTTCCCTCCTCTCGATCTCTCTCAACGTTTGCAATCAATTCACAATTGTCTCCAAGTACACAACAGAAAACATTTCAAGAGCCATTTTCTTTTTTTAAACACTTCTTCAATTTATATAAATTATTCAACCTACAATTATTGCTGAAACTTTTGATGAGAGGACGAAATTGTTGAGGGCTTCTTTGGCACTTGTCACTAGATTTCGGCATTCGGCTTTCGTCTTTCGTCGTTCACCAAGGACGAGGCCGAATGCCTCACCTGCCATCTGTAAGACTTTTGAATTGTTTGTTTTTGTTGTCTTTTCATTATCCTACTTGATCTTGATTATATTTAAGGGATTTAAAAACGCTGCCTCTAAGGGGATTTTCTAAGTGGCTCCAAAAAAAGATTGGCGGATTTGCGGATTTAAAAAGGAACGGGCAGGTCAGTTGTTTGTCTGTTTTGGGATATGACAGAAGTTTAAATATACAGCTTATCTGACGGATCGCTAGACGGGGTGGAGTTGTCATTGCTTATAAGGCGTGGCACCCTGGTTTAAGTATTTGCATTGTCAGTTCCAAAGCGTTCTGTGCCGTGATTTCGACTTCTATACAAGGGATCAATGTTTTATACGATCCAGTACATATTCTTTAGAGTCTAGCTATACATTGCGTCCCTTATTTTAATTGTTGTGAGTCTCTGCAGATAAAGCTTTATATTAGATGAGAGATATTTTAAAAAAAGCAATTATCAGAACTGAGCTCCCAATTTGGTCTGCAAACAACCACAAGCTTACCACTAGAGACACGCAAGTGAGATTTGAGTCCAATTAACTCATATGTAATATGTTTTATGTCTTAAATTATACGTATACAACTACACTTTACATTTCAAATACCAGTATTCTCTTTCATAGTCTATTTGATCCTTACGTGTAAATGTATATTTTATTCTCTATGTGTGTGTGTACACTTAGGGCCCTCACTAGTTGGTACTAATGTGGCCTCGGGTCGACTATGAATTATTAAGTGGAGGGTAGTCACGAGAACTTTTACTCGAAGGTACCTTCCCAATTTTTATGAAAGGTGTGTGTGGATCGTGAATTTTGACCGGTGAACTTATAGAGGCTATTTTAGTAATTCTGGTGATAAATAATGTAGTTATCAAGCTGTTTCGCAGCTGCGAGTAGTTTTGTATAGTGTTTATATTTTGTGTTAGTTACAATGTTTATTTTATTAGTGCTGTTAGGAGTACACGATATTATACAGAGACAACCATGGCACAAATGGCAATGATCTGTCAAGGTAAGGGTGCTAGAGGTCTTAGTTGTTTTTTTGCTTTAGAATAGAGAGAATGAGGACCAGTTTTGGCTAAAGGGGGCCAAAAAAGAGCCAGTCTCTCTCGTTTCCCTCTTTCTCTAGACTTGACAATGCGCAAACCGTTTAGGTAATACAGTCAGCTGCTTTCCGTTGGGTGGACCATAGCATAGGACCTGCTCCTATCCTACTCTTACTTACTGACTGACAACAACGCATAGCCAAAACAACTAGGCACATGCAGCTGGAATGACATGTATGTTGGAGAGTGTAGGGATTTTAGGTAATTCCCACCTAAGGGGGTAAAATAGTCTTACACGTATGAGTTTCACGTTTTTTGTTTTATACATGAAAATATAGTTTTCGTTTTCACGTTGTTCTTAACACAGGATTTAAAAATTTTAAGCAAAATAAAAACGCAACACGCAATTTAATAAATCCAGGCACTAGAAGGTAAAAATCAATTTTAAATCATAAATACTTAAAAACTCAATTTGCAGAGCTTCAGAATTTGATTGATGGCCAGAGCACCAAAGTACCAGAGACAATGGATGTTTTCGTTCAGGAATTAGTGCTGGGCGATAAAAAACATTAATCGGTTGTCAATTGCTGTCTCGCTTTGGGGAATAAATCGTTGTACAAGTGACGTAGATAGGTGATTCGGACAATGTGCCGGTTGTTTGTGTGATTATGTACTTTACTGGATAATTACTAGGTTTGTGTCGGTGTGTATGAGTATACGTGTAGTGGTTGATTAACTGAATTTTTCGTGTTCTTGGTAGAGCGAAATTGTTGTTGTTAAGTGTTGCTTAAACAATCGTATAATAAGTATATTCGTAAACTATTGAGTAGGGATTAGAGAGGTCGTCCTTCTGAGTGTCTTGGGTGCGATCCCTACACAGGTGCAAACATTTAACGATTCTCGAATGCTTGTTTTTGTTGTCTTTGTGTGGACACTGGATTTATTCTTAGAGCGGAAATAGTAATTTCAAAACTAACAATTGTGAACAGTACTAGGCTAATGCTTCAGGCATCGACTTTTATGTTTCTTCTCTGTCTATTTACATTACTAGAAATTTAAAAAAAAAACTACATAAAATTAAAGAGAATAATTTTACTTTCAATCCATATGCTTAACAGTCGAAATACTTATAGCATAGCGCATCATAAATTATTTCTAATAAATTCACCAATGATATTTATTATGCAAAGAATTTCAAATGCATTGACGTGATATCTTACCCCACCGCCTCATAATATCCTTACCCAAAGAAAAATCATCCGAATGCGTTCAATTTTACGACAACGTCAAGTAAATTTAATACTATCTTAGATCGGCAGAGGGCGCCACAGCTCTCGATAAACCCCCGAACACATAAAAAGACCCTCGCAGTGAAACTTGCACGTAATCCCCAATGATATAAACAAAAGTATCCTTAGTCAACTTTACCTGGGTCGTTCTGTCTAAGATTGTTTATCGGTACTAGAATTTTAGGGTTTCAGGAAGTTATTAACATTAAAATTTTACCTTCAAAAGTTAAAGATTCATATTTTGCCCGACATTGCCGACGGTTAACACATTCATGGTCACGGAGTGATTTTAAAGCAGTTGAATTTTAAATTCTATTATTAGATACTCTATAAGGCATAATAGAATACGGTTTGCGGTTGAATAGTGAATGCGGTAGTATTAAAAGTGTTTGATACCTGTGAGTCACAGGTCACAGGCTGTGACAAGGGAATTTATTTTGGATCTTTTGTAATTACAGTGCCCTATGAACCCCCAACGTGTACAATAGTAAAAGTTATTCGCGATAAACTATATGCGCTTTTTGTAGTTTACTACGGTACTTTGAAAAGGGGACTAACTTTTATAATATGAATAGATGAAGTAGTGGCAGTGTTCAATTAAAAGTAATGCGGCCTTTTCGTGCCCTACCTTCACAAAAATAGGCGTGATTCTAATGTGATTTGTGGTATTCGGCCCTCTATTAGGTATCACCGATTTTATTGTCCGTGATCAATATTTATATGTTCGAATGGCGCGCCTCGAAGGATCTAAGTCGTTTATCTTAATTGTGTTCTGTTAAAAGGACCATTAGTATCGCATTACCCATCTTTTTCGAAGTAGGTTAACTACCCACGTTTAGGGGAAAGCCGGGGAAACGTTTAATCGAGACAAGGTGAAAAGTCAACTTTTGTACAATGTTAGTCGTTTGTTCACTGTTTTTGATAGGAGTGCATACATACATACATATCGTCACGCCTCTTATCCCCGAAGGGGTAGGCAGAGGTGTATTTCTACACCCACTTTTCGCCAGATATACTTTAGTCCCACGTAATAAGGGGCGAGCCTATTGCCGTACCGGGCACATTTCCAGACTGCTGCTACTGAGAATTTCGTGACAGAAAAACCCAATAACACTGCCCGACCCAGGAATTGAGCCCGGGACCTCCCGATCCCACGCGCACATTTATGTCGCGAGACCAATGAGGCGGTCGTATAGGGTTTGATGTCGAGTTTTCCGTCTCTATGCAAAGATGGTATTTGCATCGTGTTATCCCTTAGTCGCCTCTTACGACACCCACGGGAAGATAGGGGGTGGTGACACTTGTATTCTATGCCGTCAACCACATGATAGGAGTCTGATTTTATAATGCTTTTTATACTTAGGAATTGTTTATAAATAGCGCAAAGGTGAGTGTAGTCACTTAGCTATAGTTACATATTGGCTGCTACAAAGTGCCTCAAATAAATAGGGCGTGCAAAAGCTGTTCTGAGGAGGGCCGTCATGCCATTATTATAGATATGATATCGGTTTTAACCTTTACTATGGAACTCCATGACTGCTTAAGTTCAGGCAGCATAGAATAAATTTGATAGGCTACAAATTAAAAAATATTTATATTTACAAATTTTAATAAATAAATTAAATAAAATAAGGGGTGGCTGCGACCCTGGTTTATGTCCAAAGTGAGTATCTGGTAATGACGTGATTATGTCTATAAAACATCTTTGAGCATGACTTCTTTATTTGTGATTTCACTAGTAAAGATCTTGAGCATTTACTTTTACTGTAACATTTACGATATGGATATGCAATTATTCTTCCGGCCTGACCTCCAGCTCTGATCCTGGTTGGAGGCCTAGAGAACGACCCAAGACAAGGTGGAGAGATGTAGTGCTAAGGGTAAGAGATAATGCAATATAACTGATGATGAGGACGCTGATAGGATGAAAATTAAAGAAAGCTGACCCCACCACCATATAAAATTGGGAAGATAGAGGGAAAGGATATGCAATTATTCTATGCAATTAATGTTATTCACACGAAGAACAAAACAAGCAGAAACTTTGACATGAAGAGCTGACAACACCTGTAGCTAAAACTACGCACTTCTTTTGACTCAGAGACTATTTCAATCATTGTCCCTTAATCACAATAAGTAACTGTTTATAAACTTCACTTTTCCTACTTTTCCGGCACATGTGTCTGTTATCTTAAGACAGTTGTAGGACACAAATTATTGCCATTAGGTGTACTAAACATTACATAAAACCGTATTACCGTGACGTTGTCATTATCATTGTGCACGAGTATATACGTTTGAGACTCTTTATACTGCGCGGGATTAAGCTGATTGTAAGGAACTCCGTCTTACGAATACAAAGACGGAATAAGAATTGGAGAGGTTTAGTGAAGGCAAAATAAGTAGCTATAAGAGAGAAAACAGTGACGTAATAAAGATTGCCTGTACCTGTAGATAACTATTTAGTCATATTATTGGCAATTTGGCTGCACGGTTGGCGTAGTGGTTTAAGCGGCCGGCTCGCTGCTTGACACTGCGCCTAGTGTCGTGGGTTCAATCCCCACACAAGACACTTTGTGTGATCCATTCATATCATTTATACATACAAAAATCTCGATCTATAAAATTGATAGGGCAAGTTAACCCTTGCAAATATCGGCACTATTCGAATAAAGTATTATTGTCAACCCACATGGTAAATTGAATTCAATAAGAAAACGATTTAAACAAAGTCGTTTCGTTGTCGTCTCGTGGTCTATAAAAGTCTCAGAAGCCTGTGGGTGTGTGAAGGTCTACTTTATCCTCCGTCTCTTGGGCCCGGGTAATCTTACGACCGTACCGGACCCTGACCGGATAACATCATATTATATCTCATTATATTATCACATGTATCACGCTTTGCCGTTTGAAGGTGGGCAGAGATAACTCTGCCCACCTTCAAACGGCAAAGCGTGATACGTGTGATAATATCCTCTCCACTAATTATATTATTATAATTAGTGGAGAGTGAGTTGTATCTTTGCTAGGAGAATTTATCTTTAAGTCTGGCAAGGTTTGCCTGGTCGAAAATTACTTAGGTATACAAAGACTGTAGGTAGGATTAGATTTAAGGCATTTAAGGGTTGACTGGTAGAAAATTACTGTGGCTTTCTAGTATGGTAGAATAAGAAAATTTTATTCTTTTAGGCATAGACATCCGTGTTCCCGTGCTAGGAATAAATCGTATGTTGTAGGGCAACAAACATTTAACCAACGTACACAAAGATCATCCAAACTCGAAGTATCAATTTGTAAATCACTCAAAGTGTTGTCTCGTCTGGGAATGGAACTGACAGTACACGATACAGTGTTAGCTAGCATGGTGACATTACAACACACGCAGCAGTTTTACATGCAGTTTTACATATGTAAATAAATATGTTGCAAAAGTTGATGATTTTGTTATGCACGACTTTTTTGTACTTTATGATATAGAGTACATGGAATTAATTTATTTTATTAAGTTTTTAGTAACTAAAATGGGCCAAAAGTATGGTAACAAAAAGTACGCTTGAGGGCACGGCTAAGTTAACACTTTCTATTAGAAGGCTAGACTGATTGTATAGATCTGTTTTTGTGTTTATTTGGATACTAGATGACAGCGCCGATACACTCGTGTTATTTGAGGCAACTACTTTGCTCCCGCGGCTCATAGCGTGATTTGTATATAGCCTTTCTCGATAACTCTGAAATATTTTTAAATCGATCCAGTAGTTCCTGAGATCAGCGCGTTCAAGCAAACAAACAAAAAAACTCTTCAGCTTTATAATATTAGTATAGATACTAGCTTAGATTTGCTATTGGACACGACAGATGGCGTTATTGCCGATAATCACGATACAAGAAATAAAGACACAATAAAGTCACTTAAACCATGAAGTCACAGTCCTAGTTATCATAGTATTATTTATTGTGAACAATAGGTAATGTACATAATACAGTTGATGCAATTTTAAAAATAATCCAGTTCAGGGTATTGAAGGTCCGCCATAACTAAATAAAACATCTACCCTTGACCTTAGCAAATAAATCGCCCCAACATACATAATACTACAGCTTTTACTTCCAAAAAAATAGAGATAAGTACCACGAAATAACTTTGCCGTCAACGTTTGAATCCATCCGGAAATTGACGAAAGTGAAAAAATTTGTCGAATCCGTATCGAATACGAAGAGTTTACTGATGATATTCTTATTTGATTTATCAGTTCTCGGGAGTTTCGTTTCTATTAAAGAAGTGACATGTTCCGGCTCTCCCAACTTTCACATGATGTCCATAATATAAGTATGTGACCTTGAATTGCCTCTCGATTTTGCCGAAAAATATTCCGCCTTTTTACAAAACTGTGTATATAAATATTTTGAAATTTGCTTTTTGAATAGATTATTGAGTTACTTTTTATGCTATCGAGTTTCATCCAGATTCGAAATTCAATCAGTGAATATTTAAAAAGTTAAAGTTGTTTAACTGAATCCTGTTTGGTTTCCTAGTTCCTATCTTTAACTTTTCCATCACGATGGACTCGAAACTAAAGGTTAATGAAATCTAATGGGTATTTTTGGTAACTGCACATTGGTCGCATTTGTTATATTTCCATAGTTTATCAGTAATCATCTCAAAACAGTAGGTACAATATAGTTTTTAGCCGTTTATTGACTTTCCTTACGGGTACATTATAACCAAGGGAGAACCTGTATCTACCAGACATCTGAACAATATACTTATATATCATTATCAGCCCTTAATACCGTCCCACTGCAGCTGGGCACGGGCCTCTTCTCGCTATAAAAAGGGTAGGATCATAGTCCACCACGCTGGCGAAGTGCAGGTTGGCACACTTCACATGTCTTTCGCAAACATTATGAAGCACTCTCAGACATGCAGGTTTCCTCACGTTTTCCTTCACCGTTTAGCAAGCGATAATTAACAATTTAATACGCAAGTTAACTTCGAAAAGTCATTGGTGCGTGCCGTGGATTTGAAACCCTATGCGTAGCAGTCTGTTGGTCTCTACACTCGGTTATCACTGCCTTGCCCTACTTATATACTCATTAAAATATTTTGAAGATTATTTAAACCTGGGCATAGAACTAATATCTGACTGGTTAGAACAAATGTTCTTGTTCCAGGCTTACTGAATAGGCCCAAAACTCTTCTAGTCTATTACTTGAATTAATAGTACCACCAATCAGTACTTTACATTTGACTGTTGATCAAAATTTTCTGTCTTAATTTACATAAAACCGATCCATCTTTCAAATACAATCAAAATTAAAACTAAATCAATCCCTTTGTACTAAAATCTCAGTATTTCGTTCCTCGACTATTAAATCAACGAGGCCTATTTAGGTTACTTTAAAGCCTTTTCACTGTGTTTTTTATACTATTTCCTTTGTAAATCTTGTCTAACTGTAATTGTAGCAATTTTTACCAAGTTAATTTGTACCAGCATTCTCTAGCGACGTTTAAACCTTTGCCTATTTGGCTATTCAACAGAACATCGGGTTGGTAACAAGCAAATGGACACTTCAACTAATTTAACGATGAAATTGACATAAAACAGAATAGCAAAATGAACCTTATTACTATTTAAATAATGTTAATATTTAATTAAATTACTGCTACGGATCTTGTTGGGAGGTACTTGGTTTTGTAGAGATCATTATGACGCTTCCGTAATTTCCAACACAGCCTTCTTCAGTTTACCTAAACTGAAGAAGGCTGTGTTAAGTTTTTATTATAACATGTAGCTACAAACGTATTTTGATAAGAATAGATAATGATCTGACGGAAATTAGTTCGTCGAAGAATTTGGACGATTTTGCTATATCCTTACCTACATAGGTACTATAATTATAGTAAAATCACCCGCCGTGTCCACATTTTTGCGTGTTTGCGATGGACTAAAAAACTACTGAACGAAGTATCATGAAGGTTTTGGTGTGTTAGTCATTGCTAACTGTAACCAAGTCCTTGCTTGGCCAGCATAGAGGATTACGTCCTAAATTTTCTCATAATGAGAAGAGCCTAGCAATGAAACTGCTAATAAAAGGTGGCTGATAATGACAATTATATATTATTATCGCAACTTCACATAGCATGCGGGTAATAGTACTGGCTAATAACATTCTCTAAACAAGTTTATAATTTTGTATACAAAATAGTAATCGATGCCTTAGCGATCTTCTACAATTTCCACATTAATTATCACAGTGTCTGCCAATATCCTTCATCATAAACCGAAAACTTTTTAATAACTGACCTCCGTAGCATCGCAGAGTTCATCCAAAGGTTGTCTGGTAGGGATCACTTTCAACCATAAGATGGTCTATTGTCTCCATCTATTGTTAACAGTTTACATTATCTTTTGTGTAATATATTAGATATATGTATAATAAGGAATATTCTAGACGTTTAGACTAGTTAATATCATGCATTATTTGTTTTTCTCGATGTTTTGTTGTTTTGTTATTATATAGGATCACGCATAGAGTCAGGTGGCGTTGTTGTTCAAAATGAAATGACAGGAGTAAAGCAATGACTCTGAGTTTGTTGCGGCTTTTCTTCTCAAAAGATTAAGTGTAAGAAACGTTAGTACCCTAAACTCTCTTTACTCTAACTGAATTTTAGCTATGTGTATCTTGGTCAGCAACATGTGATTAGATCCTCCAGTAAATGATTGTATATAGTAATATTTCTAAGCTAAGGTAATTCACCACTATGTAGACTACTGACTTCTTTGTTTGTACATTCATTAAATTTACCTTAAGATCTCTTATGCACACATTTCGTGACTAAATGTGTAGTCAACATGCGAAATAAAAACCAAGTCATTTTTTAACCTTCCATATAGCCGTATACATAATAATATCTTAAGAATAACATATGAAGGTGACATATTTATATATTCGTCTGTTTCAAGGATACATCCTTGATGTTTATTGCGACTCAGTGGGGTGCGTCAATCAATATAATGCTTGACAACAAGCTAACCACCTTTCCAACGGAATATAAAATTCATCTTTTAACAAGATTGCCTCTAAATATTACAAAACGTTTCGTCTTCCAAGACTTTCTTTGTTGCAAAGAGACTCATAGATAAGTACTCTGAGATACTGTTGTTTATGAAATTTTAGACGAAGTAAATGTGAAGAAATGGACGTGCCTTTGTCATCCCTACTTCCATATTTAATATTATAAATTTGAAAGTGTGTATGTAAGTATGTATATTCCGTTTTCACACTATAACGGCTGAACCGATGTTTTTTAAATGTAATAAAGAGTTACCCACTCAATTATACTTTTATAAAATACCTTTTCCAAACTAGATTGTTTGGAAGAGATCGCATTTTGCGATAAGAACGCCCTGTTGTGCAACTAGTTTTAAGTTAATTTTACCATTGTAATTCTGTTTGTATGCTGGTGTACAATAAAGTGTTATGCTATCTAGCTATCTATCAATCTATAGAGATATATTGGACCACAGAAACGGACATAGGCTACCATTAGTTGCAAAAAATAATCTGGGAGGGATTGTAGGGAGTTTGTAGGGCATAAATCTAACTGTTGGAAGTAAGAACGCATGCGCTATAATCATTGAGTACTTACTGCACATGTCCTATCGGTCAGAACTGTCACGTCATACATATTATCAATTAAAGTAAATATTAAAGTATCCCTACAACAAAAGTGATTAGTATAATCCCGAATATAACGCGCGCGAATGCGTGGGCAACAGTTAGTATTTGATATTTTTGGAAAATTAATGTTCCTCTGCATAGGCATCGATGGCCTAGTCTTTTACGGCCTGTAGCAGTCCACTACTGGACATAAGCTTATATTGACTTGGTTTACAAAACCATTGTGAGACAATAAGAGAACTAATTGGCCTACAATACCACGCTGTCAAACGTGTTGGTATAGGATTTGATGTCGAGTTCTCCGTCTTCTTGCACAGATACTATTTATTTGTCTATGTAATTTCTTTGGTCGCTTCTTATGATATCCACGAAATAAAATTAAGTGAAATTTTGTGTTTTTAATCCCCACCATATGAACAATAACGAAACGAGGACACGAACGAACGCTTGCCTAGTGGAGATACCAAAAGACTGCCTGCAGAGAGTATCAAGAAAAACCATAAACCAGTGAATGTTAAATATTGTAGGTGCCTTCCGTTTTCGTTCCTCTCTTGGAGGCCACTTGTTAGCATGGAACCTTGAGATTACGCTGTAGGAAATATTTAAAATTTATTTAATGTTATAGGTTAATCGTATTTTGACGATTTGATGTTGATAACTACAGGCTTTTTTATGTAATAGGCGACAAGGAAGCAGACTGATCGCCTGATGGTAAGCGGTTACCGCCGCACATGGACACGAACAACATCAGATAACTCTAAAGTGCTCTGCCGACCTTTGGGTTAGGTAAAGGGATGACGACTGGCATGAGGGTGAAGGAATAGGGGATGAAGCCTCCAGCACTCTCACCCACCGATCAAAACGCAATGGTATACGTACTGTTACTTTACGTCGATTTTTCTTAGAGTGTAGTACTTTCCTGTTCGAGCCTACCCATTCATGCTGAAGTCAGCAAGGCTCTACTACAGTTATTTAGATTTAAATATACAGACGGATTTACGCGTTTAAATACACGCAATTCTGATGAAGTATGCTCACACTACATTCAGTGTCACAAAGTTCCATTTCTGTTTCGTGAATCAACATAATGTCCGAATGTATGTCTCCATTAACAGCAATCGCTGCGATTTGAATCGTTCACGGTCATTAGATATTATTAGGTAACTAGGTATGTGGTTTAAACTTGTATGCGTAGGTCTATTGGATTATATATGTATACGCGATTTCAAAATTCCTCTATATGGTATTAGTTATTGACGTTTAATTGCACCAAACATAGGTACATAGCAATTATCGAAAGAAAACTTATTTATTAATATTTTTTAAGCCTATGTATTCGCATATACAAATAAAGAAAATATACTAAAAAATCCGCAAAACGCAACGTAAAATATAAAACACACTAATAAATCGACAAACCAGCCTAAAACACACATATCACAAAAGGCTATTAATTTTAAAACCTACCTTAACGTGCCAGCCCCGGCTATAACGATGTTCCCAGACTTTATCTAGCACGCTTAAGCCCATTTTGTGAACGAGGCCCTTACTAATAGTGTCTTGATACGAAGCTCCCTTGCAAATTTGGTACCTCTAAATGCCATATTAATGACCCTGCTTCACCTTGGGTCATAAAATTTTCACTACCTATGTTCGGTGGCGCTAATATTTTATCGGTGACAGCGCTGTGAAGAATTTGACTGTGTTTACTAAAGTGTAGAGGTACCTATATCTATATTTCTAGGTGAATATGGGCAACTTTTATTTACATAATTATTGTCAAAGGTTTTTGAATAGACGTTTTCATTGCACATAATTATGGCATAGTGGTTTAAATGGTTGCCTCAACAATTAGATCTGCACCTAGGGTGGTGTTCTGTCCCCAAACGAGACAATGCTTGGTGTGATATACAAATTTTTGTTTCAATTTTGACTGCCTCGTTGGTCTCGCGGCATAAATGTGCGCGTGGGATTGGGACGTCTCGGGTTCGATTCCCGGGTCGGGCAAAGTATTGTTGGGTTTTTCCGTTAGGAAATTCTCAGTAGCAGCACGGAGTCTGGTAACGTACCCGGTACGGCAATAGGCTCGCCCCCTATTACGTGGGACCTAAAAATTCATGGCGAAATTTAGGTGTAATATTACATCTCTGCCTACCCCTTCGGGGATACAGGCGTCAGTCTATAAATAAAAATAAATAAAACAAAATTTTGGCTGTAGTTTGTGTCCGTTGATGGAATATTTGTATGAATCTCCCACAATACATAATTTATTACTAGTGCGTTAAATGTCTTTGAAAGAAAAACGCATATCTGCTTGCGCCGGAGAACACGTAAAACCGTTGTTCCTAGATTTCTTCAAAGCACCCTCGTGCGAAAGGATTACTTACACCACTGCCTACAGTAAATACTAATATATAATTCACTTCCACTCTCCTGCTAATTCTCCCGAGAAACCACAAGACAGACTTCGCTAATTACGAGCATAAACTACTCTCAGTCGCACTTATACCGATTATTTGCAACGCTCGAATTACACCAGTTATTGGAAGGTTTTATTGCAGTTTGCAAATATTGAAGCTATGAAATAGTTTACAAGAAGAATAAATGCTGTAGAAATTAGAGCACTGAGAAATTTGTGGTGTGTCTTTGACCACCAGAGTAAAGAATTGTGTAATAAGAGTGTGTTGTGGGGTAAAAGCAGACGTAGTAACAAGCATCTAGAAACGCTTGTTAAGATGGTTTGGACACGTGGAGAGGATGGATAACGAAAGACTGACTTAATAAGTGTGAATGGGACAGGACGAAGGGGAAGACTTAGGCGGATGGCGGACTTTCTCTGACCAAATTGGACACATCCTTAAAAAAGGACAGGTCAGAAGTACCCTAAAAAAAGCGCATGCATGAAATGCTCGATGGAGGTGAATGAAGCAAGAGAGATATGTCAGAATCGTTGCAAATGGCGTTCTTTAGTCTCTGCCTACCCCTTCGGGAAACAGGCGTGAGTCTATGTATGTACGAAATAGTTTGCCTTATGATAGATAGTGCTAGGCTTCGACCACGGCTCCATCTGCAGAGTTAGTTATCACGGTAAAAAGCAGCCTATATCATAATTACAGGTGCTTGAACCAGGCATCACTTGGTGGTACTCTATTGTATACTAACGGAAAGAAAGAGGAACCCACCACGCACACTAGGATTGATCGCCCCAATTATTGCAATAGAAAAAGGTTGACAATACCAAACACCTCTGATGAAAAAGGATATAATATATGGAATAGTGTGGAAATGGGTGCCAGAAACAATACCTGACATGCAGTATCCCACTCTATGCACCGCCTTTGCTTCGACACGTGTTTCGCCTCTGCACGACACTAAGAATAAGAATATTTATTTGTCAGAAATATGGTCATATTAACAAGGTGTAGATATTATAAAAGGCACCGAGAGGTATCGTCAGGACCGATTGGCAGCGACTGAGCCCTGTTCTACGTGCACGCCTTTATATAAGAGTAGAATCACCTAGTCTATCCTCTAACTGCGGGCATCCGCAGCTACGCCCGCACATTTTATTTTAATTTACCCGTTTCTTGCCGATCTCGAGAGTATTTGGGGCAACCCGTCATAGTATATGACTATGTTCCCCAAGTGAATTATATGTCAAATTTCAGCTTCTTGCGTGGAAGTAGTTTTGTCCGGCTTTGACTGTCAGTCAGTTAGTAACGCAAGTATTTTATATATACGTATCTTACTTTCAAGTTCCCTAAGTTGCACAAAAATTTCCTATCATTTATCCAGCCTTTAACATTTTAAAGTTTCCTAATTATCTCTATACATTAATCATACACGCATATGCTATCAACTTTATACCATAACCCATGCTATTGATACTAATATAAAAAACTAGCTTACCTCCCCTTCAATACAGCAGGCTTTGCTAATTATAAACAGCCCTCAGCCACCATTGCAGTGATTGTTTGAAATGCGCTCGAGCTGCGAATCTCGACAAATGCTTGATTTTAACATATAAATAATTAGTGGCTATAACGTTTTATCAACTTCTATCAAAGCGGCCTACGGAAAGCCGGTTTGCAACGTTGAACGTTGGAGGAGGGGTGGACGGCAAATTGGATGAAGTATGTCAGATGATAGATGATAGAAAGATTGATGTTCTTTGTGTGATTGAAACAAAAAGGAAAGGGTGTGACACCATCCAGCATGGCGCATATACGGCGTATTGGTCTGGGGTAGATAGTAACACCAGAGCCTGCAAGGGAGTTGGTGTAATACTATCTGCGCGAATGAATGAGTGTGTAAAAGAGTTTGAATGTGTAAATGCTAGGCTACTATGGATGAGATTGAAAGAAGGACTTACTCGTGTCTTTATTATTGGGGTGTACGCCCCGGTCAATATAATTACGGGTATGTCACAGCAAGAGCAAGACGACAGGCAGGAGTTTTGGGAGAGTTTAAGAGAGATTTTGAGGAAATGTAAGGATAACGAAAGATTGATCTTGTTAGGGGATTTCAATGGATGGGTGGGAGTGAAACGAGATGGATTTTAAAAGGTGTTAGGTGCATTCGGTGATGAGAGTGTGAATGAAAATGGAAAAGCACTGCTTGAGGTTTGTTTGGAGTGGAGCCTTTGTGTGACAAACACCATGTTTGATCACAAAAGGATACATATATATACGCGTGAGGCGAAAAATGTTAGAAGAAGTATGATTGATTTTGTAATAGTAGATGAACGATTTAGAAACAATGTGTTGGATACAAGGGTGTATCGAGGTATCGACATTCACACAGACCACTTCTTGGTGTTGAGCCGGATAAGTAGCCTCTTTAAAGGATGGCGACACCGAGAGCATAACGAAAATAGAGTCTTGGAAAGAATAAAAGTAGAAAATCTACAAGAGAAAGATGTGAAAGATGAGTATAAACGAAGATTGATAGCAAGATTTGAGAGATTCTATGGCATAAATGATATGAATGAATTGTGGCAGTCCTTTAAAAAAGAGGTAGTATGTGTAGCGTCTGAAGAATGTGGTGTGATCAAGAGAAGGAAAATACGACAGGTTAAAAATACATGGTGGGACAAGGATGTACAATCAGCAGTGTCAGAGAAGAAGAAAGCTTGGTTAGATTGGTTGGCTGTCAGAGCAAATGAAAGAATGCGAAAAGCAACGAGCGAGGACATAGACGAAGCAAGAAAGGCGTTTGTTAGGTCAAAAAGAATAGTGAAAGAAATGGTTAAAAGGAAAAAAGAGGAAAAGAAAGGTGAGTTTGATAGCAGATTATCTGACGATTTCCGGAGAAACATTAAGTTTTTCTGGAAATCCGTTCGTGCAGTTCGAGGAAGAACTCAATCCTCAGAATACACATCGATCAGAGACAAGAATGGAAGGATAGTGAATGGTGAATCGTGCGTGCTGAAGAGATAGAAATAGTATTTTGAAGGGTTATTTGAAAGAACGGCGATAGAGACACCGATCGATGAAATGAATGGTAACGATAGCAATGATGAAAGCGTTATTGGCGTGGATGAGATCGTGAAGGCACTGGGAAGTATGAAAGTAGGTAAGGCTGCAGGATATGATAGGATTACAGTCGAAATGCTGATGGCTGGACAAGGCATCATAGTTGGTCAGTTGCAGCGGTTATATAACTTGTGCTGGAGCACCGGCCGAGTACCTAATGACTGGGCCACAGCCTCTTTATAAAGGAAAAGGCTCGCAACAAGACTGCAAAAACTATAGAGGCATTAGCCTTCTCAGCATTGTTGGCAAATTTATGCAAAGGTACTGATTGTAAGAGTTATGAAAGTAACCGACAAGAAAATATGGGATGTACAAGCGGGATTGCGAAAGGGTATGGGATGTACGGATCAGGTTTTTTTCCTTGCGAAGCATAGCCGAAAAGTTTTTGGCCAAAGGTCAAAAGGTCTATTGCGCATTCGTGGATTTGGAAAAGGCCAATAAAGTGGTGAGGAATGAAATGTGGTCGGTGCTGTCAATGAATGGGGTGGACAGCAGCCTCATTCGAGCTCTGAAATCCCTTTATGAGGATTCTAGAGCTTGTGTGAGGATAAGCTGGGCATACACTGACTGGTTTACCATCGAGAAAGGTGTTAGACAGGGATGTGTAGCGTCGCCGTGGCTGTTTAACCTCTTCATGGACAGTTGTTTGCAAGATTTAAAACATAGTGACTGCGGATTAAGGATGAATGAGTTACTGGTCAAATGCCTCCTTTATGCTGATGATCAGGTAATACTTGCATCTTCAGCGGCGGAGTTGCAGGAGATGGTAACAATCATGCATGGTGCGTTAGAGAGGAAAGGAATGAAAGTGAATGTAAGTAAAACGAAAGTTATGGTTTTTGAAAAGGAGGAATTCGTTACGGCTTGTAGTGTTTTGATCGATGGACAGCGAGTGGAACAAGTGAATGAGTTTGTTTACTTAGCTTCGTTGTTTACAAGAGATGGTAAGAATGAAAAAGATTGTGACGTCGTGCCTCGGCGCTTGCGAGCCCCGCTACGATGGCGCACTGCAGTGGGGAGCCCTCTCCCGCTTGCCGACCCTATATATACCGGCGACACACGTGGTTGGGCCCTTTTCTTCTGCTGGGAGACACACGTCAAAGCTGAGTACTCATCCGAGGACCTGTGGAGTGTCAACCTACCACCCACGCCCTGGATAATTGTCTAGTCGGTTAACCTCAAGTGTCAGTTCTCTTATGTAATCAAAACCACTGTGAATCTGGAATATAACGCGAGTTTAATCTTTCCTGGTGATATTTTTTATTTATTTCCCGTAAGACAACCTAATTATCTCTTTTTAATTGCTCGGCGAGTGATCGATCCCGGCTATCCCGTGAAAATCAATCACTCGTGCGACATTGGCGCCCAATAGAATTTTTAAATATATTTTTAAAAACGTAGGTTGGCACTTTACAGGTGAGTGAAATAATTTATTTTTCTCTCGTATATTTTTCTCCTGTGTGTGCATATATTCTGGTGTGGTGAATTGCGTACAGGTACAGTTTCTATCTATTTTGGTTGGCCATAAGCAATTTAACTGTGTAAATAACATAACGGTGATTTAATTAACGTCGGTCTAAAATCACGTTCCACCGCGGGCAGCGTGTCGAGCCGCCAACCGGTTCTAACCGCTTAGCCGTTGAACTAACGTGCCTCGTGTTCGCGAAAAAAATATTGTGATTCAACCTTTGAGTGACCTTTAAGAAATTTTTCTTAATCCTTTACCAATCATCACACCATTGTATAATTTAGTGTATTTCAGCTTTTTTTAGCACGGTATTCGATTTTCTGGCGATATTAAATTTTTTTCTAGTACCGGCGTAAATACTTAGATTTTCTATTATTGTTTTGTAATAATGGCTTACATTATAAATTTCTCATTATTAACTAAAGCGGAATTAGAATATGAGACCACAATACGCGGCGTTTCAAAGCCTGACGATCCCCGCAAACAAATCGCTAAACTTTCAGTTAAAATTCCCTCGGAGGATATATTATCTTCACCCTTCCCACCAGAGGAGGATGTGGCTGAAGTGGAAAAGTCGTTATTAAGATCAAATAAACACTTATCTATGTTGGAAGCAAACTATACCTCCGAGCTTCAACAGAAGGTCGAAACCGTGCTTCACCATTGTTTTCATCGACTGAATAGGGTGGATACCGGCAGTCTTGATATTAAAAAAATTGAGTCTGTAAGATATTAAAATAAATTTAATGACTTATATGCGAAATTACAATTAATCACGAGCCGTAGTTCGCGGTCGGATTGCTCAGTGGCAGAGGGAAACACTTCCTATAATTACGACCGTAAGCTCTTCTCGGAATTAGGTAAATTCAAATTTAACGGTAAATCATGTGTAAGATCTTTTATTGAAAAAATTGATGAATTTATGTCCTGTAGATCTATTCCACATGACAAGATGTTGTCTTTCGCTTTTGAAATATTTTCGGGTGACGCATTAGTTTGGTATCGTTCTGTTAAAAATAATGTAAAGACTTGGTTAGAACTTTGCGAACTTTTAAAACGAGATTTTAGTCCGCATAACTACGATTATCGACTTATGACGGAGATTCGTCAGCGCTCACAAGGCGAGAACGAATCAATAACTATTTACGTGGCAAAAATGCACGGTCTGTTTTCGCAACTTAGTTCTCCTATCGCTGATTCGGAGAAGCTAGAAATTTTACTAAATAATATTAGACCTTGTTACACTAATTGTCTGCTCACTGCAAAGGTTGTTGATGTTGATAGTCTGGTCGAAGTTTATCGTCTTTTCGAAAATTACCAAAGTCGCAGTAAGCAATTTTCTGAACCCCCTAAAGTTTCAAAGAATACTGTAGCACCCGATCTAGCGTATAATTATCCGTTTTCTAATTTTTCTTCAAACAAAAATGTTTACAATCATAATCACTTCAATAAATATAACTCTGTCGCCGATACATCGAGATACAAGTCTGTACCACAAGTCAACGCCGTATCGAGTACTTCTAATATAAATAAAACTTTTTGCGTGCGTTGTAGATGCAATTCGCACTCATTACGTAATTGCCGTCAGCCACACTACCTAATCTGTTTTAAGTGCAGCACAAAGGGTTTCAAGGTGTCAGACTGCCCCAATTGTAAATCTAAGTCGACCCCTACAGTTTCAAAAAACTAGTTAATAAGGATTGTGGAAAATCAAATTATACAACTAATTGTAATAAAACAGAGTGGAATAATTGGTTGGACTTTTAAAAAAAATTCTTTAATAGCTATCATATTTCCTCAATCCGTAATTCTAAAGTAGAATATTTACCTTACGTTACTCTAAAATTAAACGGAATACCTACCACAGGTCTTTTAGATTCTGGATCTTGCGTTACAATTTTAGGTAATAATTTGCATAACTTATTTTTGAAAGACAATGTTTTGGATGAATCGAAACCTTTAAGGTTAATAACAGCAGGCGGCGAACGATTCGAGTCTTTGGGATCGGTGTTTCTACCCTTCGAGTTTCAGGATAAATTGATTAGCTTAGAAGTTCATGTTGTACCTGGGATTCAAAATTCCCTTATCCTTGGCATGGATTTTTGGCGAAGCTTTGGCCTATTTCCTAACAAATTGGAGTCTGTTTTGATTGTGAACAAGTCTGACGCTCAAGTAATGGAGTTGCAGGCAGTTCCCCCTACACATCTTGTTTCTTATGATCATCTTACAGTCGACCAGAGAGCTACCGCTGACAACATTATTTCTAAATTTACCGATATTTCATACGAGAAGCGGGGTCTCGGTTGCACAAATATTATTTCTCATTCAATTGATACAGGTGATTGTCCCCCTATTCGGCAAAGATTTTATCGCATGTCTCTCGATAAACAAAGAATATTAATAAAGCATCTTGACGACATGCTCTCAGAGGATGTTGTTGAACGATCCGAAAGCCCGTGGTCAAACCCGGTCATTTTGACACCAAAGAAGAATGGTGAACTGCGTTTCTGTTTGGACAGTCGAAAATTAAATTCCGTTACAAAAAAAGATGCTTATAGCTTGCCTTATATTTCGGAAATTTTAGATAATCTGAGAGATGCTAAATACTTGTCTAGTTTAGACCTGTCTAAATCTTTTTGGCAAACATTAATTAAAGAAGAGGACCGTTGCAAAACAGCCTTTTATATTCCCACGCGTGGCACATTTCAATTCAAAAGAATGCCTTTCGGTCTTACGAATGCGCCAGCTACTCAACAACGATTAGTTGATATTTTATTTTATGGCCCAGAATTTGAAAATAAGGTTTTCTGTTTTATCGATGACATAATCTGTATCACGTCCAGCTTCAGCGAGCATATTACTCTTTTATTACGCATTCTTGATAAACTAAAAAGCGCTAATTTAACAATTAATCTCGAAAAATGTCAATTTTTTAAAGATAAACTAAAATATTTAGGCTATGTTGTCGACTCTAGTGGATTGCATCCCGATCCGGATAAAGTAAATTCAATGAAAAATTATCCCACTCCTTCTAATAGAAAAGAAGTACGTCGATTTTTAGGCGCAGCCTCGTGGTACAGGCGTTTTATACCGAATTTTAGCTCTATTGCTGCACCCTTAAATAAGTTAACATCTCAAAGTAAAAACGCACCTCCATTCTGCTGGACGACAGAGGCTAATGAGGCGTTTAATAACCTAAAGAATTGTTTGATTTCCTCCTCGGTGTTGGCTTGTCCTGACTACTCGCAACCGTTTGAAATACACTCAGATGCTAGCGATTTTGGTCTTGGCGCGATCCTCTGTCAAAGGTTAAATGGTGAGGAAAGAGTCATAGCGTACTATAGCAAATCACTCAGTAAGCAAGAAAAAAATTACAGTGCCACAGAGCGCGAGGCCCTGGCTGTTCTATCTGCTATAGAACACTGGCGTTGTTATGTTGAAAATGGTAAAAAGTTTATTGTTTACACTGATCACGCTGCTTTGAAATGGTTCTTGACCTTAAATAACCCTACTGGCCGGTTAGCCAGATGGGGAGTTCGCTTATCTTCCTATAATTTCGAAATACGTCATCGTCGGGGTTCCGATAACGTTTTACCTGATTTTCTGTCTCGCTCTTTACCCGTTTCTGCTATTGCTAATGATATAAATATAGATATTAATTCTAATCAGAATTTACCAGTTTCTACTAATAATCCTTGGTATTTAAATATCTATAAAGGCTGTTTAAGTTCTCCGACTTCCTTTGTTAACTATCAATTAATAAACAATAAATTGTATTGTTTTAAAAAAAACATTAAACCCTCTCACTAGAGAATTTCAATGGAAAGATGTTATTCCGTCTGACCAAAGAATTGACATTCTAAGGGAAAATCATTCTTCGCCCACTGCTGGACATCTGGGTATCTTTAAGACATACAAACGTCTTGCACTTAATTACTTTTGGCCTGGTATGTACTCCGATGTTGTCAAGTTCGTCAGTTCATGTGAACTATGTATCACCCATAAACACCAAAACCACCCAAATTTAGGTCTAATGGGAAAACCCAAATCATGTCAAAAGCCCTTTCAGACGATTAGTATTGATTTGATTGGTCCATTGCCCCCCAGCAGAAAACAAAACACTTTTATATTTGTGGTCAGTTGTTGTTTCTCTAAATATTGTTTGCTTTTCCCCATTAAACGGGCAACTGCAGAAGTGATAACAAAAATTCTCGAGGAAAATGTATTTTTGGTGCATGGAATTCCATCTACTATTGTTTCGGATAACGGTAAACAATTTATTAGAGCAACCTTTAAAAGTATGTTGTCAAAATATAAAATTCCAAATTTGCATTATACACCGTTGTATACTCCCCACGTTAACTCAGTTGAACGCTACAATTACAGCTATTTCAACTTTCATAGAATCTGATCATCGAATCTGGGACACTTTAATCACTAAGGTTCAGTTCGCCCTTAACTGCGCAGTTAGTGAGGTTACTGGTTATTCTCCTAATTTCCTTGTTTTTGGTAGGGAGGTCATAACATGTGGTTCTCAGTATATTGACAAGGAATTTAATTCCAATATGGTGCTTGAACCACGGGACGGCTATGCCGAAACTTTAGGCTACTTATTCTCTATTTTCGAGAAGATACATTCAGCTCTGTTGTCGGCCCACCAACGAAATTGTTCATCTTATAATCTTCGCCGTAAACCGGCAGAATTCAATGTCGGTGATATAGTTTGGCGCAGAACGTTTCTACTTAGTGACAAGGATAAATACTTTAGCAAGAAATTGGCGCCTAAATTTATTAAATGTAAGATTGCCTCAAAAAAGTCACCCCTAGTATACAAACTTAACGACATGGCCGGTAAACCTTTAGGAGAATGGCACATCAAAGATTTAAAGTTGATTAATTACAAAGAATAATAAAAGCATAAAAACAACAATGTAAGACGCATATCTATACTAAGTTATAATTACCTTCATAATCATTTGCGAAGGCCAACAATGGTTCTTATGTTTTCGAGTCGAAGCCCACAAGATAATGTATTGTGTTGTGTTAATGATTTATGTAAACATGCTAACATAAAATGAATAAATGTTTCAGTTATAAATGGTAATAAAGTTTATTACATGTAATATTGTTACAAAGAATCTGTTGTTTATCTAACTATCAGTTATGGCTCAGTGGTTAAAAACTCGTTGTCGGATCGGTCTGGTGTTCGATTCTCGCATGTGTATTTTCAATAAATGCATATTGATTGGCGTGTTGTTTTTCGCCGTGCCTTGTTCTGAAGTTCTGTTGTCATTCTTAATTCTGTATAAATTCCATAATCAAATTGTTATTATAGGTACTTTATAAACATTCAGAGTAATTAACCGTGCGTCGCGAGCTCGGAACAGTCGAATAGTACCTACCATTTAGATCGTACCTACCTAGTTGTCGTTATGACGCACGCGCGTTCACTCAGCGACGCGCCGATAAATAAATGCCTAACTACTGATTCACCATTGTTTACATTCAAAAGGTGTTTACTGGTCGTGTTGTAGTTATTAATTAGAGCAAAATATTTATTAAATTCTTTCCTTTGACATTGAGCGGTCCGGTCGTCTCTGCGGCTTATATTATTTTTGTTCATCGTTACGAAAAATCTGTTGTTACACCTAACTATATTCAAAAAGTTTACTTATCTAGTGGCAAAGGCCGAACCCAAGATTTTTAAGTCGTAGGGCTAGATCAAGTTCTTATATCTACAAATCATTATTACCTAATAATTACCCTAAGCGCTTCTCCATAGATTGTTATCTTTGCTATTGGGCCATTACACTGGCCTTGGCATTTACATGTAGGTATGTGTGATGAATTATGAATGATAAATGTTTATGTTCAAGTTCAGACTGCCGTTGTACGCGTGAAGAATGCAAGCGTGGGTCATTATTATTTAGGTATACTAATTAGCGTATAGGGTTGTCACTTGTTCAAGGTACTCATGCCCTTGTTTTCTCTAATTCCAGGGAGTATCTTCAGGGCTGCTACGCCCGTTGGGCTAGGGAATTTTCCTTAGGGAAAATCCCGGCCTAACGGGGGGGAGGATGTGTGACGTCGTGCCTCGGCGCTTGCGAGCCCCGCTACGATGACGCACTGCAGTGGGGAGCCCTCTCCCGCTTGCCGACCCTATATATACCGGTGACACACGTGGTTGGGCCCTTTTCTTCTGCTGGGAGACACACGTCAAAGCTGAGTACTCATCCGAGGACCTGTGGAGTGTCAACCTACCACCCACGCCCTGGATAATTGTCTAGTCGGTTAACCTCAAGTGTCAGTTCTCTTATGTAATCAAAACCACTGTGAATCTGGAATATAACGCGAGTTTAATCTTTCCTGGTGATATTTTTTATTTATTTCCCGTAAGACAACCTAATTATCTCTTTTTAATTGCTCGGCGAGTGATCGATCCCGGCTATCCCGTGAAAATCAATCACTCGTGCGACAAGATATTGAAAGAAGAGTTAATGCAGGTATTAGTGTGAATGGAGCTCTGAAGGCGTTTACGAACAGTCAAAACGTGTCCAAAAAGGCGCGTTTGGCTGTGCATAGAGGAGTATTAGTGCCTACCCTTATGTATGGTAGTGAAAGTTGGGTATGGCAGAAGAGACTTGAAAGTAGAATAAATGTAGAATTGAGAGCACTGAGAAGTATGTGTGCTGTGTCTTTGACCGACAGAGTAAAGAATTGTGTGATACGAGAGTGGTGTGGGGTAAAAGAAGACGTAGTGACAAGCATCGAGAAAGGCATGTTAAGATGGTTTGGGCACATGGAGAGGATGGATGACGAAAAACTGACAAAGAAGATATATAAGGCAAGTGTGAATCGGACAGGACGAAGGGGAAGACCTAGGCGGACGTTCTCTGACCAGATTGGAGACATCCTAAAAAAAAGACAGGTCAGAAGTACCCTAAACAGAAGAGCATGCATGAGAAACTTGATGGGAGTGGATGAAGCAAGAGAGGTATGTCAGGATCGTTGCAAATGGCGTTCCGTAGTCTCTGCCTACCCCTCCGGGAAACAGGCGTGAGTCTATGTATATATGTATTTATTATATATATATATTAATCATAATAATAATAATAATAATAAGGGCTTCTTAAGTGCCAAGACCCTCCACAATCGCGAGGTGTGCAATCTCAGAGAATACTTTCTCCGCACTGCCGCGGGTGTGCACCGAGATGTGGTTGCTGTGGACAACGGACTTACCCCGCTGGGTCTGGCCAAAGAGAACTGGCGCAAACCTGCCGTACTTGGTATAGACGAGCGCAAGGAGGTATGGAAGGGCAAAGAGCTGCATGGACGATTTTACCGGGCCTTGCATGGGCCCGATGTAGATTTTCTAGCATCAGTGTCCTGGCTACGTTTTGGCGATCTTTTCGCCGAAACAGAAGGTTTTGTATTTGCAATTATGGACGAAGTTGTCATGACGAACAACTACCGGAAATATATTCTGAGGGATGGGACGGTTGACATATGTCGGGCATGTCACCAGCCTGGTGAATCGCTCAGACATATAGTATCCGTCTGTTCTCGTCTTGCCAACGGCGAATACTTGCATAGACATAACCAAGTAGCCAGGATAGTCCACCAGCAACTTGCCTTAAAGTACCAACTTGTCGACTCCGAAGTACCGTATTACAGGTATGTGCCCGACCCAGTTCTTGAAAATGGTCGTGCTACTCTGTACTGGGATCGGTCTATCATTACTGACAGAACTATTGCGGCTAACAAGCCGGACATAGTGTTGATAGACCGATTAGAGCGCCTTGCAATGATCATCGACGTCACCATACCCCATGACGAGAATCTCGTGAAAGCCGAAAAAGATAAACAAATTAAGTATTTGGAGCTGGCTCACGAGATTGTCGACATGTGGGATGTTGACTCGGCGATCATTGTTCCGATAGTCGTGACCGTAAATGGTCTTATTGCCAAGAGGCTCGACCACCACCTCAAGAGGCTCTCGTTAGACGGCTGGATCAAGTCCTCTATACAGAAGGCAGTATTGCTGGACACGACACGCATCGTTCGGAGGTTCCTCTCTCTGGAGCCCTAACCACCGGTAGCTTGGCCCCTGTGCCCGATGCCGGTGGGTCTCCGTGGTCCTATTTTATATGGTTAAATTTATTTTTTTTGTGAAGTGATTTAATGGTATAAAATTAGACTAATGAGAATGTGTATAAATAAAGAGGAATAATAATAATAATAACCTAGCAACAAGTCAACAAGACGACATACAATTTTTCTCGAATATTTATATCTGTATTATTTAACATAGTTTTGGATTCAGATATATATTTTATTACTACAAGAAGGACTTTTTTACCGCATAAACATTTGATTATATCAAGAAACCATTAAATTAATTATGAAAAGTAAATACAAAAACATTATTCAAGATGACGTCTTACGTCAATGACAAATCCCCTACGAGAATGTAAATAAACAAAGATAAACATATAAATACAACGAGAAAATGATATCATAATGAGATGTTGACAAGAGCTAGGGCAGCTGCTGCACGAATTACACCCCCGGACTCGTCGCTCAACTCCGCCCCGCAGCCGGCGGCATCTACAACAGAGTTGGCGGCAATTGCAGAGGCGTCGAGCTCGTCGAGCGACGAGTACTTCTCGCCACCGACGTCGCCACCACCTGTACGTCGGCGAGGGAGAGGCCGGCCACCGACACGCTTGGG
This sequence comes from Euclidia mi, assembly GCA_944739405.2. Classification (NCBI taxonomy): domain Eukaryota; kingdom Metazoa; phylum Arthropoda; class Insecta; order Lepidoptera; family Erebidae; genus Euclidia; species Euclidia mi. Next base: position 12,941,206 of record OX123207.2, on the reverse strand, counting down.
ACCCCGAGACCCACCGGTCTCGAACAGGGCCCCCGCTACCGGTGGTGATGTGCACCGCATGAGATAGACGAGTTCGATGAATGAAAACGTCATGCGGGCATATTTTGTGGCCACAGAGGGAGGAACTAACCTCAGTGCGTACCGTGTTCGAATGCTGCCTTTGTTTCAGGCGCTTGAGCCAGCTGTCGACGTGTCAACACAACGGCTATCGAATCAAGTGCAGGCCATCCAACGGTGTCGCCTGTTGGATGATTCCGTACTTGAGAGACTTCGCTCTGACGTGCAGAGAAGTCTCCCCATCACATTTGCAACGCAGCCTGACACAGTGGTTGCCCAACAGCAACTGGTAAATCCAGTTGATGAAGAGGTAGATGACGAGACTTCTCATGTAAGTACCCAGTGCAACGATCAGTTAAAGAGTGCTTTGGAATGTGCTATTGCGGAATACCGATCCATGGACCCAAATATTCGGCCTTGTTTGCCTCGTTTGCCCATACATAAAAGAAACATAGCGCTGGTGAGTGCCCTAGACACATTACTGTCAACTCACTTTGATAATAGTGAAAATCTCAGCGATACACATTCAATCCTGTATTGTGCGGCGGTTGCGGCGTGTCGAGTAGCAGGGGTTAAATTGCCTGTAAATAATACCGCTACTCGACAGACCACTACTGTGCCAGCTTGGCAACGCAGGATTGATTGTCGTATTGCTGAGACTAGGGCACTCATTGGCAAGCTCTCCTCTTTCAAGATGGGCAATACCCGAGCAAGAGTGATGCGCTTTGTAACTCGAGCCTTTGCGGGAACTGGTATCAGTTCCCAAGATTATTTATCTCGGGTTACAGAGCGCATCGACACCCTAAAACAAAAGCTTTATGCATGGGCAAACCGTATTAGGCGAAACAAAAAAAGAGTGGATAGGTATTGCCTGAATCGCACATTCCAGAGAGACGAGAGGTGGGTGTACAGAAGATGGGAGCGACCCGAGTCCACGGCCGGTGACGTTGATGGGGGTCGACCGGATGATGATGCTACTAATACATTCTGGCGCAGCATCTGGTCGACGCCTGTCAACCACACGGAGAGTGACTGGATTGAGACTGTTGAGCGAGTATGCGAACAAATACCAACAATGGAAACGATGATATAGCCAGTGCAGTCCGTTCGTTACCGAACTGGGAATCAGCGGGACCGGACGGGCTGCACAATTTTTGGCTCAAATGGCTCCGTAGTTCGCATACTTGCTTAGCATCTCAATTCCAGTCATCACTGGAATCGGGGTCGCTACCAGATTTTTTAACATTCGGTGTCACTCACCTACTCCATAAGTCTGGTAGTGCCACGGACCCCAAAAATTACAGGCCGATAACCTGTTTGCCAACAATATATAAACTCCTTACATCCATTTTGAGAACGAAATTAACAAAACATATATTTGATAATTCTATTTTATCTGTTTCTCAAAATGGATGTAGGAGTGGGGCCCGTGGTACTAAAGAACTCCTTCTGGTAGACATGGCCATTAGCCAACAGGTGCGCCGTAACCGAAAGAATCTATCGACATGCTGGATAGATTACAAGAAGGCTTACGACTTCGTGCCACATACATGGCTTTTGAGGGTGCTGGAGTTGTATAAAGTAGATACAATTCTATGCACCTTTTTAAGGTCATGTATGGGGCAGTGGAGGACCGTATTGCGCTATCCAGGATGTCGATCGAGTTTGGGTTGCGGTGCTCCAATAAGGACTGAGCGAGGTATATTCCAGGGCGATAGTCTGAGTCCTTTGTGGTTTTGTCTGGCCTTGAACCCTCTAAGTACCTTGTTAGAGGCTTCAGGGATAGGCTATCGGTTGAAGAGAGGAGGTCATGTTACATCTCACCTCCTTTTCATGGATGACCTTAATTTATTTGCCCCCAACAAATTCCAACTGACAGAATTACTTAAGGTAACCGAAACCTTTAGTAATTCTATCAGGATGGAATTTGGTGTGGATAAATGTGCGGTCATGCATGTAAAGAGAGGCAGGATTATGGAATCTGCAGGGATTCAACTCTCAGATTCCATACAACTTAGATCCCTCTCCCCAACTGAGACCTACAAATACCTGGGTATGTCGCAGTCTTTGAATATTTCTGAGACTGACATGAAACAGACATTGCAGGCTCGGTTCTTTGGCCGCCTGAGAAAAGTACTTAACAGTCTTTTATCAGGTGGCAACAAGGTGCGGGCCTGCAACGGGTGGGCCATGTCAGTCCTAATGTATTCCTTCGGCATACTCAGGTGGACCCAGACTGAACTAGATGCCCTGGATAGAAAAGTCCGTTCAATGCTGACTGCATATCGAATGCATCATCCACGCTCATCGGTAATGAGGCTGTACATCCCGCGGAAATGTGGGGGTCGAGCCTTTTTATGTGCTAAGACCCTCCACAACCGCGAGGTGTGCAACCTCAGAGATTATTTTCTGCAGATGAGTGTGGATGTGCATCGCGATGTAGTCATAATTGATACCGGACTTACCCCGCTCGCTCTGGCTAAAGAGAACTGGCACAAACCTGCAGTACTTAGTACGGAGGACCGACGGGAAGTATGGAGGGGCAAGGAGCTGCATGGACGATTCTACCGGGCCTTACATGGGCCCGATGTAAATTTTACAGCTTCTATATCCTGGCTGCGATTCGGTGATCTCTTTGGAGAAACCGAAGGTTTTGTCTTTGCAATTATGGACGAAGTTGTCATGACAAACAACTACCAGAAATATATTCTGAGGGATGGGACAATTGACATATGTCGGGCATGTCACCAACCCGGGGAATCTCTCAGGCATATAGTGTCCGGTTGTTCGAGTCTTGCCAACGGTCAGTATTTGCACAGACACAACCAAGTGGCCAGGATAATCCATCAGCAACTAGCCCTTAAATACAATCTCGTTGGTTCAGAGGTACCGTACTACAGATATGTGCCCGACCCAGTTCTCGAGAATGGTCGTGCATTGTTGTACTGGGATCGGTCTATCATTACAGACAGGACTATTGTAGCCAATAAGCCTTATATTGTAGTGATAGACCGAGCAGAGCGACTCGCAATGATAATCGATATCACCATACCGCATGACGGCAATCTCGTGAAGGCAGAAAAAGAGAAGGAGATTAAATATTTGGACCTAGCTCACGAGATTGTTGACATGTGAGATGTGGATTCGGCGATCATTGTGCCGATAGTCGTGTCGGTAAATGGGCTAATCGCCAAGAGCCTCGATCAACACCTAAAGAGGCTCGCACTAGGCAGCTGGATCAAGTCTTTGATTCAGAAGGCAATTCTTCTCGACACGGCACGCATCGTGAGGAAGTTCCTGTCTCTGAGGCCCTAACCACCAGTGGCTTGGTCCCTGTACCCGACACCGGTGGGTCTCCGTGGTCCCTTTTATATTTTTAAACGTTTTTTTATTTTTTAAATGTAGTTTATTAATATAAAATGAACTATGAGAAATAAGATAAATAAAGAGATTAATATCGTTTATTTGAATGAAATATGGGGCTTACAGATCTCATAATATAATACATAGTACTTCATATTCCGCCTACTAAATTCGGCATGCAAATTTATATTATGCCATAATTTTAATGAATTAAATAAAGATGTAATAATTCAAATTATGTCACGATGGGAAAATGTTAAGAAATTAAAATACAAATGTCAGACTATGAATATTACAAATGTCAAACTAAGAAAATTGCAAATGTCAAACTATGAAAATTACAAATGTCAAACTTTAAAAATACTAATGTTAGATTATTAAAAAATACAATATTCAAAATAAGCATACAGGAATGTCAAAGAATTCAATTACATTATTGATGTCTGTAATAAATTGCTCTTCGTATTATAATTCATAAATTCAGTAACAGAATAAAAAACTGTTTTCAATAAGCCATGTTCGGAGTCTTTTTTGAAAAAGATTCGTGGGCAGTTCTCTAATTATCTTAGGTATCTTATTATATATCTTTATTGCCATTCGACTGGTGTTTTTATGGCAATATGCTGTTCTACACCTAGGCACAGCCAATCTGGTTGGATCCCTTGAGTGTTTACCTATTTTATATATTACACTATCGGCTTTACTAAATAAGTTGGGGTATTTTTTTACAAACACTCCCATTTCCAATATGTATAAACATGCCAGTGACAATAATTTGATTGCTTCTTCTTTAGAATACTTCCAAGTCTCTTCAGGGAGATTACCTCCTTAGGGAAGTTAGCTTTTCAGAGAAATTCAGTAACGTTTGTCATTGCAAAAAATACACCAAATTATTTCACACAGAAACGGCAGTCCAAATTGTATATAAATTAAATTATTGTCAATTTGTCAGAAACGCTTCTGCTTACCAAGAAACCCCTTAAAAATATTTAGACACAGTTATTAAGGGATCGAATGTAGTTACACGCGTGGCTGAGTCCGTACAAACAATTCATAAAAATAAGCTATCTGCATAAACTCATGCTAACGGCTGTACTGATGAAATTACAGGAAATCTGATTTATTCCCGCACTACAGCCCAAGAAAATTAAATATGGATAGGGTTGACATAAATAAAAAAATATGTATTGTTATTTAGTTTTATTAGCGTTGCAATATTTATATAAATTATGTAAGATTTTGAAAAAATACTCACATAGTAAAGAATTAGAGTAACTGTAAACGGTTGTACTCACGTATTATTTTTGGTCGGAGTAGCCCGACTAGTTTCGGACCATACGTGGAGTGCCCGTATAATATATTGAAACAATTTTTTGTCATATACATTATCTTTCAGTTTTCAACTCTATTTTGAGGGCATGCAACACTAAAATAAATCTATATATATAGAAAAGAAAGTCGTGTTATTTACACTATTTATAACTCAAGAACGGCTGAAGCGATTTGGCTAAAAATTGGTGGGGATACCTCCCCACCAATGTTTGTGTTCTACCGCTCAGAACCAGGAAAAACACATAGGATATAATAAAATGCAAAAAATAATATGGGAGGAATTTTAGAGAGGGTCGAAGTTTGTAGGGACAAACCTCCTACCTATTGACAGTAAGAACGCATGCGCTGTAACAATTGATTGCTGCGCATGTGCTATCGTACCGATATCTGTCAGTACTGTCACATTATACATTGGCATAATTATGGTGCACTGTCATTACATAATTATTGTAACAGCCTTGGCTAACCCCTACTAATATGAGGTATAAATGCGAAAATGTGTATGTTTGTAAATGTATGTACCAATTTCACGCTAAATCGGCTGAACCAATATTCTCTACTCACAAATGCGAAAGTGTGTATAGAGATATATCGGACCATGGCTTTGACATTTGACTGTATGCTAACGGCCATTTTCAATATTCGAACTATAGATAGATTTGTAGATTTTAGATTCGTGTTTGACATATTTTGTATGGAGCTTGTGTCAAAAACTGTCAAAATCATCATTATCTTGCCCTGTTCCCAATTTATTTGGGGTCGGCGCAGTATGTCCTTCGCTTCCATACTTCTCTGTCACCAGTCATCCGATCGTTTACCCCTTTCTCTTTGAATGAATGAATGAAATAAATTTATTTTGATCCCACACAACAAGTTACATACATACAAAATATAAGAGCAGTCAGAAGAACAAAAAAAAAAAATTACATAGCAATTACAACAGAATAAACAGAAATAATAATAAAACAAAGAATAACATACTTATAGGTACAGACAGTAGAAGAAAAAAGTTGTTCAAGATCAGGTGTGTGTGGTCAAAAAAGGACCCAATTCGGCATGTGCCAGGCGCATACCTGGCTCCGATTTTCAATTAGGCCCTCAAGTGACTCACGAACGAGATATCAAAAAAATATATAGGTATAAATAGATAGATAGATACATGATAATATAAATTAAATAATGTAGTAATAGTAATAAATTTACATAAATAAATATTTTATTAAACATAATACGTGTAAATAGCAATAAAGTTTTGTAATAAGTGTAAAATATAGACTAGTGTGCTAGTGTAAACGATAGACTAGTGTGCCGGCCATACCTACTCATGACTTTAACTTAGTTACATAACTATAACTTAGTCACTGTGTATGAAATCGGCGCCAGAGTGGCGCGTGAAGCCGTGTGGTACGGGGGGAAGCCTCAACGCCCCTTGTTTGGCCAGGACACGAGTCCAGTGGCCGCATCACAGCCGGCGTATCTGCACGCATATAAATTATACGCATTCGCGCTTACAATAATTTGATATTTTGCACGTAAATACATATTTATGAATATATAAGATAACGCAGAATAAAACATTGCTTTGTGTACAAGATAAATGAGCCGAAATACTCAAGACAACTGTGGTAAGTGCAGCTTAGTTCGTTATCCGGCAAAGCGTATAGCAGTACATTCATACAAATTTGTGTGCATTTTATTTTAGATATTGTACATTATACGTATGTGTGTGCAGTTTCAGATTCACGCAGGATGCCATAAGAAACTAATTGGCTATTAGGTGTCAGTTGTAGACTTGGCGACTGTCGATCAATGTGGTATACCTCGGGAAGTGATGCACCTAGCTCACACAAGTGCGAGTACCAGACCCTAAAGGTGAGGTAAACTTATGTATCTTCTATTTAGTAACGACAAGAGTAAGTACCTCGGGCAGTAAAAGGTTGTGAATGCATTTGTTACAGGTTTCTCACACTGTGTGTGCATATACATCACAGACCAACACACTACGTGATCGACATACAACAAATAAATAATGACTAAATGATTAAACTTCAAGGCCGCATGCAGCTCAAGAGCTTTTATCGAAAACATATTGATAATCATAGCAAATATAAGTTGGAATTTAAATTAATTACGGCAACGGTGCATTATCATATTGCATATTGATGTCATAATTCATTAACAAAATAGGTATAATGAGTCAGTAATAACTTAGATAAGTCAAATATATAGTATGTCAAAAAAAAAAGAAAAAAGGTTAATAAATAACAAATGATGATGAATTAATTATAATGTAATAATATGTCTAGTATAAGTTAATGAATTATAATGTCATAAAATGTCATGTCGGAATTATTATTAATTATTAATATATGAATAAATTGTCTAAATAATAGGAATTGATTGAAATATCACGAACTATTATATTGAATATAATAGTCATAAATCATTATTTGGTTATATTACATTATTATTAATTTAAATTAAACTATACGAAATATTAATTCATGTAAGTAGGTACACATTACAACTTTAAATCAGAGAGGCATTTAGATTAGTGTCACCCATTTTTTGCTGCTCCTCCATAAGGAATTTTTTTAAGTTTCGTCTGAAAGTGTGTATTGAACTTTCATATCTACCCTCACACAGTCCATCCATCTCTTCCTTGGCCGTCCTCTCCCTTTTCGTTCTTCTACATGCATATCCATCACTTTTTTACCTACATACATCTCATCTCTCCTCATAACATGTCCATACCAGGCCAATCGACTCCCTTTCACCTTTTCAGCTATGGGCGCCACTTTCATACTACCTCTAACGTAATCATTCCTAATTCTGTCCATTCTTGTCACTCCACACATCCATCGTAACATTCTCATCTCTGCCACATGCAATCGTTTCTCTTCTATCTTCTTTGTAGCCCAACACTCAGCTCCATACAGTACGACAGGCCTTATAACCGATTTATACATACGGCCCTTTAATTTCACAGGCATTTTGTGGTCACATATTGTGCCTGAGACCTGTCGCCATTTCATCCATCCTACGTTGATTCTTTGCCATGTCAAAAACTGTCAAAAACGAATCTAAAATCTACAGATCTATCTATATTTCGAATATTGAATTCCGTAGTTAGTGATGTTGTTAAGCACCTTTAGGTAGATAATATCATGAATACTGACTAAGTTTCTTCGTACCCTATATAGTTTCTGAACTCCTTACAATTATCAGAAGTACCTTCACGTAATTTGAGACTGGCCGTTGGTGTCCCAGTCCTGTTAATGCGGAATCTTAATGTACCAAAGCTTTGTAATGGCAAACAGCTATAAGTAACACCTAGGACTAAACATTATAAAAGCTATTCGCTATTGCGAGTCAGACTCGCTCATGAAGAGTTCCGTAGTGGAGGTACCCATTAAGGTACCATAGCCATTATCTTCGACTAACTATTAGTAGTATTTGTATACACAACAAAGCTATATTTGCGGTTTTTAACCTTTCGTATGCTTAAGAGCAGATCTGCACGAGACACAATAGATTTATAATTATGTCTGGTAACCCAGCATACGAGAGGTTAAGATGTGCTTTATTTCAAAAACTGCTGACTACATATCGTTCAAACCAATTTTCGTTGGAAGTTCTTATAACGATCTACAGCATATATTTTTTTTTAGATTTGTCACTCTCTTACTTTTGAAAGTTAGAGGGACACAGACACACACACCCATTTCACCACTTTGGAACCGTATATCTTTCAAACTATTGACTTTGAGAAACAATGGTTTTAGGAACCTCAAAGTAATTTTTAACGACCCATTTCCCACATCAGTTCCATGTATGAAGAGCCCCAATTATTAATATTCAATATTTTTTCTTTTCTATTACATCGTAAAGCGGTTCACAGAATACATCTACCTACCAATTTTCAAATGTGTAAACTGAATAGTTTCGGCATAAAGTGGCTGTGATATACGTATAGATAGACTGACAGACATAGCGCGTCTATAAAGATTTCGTGTTTAGCCATTTTTGACTACGGAACTCAAAAAATACTGTTTACAAAAATATTTTAAATACTTCTTGCGGTTATATTTCTTATTAGTCCCTATGAACAGAATTAAAACGCAAATTACTATCGAACAATGAAGGAGTTTTGTGTTACCCCGAATTTAACGTGAGCGAAGCCGAGGGAAAAAGCTAATATGTATATATAGATGATATATAAATGTAGAATCTTTCAGAAGATAATATTGTAATGGACCAGTTTTGACATGTGTTTCTTTTCTGAACCTAGATCCTACTAACTTGTACAACCAAAAATTGATATAATGCTAATATGGTAAAGCATGATGGCGTTCATAGCGTGACTGGATTTGCTGTTCGTAATAGGTCGGTAAAGTTAAGTAACGCCACTTGGATGGGTGACCACGTGTGGCATTTACATCAGAGTGATACCGTGCTTTTGAGGGTACGTAAAGCTGTCGGTTCCTGTCATTGTCTCAGTACAAGAATCGTTAGGCCACGTTGAAGGCCTTCTGACAACGGAGTGGTCATTCACACGATAAATAATAATTATAAATGTTCAAACAAATACACATAGCACCGTCTAGTCTCAAAGTAAACAGAGCTTGTAACTAAGGGTATATCGAGTATATGGATAAACATACATATATACGCCTCCGTCTTTTTTGTAATAAGAAAGATATTATATAATACAGAAGAAAGAAAAGATCATGCCAAGAGCTTTATTATATAGGTTTTTGAGAAATTACGACAGCTGTGTACTGCAGGTAAATTTAAACTGCAGAGCCAACGAATTACGATGAAGTCAAAAGTTAGTTGTAATATTTATAAATTACTTCAGAGATTTTTCGAAGTCTATGAACAACTTAATTACTTTTATGAACTTAATTAATATTTTTAATGAAGTCAGTCCTAGAGTGAGAAATATGGTTTCGTTTTATCTTCAAGAGTTATTCATTGATCAAAGATACTGCAGTGCGGTTTAATTTATCACATCTTAAACGTCTAACTACTTACAGGACCCAGAAAAAGAGGGCGGCCGAAAATGAGGTGGACGGATATGATCACAAAAGATATGACCAGCTGCAATGTTTCTGACACTGACACGTCCAACCGAGCAAAGTGGAAGGAGAAAACAAAGAAAGCAGACCCCACAATCAGATGGGAATAATAATGCTTAGGAGAGAGAGAGAGATCTTAAAGGAACTTTTCATCAAAATATAGGCCAGTCACATATTGTCAGTTTAAAAATATTTGTGATATATAAGTATTAATAGATTATAGGAGAGAAAATATTGCTATAAAAAAGATTCGTGTTCGTGTGTGCATTGCTAAAATAGTGGCATTTTCCATATTGGAACCATGTGTGCCAATTCACATTTGGCAAGCATGTTGGACAATGGTCTAATCCATCTTATAGTAGGAGGTCTGGGCCAGCAGGAGGACAGATTATGATAACGATGTTTATTATAGATATCGCTCATAGCGAGACCTGGCTTGCCATTTGTAACAGATCGGCAAAGTTAAGCAACGCTTGCACAAGTCGCCAATTGGATGGGTAACCGCATGTGGCATTTACATCTGAGCGCTATCGTGCCTCGGAGGCCACGTAAAGCTGTCGGTCTCGATTCTTGTCTCAGGATAAGAATTTTTAGGCTATGTCAGAGGCCTTCGGGCGGTCTTAAAAACTCCGACTTTGAAGTTGGCCACACACTCACTCGAAAAACAAAACATTATAGATTTTGACTATAATTTGTGTTTATCACTTTATTTATACTGTCCATACTTCAAATTATATAATTATTAATATCTATTTAAGGACAGAATAGTTTCTGAAAATATAATAATTGTTTTTGACCCATAATTTAGCAATTATGTACATTATGTATAAAACTCTTCATTGAAATAAAAATCCACTTATTCAGAACAATATACATGGTGAAAACTACGTTATCACTTACCAACTGACAGCCCTACCCCGAAGTCCCTAGGGCTGTCCCTCGACAGTTTTTCATCAACAAATTAATTGTAGAGCGCCCTCTACACTCAGAGCAAGGGTTGTCAAGCCGCGAGCACTTGACTCTGTTATTGTAATGTCGAATTTAGACTCAACTTCTCCAAGTTAACATCAAAGCCTTTATTTTTGTAGGCAAAATACAATCCGACCCTTAACTTTGTCAGAATTAGATTTGCCATTATTTTACTGAAGCAATATTTGTTTTTGATATGATATGGAAGGATATTTTCTGTGTTGGTATATAGTTTTATATTGCCATTGTTCTTTTTGAGTATTGGTATGAGTTTGTATTTATGCTTTGACTTCCCTGTTAAAACTGTTTTATATAAAATAGCAATATTCTGACAACGAGCATAGTAGAGAGTTTAGAGCGTGCGCTATTATAGAAATCTTTAGAAGTCGTAACAAAAAAATATTCAAAGTTAAGCCGTCGGTTGCGGCTGTCATAAAGATTTTGATAGTGGTTATAATATTGGTCTTCGAATATACTTCTCAATATGTTAGTTGCGAGTTCCAAGGCAGTTTAACTTTCAAAGGGACTTCACGAGAGTCAGAACCATTTATAAATGTTGCTGGATGTGGCTACCCACATGACACAGTAGTGGGAATGTTGATGGGACTTGTGTGGTCAAAGTCATGGAATATCACTATTTCGTTTGGTTACGGAGAACAGATGGCAGTCGTTCTGTGAAAAAGCTGATCTTCTGTCAAATTTGGTCTGCCAGAGACCGAGCCATGGGCTCCAAGGCGACTGTCTTAGATACCCGGTGTTACATTAGGAAGATGATAATGACCCATCTTCAGTCAAATTAACCACTTTTTTAACAATATAAGGAACTAGCTATCTTTAAAAAAATACCTATAGATGTTTTGACGGACATACTGGTCATTAGGACATTTTTACCCTTGGAATCAAAGCGAATTGAGTACTAACGATTGTTCATCATACATCTACTTACAAGTATACTACTAAAGCAAAACAATTGCGAACATATAAAAGCTGCGAGCTCGTTCAATAATTGTTTAATGAGTTCAACAAACACTCGAAACAAAGGTGCTTATTTTAGACGTTATAACAGAGATTGCGTGGATTTTATATCCCTGTCTTTGGATAGGGCTGCTGTTATCTGTGTTATTTTCTACACGGACGACGTATAACATTATATTCAATTATTTCTAAGAACTTTCGTGGATTATCCTGTTCTTCTCGTATTTACGTTTAATTTAACCTTTGTATAAGTACGGAAGTTGGTCGATAACTTTTAAAAGATGAGTCGTTTGTGTTATCTTGAGGTGGCAGTTCAATGTCAAAGCCGAACGATGTTTTTGAGAAAATCCTAAAAGCAGCAAAGCGCCTGTTGTGCGCAATCAATGACAATCGCTTTTTACTGGCGACTTTTGAATAGCCTTCATGGTGCTTAACGGCAAGCTGTTAGCGAAGTTTTGCGCTTGTCGCTTTGTTGCCCTTATTCCTCACTTAAACGACCTAGTGTTAACAGTACACCTAGAGTAACATGCCCTATGCAAATGCTGAAAGTAAGTTTCACCATTTGCATATTGTATTTGTGCTTGAATAATAGTAATGTGGTAATGTACTTTGGTTTTTAAAACCAGCAAGATTATTCATTTCAAAATTATAGTAGACTGCGTGTTTTTCTTACTCGCCGAACATTACAGCGACGTATTTATTCACGTAAATGTTTCAAAGTCATTAGAAGGCATCCAGCATAGATTTAGTTATAGCTATACTGATTTTGACCTGACCAATCTTGAAGGTGAGGTCTCCATAACCTCCATTGCGTTGTTTTGAATCTCGTATCAACAAAAAAATGGTTTACGCACGCTAGATTTACCACATCATTCAAATAAAAGGCAAGCAATATCGCATATGTCTTCTGAGGAAATTTTCGCGTAATGCTGATTGTGCCTATCACTTTGTATTTATTTAACTCATTCCTAGCAACAGAAGAAAACGCGAAAAGCAAAATAAACTAAGTGTCGATCCAATTCATATTAATGAACAGGTAAATAAACGATTCGCTGATCCTACTTCGACACTGTATTGACGTCCAATTATAATACTTTTCGTAGCATCAGAAAAAATATTGCTGACAACAACAAATAAAAATAAAACATTTCTGGCCAACGAAATTCACCTGCTAACCTGCTTTTATTATAAATTCTCTTTCAGGAATCGTATTCCTTACAAACAAATATTTAATTTCAAAATATCTTTCTGTTGCAATAATAACTGTCCGGGGAAGCGTTGGTTGCCATTTTCTTAGCAGTGATAATAAATAATTGCTGGACGGCTAACGGGCGGACGGAATGTAAGAATTTAAATCTCAGGAATGAACCTAGCCGTTCTTGGAAGGTAAGTTTCTCTAGAAGCAATCTCAGCTGCAATTAGGTATTTATGGCTGTAATTTTGGTTTACTATTTAAATAAATTTTGATAGTTGCAAGAATCTCATTGGTGGACTATTCTCATTGAATATTTTTCTACCAAATATTTCACTGCATTTATATTAATAAGACTTGTGAATTACAAATCATTATACCTTTTTAGAGGCCTTTACATGTGTTCAAAATTGTGGCTTTTATGGTCACTGCTGCTAAAGTTTGCTACACTGATACTGAAACTGATGAGAAAATGAAAAGCTTATACCTATTTAGTAACATAACATAACTTCACGCCTTTTATCCCCAAAGGGGTAGGCAGAGGTACACCTCTGTAATACATTACACACCCACACTTCGCCAGTTATGTTTCGATCCCAATGTAATAGGGAGCAAGCCTGTTGCCATCTACCGGGCACATTTCTATTACTTTCGATAATTAACATTTTTAATACACACATAACTTTGAAAAGAGGATTTGCCCTTCAGAGGTATGTGCCCGGGGTAACTGGGGATCGAACCCGAGACCATCGTCTCGGCAGTCCGTTTCGTACACCACTGGGCTATCGCCGCTTTTATATTATCTATTTAGTAATGAACTGTTTTTATCAGTATGGGCAAATAACTGTTTACTTATGCCTCGAAAGTTATTTTTAAAAGATTGTGTCGATAGATGGATGTATAGATGTTTGTAAATCTTTCACGTAAAAACCTTGAACTTATTTTGATGAAATTTGCAGTAATATGGCTTATACATCGTAATAGCCTATGGTTTAACTGTTCTGCGGAAGACCACCGTGGAGTAGGCGCGGGCGAATCAGCTGGCAAATACTAGTAGGTGTATAAATATACTTGACGATTAACAAGAGGCTAAAAATACCACAGCAATCTATGCAATATATTTCACACTACCCTAAGGATATAGAGGCATTTCACACAGGTAAATTTCCATTTAGATTGAGTTGACTTCCCAGTAACGTTCCAATTTCGTCTAGGGAAGCATAGCTTTACAAATAGTCTCAGACTACTGAATGTCAACCTAAGCTCTCTAAATGGCAACGTGCTATATACTCATTCACTCTTCAAAACAATGGAAACATCACAATAAATAAACGCAAGAATAAGAGCAGCCATTTATAAAAAATACCTCCAAAAAGCTGACCTTCAAATATAATACCGTGCACAATCAAAGTAACTCCTTCCCTAACTTACTTACTACAAAAAACCTCGGTCCATACTCGGCCGAACAAAAGTAATAAATCCAATATATTTCTTAGACAAATTAAGCAGGTATTACAATAACAATGAAATAAAGAACATTTGCAAACTCGAACACACTCAACTATTCCATCAAATTCCGTAGAAATAGAATAAAAAATATGCTTCTGTTTGGCAAGCGCTCCTGTAACGCGGGGATTTCTATAAAAACATCCGGGAAATGTTGTAGAAAAGAATTTAGCGGGTATAATATTTTTGATTTCGGCTTCCGAATATGGTTTAAAATTCATAAGTGTTACACCTGCGTTCAGCTGAAGCTCTAATTGGAAGGAAGAGATCGAACGGTCGCCATATTTGGGCGCGCAAATCTCAAAAGTGTTTATTTTCATGAGATTCTAAGATCGTTTCATGATTCTGCGATATTTATGTAGTTTCCAGAGCGTCAACAATTATGCAGCCCACTTTTTGCCCAGAGGTTTCCGTTGCTCAGGGCAATTTGTAAATCTTTGAAAAGCTGCTGTGGTAGTTATCGAATTTGAGATTCTTTTTTGGTTGCAAGTTTCACATGTTGCGGCCCTACTGGTAACTGGTAATATTTTTTACAAAATATGTCGATTTCATTTGATCAATCCCCCAAGACAATCGGCTGGCAACGCCCCTGGCGATGCATGTTAATAATTTGACGATTTTCGTGCTATTTAGATTTAGTACAATAGAATGACAAATAAGTAATCGATGATCAATCTTGGCTAAATATTTTTATTAGTATAGTCATATAATAATAATTATTATTTTCTACTACATTTATGACAACACCATCTAGACAAAAATTAGATGCCCAAATAAACTGCACAGTTAATGTATCTCTCTGTAACAAAAAAAAACAACTCACAGCCTGTTGCAGAATCAATCACATACACATTTAATTTTTGCCATTTCAAATACCGTGTAACTTTACGTGGAACATACTCTAAACTAGTGATCGTGTTAACAAATTTATTTTCTCCGATCACATACATATCCCGTCACATTTTTCCGTCGCTCTTTAACTACGATAAACGCGATGGTTTCAATTACAAAGAAAAAGCCTGCACTAGTTCTCACTGGGGACACAATGACCGCGGTAATGGGGGCCATTTTGTTCCCTGAGCCACTCACTTGTTCGCGTCGAGTGGACACTGGAACAGGGAACCGGAATGTGTTATAACATGTTTTTGTTATTTGGGATGGCTACTCTTGGGTACAAAATGTAAAATGACAATTATTGTGTGGCCTACTTATCTTTATGTTGAGGACATTGTAATTGAGAAATTAAAAGGGAAGAAAGAATGATACATAAAATAAGTATGTACATTGAAAATATCAATAATAAATAAGTATCTTGTCATGTAGCATGAAACACGAATGTAAGAATGTCCGAGAAAGTATTTAAATTGAATAGAAATATCTCCGGAGTCTGGTGATGTGCCCGGTAACGGCAATAGGCTCGCCCCCTATTACGTGGGACATCGTGGGACCTGAAAATTCATGGCGAAATGTGGGTGTAATATTTACACCTCTGCCTACCCCTTCGGGGATACAGGCGTGAGACTATAAATAAATTAAATAAATAATTAATATTTGTACAAAATGATATTACAAGTAAAGTTAAAAAAGTTCATAATTCTGACTATGTTTTATGACTATTGGCTAAATGTCTCTCGGGATATATACAAATCAATTTGCATGGCAGTTTGCTGGTATCCCTACAAAGCTAAAACTACTTCAATTTGTAATATATTATATTATTAAAATTTTGGAAGGCAGTATACGCCTATAGTCTTCGCAGTCTCGGTAGCTTTTTATAATAATTTCTATGTAGAGTTCCCTTAAGAAGTTTGCACTTTACTAAGAATAGTGTTGTAGAGTTAGGTCAGCTTTAATTTCAAAGGAATGAAGTTCCACATTACACAAAGCATTCTACGCAACAAATGGCAATATAATCTAATATATCTACAATATAAAAAAATAAAGATACGATTCAGTACTATACTTTATTAAGACTTCTACGGCCACTACAAATCCTAGCATACCTAAATCTTGTTAAATGGCGGCATTTAGTCGTAGTACAAATAGTATCAAATTTCGACCACTTGTTGTCACGTACAGTACGTGGGTAGGTAAAGTCAACAGCCACCTCGGAGTATAGAGGTGGCGCGATTGATTCGTGCGACACAATGTGAACTGTGCCTTTGGGATTACTTGACAACCCTATTGGGTCTCCGGCAGTGCGCTAGGGTTGGCATATGCAACATGCGGTCACTAAACTTTTCAATAGAACCTATTTATAATTATGATAGAACGAAACCTTGATCTGACTATTGTGCGAGAAAAACGAGAGCTTGAAAAATAAACCGTACCTTCTCTATGAAATAACTTTGTACCAAAACTAAGATAGGCATCGAAATTTAAAGTTCAGTTTCATAGCTAAGTTATTTAGACAAAATTGGTTTAGATTTAATAGTTTGTCGCTTTATTTTGTTAGGGTAAAATAGAGTATTTTTAGTTAGTATTTTTTTTTTAATTTATAAATATTTCAGTGTTGGATTATTTTCCCTGTAACTAAGTTTAAGAGCGAATACCAATGCATAATGTGTATTAAATTGCAACAAAAACTGTCCAACTTGGTATTAGATATTTAGTCAGTCATTTAACATCGAAAGCTCTGGATACCTGCAAGTAATAAAAAGTGTATATCTGCTCTCCTATCTTCATTATAACGACTTTCAAGTTTTCTTGGATAATTGCGAGGATATAATTGTTTCTTGTTCTACTAATCAAACGCTAATCATTGGTGACTTTAACCAACCAGACATCGATTGGTCTAGCACACCCCCTCTTCCCGCAACGAGCCGCAAGGCGTGCACACTGTCTGGATTTATTGCTAGAACTGATCTGACACAATCAAACTTGATACAAAACAATCACGGAAGAATATTAGATCTTGCATTGCACTCCACTAACATACCTCTCAATGTGACAGAATCGCTTACCTTAAGCCGCAGCGATGTTCACCATACTCCTTTAGAAATATGCATTAAGTGTCAAAAAACGTCAGCTCTAAAAGAAAATAGTACCCCGCGATGCAACTTCAATAAAACTGATTATCGCCAATGTACCAACGAATTATCACGAATACAATGGCACCAATATACCAATTCACCCTGCGACGAGTTTCTAAATACTTTATACACACATATATGGGACAGCATTGAGCGAAACTCTCCTAAACTTAGACCCAAAAGAAACTGGCTAACATGGTTCTCACATTCATTAATAAAAATAATAAAAGAGAAAGACAAATATAACTTAAAGTTAAAAAAATATGATAACCCTCGCGATCATGACACATTTTCCCTATTAAGATTGAGAGCTAAACGTGTGTTTGATACTTGTTATAAATCTTACATATTCACAGTGAAAGGCAATATTAAACACAATATTAAGACATTTTGGAAATACACAAAATCCAAAAAATCTTCCAATGGCATACCTCAGCAAATGCATTATAACTCGGAGTGGGCCAGCACGGGCGTTGATATAGCAAATTTATTTGCAAGACACTTTTATTCTGTTTACAGTAATCTTACAACGGAGCCCGAAGCGTTTACCCCTAGTTTTCCTGAAACATTTACTAATATTTCATCAATAGTTATTTCTAGCGAAAAAGTAAACTTAGCCTTAAAATCTATTAACATCACTAAGGGTGCAGGTCCAGATGGACCTGCACCCTTAGTGATGTTAATGCGGAGAACTACAGACCCATTAGTATCCTTTGTTGCATTGCGAAAATATTCGAAAGTCTAGTTTACAAACATATAAGCTTCTTCCTAAAACCTATCATAAGTCCTAGACAGCACGGATTCTTATCTGGCATACGTACATGACCTAACGAGCTCGCTTAACAGTCGCATTCAGGTTGATTAATTATACACAGACTTTTCCAAGGCGTTCGATAAGGTTAACCATTTCATTCTTAGTCGAAAAGCCCAACAGTTAGGTATTCATGGTTCACTGTTGCGTTGGCTTACATCGTATCTGTCGTACCTCACGCAAATTGTTAAGGTATACGGCTTCGAATTCCGTTCCTTCATAGCAAAGTCTGGCATTCCGCAAGGTTCAAATTTGGGACCACTTTTATTTATACTATTTATTAACGACCTGGTGGACTCTATTAAATGTAATTGTTTAGCTTATGCCGATGATCTAAAAATATATCATAAAATAAGAACCCCTATGGATTGCATTGCATTACAAAATGATATAAATTACTTACATAAGTGGTGTGTTCACAATCACATGTCTCTAAACGTAGCCAAATATCACCTAATAACATTCACAAAAAGTAAATCTCCCATTTGTCAACCGCACACAATTAATGATACAGCAGTAACACGTCAGAATTCAGACTACAAATCAAGCGACATCGAAACTAGATTATTACATATAATCCATAAAGAGTTCAAACGTGGAATTATCTAAAAATAAGTATTTTTCTGTAACAAAGACCAAAGCTGACATTTTCATATTTCTATTAAGCACCACTTACTTTTTGTAGTCCACCCTACGTAAAGTTATACTATTAGTAGGGTCACCACTCAGCAATCATTGTGCTTGCCACAATACTTACTAAGTAATAATGTCCAAATAAATATTTACTTACTAAGTAATAATGTCCAAGGTACCTGTTGTAAATTATAATTTATAAATTATAAACAAACTAATTGGGTTGGTGTTGTATACAGCAGTAACACGTCAGAATGTGGTGAACGACTTTGGGGTGTGGTTCAATTCGAAGCTTACATTTACCACACACTACGACTCTCTTGTGAGCAAAGCCAATAAAACCATGGGATTCATATTCAGATTAATAAAACCCTTTAGAAAATCGGATAGCATAAAACTTTTGTATAATACACTGGTCAGGAGTATACTAGAATACGCCTCGCTAATTTGGTCTCCTTTCTACCAAATACATGTGGATAGAGTAGAGGCTATTAAAAGACGATTTGTTCGTCACTTAAGTTCGAAGTTTGGATTGCGACGGAAATTACCCTCGTACGAGTCTCAACTGAATTATTTCAAAATGGACACACTAGAGAGTAGGCGTAAAATTCTAGAGTACTCTACCCTGCATAAGATTATCAACACTAAATGGAACGCTAGTGAGTTGTTGAGTCATGTTTCTCTCAAGGTGGGCGGTAGTAGACGTACACAAAATCTGTTCTCTTTGCCGTCATCAAATAATAATGTCACATATCATGACCCATTATCAAGAATGTGCAGAGAGTATAACATCCACTCCAAAGAGTTAGATGTATTTCAGGTTTTCAGGTCATCAGGTTTTACTTACAAATGAAAACACTTTTAGAATAGTACACGATATAATTGCCTATGTAGGTAGATACAATGCAGCTACTTTAATACTAAGACTTTTTATAATTGAGAACATAAGAAATTCAGGGCGTGGTCCGACAAGAAAAGTTGGTGTTCACTTGTGTTCCGAAGGCCAGGGTCTTGATAGGAAGAAGACTTAACTGATGGCCGTGAGCTGGAGCAGAGCGCAGATTGAACGGCGTCGCACGCTTATATATGGCGTGCGGGGCGCGCGGGCAGAGGCGCTCTCTCCTACGTTCGACGTCACAGTTCAGACGGAGATGCACGACGTCACACACCCCCTTCTTTAGGGCAGAATTTTCCCTAGGAAAAATTCTCTTGGCTAGCAGCTCGTTGAGGATTACCTGTAATCAAGTAGTGGAAGTGGTGTCAGTATAAGTAAACAACCAAACTTACATAACTACATTAGCTATAAATATAATATATTACCCACAATACGGACGCAACAACTGCCCTATGATAAACTAACACACCCGTCATCCATAAAGCCGCCACACACTACATAAGTGCTTAGGCCATAACATAACAGAATATGAGAGACAACCATTAAAGGCGTGAAGCGCTTAGGGTAATACACGAGATAAAAGGGACGTCATTAAGAATGAGTTACAGGTATAAGAAGCTACATCTAGCCCTACGAATTATTATTCTTGGGTTCGGCACCTCGACCACTAGATAAACAAAATACTAACTCATAGTTAGGTACAACAAACAGAATTCATACGAAAGCTAAACAAAAATAAATTCAAGTTGCAGACTACAAACTGACTACTGAATTACAAAAGAACAACAAAATACATTATTATTTTGCTCAATTTAATTACAAAGACCACGATTGTCCACGATGAATGAACACACTATTAAAGTAAACAATGATGAATCATAAGTTCGGTATATAATATGTACCAGCACGTCACTGAGTGAGCGCGTGCGCATGGTAATAGCAAACTAGATATATTTTAATTAGATAAGTACGTGTTCCGAGTTTGCGACGCCCGGTCAACCACACACAATATTGCTTTATAAAAGTACCTATAATAACAATTCGATTATAAAATCGATACAAAATTATAAACAACAACAATAAAAAAAACTTCAGAACAAAGCACAGTGAAAAAAAAAATACGCCAACAAAGTAGACATTAAAATGAATAGACTTCCAGAAAAGACCACAAACGAGAATCGAACTTGTATACTCGGCTGACAGTGACCTTTTAACCACTGATCCACAGGGTAAATAAAACCAATATATTTAGTTTATAGTAAGATTTTTTTTAAAAACAATGTTCAACAACATTTGGGTACATAAGTACGTAACTGCGCAGCAATTTAAAAAATAGTGATCGTTTAATGTGCGGAAAGATCATACAAAGCGAGACCATGATACGCTGGTTTTGTATAACATGATGTGTAGCCGTGTGTACACAGGGTACGGCGATGGCCTGCAGTGGCCCATCATGGACCATTGTGTACACAGGGTGATGGTATACAGTGGCGGGCAATTGTCAATCGTGGCGCGCAATCGGGATGTTGTCGGTTTTTCTGGGCACACTTCAAAGGAATCGTGGCGTAGCGTGGCCTGTGGTGTTCACACAATGGCCCATTGTTTAGTTCGTCACCGACCGCAGACCAGGATAGTGCACTTTTTGTTTTATGTATAGAAGGCAGTAAAAGAAACTGTATTGAATATATTTACAAAATAATTATACAGTTATGCTAGGAATCAGTAATGGAGCAAGAATCTAAAAAAGTAATTCTGTCTGTTTGTCTGTTTGCACACGCTAATCTCAGAAGTTACTGGATGGATTTGAATTAAACTTTTTTTATTATATTAGTATTAGGTCAGGCGACATATAGGCTAAAATTGGTTTTGGAAAGTGGAACTTCTGATGCAGAACCACAACAGCCCAGCGTAACTATAAGACATAAAAATTGCAGTGTGGCAAAAAACATTTCACATGATGAGCATTTTTGATAAGCAATTAAAATTGAAGATTTCGGACATCTGATGTGGAACTTAAAGAGCCCATCTACACTATAACATACAGGCTTGCCTTTTAGCAAAACTTGTTCAGGCTGATGAGCATTTTTGTTGACTTATCGAAGATCTGAAACATCTGATGATGAACTATATGAATCCATCAGCACTGTTCCATACAGACTTGACGGCTTAGCAGTAGTTGTCCAGTATGACAAGGATTTTCTGTTGAAAGATCAATATTTATGACTAATTATTCGATCAATCAAAGACCCGAGGAAGGACACAGGATAGTTTTCATCGCAACAACTTACATCCACGGGGGCGGAGCCACGGGCGACAGCTAGTATATTATTATATATTTTTTAATTTATAATCTCACGCCTGTATCCCCGAAGAGGTAGGCAGAGGTGTAAATATTACACCCACATTTCGCCATGAATTTTTAGGTCCTACGTAATAGAGGGCGAGCCTATTACCGTTACCGGGCACATCACCAGACTCCGGGCTGCTACTGAGTATTCGGAAAAACCCAGTAACGCTATTGCCCGACCCAGGAATCGAACCCCGGACCTCCGATCAGTAGTCACATACGCTATGCACTGGATCATTGAGGCAGTATATAATAATTGTATGTAATGTATAATACTTATATGCAGTATATAAATATACTAGATGAGCCCACGGTTACACCCGAGTTATTTAAGTCTTTGTACGCTATCGTGGCTCATAGCGTGATGTTATATAGTCTATTAGATAGCCTCCCTCGATAAATGGGCTATCTAATAGAGAAAGAATTTTTCAAATCGGACCAGTAGTTCTTGTATTAATCGCAAAATTAGATAGCTGTGGCCGCAATTACTTCCACGTCCATCGCAAGTGATTCACCAGGCAGCAATGAGCCATGCGCCATTGTGTGAACACCAAGTGATCGTGGCGATGGCCTGCAGTGGCCCATCATGAACCACTGCAGGCCATCGCCATCGCGTACGGTAATGGTGATACATGTTCACACGATGGCGGGCGATGGCCTGCAGTGGCCCATCATGTACCCTATAGATAGTAGAGCCTTGCTGATTTCAGCATGAATGGGCCGGCTCGACCGGGGAAGTACTACCCTCTCACAGAAAATCGACGTAAAGTAACAGAATCTTAACTATTGCGTTTCGTTCGGTGAGTGAGAGTGCCGGAGGCCCTATCCCCTATTCCTTCTCCCTCATCCCACTCCTTATCCTATCCCTTTTCCCAAACCCAAGGGGCGGCAACGCACTTGTGACTCCTGTGGTGTTGCTTGTGTCCATGGGCGGTAATTGCTTACCATCAGGCAATCCGTCTGCTCGTTTGCCGCCTTTTGCTATAAAAAAAAAACAACATGGACCATTGTGTACTGGGCCCTTAAGCAGATCCTCACTAACCCGCAAACTTAACATGTAATCTGACACCTTAAATGTAATGATACAGATATTTTTTTTACTGTCGATTTAATTACTTAATATGTAGGTACCATAACCATAGTAATATAATATTTTCTCCTTATTAGTCTTTATTAACAGATATAATTATTATTGTAATTGTTAGTTATGATTTGATTTTATTTTCAATTAATTGTTATGTAACTTCTTGACATTCTCTAAATATTTCCGAATTGGTAAATTTATTATGATGTATCTTTTTATTTTTAAATTATTTCTAATTAATATTTATGATGTGAATGTATATTTTCTTAAATTTGTGCAACAACTTAATGACCTACCTGTATAATGCTACACTTTTATTTATTTCTTGGCTAACCGTAACATAATTCTTCCACAAATAATGTTCCTAACTATAATCGGATTGCAAATTTAACTGTATATTTACTTAAACTTTACTTATTTTTACTTTATAATTTGTTATCTGTAGTTGTGCCTAATAAAATAAATAAATAAATCATACGAAACTATTTCTGACACTTTTTGTTGACTTATTTGTCAAGTCTTGAATCAGTGCTTATGTTTTCCAGTTGCCATATAGCTTACCACCCCTTGCATGATATAAAAAAGAGGTTCAGGTATTTATCTAACCATCTACTGTTCCTCTTATCATCTATACACATATCAAATGATCACTAGAATTTCTAGGCAATGTTCGAACCATTTCTTAAAATATCACTCGTCCAGCGAGCGTCAATATGGCCACAGTTCCAATGGTTGAAATAATTTTGCAGTGTATGTGATTAGGAAAGCGTCTTCAGTTATGTTATCTTTAAAGCTTTTGATAAGGGTACTTATTTATTGGAATAACGGCTATGTAAAGAATTGCAATATACATTGAAGCACGATATAAATGAAATACAGAAAAGGAAATTTATTCAATACTATTTTCAGACTACAAATCAAGCGACATCGAAACTAGATTATCACATATAATCCATAAAAGAGTTCAAACGTGGAATTATCTAAAAATAAGTATTTTTCTGTAACAAAGACCAAAGCTGACATTTTCATATTTCTATTAAGCACCACTTACTTTTTGTAGTCCACCCTACGTAAAGTTATACTATTAGTAGGGTCACCACTCAGCAATCATTGTGCTCGCCACAATACTTACTAAGTAATAATGTCCAAGGTACCTGTTGTAAATTATAATTTATAAATTATAAACAAACTAATTGGGTTGGTGTTGTATCGGAGTAAAATGTGATTAAGGCAGGATTACGTCTCTTCCTGAGGCAATTACTTTGCGATTGATCACAGCGATCAAGGTCTCAAGCCTGAGGATAAACTGTCATTCTGAATCCTCTGTACTTCAGAATAAGCTGGCTATTTTCTGTCTTAATGTTGTTTTTATTTATATGCACTTTAGAATGTATTTTAAAGTATGTTTACCAGTCATTTGGTTGTCATAGAATCAACTCTGCTTAGTCTAGGATTAGATGATCTTGTGTGAGTTGGTTACAAGAAAAACCTGATTGAACAACGGCGTAAGAAATTTACAATGAGATGGTATCAGAAGTTTTAACCATAAATGATTATCAGAAACATCCAGACTGAAAACAAAAATTTCTTGATGACAAATTTCAATCATGTGTGTGGCTTGAAACCCCAACTTGGTGCAACGTAAACATGATTTCAGTTTTCAATTTGTGAAAGGTATAATCTCAATCAGTCTATCGCAGTCCACTGCTGGACCTAGGCCTCTTCCAACACGCGCCACAGTACACGATCCTCAGCCTTCCGCATCCAGTCTGTCCCAGCCACCCTTTTCAGGTCGTCGGTCCACCTAGCCGGGGGCCGCCCTACCTTACGCCTACCAAGTCGTGGTCTCCATCCTAGGACACGCTTGCTCCATCGCCCATCAGTCCTTCTACAAATATGACCAGTCCACTGCCACTTAAGCTTACTAATTTTGTGGGCTGTATCGGTAATTTTGGTTCTTTGTTGGATAACTTCGTTGCGGATTTTATCCTTCAAAGAGACGCCACGCAGAGTTCGTTCCATAGCTCGCTTCGTGACTTTAAGTTTGGGGACTAGTCCTACTGTGAGTGTCCACGTCTCGGCACCGTCATATTACGTAAGACGCATTGGTAGACTTTGGAGAGAACTCGACGTAGCTTGCCATCTCTACCCAATCCAACTGGGTCCTGCGGTCGATTTTGTTGTTTCTAGCAAGCTCGACTACTTGCCCAAGGTAAACATACGCTTGAACAACTTCAAGCATCGATCCGTCGACATAAACCGGTCCCGGCACAATGTTTTCGTTGAACATAATCTTGGTTATATCCAAGTTCATGCCGAGACCGACCCGTCGAGAGGCTTCATTTAGGTATAATATAAAAGGAATATGACCCATTTTTAGCTAGAACCCATTTAGAAGTCAGCCGTAGCTGAGAGTTATGTTGGGTTTAATCAAATGCCATAAGCCTCATTTAACTTTGAATAACGGACAACAATTACTAGAGTTGTGTCGTCCACATAACAAAATAATTAATTGTGTGTTGACCTTGTGCACTAGTTAGCGCCAGGTGAAATTATAGTGGGTATTAGCCATTTTGTTTTAGTTCTTATAAGATTAAGTATACTGTAATACAAACTAGTATACACTCCTTATAATGTTTTATAATATTTCCTACTACCTTTTACCCGCGGCTTTGTAGGAAGATAAATGGCAACATTATTATAAATTATTAGAAAGCCAAATATAAAAAGCCTTATATGTGTATCCTTGACTTCAAAATCAAACGTTTTGACAGTTTCAACATTAAAAGCTTTGTTTTTCCAACAAAACTGTTGTTTGTATTTCCAGGCTTACAAATATGTTAAGATTTGGTATTATTCTCAATAATAAAGTTATTCATATTTTAACTCAATGGGATTGATTCGTACTAGCTAGTACGAATACTAATAACCTGCTGGACCGACTTGGGTCACGGCAACCTCTTCAACTACCTAGTACGGATCAATCCTATTGTGGTGGTCAATACCATGGTGAAGCTTAACTAAGCGTCACCATGGAAGTAGCAAAAAATATTGTGTATCAATATAATACCAATACAAAATAAATTCGTCTATGTATAGACCAATAGCATAACATTTTCGTGTTCAAACCAATACGATAATAGTCCGCGAACCGCTCTGGCTTTTCAACTCAACTGGATTACACATGCCATTTCCCCGCAAAAAAAAAATTGCAATTGCCACAAATTGCTTTTTTTAGACGGATTGGTTTCACCGCGTGAAAAGACTATGAGCGATTCGTTGTAGTTTGATTTATGTTCAAACATAGACTTTCCAAATAAATATTTTTTTATCTAAATTCTTTAACCATATTCATATGAACTAACTAAATTGAGATAGGCTGGGGCGAGATGAAAGCCTGTGAACCGGGAACCACAATTATTTTACAAAATTCTAAAATGTCTTTCGTTGTGGTCTAAGTCTTAGTCTATGATATTATGTACAGTCTTTCTTTGTCATTCATATTCATCATCGCCATAACGGTATCTTCTTATTTTGGAGCCCTGGATTCGCTTACTGGTGTGACTAGTTTTGACAGAATATTAGCTTTTTTGTGTGTCTTTCTCAATGTACGGCAGCTGCTAATCAAACGCCAAGATATTAGTGCAACCAATTACGTTTACAAAGTACTAGATCGATTCCGTTGTTCATAAAATTACTTGTTTAATTAAATAGGTGTTTATATCAATATCACGTTAATATGAAGTAAAGATAATGGTCTTTCAAATAATCACTTCAAATTAGACACTTTGAATGAAATGTCAAAAATAGATTTTGTATGAAATATGGACGTGTGACTATTGTGACGTCATCATTTTTGGCCGTCAAGTAGAGTAGAATTTTTTAAGCAGCGATAGACTAGTGGAGTTACCAACAGACTGCCATGCAGAGGGTATCGGGTTTGAATCCACGGCACGCACCGATGACTTTTCGGAGTTATGTGCGTATTGAATTGTTAATTATTGCTTGTCCCGTGCCTCGGAGAGCACGTTAAGTCGATCCCGGTTGTCATGAAGATCTTTGACAGTCGTTATAGGGCGTCAGTACCTTCTAAATAAACTGACACTAGTCTGAAACCATGGAAATATCGCTATCCCTTCGGGTGGCGGAGGTTAGACAGGCAGTCGCTCTGTGGAAAAGCTATTATTCAGCAAAAATCCGGTTAGACTGGTAAGCGGATACCAGGTTGAAACTGGTATAACGCTAGGAGGATGATGATGTTTGGTTCGGCGCTGCACCGAGACCGTATGTGCTAGGCGATTTGGGAAAATATTAATATTGTGGATGGTATAGGGTTGGGTTCTGATCGCCTAGGATAGGAAAAGGAAGTGGGAGTTGGGAGTTATAGATACTGGGATTTTCGCTCGTATTGGATAAGCAAGCGAGGAACGATTGACGTTGATGTAATTAATTATCAATAGAAAGGTAGATGGCGCTACCAATGATGATGAAGTAGAGTACAAATTTTCAATGAATTGACAATTATTTTGACATAAACTACTAGATAAAAGAACTTATTTTAATTTATTTTATTCACTTCCGGGGAAAATGCTGTGTCGGTTTCTGCTAAAATAGAGAATCGAGTTCCTGATATTTTAATAGCAAAATAAAATGAATAAAATTCCCGAAAATGTGAGAATTCGGACAATACACAATAACCCGCTGTCGTGCTATAGGTATCGAGGTAGAGCTTTAATTATGTTCCCATATTTATACAAAGAAATTGGGGCATGGTCCCCACAATATACAAAGTGAAGGTAAACACAAGCAAGAGCGTTGTAACAAGAGGTTCACCATCAATATATCGTGTGTAACGATAATCGGCACACTGTGTTACTCAGACACTTGCTTACATATGCCACGCGCAAACGCTTTACCTACGGCACGTATACTCCGGTTTTATGTGACCACTATAATTTCGTTGTTTAGTTTTAACTGTATATTATCAATAGATTCTGTACCAGATTTTACTGGCGTTTAGTAATGGTTGGCTTTAGCAGCTTATTAACATATTGAATGCCACGTGGTAGATCAAATTGGAAATAGTACCAAATGCGTTTGTTTGTTTCAATAAGTACGAATAATAATTCATAATAGTATTCACATACACACCTTACCATCGATTATCGAAAGACATATATAATTATGTACACTAAAACGCAATAAGTACGTTGTGCAACATGTGCTGTTTTGCGGGACAATTGATAATATTTAGGTTATATAGAAAGATAAAAGGAAACCTAACAAAATGAACAAAGGCTGTTTGCAATTTTACTTTCCATCCTGGTTGATGTGCTTGCATCCTGTGTTGGATAGGTATATATTATGATTAACACGTTAAAGCAGTTTTTAATTATTTAGGCGTAAAATTGCTTCAATCAATGTTGCTTGTATTTATGAAAATAATAAGAAATGTTAATAAAATACATATTTTTAATTATTATAATACTGCTAAACACAACATATCTTTTGAGAACACTGTGAATTTGCGGACATCGGTTTCATACCATGTTTCTGTATAACAATGCATTTGATTAGTAAAATTCTAAACGCTGAGGGCTTATACTAAAAGAGTCTGGCGTAACCAGCGTATATGTTGGTTTCTCCACTATTTTATTTTGAACAGAATATTTAAAACATGTTTAATATTTACGTGTACCCTGGCGAATAAGATTAAACCTTACACGTGTATTGGGATTGAGACAAGATACCCTATTAAAAGTATGAAAATGTTTTACCTTTCAAATATTATTTTTCTGTTACTCGTGGATATATACATTACTAGAGGACGCCAGCAGCTACGCCTGCATTTTTGTCAAATTTACCCGTTTTGGCCGATCCCGTGGGAATTTCGGGAAATTTCTTCTTAGTGCACCCCTACGATCCCCAAGGAATATACATGCCAAATTTCAGCTTCCTGCCCCCAATAGTTTCGGCTGTAGCGTGTCTGTCAGTCAGTCAGTAATGCAAGGATTTTATATATTAAGATTACGAGTTACTTGTAATTGTAAATATTAAATCAGTCGCTTAATTGTGTATATAACGAGTAAAGGATAGGCAGGAAAAAGGAAAAGGTGTTTGACTCTTACAAAAAACGATAAAATATAGCTACTTTTTTTACATTCAGGATCCAGAGGAATACATGGCGGTTTGAGACTTTTCGTACATAAAATCAATTATATTCAACCTATTTGTTCGAGAGCGATAGCCCAGTGGTGTACGTAACGGACTGCCGAGACTGACCGACCTGAATGGTCTCAGCTTCGATCCCCAGGTATCCCGGGCACACACCTCTGACTTTTCGCAGTTGTGTGTATTAAAAATGTTAATGATCACTAGCTTAGTAATGTGCCCGGTAGATGGCAATAGGCTCGCTTCCTATTACATTGGGACCTAAACATAACTGGCGAAGTGTGGGTGTGTAATACATCTGTGCCAACCCTTTCGGAGATAAAAGGCGTGAAGTTATGTTAAGTTATGTATGTATGTTTGTTTGAGAGCTACGATGCCAGAAACAAACACAGCAATACACACTCATGTACAATTCAAACGTATATCTCCCGTTTTTTTATGGTTGTTGGTTAATGAATAGATAGTAAGGAACAGCGATGTGGCAGAATATTTCTGCCACATCGCTGTTCGTATCCATTACCTACCATAGTTCGCCAGTTAGATGGATCTTGACCACACAGATCGTGTAGGTATAAGTTGCTGCCTCGCTATTCAATAGTATACCACATATTATACACAAAATAACAACAAATTAGTCTCGTTTCAAATCATGGCTTTTGTCGATTGATTGAATATTCCTTAAGTCCCTACGATACAGTAATTTGCCGAAGTATTATCTTGAAGACGATTCACATTTCAGAGCTCATCTGGTATTACTAACAGGCAAGGCATCGTTGAGCTAAATTCAACGGTACAACTATACATTACAAATGTCATTACTGCAATGGCTCTCGAGTCATCACAATACGCCAATAATGGCCGCCATTTGACGTCAAACGCCAGCTGTACACGACAATTGTTAGCTCTCAGTTCGATACGACTGGCAAGAATACCTTGCAGATTTTTCGTCCCTTTTTCTTTTTATATTGAGCTTGTTGTTTGCGATGTGTGTAAGGAAAGAGTTATAATTGTATCTTTATTTACAAAAAATGTGTGAAATGGTCTTAATCACAAGATGGCACCTAAGACTCACTAGCCATGCAAGTATAAACATTTTTGTTGCTTAATTACATGAAACGCCTCATCTGATCGTAAATGATAACCGCTGCCTATGGACTTCGCTAATGATTTGATTATGAAGGATATACACAACAAAGCAGCTGCCAACCGTGTAAATAATGCTCTCCTTATGCCTCGTTTATAAATAGAAGGACAGGTTATAGCGTTCGAGAAAAACACCGCGGTAGGTAGTTCATTCTAAAGCCTGCACGCACGTGGGAGAAATAATCACTGGTGAGATACGAAAAATTTGAAAATATTCAACAAAGGAAAGAAACATGTTCGAAGTCAGTATTGAAAGTCAACCAAAAAGGTTGACTTTCACAATACTGACTTCTGCAATGTGCATTTTAATGCGAAATGCGAATATTCATCTGCATCAAAATCCGCAAATGAGCGAATGTTATAAAAATACTAGAACATCGGCACAAACGCCTGTCTTTTTAATAACGCTGGTTTAAAAATTAAAATGCTTTCGGAATTTCGTCAATTTTATTTTCGAATTAACAGGATATTAAAATTTTAATGGCGTTAAATCCTTTAGCGTGCCTCTTGAATATAATTAAAATATCCTCATTTTACTGAGAAAATAATTAGGGATGCTTTACACGGGTTGTTCGCATGAATTTGTAATCCTACAACTGTTTCGACATTTATAGGCTGTTTTGGAGCCTAACCGTGTAAAGAATCATTTTTCACCTAAACGCTTGGGTTTATTAGGTTTATATTATGTGAAAAACTTTGTTCCCTATGTTAGAAATTGTGAGGGTGATCGCTAGAATATATATCGCTTAGACATCATCAGCGGCAAAATTGATAATGCGTTAGGTATAGATAACGATCCTTCATTTGCGGCGCGTAATGGATAGAAAGATAGATGAAACCTTACATACAATTATCTAGAAAGACCAAAAAGTGGACAGTGAATTCTAAGTATAATATGATACCGGGATAACGCTAGGATGATGATGAGCCAGCACAGTAAGCAATATGGCTTTGTCTTGACCGATAATGCATCTATTACTAAAATGACAAGCAAAACAAGTAAAACATCGAAAGAATTACAAAGCACTGATTAACATTAGAAATACGAAAAATATCCAATTTTTAGACAATGTAATCCTCCAATTTTTAGACAATGTAAACCTCCAAAATGGTCCCCTCCATGAATGTACGAGAAGGGCTGCAGTACGGGAGGAATGGCGACGGATTGTGAAGCTTGCCACCACCCCTAACGTGACGATCACGACCACTCTGCCAAGAGTGTGACGACGAAGAAGAAGAATCTTCCAATTTAATGTAGAAATAATGACACTGACGTAAAAAGATTTCTGCATAATATTGCAGCATCACCTGGTGTGGTCGTAGACTAAAAGCCAAAAACAGATTGCTTAGTTTTTACTTACGACTTGGTTCGTATAAAATCTGCACTGCTCTGGAAATACTATTCAATTTTCCTGTATAAAACTTATCCTATATTCTTTGCTGGATTTCAGGCAAACTGTTTGCTGAAATATATTCAGGTATTTTTTACAATTTAACAATGAAATGTGCACTAATATATTTTCGCATTCTATTGTTAAGCTTGTTTATGTTGCGTACATTGTTTACGTTCTAATTCTAAGTTATACTGTATTATTATTATTATTAGATTTGAAAAAGCAAAATGATTAACGTATTTTAAAGTTTGGTTTTTTGGTTTGATTGTATCGTATACGTAATTACCTATGTATATTATTTGCCTCTATATTACGTATGTATTGTGGATTTGATTCCCGTACAATAAATAAATGATTTCAAATCTCACGTGATTGTTGTTAATAAAAATATATACATACACTATACTCACACTTTTTTCCCGAAAAAAGAGATAAACGATTTATAATTTTTGATAGCTCAGTAGATATATCAGAGCCCCTGGATAAGAGCAAATTGCATTTGAAAATTATTGTGAGTTTAAACGTAAATTGTTGTTTATGTCTTCTTCGTGAGAACTCACGGTAAATATATTAGTAATAAATATTATTACATAAGTAAACTCAAGGAATCTCGAAAAACAAAATATATCATCAGCAACAGCAATATTCAATTTAAATTGTATCAACCTTCACTATTTTAATAATAAATATGCTGAGAAACGAATCCTACCAAATCATTGATACAAATTGAATGTTGCTTTTCATCAGAATTCGACACAGTTGATCAATACTAAAGTTTATTTCTTCTGGGAATACCTTGGCACTTACAGACTAAAATATCAGTAGCCAAACAAGTTCAGAAATAATAAGCTACCAATTACAGACGGACCATGAACGGTGATTGAGTTTTCCTGTAAGAAAATTTTCTCGCTAGTTTTATTACTCAACGCTGGAACATTGCCCAAAGTGAAGCAAACTGAAAGCACTAAAAATATTTCAAGCTTACCACCTATCACATTAGCTTTGTTACTGCAATCATCAGCAAACTGAACAATATTAAGTAACTTGTTTTTTATCGGGTCTTGTTCATAAGCTAAAACTAAGCGGAATATAAAAATAGCGGTGCCAAGATACTATCTTGAGGCACCTCATTTTAATGAGTTAGACGTAACTTTGCTACAATTTTTTGTTTACACATATTTCTGCAATGGTATACTACTAAGGCGAGATAACATTCATCATATGCACAAAAAATAAAAATACTGACTGCATGACTTCAACATTAAAATGGGTAAAAGTTTATATGAATATAAAACAACTGAATTAACATGCCACTGCAGCGGGCTCTAAAGTAATAAATGTAACTTGTTAATGATATATTCTTATAAAGATAAAAATAACTGATCACATTAAATACATAATAATTGTATTTGTAAAAAGATTTTGAAAGCGTCTATAAATAGTGTTTTCTAAAAATTTCAGGCTGGCAACTAAATAACTACTATTTCCGATACCGTGATAGAATCCTAAGCCTCTATACAAGAATTTAATCCAACGAAAAATGATATTACGAAGAAGTCCGGGCCTATTTCTGAAGAACCCTACGTTATATTGGTTGTTCTCGTATCTAATTATAATCGAATTGAAATTATATGAATAAGTAGTCTAATATCACATGAAAAAAGATAATTATTACTTTTGCCAAATCGAAAGTGTCTATTTTTGGCGGATAAACGTTTGACCATTTTTCTCTAAATTTTATTGTCATCATGAAACATCCCTAAATATACGAAAAATATTACGGATTTGCTCTAAGCTAACACAAGTAACAAAGAACCCAGACATCTCTAACGATAGCATATGGAGCAGCGATAAATAAATTAGCAGCGCAAAAGAAATGAAATACATAAATTAATGCCAGTTTCTCTCACCCTGGATCAAGGCCTTATTGGTGCACCTTATGTTTGGAACATTTTGAATAAGTAGTCTAATATCACATTAAAAAGATTAATATTACTTTTGCCAAATCGAAAGTTTTTGGCGGATAAACGTTTGAACCAATTTACTCTAAATTTTATTGACATCATGAAACATCCCTAAATATACAAAACATATTACGGGTTTGCTCTAAGCTAACACAGAACCCAGACATCTCTAACGATAGCATATGGAGCAGCGATAAATAAATTAGCAGTGCAAAAGAAATGAAATTCATAAATTAATGCGAGTTTCTCTCACCCTGGTTCAATGCCTGGCCTTATTGGTACACCTTATGTTAGGAACAATAATAATGTAATCGATTTATAGGCACTAACGTTTAAGCGAAAGGATTTCGACCTTTCCGCACGCTCAAAATATTTGACACGAATAATGGAAGTTCGCCAAGCGTGAACAGTGACAGTAAATGTGTTATGTATCGCCACGTCTTAGAAGAAAGGCTTTTTATCTTTTAGCTTTTGTGGTTACCTGTGTTAGAATAGGTCAATTTGTAGTTCCGTTTTAGATCGATAAGTGCTGCTTTTGGAGTGTTTTCTGAGTAGGGTACGTAATAAGTATCAGAAAACAGATTCTGTCTAACAGACTTCTATGTTATATCAAGTATTATTGCATATTTGTAGTTTTAAAATAAATGGGGATGGACATAAGTAGCAGTTTTAGTAATAATTTCAGTATTTTCACATACATTTTTCTCAAACTGATAGTTCATTTGATTTTCTATTTAATTTTACAATACTTTTGTTTTATGGTTATATATTATGACAAGTTTATACACTATAGTACATAACGCTAAGTCCCTACCAAAGAACAAAATCATGTCATTTTTGATATCTTAAGCAGAACATTTTCAAGTGCAACAATCTTACCTTCACAGCTCATAATAATAAATGATGACTACATCATCTACGATATCTTAGTCAGCTCAAACGAACACGTTTAGAAACAGGGTAGTTCATTTTTAGTTAATACCGCACTTATCGTTATAGTAACTCCACAATAGATTTAAAGAGTACTCATTTCTGAATGTAAAACGGGCTAAAGTGCCATCGACGAAACAGTTAAGTCGTCAAAGTACCGATCTTTTCTTCCCTAAGCTCAACCAGTATAGCCCATTTATTTCCCCGCAAGCTTCAGGGTGAGGTCCCGATGCAGTGGAGGCGCGTAGAGCGGAGTATTAAAGTGTCGTTACCTGTAAGGAATATTCTTAGTAGATACTATGACGTTACATACAGATTTTGGCTGCAGATGGAAAATAAAATTTTTCACCACAGCAGCTCAAACATGCCGCTTTTGCTGCGAGACAACAGTGAACAAAACGCGATTTTGATTCGAGCGTGAGTAAAAGTAGCTTTTTAATTTTTCAATCTTCAGTGTCACAAATTGACATTGTTCAGCCATAAATTTAAAACATTCGAATTTTACTGTGCTCTGTCTCTTTCACATGCATATTAAAAGTGAGTGAAAAAACAAACCCCTTCGAATTTGAAATTCGATTTTGGAATTCGACCTCAAAGAAAACGCCTACGGCAACGCAAAAAAAAAAATATTTGTGTTATTGTTTACTTTACTTTTTTTATATGTTATTGTTTACATGTTTAATTTATTATTGGATTTTAATAAAAATAAGTCTAATTAATAGTATAAAATTAGTATTTAACCAATACATTTTTATTTAGAATTACAACAATGATACATTTGAAAAATATACATCAGGTTCGCGGTATTAAAACGCGATTAAAAAGTAGCGGGAATAAAAAATTCGCTGATGCTGATACAGTAGGTATAGCGTAACGTGTTATATATAAAATAGTCTTAAAAGATGAGTGAAACTAGCGATGATGACTGTACTTTATCACCAGAAGAGTTAAATCAACAAGTGATTTTGCAGAATTCAATCTATTCCTGTTCATTTCTATGTCTCCTAAGTAGGTAATATGTGTTCTCACTGCGGTGGTGAAAAGTTATGTGTGCTACACGAGAGCAAAGTTTTTTGTATCTCGTGCTGTTGAGTCCCTCACCACGCTCAGGATTCTAACTTTGATTCACTCGCTACGCTCGTGAATCAATCATAGAATCCTTCGCTTGCTCGGGACACGAAACAACTTTGCTCTCTTGTTGCACAAATAACTATTGCATATCATTCATAACGTATAATATGAATTGAACACTGTTACTGTTTTAAAGCATTTTATTTTGTCATTTTGCTTTGCTAGGAATGCCTATAATATGTAAATTAAATGTTTGGTGATTTTTTTAAAGGTGAAATGACAGACTATTGGCATCCAAAGTATAAATGTACGTAATTTACTTTCGTTTGATTAGCTTTCATTGCTTTAACCCGCCCAATGATTCTTAACGCCCAACTCTGCCTCTGGATATAATTACCTAATCGGAAATTAAGTTCTGTATTTTCTTCGGATTTGTGCCTTTCAGCATCAATTTTATTTTTTAATTACCAAATAAATCTTAACCGAAACTAACTGGATAATTTTCCTCAAGGCAAGTTATTTGCGGCTGAAAATTGATCCTGAGTAAATAAATTAAAAGATTAGGTAGGTGGGTAGGTGAAAGGCATTTTGGTGAAAAGAG
Source organism: Euclidia mi (assembly GCA_944739405.2). Classification (NCBI taxonomy): domain Eukaryota; kingdom Metazoa; phylum Arthropoda; class Insecta; order Lepidoptera; family Erebidae; genus Euclidia; species Euclidia mi. The sequence continues at coordinate 12,904,655 of OX123207.2, read as the reverse complement.
CATTAAGAAATGTTTCGAATTACTGGTTATGTCGTAAGGTGAAGTGAATATGAGTTTTAACGAGATAGGTTTTTTTAGACACCGCCCCTTTCATCTAATGCAGCCTCGCTCCTAAAGGGTAATTACTGTTTATGTTCATTTTCTAGAAAATGTACGAAGAATATGTTTTCAGAGCTCACCCTAATGTGTTTTTCACATAATGCCTAAGATTATGTGTTTACGACCGAAAAGTATTTCGCACAATGTAAATGACGCTCTTGAAACTGGAATTTTATTATTCTCGATACATTAATCTGTCATCATAATATACGGAAAGTAGACGATGAAAAAGTATTGAATTTTATCGACTTTATTGGTAGGAAGTAAAATATTTTCTTCAAGTAACGTGTTTTATAGTAGGTACTTGTTTTATTTTTTCGTGCATTTTCTTAGGTGTAGTTAAATGATTGACCAGTAATATGAAGGAAGTTGTCTGAAAATGAGATTTTCTTTGAATATCGTTCAAACAGATATAGACTTTCGCTCTGTCTTACATTATTTTGTTTTCTATTTAATCTTAAGTACTGAATTTTCTTTAATATTATCATGATGACTATTAATTTATATTACGATGTATAATAAAGACGGATTAGAATTTTTGACACATTCTAATTATTTCGTGTAATCGAATCCTAATCAAGTTTAATTTGCTAGTCTGCACATATTTACAGAAGAATATAATAACTTTTTGATTTTATATAGTTCCTTAAGATTTTTCTTTGAATTTAACTATCTCGTTATTATTTTTTATTATATCTTAGCATTATATTCAGCTTAAGTGAGGTCTTATATACCCAAGTGATATAAAAGTAACAAATCAAAGAAATAGTAACTATAGTGGGGCCCAAAAATAATATAGGTTTTCTATAACCCAAATATGAATCCTTAACATTCTGTTTGTAGAATATAATATCAATTTTCTTTATTCTAAGATTGGGCTAGATAGGTAACGTCAGACATTGTAGAAAATCGTATTCTGCCGGTTTTTACGTGTACTCCGTAATTTTCCCAATACATAGCGTGGCACGTGCGAGCGCGCTTATATATTTTGTAACAAAACGGCCTTTGAAACACATATTAAAATATACATCCTTTGTTATTTTATAGAGTTTACTAGCTGACCCGGCAAACGTTGTTTTGCAATTTTGAAAAATAGGTGTTGGGCGATTCTCATAGATACCGGATAAGCACAAAAAATTCATCAAAATCGGTCAAGCCGTTTCGGAGGAGTATGGGAACGAAAACTGTGACACGAGAATTTTATATAGAGTTTATTGTAGTGTTATGTGTAGACACTTTAAACTGTTTAAATGGTACACTTAACGCTTAAATTGTGTGTGTCTAATTTTGAGAGCAAAATCACTTCATGTTTGTGAAAATAATTAAGCGTATAGTTACCATCATATTTTGCTTATTTGATCTTTGAAGGTTCTGTTATACTACTCTGGTGCGGCGTCGTTGTGCTTCTTCCCGAAGAAAGAGTGTAGTGTCGAATAAAACTGCAGTGGACTGTAATACTAGGATGTTATATTTGTTGAAGTACTACTGAGGTTTACTTGTACAATATTATAGTCGCGTCTACAACGGAACAAACAAGAAAGTATTTAGGATGAGCGAGAGCGGCTGATCGTAATGACGTGTAACAGCTGATTGTCGATGACAGCGGCGCACGAGCCGGCGAGCCGTCCACTCGCCCCGCACCGCAGACCCCGCGGCGACGTTTCGTTATAGCTGTTGAGTGCATGTCTCAACATACTCCCCCGGTTGAAGAGTCTTCAACAGCAGTGACTGGAAGAGGGCAGATTGTGTAAAAAGCGCGCCGAATGACACCCCTGCGTGTCCGGATGTCGGCGACCCTATTGATGCCATCTCTGCCAGGTAGGACATGGATGATTCGTCCTAGAAGCCACATTAGAGGAGGTGAACCTTTGTCCTTAATGACGACGAGTGTCCCTTCTTTAAGTTCACCAGACGACCGGCGCCACTTGGTTTTCTGTTGAAGCCAGAGAATGTACTCATGGAAAAACCGATGCCAAAAGTGTTGTTTTAAGTATTCTATGCGACGAAACCGTTGTAAGCTGGTGATGTTGACGTTTTCAATCTGTGGATGTGGCAACATCATTAGTGAGCGTCCAATGAGGAAGTGGGCCGGAGTCAAAGGGAACAGGTCTGAAGGATCATTGGACAAGGGAGTTAAGGGTCTCGAATTTAGTATGGCTTCAACTTGTATCAAGCATGTGACCATCTCTTCAAAAGTTAAATTTGTTAAACCCAAGACACTCCTGAGGTGGTACTTGGTAGATTTGACTGCCGATTCCCACAATCCCCCCATGTGGGGTGTGTAGGCAGGTATAAATGAAAAGTTGATACCGGGGTCAATATCATTAAAGTCTAGGTTTTGTGAAAGCAGACTAGCTAGCTCATTGAAAGCGCCAACAAAAGTAGTACCATTATCAGAGTAAAAATTACGAGGCTTCCCCCTGCGAGCAATAAAGCGATTCCTGGCAGCCAAGAAGGCGTCTTTCGTGAGATCTGACACGAGTTCGAGGTGGAGCGCTCTTGTTGCTAAGCACACAAACACACAAATAAAGCACTTGATGAGTCTGCATCCTCTACCCTTGCGGTCAGCTATCATGATGGGACCAGCATAATCCACCCCTGTATCTAAGAAAGGGAACTCTAAATGTAAGCGTTGCGGTGGAAGACAACCCATGACAGGTTGGACCGTCGTAGCTTTAATCCTACAGCATTTTACGCATTGCTGGGAAACCTTTTTAGCCAAGTTTCTACCACCCACAGTGTAGTAATGGTGGCGTATCGTAGCAAGTAAGAGTTGCGGTCCAGCATGCAAAAGGCGCAGGTGATAAATGTTAAATATTAGGACACAAATAATATGAGTACTAGATAAGAGTATTGGATGTTTTACATTAAAATCATAAAATGAATTGTTTAATCGACCACCGACCCGAATCAAATTACAAGATTTATCTAGAGGAGTGTTTATCACAAATCGACCATCAGGGTTGCGAGTCGTGGTGTCTACGAAAAGTTGTTCGCAAGCCCGCTCTTCAGCAGTATATTTATGTTTGGAATCTACCGAATCTAATTCCCAAAATCGTGCTAAGTCCGACTGTAAACTATCAGTATGCAGACACACATGAGGAGATGAATTCGATTGAATTAAAGCACCAGAAATAAGCCAGCCTAACTTTGACTCGAACAAAGAATTCTTGTGTTTACCTAAAGTGACCCGATTCGCGCCTATGATACCCCAAAATACCTCCGCGCCGACTAGAATGTCGATCGAATACGGAATGTAGTATTTAGGGTCGGCTAGACGAATGGTCGAAGGTATATATATGTATGTTGCTCGTATCAACAAATGACTTTGGTATGTATGACCAAACCTTCGGTAGGACAAAACACTCAATGTTGATTTCATAATCACACAGTGTGATAGCTCCCCTTTGAGTCCATCACCCGCACGAGCGCTGTGGAAAGCAAAATTATGCGAGATGAAGCAGAGTGATTAGCTGACAAGGCAATGTTTTGAGTGTTAGAGGGGTCACTATCACTATCAATATGAAGCAAGGTATTGTGCTTTTCATTGCAATATTTACAATGTCCTAGCTTGCACTTAATAGCATCATGGCCTGGTCGAAGACAGTTAAGACATACCTTAAAACCATGAGCCTTTTTTATTCGAACCTGTACTGGAAGTGATTTGAATGTCTCACATGTAAATACATAATGATCCTGTTTACACATTGGACACAATAAAGATTTATGTTTAGGTTTTTCTGTACAAGCAATAAAACTTTTATTTAATTTATTATTAACATTGTAACCCTCGCCCTTTGTTTTAATAAACTTAGACTCCTCAAGTGTTTGTAATAAATCAGATCGGTTACTGAGAAAATTAATAAAAACATTTAATGTTGGAGATTCAGTTAGAGAGTTTCTATGCTCCTCCCACTCACGGTTTGTCACCTGATCCAATTTATTTGCCATAATATAAATTATAAGTGTATCCCAGTGTTGAACTGGTTGCCCAAGTGTAGATAAAGCTCTAAGATTTTTATTTGTTGTATCAATTATGTGACGTAACGACTTACTTGACTCTTTAGTGATAGGGTTCACATTAAAGAGAGTTTGTACATAATTGTTGACAAGCAGTCTCTTGTTGTCATATCTCTCACAAAGTAACTTCCAGGCAGCGTCGTAGTTCTCCGAACTGAAATCTAAATTATCTACGACAAGAGAAGCACTTTCCTTTAATGAAGCACGGAGATAATGTAATTTATTGATTTTGTTTATGCTGTCATTACTGTGTATTATAGATGTAAATGTATCCCTAAACTCTAACCAATCATGATAGCTGCCTGAAAACTTTGGCAAATCAATCTTAGGTAAGTGTATAGAGTTATGTTTGTGTGTGTGATTAGAACAAGAATCCACCTCGGACGTTGAGTCTCCCGTTTGAATACTGCGAGCGCTGGTGATCAGCTGGCGCGCAGTAGCCACCAAGTTGTAGAACCGCTTGTCAAACTCCTCACGCTCCGCATATTGCTCGCTGCGATCGTCCACCAGTGCCTCCAGGTCACACTGTAATGCATCATATTTTTCATATAAGTTCTCAAATATGTTGAGACGGTATTCAACCTCAACTATTTGAGTATCACTTAGTTTTTCACAAGACTGTGATATATTCAAATAAGATGCAAATTGCAGAAGAAAAGAAGAAGCACGTTTCTTAATTAAGCCTTTAGCGTCTGACATGTTGCAAAGATAGTAAGAACTAGCAAGCAAGAAAAAATATTTTTACAAGAAAAGAAAAGTATGAGAAAAGTGCACAAAAAACCAAACTCATCAATGTACAACACTCCTTTCCATTGATATAATAAGCAATATTCTGCAAAAGATTTGCTGTATAAAAAAATCTTGTGAAAATCTAAAGTTATTGTTAAATTCTTAAAAGTAAATGAAATATTTTAATGATAATGTATGCTATAACTACATATGAATGTATGAGGGTATGAAACAAAATGGATGACCAATGTGTGACAATGACTTGCAATATTTGTAACCGTGTAAGTATTTAAATTTATCATCTATAAATGAAGTGAAATATGCTAATGAACATGAATGTTTCAATGACTTATGAACATATGAAGAGATGAACAGCGCCCAAAAACAAGATGAATAACCAATATGTGAAAATGACTTGCAGTATTTGAATGACTTGCAATATTTTGTGAAATGAAAATGAATAGAAAGGAATGACAATATGAATAAATGATTAAGCTTATGGGATGAAATATGATAATGCGAAGTAAATAAATAAATAAATAAATAAAAATCTTTATTTGCATAAAATCTTTACATCAAAACTTATGAAGCCTCTGACTTCTGAGCTAGGTATTGGCTACCTGTGTTACAGAAGTCAGTGCCTTCTCACATGTATGGACACAACAATATTTTATGCTAGCACTTACTCACTTATATTGCTAACTGACTACACTTAAATTGCTAACCTTAGACACACATACACTCTAATTTTTTTTAACTATAATTACTATAAACTATACTCTAGCAAAAATTCTGTTTCATCGTAATCCAAACTTAACAGCCAGTTCTTAAATGTAGACTTCAATTCCTGGTATTTTAGACCATATAGTTTAGTTCTTTTGTTAATCTTATTGTAGAGACGAGGGGCCATATATATTTGTTGTCGTCTTGCAGATGCAGTGCGATATCTACCTAATAAACAAATGTTTGTTTTTGTGCGTTTTGTGCTGTCAGTGCCAGGTATAAAATGTACTGATTTATGATGTTTAGCTACAAGCTGAAAAATATATAGTTGCCTGACAGATAAAACTTGGCATTCTTTATACAGAGAACTAGTCGGGTATCGGTATGGTTTACATGTCATGACCTTTAAAATACATCTCTGTGCTCTTTCGACTTGTATCATGTACGACTTGCAGGCACCACCCCATATTTGGATACAATATGCAAGAATAGATTGAGCTAGTGCATAGTATATCGTACGCATAAGCTGAAAGTCAGCAACAAACCTAAGTTTTTTAAAGATCCACGTTAATTTTCTGACGCGCGATGTCATCGACTCGATATGAGGCTGCCAGGACAGCTCGTCATCTACTAAAACACCCAGATATTTTACGTTTTTGGATGTAGAAATGGACGGACATGAACAAATACTGTCATATGGAAAATTACATAAATGACTTTTAATTATTAAATTGGATGGTTTCGATTTAGCAAACGTAAATGGTACAAATGTTGTTTTAGCCACATTAAGTGTCAATAGGTTTCTGTTTAGCCACTGTCTGATCTTGTGAAGTCCCACTTCAGCATGCTGTTGTACATCAGCCCAAGTTCTACCATAAAATAGCAAAACGGTGTCATCGGCATATGTGATAATTTTTCCATTAATCAAATTAAGTTGACACAGATCGTTAATATACACAAGAAATAAGCTTGGGCCAAGGACACTGCCCTGTGGAACTCCATATTGCACTGGAGCATCTGCGCTAATATGTTGCCCAATTTTCACTTGCTGAGTACGACCGCATAGATAGTCTTTATAGATGGATAACGCATGACCGCGAATTCCCACTTTATATAACTTGTCTACAAGAATGGGAATCGAAACTGTATCGAAAGCTTTAGCGAGGTCGAGAAAAATGCCTATACACTGTTGCTTAGCGTCAACTTTAGCAGTCACGTAGTTAGTCAGCTGACTTATAGCGTCTTCCGGACTTCTACCCGATCTAAACCCAAATTGGCTGTCTGATAATACTTTATTGTGGTCAAGAAATTTCCTGAGTCTGACATTAAGAGTCTTTTCGATTATTTTAGATAAAGATGAGAGAACGGAGATTGGTCTGTAGTTTGTCATTTCATCTCGCGCACCACTCTTGTGTACAGGTGTGATTAAAGATCTCTTAAATACAGTAGGGAAAACCCCCTGACCATAGCAAAGGCCAATTAGTTTGGTTAGTGGAGGCACTATTAGGTGTTTTGCTAGTTTTAAAATCTGAACCGGTATGGAGTCCCAGCCAGTTGCACAGTTGTTCTTTAAATTAAGTATTAACGTCTCTATTTCCATTTCATCGGGCGGGAGCAGTGCTATTGAATTAGGTAAAAAAGGAATATTTCTGACCGGGGATGATGCATCAAAACTTATTGAACCCTTGACTGCATCAGCGAGTTGCTTGCCAATATTGGAAAAGTACTCATTAACGTCGTCAATATCGTGAACCTTATTTCCTGTTGAGCACAACAGATCATACGCATCCCTCCGTGTCTCTGTATATTCTGCAATGGTTCTAATAGCTTTCCACGATTCTTTTGTAGACTTTGCTGATTGTAATAGAGATTTTTCATAACTGATCTTCAGCTTCCTTAAAAGAGTGTTATAATAATTCCGGTAACGCTTATACGATATTTCAAGGATATTATTGGTTGGATCTTTCTTAAGTCGTCTGTGAAGCTTATCCCTATGACGCATACAACGTAAGAGGCCAGGCGTGACCCATGGCTTAATGGTTCTTTGTCTATTTGGAACAGGGTGGCTTCTAGTGTTTAGACTAATTGCAGCTGATATTTTGTTAACGAAGAGGGTAGCAGCGTCATTTGCATTGGTAGATAAAGCTATGAAGGTAAAATCAGTATCCTCTAGGCTTTTTATAACCCCTTGATAGTCAATTTTATTATAATATTTGTTGGTCTTTATTTCAGGCTTCCTTAAATCCATACTTAGGGCCACTAGACAGTGATCCGTAATTATGGAATTAGTTATAAATATATTGGTGGTTAAAGAGGTTTTTAAGATGACATGGTCTAGACAATTATAGAGACGAGTTGGACAAGTATGACCCGGTAGCATACCTAATTCAGCTGTTAAATTTAAATAAGTTGCACTGTGCCTGTCATTATTGCCTGTTTTTATATCTATGTTAACGTCACCAATTATTAAAATGTTTTTAAGCGTTGTAATTGGTCTGACTATATTGTTAAGAGAGCTCAAAAAGCTGTCAGTGCATTTGTACGATGGGGACCTATATACGGCTAAGATAAATAAGTCTGGTTCTATCTGTAAAGACAGAAAATTTGCCCCTACTGGGGCCGGTTCTTGTACAATACAATTTATATCATCTCTTACATAAATGACAATACCATCATTTTGGTTTAAGTATTTTTGCGAACAGTACATTACATAGTTGTCCATTGTCGGAATACACTTATTTATATGTAGCCAACATTCTGTTAAAATTATGATGTCAAACTCAAAAGAAAATCTTGTTAACTCTGCTTTTAGACTATCAAAATTTTTAAATATACTACGTATGTTTTGACTGACGATTTTAAGATGCCTAGTTGGTTGCTTTATTATAGTATTACATGTCTCAATATCACAGTTGTATACCGAGGCTATCTTAATATCGTCCATCTCATTAGAGATGTTTCGTATAACATCAAACATTATAAAAAGAGTAACAGTCACAATATGTTGTCACAATTTTCTTACTTACATTGTTCATTCGTTTATTAATATAGCAATTCAGTCGGAATGGAGTTACAATAGTACAGTCAAAATCCGCATAGCAGCAGTTTTGAACAATACAGTGGCTGTTATGAACGATGAATATGATTTTGTGAGCCAGAAGTTTGCATAATTCAATAGAAAATTTATAACAAGTGTTACAATTTGAGTTAGGTAAAAATGACATATTAGTTGATATTGGAGTGCTAGGCGTCCGAACGTCTTTACAGTAGCTATGTTTATCTTCATTTGATTGGAAGAGTTTATACGTGCATTTTATGAATAAAGTAAGAAACAAAAAATGAAAAAAACAAAATGAAAGAAAATTAAATAAAGAGGGGTTATTTACATTTTTCTGGTTTATGTAGTTTTTGGAGACACGATGTTGATTTAATAATAATTGCTTCGACTCCTTCTCGTATGCGGAGAAATAACCGTCCGTTTTGAATCCAGCAATACTTATAGTTATTACTCTTTGCAAAGTTACGTGCCTCATAAAACAATTGCCTCATTGTCCCAGGGAGATGTTCGGCGATAAAAATAGGGCTTCGTTGACCAATAATGCCTATGTGGTCTGTATTGAGCTTTTCCGCTAGAGGCCTGTCCTTGTTAAAGATGCGAGCAGCCTGCAGAACCTGATTTTTTAACGGAACAGACCTGAATTCACAGACTATAGGTCTACTTGTACCTTTTTTTCCTGGCATACGGTAAATATCGCGAAGATCGGATTCCAACACCGATGCTTTTATAGTTTTACACGTTTGTATTATTGTGGACGTAAGTACATCGACAGTTTCATTTTCTCGATGGGGCACATTCCTTACCTCGATAGCCGACGAGCGAGAGCTCTGCTGAAGGTCTGTGACCTTCTTCTCCAGTTCTGCTATATATTCCCTCTGTGCCATCCGCTCGCGTTCCAGTTTCTCTATCATAAGTCTCATGCTTTCGTAACTGTTATTAATAAATTCAATAGATTTTTCGATTTCGCTGTTTGTATTTTGTATTTCCTTGTTCTGCTGCTTTACTTCAGCTATGTCCGACGTAAGCTTTTTTAGTGCAATATCCTGATCGTTTTTCCACGAGTTAAGTAGATCCATAATTCGCTTTTCGAATGACGTGGTCCATTCACTGTCGGGAGAGAAATCAGGGCGGAGGCGTTTGGATCTTGCAGTAACATTGGCATGCTCAGCAGTCATGTCAGGAGTAGAAAGCACACGCTGTATTTCTTTTATTGGAGCAGAAGGCGGAGAGTGTGCCGTTCTCGGCATTTTTCTTGTAAAAATATACTTCAAAAATATTTATTCTGGTCAGAAGTAATTTTACACCTTTCTGGGTGCAGTTTAAACCAGAAGAAATAAAATATGAGATATAAAACCTGCAAAAAGTTTGGATCACACTGAGAATCGAACTTGAACCTCTAAGCTCGCAACTCTACTACTTGCGTCTGCGCTAGCTACACTGTTACTAACTTGCATGAAATATGTGCTCTATTGGTAGCTCTTCGAAAAGACACTCGGTGCCGTGTACTTGTGTCAAGGTCAACCACTTTGCAAGTCACCGACACTAATCACTTTATAGTCTGTTTAAACGTATTTTTCAAATTTGTTATTTGTTATTATCCGCTCAGTTTAATTGATTATTGTTAATATTTTTGCATAAATGTTATCAATTTTCATTAGCTACGCACTTTATAACTTTTAGACCACTTTTATGCACTTATCACTGTAGATTTAAATTAAACAATACGGAGCACTCAAAACACGGCCGCTGTCAACGGAGTCCGCGAGAGAAGGGGAAGTGTGATGTGGATGTGATGATAATGACAATATGAATTAAATAAGGAAAATGGAACGATCTCACAAGTTATGTTGCAAACCACTGATGTTCCTGTCCCGCAGTCCTGCGTAGGTATCCTTTCCTGTGACTTGGGTACAAATCAACAAGGACGGCTATGTTCTCCCGTGTCGATTCGTGACGTCCCAACGGCCAAATTCTTCAAGAAATCCAAAGATCACAGGATAAGACGACTTGAAGCCACTGTACAACTCCTCTGTGGGTACTCTGTTGAATATATTCAAATTTCTTTCTTCGTAACGGTGAAAGGACCATATGGTGCGGCGTCGTTGTGCTGGTTCCCGAAGAAAGAGTGTAGTGTCGAATAAAATTGCAGTGGACTGTAATACTAGGATGTTATATTCGTTGAAGTACTACTGAGGTTTACTTCTATAATATTATAGTCGCGTCTACAACGGTACAAACAAGAAAGTATTTAGGATGCGCGAGAGCGGCTGATCGTAATGACGTGTAATAGCTGATTGTCGATGACAGCGGCGCACGAGCCGGCAAGCCGTCCACTCGCCCCGCACCGCAGACCCCGCGGCGACGTTTCGTTATAGCTGTTGAGTGCATGTCTCAACATACTCCGTCAGGAAAGTACCGGGAAAAGATCAATAATACACAAACTGTTTGTTACTCATCCAAATTTATTTTATCAGTTTTATCACCTTCAAAGTATGCTCCTTCAGAATCGATACACTTACGCCAACGAATAATCTAATCATCAGAACATTTTTTAAACACTGTTGCCAGAATTGAGTTCAGTTCTCGTCGGGAATTCTCCTTTATGTCTTCCACCGGTTGAAAACGGGTGCCACGAAGTGGTAATTTGAGTTAAGGAAAAAAAAAGAAATCGGCCGGAGCAGTTCGTTGACAGTCATGGCCTTGTGCGCGCAGGCGCATTATCGTGGTGCAAAATCAAAAGATGAAAAGAGAAAAAAGGATATTCTTTCCACAAATCTGGCCTTTTTCTTCGAATTTGCTCCCTTAAACGTCGCATAGCGCTCAAATAATATTCTTTGTTTACCGGTTGACCGTCCGGCAAGAATTCCAAGTGCACCACACACCTTGATAGTCAAAGAAAACAACATGACTTTTACTTTTTAACGAGTTTGGCGTGTTTTTTTTCGGTTTCGGTTCAGTTGGAAGGCGCCACTCCGAAGCTTGTTGACTAGTTTGCATTTCAAACTCGTAAACCCACGTCTCGTCACCAGTAACAATACGTTTCCTGGATTTTGGGTCGGAATTCACTCGTTCTAGCATGTCCTCAGCGACTCTCATGCGATTTAGTTTTTGGAGAAAATTCAGGTCTTTTGGGACTAGCCGAGCGGCAAAATGTTTCAGACCAAATGATTAGTTTAAATGGCCTTACCATTCGACTCGTAAGATACAGAAAGTTAGGCGGCTATCTCTCTCAAAGTTGAATGAGGATTTTCAGTCACTGTTTCCCTCACTTTTGCGATGTTAACTTCAGTTGCAGACGTTGATGGCCTACCAGAGCGAGGCAAATCTTCCATCACACCTCGACGGCTTTTGAACACTTTGTACCACTCATAAGCACGAGTTTTTGACAAAGTCGATTCACCTTCTGTGACATATTCATTAACTTCGAACACGAAATTCCATTGACGATGCAAGATTTAAGACAATCTCTTTGTTCGATGTTTTTGTCCATTATGAAATTCGCAATACACACTAGATATGATATAACAAAAAACGGCACTGTATTTAAAATAAATAACAGATGCAACACAAACTCCGCGCCAAAATGGAAAACAGTTGTGACAATCTATCTCAATAAAAAAAACCAAAAATTTGAATTTAGAACCATAAACAAAATAAATAAGTAATTCCTGATACTTTTTTGACTGAATGTGTGTAGAAAATAAGTAAATCATATTCAATACTCCAATCATTTATGAAACAAATTAATATGATGGCACAGAATAACTCCAAGTACTCAGAAATTTTAAAATATATAGCGACCAGTACGAAACTTATTTCTTATTCTAAATCTAAAACTTTTATATAAAATTTAGATTTAAGTAACTTATATTTCAAACCGTATCAACTACATAAAACATCTATAATACATCGTAGTAATTTCTTTTGTCTCCAAACTTTAAATTTTATTCAAGTCTCATTGAATATTCTGTGAACATAAATTATCTATGAAAGGGACACAATTTTTCTACTGGATCCCGTTACAAAGAAACCTGTGATAATAGGATCCACTTATAAAAGACTTGTCATTACAAGGCACAGAGTGATCGATTGCTGTGAATGCTGAGACGTCGTCTTTGGGCCCAATTCAGCAAAATTAGCGGCTTTTATATGGTTATTTAGAAAGTGATATATATAGTGCTTTTTATGTTAGAAGAGGTAAGCAGAAATGCAATAAATTGCCAAAAACATTATGGTGTATATTTTAAAGGTAACGTTTTGAGGCAGCCATAGCTTAGTATGTAGAGGGTATCGAATTCGAATCCACAAACTTTTTCGAAGCTATGGCGTATTCAACTGTCAATTATCGCTAGGGGCAAGCGTTGATTAACAGTCTGTCATGAAGATCACTATGAGGAATCAGTACCTCTGAATAAAATGACTCTAGTCCATGGAATATTGCTTTTCCTTTGGGTTGTAAAGGATAGATAATCGGGTTTAAGCGAAGTTACGTACGTATAGAATTATTGCTTATTGTGTGTCGTGGATTCCGGCTGTCATGAAGATTTTGGCATTCATTTTCCTTGAAACTGATAAATAATTATGACTGAGAGGTGCAAAAAATATACGTCTTTAATTTGAAGTATTTTTCTTTACTGGAACGTCGTAATAAGTATTACGCTTCTACAAAATGAGACAGCATACTTAACTATTCACTTTGTCACGAAAAAGAAAGTAAGAAAGAACTAGCCAAATGCAGATATGCATAAACAGCTTTGACGAAAAAAGAACAGATACAAGAAAATAAAAACAACTCGTCACGTCTCCCGGTGTTTTCACTTATCTTATGAAATTCCACGGTATAACCTATTCTTAATGGTATTATGAAGTTATATCCTGTGTTCTGATCATCTACGCAATAAAACTCATTAACCAATTTGAAATCTATGTGCTTTCCAGCCTTGGGCTTAATATTATCAAAACAATAAACACTATTTTATTGGAAAATATTATTATGCAATTTTGGTTATTTGGATACTTATTCCGAGTAATCCAGATATTTGATTCTACTGAACCGTTCTCAACGAAGTGAGGTTTTGTTGAAAATGGTTCGGTAGTAGCTTCAATATTATGGGTATCGCTTTGCTTGCCTTTCGTAAAAGGTCGGTGAAGTTAAGGAACGCTTGCGTAGGTCACAATTGTGATGGGTGCGTGTAGCTTCTACACCCGAACTCGATTGTGCATTGGGGAGAACGTTAAACTGCTGGTGGCAGTTTTCGTCTTAGGACAAGATTCGTTTGTCATTGTCGAAGGCTTTCGGGTAGTCTGCCAATACCGACACCAGAGGTGGCCACACACTCAGACGAAATTAAAGAAGAATGAACAAAGTCTATATGGTACCGATCTGAAAGTATGTATATCATTGACCCCGTATGTCAAACTCCAAGGTGCTATCTCTGTCTCAGAAAATATTATCCCGATTGAACAATATATGACACTATCTTGTTCCCAAACGTATATGTATGTATGTATGAACCATACAACGTCGACACTTCTATGTGTATTTAGGATTGCAACAGGAAATAATATTCTTATACTATCAATAGGGCTATTTTGGTACTAATATCTTATATTGAATAAAACTGAATAGACCGATGAAATAAAGCTGTTGACAGAGGATAGTAATAAGAAAAGAAAAGAGGCTCATACTTTTGTATGGGATTGTATATAATCTGGAATATCAAAGCTCAGAATACGTAGTTATAAGCTTGGAACAGTCTGATGGAGCAAATGATGACGCAAATACAGTGTAAAAATGCAGTGATCAACTACTAACTGTTTACACGGAATGTATAATATCTAATTGTACTTTTCTAAAGCAAGAAAATAGCTGAAAAGTTTTCACGCTGGCGTGATATCTATCTAAAAGGGTTAGTGATTTCATTCCACGCCTGTGTAAAAGCACCTTTAAGCAAGGCCCTTTTTTTTGTTTTACGAGTTGGAAAATCCCTTCGGATCTCCGACTCTTGGGGGAAATGAGAGCCGGAGTATGTGGTGTTACCACTAAAAACCACCTCGACTTTCTCATGTACCCGTTTGTCGAAGGGTAGGGTGTCGCCGAAGCATTCGTCGCTACCCACCGACGGGTATTGGCCCGCCAGATGGTCAGGCGGGCCCCGACAAAACCCCCTTGGCGGTGGATTAAGATGTCGGGCGCCGCCGCCAAAACACCCAGCGGCCGCAAAGGATAGGGAGGACGGCAACGCAACACCGACATGCCTCTTCTCCCGCAACCGCGCCTGACTGCGAGGGACAGACAGAACTGTCCCACGCACCCGCACCGTTGGACGCATCCTGCGCAGGCCCCGCTAAGCCCACGCGGAGCGTCCTCTCCCGGGATCTCTTTTAGCTTCACCGCGGGTGTCCAATCCACGGTTACTGAGCCCCTCCATCATGACAAGGTACAGATCCCACGGGGAGGACCTTTAAGCAAGGCAATGGCAACCAACAACGCTGTGAAACCATGAATGCTACATTTGTCATTTGCATAAAATCTAAACTTAAAAACATCGTTTTGCTGGCAATAGATTTATTTCATGACCCATAAATATTCAATAACGATCTCTATCACGGTTTTATTTATGGAGGATAAAATTTTATACCAAACAATTTTAAACCAATAAACGATTTTAGCAAAATGAAAGAACAAACAGGGTCTAATAATTTTTATTGCTGGTGGGAATTGTACTGGCGACAGCTAACGCAATAAACAGCAAAGGCACTATATAACCGACTAGAGGATGCCCGCGGTTACACTCGCGTTATTTAGGGCTACTTCTCTGCTCCCGTCGCTCATAGTGGAATGTTATATAACCCACAGCCTTCCTCGATAAATGTGCTATCTAACACTGAAAGAATTTTTCAAATCGGACCAGTAGTTCCTGAGATTAGCGCATTCAACCAAACAAACAAACTCTTCAGCTTTATATATTAGTATAAGATGCATCATTAACTGTTTTTTTCTTCTTACTAAATAACATATCCGTATACAAGTCGTTTTTAGTCTAAGAATGGATCACCACATTACGTCTCCAGAGAGCCCTGGAAGGTTCAGCCTCAATAAGGTCGTCCAGTTGTCATGACAACACGGTGATGATGAATAAATACGCCTGGATCACAACTTTTAACATAAAGCTTTGATGGCCAAATTTTTATAATTCCCAATGTATTTGACAATTTTTAGAATTGGCGATCGAAGGTTTGGGTTTTGTGTTTTGTTTTGTTTCAATGCTTTCTGTAGTTCTAATCATAGTATCATGAGTTCCCATTTTAAGAATAATGGAGATCACTTTTTTGTCTTATTTTAATTACAAAAAGGTTTATTCTTTGTGTGTGAAGTGACTCTTTTAGATGAACGAAAGCAGACGAAATATGATGTTATTTGTATATGTGTAGGTTAATATACATAACTTAAAGTGTCGATAGCTTATTAATTACGCTAACAATAATTAATAGCCCTAGACATATTATGATCAATTTGTTAATTATCACTTGCCCCGTGCCTCGGAGAGCACGTTAAACCGTCGGTCCCGGCTATCATGAAGAAATTTGACTGCTGGGGAGTCAGTACCCTCAAATAAACAGAACTGATACTGGTCTATTATTTTATTTATTTATAGACTCACGCCTGTAATCCCCGAAGGGGTAGGGAGAGGTGTTTTATTACACCCACATTTCGCCATGAATTTTTAGGTCCCACGTAATAGGGGGCGAGCCTATTGCCGCTACCGGGCACATCACCAGATTCCGTGCACACTGAAAATCACTCATTAACACTTTTGCCCGACCTGGGAATCGAACCCCGGACCTCCAATCAGACGACGCATACGCTATTCACTGGACCACGGAGGTATTAAAAAAGTAACCATATTCCGTTGTAAATAAAAGAAGTCGCCCGCTCTGTAAAATTAAATCAAATCTGCATTGCTTGGTATTTACAAACACAACCAGCGGTTATCTAATGCACCGAAGACTAAACAAAACTTTGCCTGTCATAGAAGGTGTTATCTCTTGTGTGATACTAAGACTGGGTTGCATCATCTTACTTTAACAATGACAAAGATCGCAACATCTGTCAAAGTACCGGTTAAGCAAAAAAATAGTTGCACCACTTGACAATTGTTAAAATGACGTCATAATTTTACGTTAACTGTAACCGCCCGATATTGGCCGGTTAATGTTATTGTTAAAGTCAGTTCTATTGTTCTATTATTGATACGCATCGAATTTAACTACCAAAAATGTCACTGCTTCGAGAAATACTCGCAGAAACTAGTTCTTCTGAAGACGAATGTGATTTAGACCCGATAAGTGTAAGGCCTAGGAAAAGAAAAGTGTATTTCTCCAGAACCGATCGAGTTTTAAAATGGGACAACAAATCATTCTTGGCTAGATTTCGAGTCTCCAAAAATGTAGCGCGGTGGCTAGCTCAACGTTCGGAACACTCTCTGTGCTAGCTACCTGAAATTTTATTAGGTAGAAATGAAAATAATAAAAGTTGAAAAGATAAATGTGACGATGCCAGGAATCGAACCTTAGCTGGTCCGCCACAGTGCGCTGGTGGTGTGTGACTGGCGAGTGTTCCTACGACGATCATCTTCTATGTGCTAGTGGACTGTATGGCTTCTTCTATTCGGGGCTTCAGAAATAAAACATCTTCATACGTTGAGAGCGATGCTGTTCAGGTGTTCGGTGCTGGATGGCTACATATAGTTACTTGGTTACAACATGGTGGTTGGGACGCCAACAAACCGGCCCAAAAAATATGGTCGCTTAGCTACTTCGAAATTTGACCTTAACGCCGACCACCGCACCGAACATATGCAGAACAAATCTTTATTTGTGATACATGTAATTATCTTAGATACTATGGTACATGCATATATGTTCTATACATAGCTAGATAGGTCTCAAAAAGTTCTATAGAACGGTATATAATACATAAGCCTAACTGTTTGCATCACTAAGTTATTCAAGAAAAATTATCGAATAATGTTGTCACACAAGGATCCGCCCACTATATTTTTTATAAAAAAACTATGAAATACTATAGTCATGTATGTCACTTTGGTGGGCCGTTGTGTACAACTATATGGAACATCTAATAAAATCAACGCCATGGAAATAGCTTTATTCAATTCTAAGATAACGTAATAAAACCTACGATGCATAAGTAAAAATACAAATGTTCTTAAGAAAACACTATCGTACATAAACAAAGTTTATGATAAACATGCAAATGTTTATTGTTACGATTATTTCAACTATATCAACCAATAACTAGCAATAAGAAACTATTTAAACATGATTTCAAGCCTATTCAAAGCTAAAAAACACTTATAAAACTATAAAACTACTATGTAAACAAAAGAGCTGTTTATCAACTATTAGTTATTATCTATTACAACTGATAACACTATTTATGATCGATATCTAAGTCCCTACGGTTAGCACAAGTATAAGTTTAATGCTTATATACTACACGGCACTACTTATTACCGATTTGCGAATTTTCACTATTCTAGCGTTATTTTATCACTTTGACGCGTCCGGGAACCGAACCCGGTATACCTACCGCACAATTGGATAGCACTATTTTTACACGATTTTCACTCGCGGGTTCGAATACACTATTCACTATAGAGTTCTTTAATGTCTGTCGCGAAGAATAAATAAGTATGAAATTTTGAGCACCAGCCCTTCAATATATTTATCATTGTATCTATTTATGTAGGTACCTTTTTGCCACTCTCTTGATATTCTCAAATTTGTATTTGAGGTGCTTCACAGTGCGCGGGATCGCTCCAAGGGCATTAAATTCGCTTTCTATTAAAGTCAACACGCTATCCTTTTGCTTACTACTTATAGCATCGGTTTTCTTACAAAATAATACATTTTGACGTTTGGTTATTAACGATTGAAGTCTATCGACTTCAGCTCCGGTAAAGTTTACGCTTCTTTCCCTGAAATATACAGAATTTAACGTAAAGATAGGCATAAGTTTGTGTGCTGTAAAAAGAATAACACGCAAGTGTTTTGGCAACAGAATAAGTTGTGCATACTTACTTTGTTTGGCTGTTTACGTACAAGCTTTTTGTATTTGATGCCATTATTATCTTCTACACTTCGTAAAACTTGAACCCGTAATAGGTGTAGTATAAACAAGAAAGATAATCAAAATCTATTAAAATGATGCGCGTTCAGCGCGTTCAATTCGTTTGACGTTCGATATAATATTTGACAATTGACATCTTGACATTATCAATAAAGCCTGCAATACATGTTGGACGAGCTAAGGCCAACGCGAGCGTAGACAAATTAATACAAGGCAAGTGTTACTGCCTACACGTTCGGCAAACCAATGCAAATGGCCAATACAGACGAATTTTGAAGAGATGCCCACACGTTGGTCTCCGTCAGTTTGTATTGTGAATTGAAGCGAGATGGACGACGACGTAGAAGTTATTTCAGCTGCTGCAATTTATTTAATGAGCGCTTATAATTATTATTACAGTGTATACCGCACTAAAGTTGTAAAAAAGAAAAGACGAAAAAGAAGGTGGTGGATGTTGAGTATTCACAAAAATAGAACAAGACATGTATGACCTTTTGTTTTGATACTTAAGTATCATGTGCGTCAGAAAGGCTGGTTGTCTGTGGCGTTGGTATATGAGAGTATTATTTGACTAATCGATTTATCGATAATGCGATCTAGTGTTATCGATCATTAATAAATATCTTTCAATTAAAATTATAAGTCTAGTATAAAAATGTCTTTAATTTGCCATAAATTACGATCATAAAATAAACAGAACATAAAACAACAGCACAAATTAATAAAAAAGAAAGTTGGACATCAAACAGAAATCAAATTCCAATACGCAGAAACGATAAGAAACCTTTCTGGAGAAGAAACAAATGAGGAATAAACATTTTTATGCCGCGTTTCCACGCTTGCCAAGCCTCGACAAGCTTCCACAAGCACAAGCGTGTAAACAGGCCGTTTGGCTTGGCTTGCGTGAGCTTGTGGACGCTTGTACAGGATCCTGTCTAGTGTCGGTTTTTGGACACAGATCAAAGGGCGCTTGCGGCAAACGCTTGCGACGCGTTCACACGTTGGCGCGTGCTTAGTAGTCGCTGTGATCTCGAAACGAACGCACGTCTAGTTCTGTCTCAAAATGAGTGGCTGGTCGAACTTCTTTTGCTTGTTTGTATGATTATGCACTATATCGCTCCCAGAGGAATGTCACGAGGGAACATATTAATAATATGCAGGTGTATTGACATACCTAATGCCGTAACCTATATGGCACCAGTAATATTTCGAGGCTATGTAGGTAAGGTTTTCCGTAGAGGGTAAGGAAGAGGCCCTGGCAATCTACATCATACAAAATAATTGGTTTTGCTTCTCTTTAAGTGTATTTCAAATAAAAGTAGGTTAAACCAAAGGTTATAGTCGCTACAAGTTCGGTGTCCGCCGTGCTTGGATGTACGTAGCATACTGACGCATTCACAAGCGTGTAAACGGCTCCCAAACGTCAAGCGAGATTTGTGGACGCTTGGAGCTTGTGGAAGCTTGTCGAGGCTTGGCAAGCGTGGAAACGCGGCATTAAATTATATACGGCATTTTAGTATTATTTTCCCCAAAATACGGCAAATCAGAATGTCATATACGGCAACTCAAATTTTTATGATAACAACACTGCTCCGAAGTGAGGCAAGTGGTCGCGAGCGACCGCAAGTTGTGACAAGCCACGCTAAATGAGATCTATACACATTGGCGCTTGACTTTACTCGGCTAACTAGGCGAGCGACACCGAGCGATGACAAGACAATGCAAATATACTGTCTATACGTTGGTATTGGCGTTCACTCGGCGACGCTCGGCCAACATGTATTACAGGCTTAACAGCGAAGCTCTAGTATTGCCAGACTTAAAAATAGTTCCCGCAGCGAATCGGGGTAGATTACGCCTCATTTGTTTAGCAACCCTGTTAACTTTAACATTAGCAACAAAAACGTTGGTGCAACACATTTTGCGGCAGCCGTCAAGTTTACTGTTAAAGTTATTGTAAAATTTGACTTTAGCTTTTACTTTAACCGGTGATGTGGTGCAATCCACTCTAATAGTGCTAAGCAAACAGGAAACAGCCGAAACGACAAAGCATGCAGTTAAGCAGACCAAACTGCTAAAAGCTAGTCCTCACATCAAATACGTACAAACAGCCAATTAAAGTTCTACGTTAAACAGAGACCACTGCATGTTATGTAAGTTGTCGCACTCCAACTCCCTTCAACCGCAGAAACAATGATGCATAATTGTTCAAAGTTGAGTACATACTAACTTGGTTAACTGTAATCAAGTCTCAAACAACGAGGATAATTCTGTACAGTCGTGGTTAGTTTGTGGATTGAATAATTTCATGACAGCGTTTAAGAGCATGGTAATAAATTAGTTATACCTTTTCACCAGCTTTTTTTACTTAATAGGCGGCAAAAGAAGAACGCGGCAAGGATCTTATGGTCGATCGACATCAATATTCTGTGAGATAATACTTCCCCGGTCGAACCGGATTATTCATGCTGAAATCAGTAAGGTTCTGGTACCTATAAGGTATACTGAAGATACTCAAATAGTTAAATACCCATGTCAATGCATCATATTTCTTTTTAAAATGGCATTAAGATAGTTAGGAAGCATCTTACAGCTCTTGGTTTTCCACTTTGTTTTCCGGCTCACAGGTTCAAAGTCCATTGAGGTTATTCTGCGTAAATATTAACACTTAAAGAACAACGTTGATCGGAAACTTTGAAATATGTTCACAAATTCTTCGTGAACAGGGTTCTTGCAAAGCAATCTTAATGTTGAGTGAAAATTTTAACTTTTGATTGCTCAGATAGTATAAAAAATTTATTTTAGTAGTTACTTCATAAAAAATGCTAATATCCTATGGATATGTCTTAGATTTCTCCCGAGAAAAAGCAAACCACTTCAATTTCACTTAACATTTCTTGGAACTATGTAATCCTTTATCTAAACCACTCTGATTCTTAGAAGAACCACTTTAATTTTAGTAAATCCTATCTCGTATTTATTTACTTTTTGTGTGCAATATAATCATAAACTTTTGTACATATTTAGATAAACAAATTATACGTCACCTCTCCAGCCTCCTTTGGGCATTTGATTTCCGGGATTTCCAGCCATGTAGCAGATGTAAGCAGACTATTACGCAAGTTAGAACAAAATATTCAACAAATATGATCCATGCTGCCACAACAACCCAAAACTTGGAAGATATTCTTAAAACCTGCAATGTTTAAGCCAACGCAATCAAATGTATTAACTTCAAGAACCATGTAAAGTTAAGCGAGAATAATACGACAAATAAAAAAGACATTTATTGGAGCAGTTTAAGATCACTTCGTTCGCTAAACTCATTACAGAACCGACAGACGTCCGAAGAAAGATCAATACAGCACAAATAATTATTGGTGTGGAACTGAAGTGAAGCTTGGTTTATCGACCTCGGAGGTAAATTTGAGTTGGCTAAGTAAATACTGAGAGATGCAGGAATTACCTGGAAGGGAATATAGGTGTACAGTGGCATAAGGAATGAGGTTGAAGCGATTTAACGTCAATAGTGCACGGCAATAGTGTGATATGCCTGCTATGAGTTTTTTTATTTTTATAAATTATAACAATGATGACAACGCTGCCCACAATTCTATCGACGTCACATCAGTTTCTTATTTTGTCTCGCAAAGAAAAACCTATTACTGTATGTCTTTGCCATAAGGTTTAAATTGAAGATAGGCGCTGGAAGTATATAAGTCTCTCCTAGCTGTTTGAGACATATATTCTAAAACCACCATGGCGAATGCTACTTTCTGCAGCGGTTGGCTCCCGCAAAATGTGACTTGTATAATATTCTGCTGCGACAACATTGGTCTCATCGCATAGCCTTTCTCTGTCTTCTGTTGGGAATACAATTCGAGGAGAAGTGTATGCGTTGGTCTATGTTGAGAACCAACCTAATGACTGGCCATAGGCCTCACCCAAAGCGGGTGAGCCAATGGCCAGTAATGGACACCACTAGGCTTAAATGATGATGATGAAACAAATATAGAATAAAATTAATTGGTCCGCTTGAAGGCGTGAGAGTGTTTGGTTGCTATGATGGTGAATAAGCACAAACTGTATGATTTGCTAGTTTGCTTGCCGTTATTTTATGAAGTGTCCTTTCCAGTTTCAACTAAATGTGTGTCATCATCTACCTATTCCAAGAGTTGATTTTGATCTATATACTTGTTTAGTGAGTGAAGCTTTAATATTACCTAATACTTGTATTAGGTAATATTAAAGCTTCACTCACTGGGCTGACTGGGCGGGCAAAATCACGAGCCATCGCTTGCGATGGCTCGTGATTTTGCCCGCCCATAGTTTTACAGTAATTTTGCTCCGTTGAGATGAAATATAAAGAAAACCTTCCATAGGTGGTCGCCTACAATGCCTACGCATTCTTTATAAAACTATAAACTCTTATCTGTAATTTACAACCACTATCGTTACAAAAAAGGTTCCACTTACAAAATTAATTGTAATTTTCAACTTAAAAATATTGGCCAACATTCTGATAAATTAATTTATATTTATTATAATCCTCTTACAAGGGCTGCATGGTTCAGACTTGTATAAAAATAATCTTTATTAATTGTGTTTATTCGTGTTGAAATATTGTTGCTTGTATTAGTTTTAAATCCTACGCACTTATTGGAATATTAATAATGAATGGAATATTGGTAAGAAAATATTTTACAGTCTACATAATTATTTCTGTGAACTGCTCTAACTTGTTATTATGATTAACTGACGGATGAATAACCTTCTGTATCGTTTACTTTAGAGTTTTTAGAATTTTATACAGACCGGATTCTGTCTTCTAAAGGTGCTGACAGACTTGAAGATTCACTTGTAACAGAAAATCGAGCATACGTCTTTTTTAAATTTGTCGAACCGAACGACGAACAGATGCAAACATAGAGCCAAACATTTCAGCGAATATTTTTATGATCTTTCTAGCGAATAGTCTAGTCACCAAAAGGCTCTAACGCGGCGTCTTACGTGAGCAGTCTGGATACGAACGCGATGCGGCGCGGCGCGGTGCGGGAAGAACAAATAATTTATATCCATTGACGTGTCCTACGTGACCAAATGCACGTGACGTGCAATGCGGCGCGGCTCGAGTTGACGCGAACGCGATCAGTTGGCTTGATATTTCTGCGCGAACGGGTCACGGTGCGGTGACACATGTCACATGTCATATCTTTGTTTTTTACAAATATATATTGTAATGTTGGAAGTAGAAATTGGAAGTAATAATTAGTTACATTTTTCTGTCGTACATAATTCTTGAGTATCTGATACTAAAGATATGAATTTGCCAATAAATGGGCTGTCATATTATGTTGTGTTGTGTTATGTTAAATTGTGAATATCAAATGAACGGCGCAGGATGAAATAAAACGAGTCGCACGCACGTAGGACAGAGCCGCCGCGCCGAACCACACCGCGTAGAAACCGCATCAGATCGTACCGAAATCGCGTTTGCGGTGAACCACTCATGAAGGACGCCGCATAAGCAAATTTACTGTCTTTTCGCTAGAATGCTCGCCTGAACATGCGATAGAATACTGGCTAAACCAATCTTTTATTCATTTTTATCTATTTATATCATTTTTTATTACACAGACTCGAATTCCATAGTACTTCCACTAATATATGTATTAAGCCTTTTGTTGTAATTCAGTTATTGAATATTTAAGCCAGAATTATGTGTCCTCACGTTTAACCATGCATATTTCATTTATTGACTGAAATATGCAAATACTCGCCCCCTATTACGTGGGGCCTAAAAATTCATGGCGAAATGTGGGTGTAATATTATACTTCTGCACCTATGCAAATGTATCTATCGTTTTAAGTTCTTGTATAAAACCACTGCTATTGTCGCATACACTTATTATTGTTTTACGATCAATATTTTCCTTATCTGGCCAGCATGGTATAGTAGGCCAAATCGTCCTATTGAGTCAGAATGCTATTACCTATGACGCAAATTAGTAGGCGTTTTTTTTTTTTTTGGTATCGGGTTGGAAAATCCTCTTGGAGTCCCTCCGCCTTGGGGGGGAAGGACGAAGGGGACTGTCAGACTCTTACTGACTAAAAACCAACCCGTGCTCCTCATGTATCCATGTGTCGGAGGGTAGGGTTTCACCGTAGCATTCCTCGCTATCCCTCGACGGGTATTGGCCCGCCAGATGGTCAGGCGAGCCCTGAACGAAACCCCCTTGGCGGCAGATGAAGATGTTGGGCTGCGCCGCCAAAACACTCAGCGGCCGCAGAGGATAGGGAGGACGGCAACGCAACACCGCATCTCCTCTTCCTCTGCGGCCTCACCGCGACGCAACGATGGTGCGCCCCCATTTGGTCGCGGGGGATAGGGCGCGTGGCAACGCAACACCGACACACCTCTCCTCCCGCGACCGCACCCGACTGCGAGGGACAGACAGAACTGCCCCCGCACCCGCACCCTGGGACGCATCCTACGCAGGCCCCACGCAAGCCCACGCGGAGCGTCCCCTCCCGGGATCCCACTTAGCTTCACCCTGGGTGTTGGACCTCACCCACGGTTACTGAGCCCCCCCACCACGACAAGGTGGAGATCTTATAGGGGGGAAATTAGTAGGCGCCTATGTCCAGCAGTGGAAAACGAAAGGCTGTACAAGTAGGTCAATATTACTTCATTAAAGGTATCTTTTGTAGCTTTAATATTGTTGATTTCATCATCATCATCAGCTCCTTGCATTGCTGGACTAGGCCTCTCCTTTGGAAGGAGGAATTGGCCCACTATACCACGCTGGCCAAACGGGTTGGTGTAGGGTTTGTATGAAGTTTTCCTTCTCTTACAGTGTTGTTCTCTGCTTAATATGCTGCCTCTGTCGGCTCTTACGACACCCGTGGGATGATAAGGGGTGGTGACATTCCGTATTCTTAATCCGTCACCACACGGAAAATGTTTATTTGATTTAAGTAAAATCGTTTGCACTAAATCAATTTTAAACAATCTATTGCGTATGTGACCTTTCCAATTATCAGTCCTAGTTTATAACTACCCACACAAGTGACACTTAGATTACAAGCACTCGCTTTTGCCATTCCTGATTGGCTGACCACAAAACTAAACCGTGCATCAAATTTGTTTACCGCTCCACGCTTGCGGTGAGACATAGCCTCGCAAATCGTTCGAATTAAATTAATTACCTTTGCAAAGCGATGTCTAATGGTCTATCCTCACACAACCGGGCCGTGGACGGGACGGGGACGGGACGTGGACGGGACGGAGCGCAGAAAAGAATCGTTGCATACATTTTATATGGACTCGTTCACACACGTCCGTGGACGGGCCGCGGACGGAGCTTCCGTACCGTGTCAGTGCGCTGTCAGTGCCTCGACCGGGGCCATGACGTGCACGGGCCGGCGACGGGCGCCATAGATATAATATATTTAGCACTAGATGCGCTAAGTGCGACGTCACATCTAGAAGAACAATATTATTAATACGCTTTATAGATGCTAATATAGATGCGCTTTGTTCAATGTAATCTTCAGAAGAACCACATGGCAGTGGATTGTCGTTAAGGCACAATGACGTTTTACTTAGTCCTTAGCCTCTTTAGTTCACAAACTTGAGAGATAAAAATCGAAAAAAGATAATCAAAAAAATCGAAAAGAGATGATTTTCTGAAAAACAATCGAAGCTTAAATTGTTATTTTATATTATTTTGCAAGTAAGTAACTAGTTGTTTTAATAAAATGTTATAAACGCGTTTACTAGTAAATATAAGTTATTAATTTTTTTTGTTCTGAGCCAGTCTATTATGAATAAAAAAGGACGAGTGTATTAACTATTATGCAAAGTATCACTTTCAAACGCGAGTGAAATGACGGGTCTCCCTTGTTTGACCGAAAGGAATTTGACAAATTTTCACTTCCCAAAAAATTTTTCGCATAATTTCATTTGCTAAATTGTTACTTAGCAAAAAATCAATTCACAAAAAATTGTAACGCAAACCTAATGTTTGGGAAATGAACGTTTTAACTATAACTTGTTTACCAACTAGTGCTTTTAACATATTTTATTTAGTCAAATATTTCAGTTGGAATAACAGTTTTTACGCAAAATCAAGAATTATCCTAATCTAAATAGTTCAGTTTCGGGTTACTCTGTTTTCTATTAATGCAAGTCGTTTCTGGCACTCGCCGGCCCACACTGTAAGAAAATCGCAATCTAGCGGGATTTAATTCAAAATTCGAACATCGTTTTATCTATTTATTATTGAGGTCTATTTATTCCATAACCTTTACTAAAAACAATGACATATTTTTTTTTGTTGTGGAAAGGTTAACATTTAAATTAGAAATGTTTATATTGGGAGCAAAACTGAGTCACACTTATTACACGTTTTGCTGCGTTAATTTGTGCGAATTACGATTACGATTACGAAGTGATTATAAACTCAACAGTGTTTTTTACTTTACTCATTATAGTGTTTGTGTTTAATACGTAAGTATATACAAATTTTTTCCGATATATAATAGGTAGTATCTGTAAAAGTCAACTATTAATAGGACACGAAATTCACTTAATTATTTTTATGTTTTAAATACAATGGATCCAAAATCACATTATATAGCATTATATAGTAGAATATATACCATCATAATAAAGCTAATAGTCTTAACTAACAGATACAACCCACAAACTTTGCGCATTTTTGCGGCACCCATACATTTATTTTATATTTTCAGCATGGCTGTCGAAATAACGAAATTGCAAATTTTCGAAATTTGGTCTTCTAACAGAGGAAGTGATCGTTTTGATCAAGATTTTTTATTTTTTATGAATAATTCGATGGTCCTTAGGTAAAGTATCGAATGTGAAAAGTGCTACTTTGCAGGAGAGCGATTCAAAGTTTATTTTTTTCATAAGTTTGTCACATGTTATTAGATTTTTATAAAAATTAGGATAGACAGTTGTGTTGGCCCTACAAATTATTACGTGTAAGCTAAAATTGTAAATAATGAATAGTTTTCGAGAAAATTGAGTTACCATAGTATACCCCGTAACTAAACTTGCTTTATGTATCGAAACTGGCACTTTCGATAATTTACAGTTAATTCCGTCTCAAGTTGTTGCACAATAATTCTTTATTTATTATAGACTACACTTTATATATTATCAAATAAAATTGTTCATTTTCTACAAATACCCGGGTTTTTAAGTAATTTAACAAAAACGGAGATAACCTAAAATTATGTTTTAAACTTACTCGCAACTTAAAACCAAAGATTATCATGATCTTACAGAACACATCGCCTTCTACGCATTATAACCGGTATTGGTTGATCAGGATCAAGCATCGGCATGATTTCAGGTAGACTCGAAGAGTTCATAAACAACACTTAAAACGCCCTGTCGTAATAAACACTTGGGTAACAAAATATTAAAACGTCCTGTCGTTAGTTATATGAAACACACGCTAAGTTATTGAAAATAAACACTCAAACGGAGTTTCGTAAGTATTACTATTTAAATGGAGACATTATCGCAATGAATATTGTCAATCAACACATAAACAGTTATGGCCGATGCCTGTCCCAGACGCCGCACATACAGGTATTTTCACGATCTACGCGGCCAAAATTATTTTAATGTTTAATTGGTATCTTAACACTGTAAATAAACAAACAAACAATTTTTTTTACTTTTTACTATTATTTTCAAAAAACTAAAAAAATATAAACATAAAAAACATAATAATTCTAAGTTTTTTGGCTTTCTTCGTCATTATCGTTCGTCGCCATTCGTAAGTGGGTAACATTTCTTATTGGCTTTCTGTAAGGCACTATAGCACTGAAAAAAACTTCTTATTACTCTTTCTTATAATTTCGTACTGTCCTTGTGTCAAATCGGCATCTACAAACATTTCCAAAGCTTGCATTGGTGTCAAGGAGGGCTGCCCTTTTTCTGATTTCAAATGATAAAATGCCTTTTTATATTTAGTTGCTCGTGTTGGAGAGCTAGTAATATCTTTTAGGACATTTGATGCATCCTTTTTACCAGATTAAAAATTAGAACGAAGTTCTTCAGTCTTTCGCCTCTTGCTCCTTTTACTTGCGTCTTCGAACAACTTGAATGGTCGCCCTGGCCGTTTTTGTGTATCAACAACAAGAATTTCAAAAGTACCATCCAGCGAACACTGCTTTTTTTATAAATGTTTATTTTCTATAATGAGCTTTCGTCCACCTTTGTACAACTTGTAACAATTTAGTCTTCATTGTAACCTTCACATGACAAAAGATGATCTTTTATATATTTTAATTTGGCATCTAAATTAGGCAAATTTTCGTTCGTCATGAGGTCGAATAAGTATTGTTGTGTCACAATCCTTACTCCTGATGCTTCCTGTGAACCTTAATCAAACATAAACTGTGTTAAAAGTCGCTAAAAACATTTTAAATTTTAGACGAAATTTCGCTAAATATCTTTGATCCCTCAAAAATGTATCAAACCGGACATATGCGGACACGATTTTGATCGTACTTATAAGAAAAAGGATCAAATAATAACCTATATTAAAAAGAATAGCCCGATCTACCCCGATACATAAACAAAAACACAAGCAAATAAAAAATATTGCAGAAAATCACAGTATTAAAATGGGTTTCTTATTTAAAAAAAAAAAATGTAGTTTGATAGTTGATCATGACTTTATTTATGTAATATGTAAGTCTCTTACCTTGTCCATCAGAATCCATTACCTTCAGTTCCTAAAAAGAACTTGATAACATAAAAAATCACTTTGTAACTTTAATGTTTAGAAAAGCGCCGAGAATAGATACGTACACTAGGTAACACGGTCAACTTCCGATTGACCCCACGGGTGCGGGGTGTGGGCTAGCAGGTAGATAAACCTTAGATATTGTTCCCAGGTTCGTAATCTATTCCTGGAACTCGGTTTAAGAATGATATTGTTATTTTGACATTTTGGACTTTTGGCCGCGTAGATCGTGCAAATACCTGTATGTGCGCCGGTTGTCAGCTGGCTTAACAGTCTGCGTGAGACGGAACACAAAAATAATAATTATTATTAATATAGTTAAGCTATAAAATATTAATTAAATATACATATTTTAAAACGTAATTATGTTACTGACTATTTATCTATTTATGAATTTCATATCATTCTTGTGATGTTTTTTTTAAAGGCTCATCTTACATAGTTCGTACAGATGAAGAGAACGGAACGTCAATACATAAGACTTTATACGGAAATAATGCGTAGCTATTTTTTATTTACTGTTTATTTTTATTTCAGAATTCCGGATACGAAAATAAAATTCCTGACGTCAAAAGGTTGTAAAAAGTAAGAAAATAATTTCTATATTATTTTGGTTTTGCAACATGAAACATTGCTAGACCACTTTTGGTCATTCTCCTTTAGTAAATGAGTGGATGTTTTATAATGTAGGTAATATTATTAAAATAAAATTCGCTGAATTACGAAATGTATATAGGCTAGTACTTAATTTGAACAGACCAATGGCCATTTTCAATATTCGAATTATAGATAGATCTGTAGATTTTAGATTCGTGTTAGATATATTTTGTATGGATCTTATGTCAAAAACTGTCAAAAATGAATCTAAAATCTACAGATCTATCTATAATTCGAATATTGAATTCCGTAGCTAGTCGGAGTTGCGGAATTGGAACTTAGTCCTCTTCACGACGTTTTACGTTTAAGATATATACATGTTTCTGGATTTACTGAAATAAATCCTTTGATAATAATATGCCACTTTACGTCAAATATTTTCGTATAAATATTAAAACAAAAATATACATTTTGTTTTTTATTGAAATTAATATACTACCTACCTATGTAAACTATAGAGTATTAAAAGCGCTTTACGAAGTAAATGAGGTTATATAGGAAACTCACCAATTTAGTATTTATCAATATGGAGACATTTTACCATTTTATGCCGATGATAGAAATCATGCAACATCTGTGCTAGAAATATCCCAATCAAGCCCCAGGTTCAGCGTTCCCCATTCTCTCTACCCATTCCCGTTCGCAACACAAGAAATAACAAGTCACTCTGTATCTTGCATAATTTTATTTCACAGTTTACATTATTACACCAAGACTAAACTTATAAAACCAACTAGTCCCGTGGCACAATTAAGTCTTGGTAACAAACCCCGCTATTTAATTAATATTTTCGATAACACTTTAACCGTTCGCGGAATAATTCCGAGCTCGAACTTCCACGAGTGGTAGAGATTAATATTTCTAGTATTAATTACTCGTTTATTTAATTATTAGGGTTTGTTTCGAGTGTTGGTAAACTTCTCGCTTGTGTAAGAATTTGGTTTTAGTGTATGAGTTATAATAATATAAACAGCAAATATTTGGAAGGTTAAATGTGCCTTCCAAAATCATCATCATCATCGTCCTAGCGTTATCCCACGCTTACCAGTTCAACCAAGAAAATAAAATCTTACATTAATGTACTTATATTGTTATTTATAGGCATTGAGCTTTCGTACGGCAAGCATGTATTTAAAGAAAAGGGGCAGGCCTTTGCCTAGGATGTAATAGGACAGTGTAGGCTATTAAAATATATTGTCTATATTTTTTGCATGATTGATGCTATTTACTTTATAAGCATTCAATTAACGGGTAACAACGAACACAAGACACAAAGTAAGCATTTGTAAATCGCACATATTTACGTTGGGATAATTTAACTTAAAATATCACTGCTGGCAATGTGAAAGTCATACAGTTTTAGTAGTAGCAAATATAGTTATTTGAATTTTAAGATTTGATCTTGAACCTTGACCTTTGCTCAAACTGTCTACAGCTCAATTGATATTCCATGTCTTTGATAACACTCTCAATTTTAAACAATATATAAAATTACATATATTCAAAACAAAGAGTTAAAAATATATTTTCTAGGTAAGCAACAACGTTCTGAAATGTATCCAATTGAAAACTTCTTTATTTTTTCATATCAACAAAGCTATTTTTTACACAAAGCATAATTTGTATTCTACAAGCAAACTCAACCAAAAAATATCATATTATTTTATTTAGAATGCGTACTAAAAGTATTTCATCGTATATTTTCTCACAGTACAAAGCACTTAGCTTGAAGTACATTTTGATACTAAAAATCTGCCATTATAATGACTACAATAGGTTTAATACGTTGCAAAAAGTGATTGGGAAAATGTAAGCAAATTAGGATATTTTTTTTTTTCTCTTTGGGCACCAGCCTCTCTGTCGCTTGATCGTTGAGTTTTATCGACCGCATTGGAGCTGGCGTAGGTGTGTGAGACTCTCTTCTAAAGATGATCGTGGCCTATTAAACAATTTGTATTTCTGTAATCCTGCTGAGATTTAGCCCATCATTTGGTGCCTTCTTATACCGGCATGTCATCTCGCAAACATATCAGTTGTCTCAAAACTACACATCACAAAGACACGCCGTTTACCCACCAAATCGCTACATTAGTAAGCAAGGACACGGCGCTGCTTCCTCGGCATTGGCAGACGAGAAGCGGCTCCTTAGCCTCACCGGTGGTGCGCAGACTCATTCTTCACGGCTACTGAAGGTCATCACGAAAGCAGCGCCTCCGTCATTCGATTTCCAGGTCCGGGGAGTGGAAGGGGGGTGATGACGGGGTTAAGGTGTCGTCTCCAAGTTCTCTCTGTTTGCATTAAATTTCTTAAAATACAATAATAATAACATAACATTACTTCATACCTTTTTCCCCGAAGGCAGAAGTGTATTACACACCTACACTTCGCCAGTTATGTTTGGGTCTCAATGCCATATGAATTTGCATAAGAAATTATCTTGATGCAAATTCCATTGAATTGACACCACATTTGACGGTAGTAATTAAATAAGGTAGATTCATATTGCTGAAACTGTTGAGAGGTTATACCGAGAACCAAACTGAAATATTTCAATTTATAATTAAGTGTGATATACGAGTTAATCATTTTGCTAAATATTCCTAGAACTGGACTACACCTTAACTGCTATTCAACAAAATTAAGTACATAGTACCGCTTGCAACGATGAGTGTATAAAACGTGTATGGTACTTTAACGCAGGTTTGCTCATTCTCCTTTAGATCACTTCTTTTTCATTTGCAGTATTAATTATTTGTTATTGGAAATGGCTCAAAACACACACACACACACACACACACACACACACACTGGCGAAAAGTGGGCGTTTAATATGCCTCTGCCTACCCCTTCGGGGAAACAGGCGTGAGTCTATGTATGGAAATGGCTCATAAAACCATTAATATTTAATAGGTTAAGTTGTTAATTATCGCTTGGAACTATTATTGTGTATTTATATTTGGTGTTTATTAGATATTATTATTATGAGTCTAATTTGTGTCCCACCGCTGGGCAAAGGCCTCGACTTCTAGCGTCCACCAGTCGCGAACACAGCGAATTCCTGTCAATCCTTTTCAAAACTTATCTACCTACTATCTAATTCTCACCACCTTTGCTGATGGTTCTTTAAGGTGAAAAAAATCGGTTGTTTGTACGGCATACATTGAAAACATCAGCTGCTTATTAATTTTCACTTCGCCTAGACAATTTTCTGTGCTAAAACCAGCCTTGCAAGTGAATACATAAATTGTACCACATTTTGAACTTTATATACAGTGCACATATATCTCTCTGTCTAGTAACGCGGAGCCTTTTCCCCGGAGTCTTGTGGTAAGCTTCAAGTCATACATAACAGAACTACTACATATTGTATACACATGTAGGCCACTCTCGCAAGAGAATGTAATCTATGAAATGTCTTACGTTGTTGTAGTAGTTTTACGGGTAGCTATAAGTGCGGTAGTCATAATAATTAAATAATAATGTAAGGCCATATGTACCGTATGTGAAAGCAGCGATAACCTAGAGGAGATACCAACAGACTGCCATGCAGAAAGTATCGTGTTCAAACCTAAGATTATATAATAATATAATATGAGTATTAAGTTTTTGACTGCACTGTTGGCGTAGTAGTTTAAGCGGCCGCCTAGCCGCTTGACACTGCGCCGAGTGTTGTGGGTTCGATTGCCACATGAGACAACACTGTGTAGTTTACAAATTGTTGTTTCGAGTCTGGGTGTTCATTGTGTCCGTTAGTTGTATGTTTGTAAAGTCCCCCGCGACACAGGATTTAGTCCTAAAGCGGGAGTTGTCTTAAAAAAAAAACCGTTTTACGGAGAGCCGATAGTGCCGGCTATCATGAGTATCTTTTACAGAAGGTAAGGAGAATCCCTAGAATATATTGACACTGGTCTAATACGCCATGAAATATCGCTATCGCTTTGGGTAGCGGAGGACAGGCGGCAGTCGTTCTGTAGAAAACCTAATATACCTATAACTGTCGAATCTGCTTTGTAAGACTATATTTCAAACTTTAGTCCTGGGTTTATGTGGTCGGTATTTAACGCTGTCTTTGTCTACTAATGCTTAATTCTCGGAATTTTATGAATTTGGATGAAGATTGTATCTCTCGAAACTTATTATTCAGCCTAGTGCAATAGTTTTCGTATTGCCACCAATCAAAAGTAGTGATAGCATTGTGATGACATTAACAGAATGCTACTCAGAGGGTCTCGGGTTCCAATCCACGGTGCCAACCGTTGAATTTTGCAAGTTATTTGCGTATTAAATTGTTACACTTTAAATGCACAACTGCTGGTGATAATATTCCTTGTGATAAGCACTAATATTTGTTTATTTTATTTACAGGTAAGCATAAGAAAATGTATAGGTGAAAA
Organism: Euclidia mi; assembly: GCA_944739405.2. NCBI lineage: Eukaryota > Metazoa > Arthropoda > Insecta > Lepidoptera > Erebidae > Euclidia > Euclidia mi. Next base: position 12,870,032 of record OX123207.2, on the reverse strand, counting down.
ATATCGCAGTAACAATATAGAATCGTGCCGCTATAGAATATGGTAAGTAAGAATTGCTAGCATATCTTTACCCTCTTTTAATATTTTTATAGTCTCAAAGGACTTGAAATACTTTTTAAGAGCTTATAAGTTACATGAAATCCTGAGTTTCCGTCTCAGCTGACATTTGATTTTTCTCTCATAGAATTTTCATCTGTAAGATATCATAATAATACTAACTTTCGTCCGCATGTGCGCCCGCACAAACTTAAATAACCAAAGAGTAGTCAGCTTGTAAAATATTGTCATACCGATATATCATCATCATCATTAGCCCTACATATATATAAACTGTCCCACTGCTGGGCACGGGTCTCTTCTCACTATGAGAAGGGTAAGGCCATAGTTCACCACGCTGGCCTAGTGCGGGTTAGCAGACTTCACATGTCTTTCGAGAACATTATGGATAACTCTTAGACATGCAGGTTTCCTCACGATGTTTTCCTTACAATTTAATACGCACATAACTCCGAAAAGTCATTGACACGTGCCGTGGATTCGAACCCGGACCCTCTGCGTAGCAGTCTGTCGGTCTCTCCACTAGGCTATCGCCGATATAATATGATAATGTTTTATTCGAAGTTTTTTGCATGTTTCAACGAATATTATGAAACTGTTTAGATTATTTTTATGAAAATAAAACAAACAATTTCATTTATGAGAGTTCTTTACTAAAGACCCGATTTATAACATTGTTTAACGGCGATAGCCCAGTGGTGTACGTAACGAAATGCCGAGAGGATGGTCTCAGGATTGATCCCCAGTTACGCCGGGCACATACCTCAAACTTTTCGAAGTTATGTGTGTATTCAAATGCTAATCATCGTTCGCTTAACAATGTGCCCGGTAGATGGCAATAAGCTCGCCCCTTATTATATTCGGACCGAAACATAACTGGCGAAGTGTGGGTGTGTAATACACCTCTGCCTATCGCTTCGGGCATAAAGGCGTGAAATTATGTTATGTTAACGCAAAAGTTATTCTATTATCTTTGGATATAAGCCTACATAGAACAAATACCTTCAAGTCTTCGCAAACACTGACCTCTCGGGATGTCCGAAGTTTCGTCACAAATTGTACGAATTTCGGCACTCCTGTCTCTAAGGAGTGCTGAAGTTCTCACAATTTGTCACCGTCACAACGATTGTTCATGTTGACCATATTTCATAAATCTTAAGGAACTAGCACACTGGGTATGTCAAGTCAAACAATCTATGGTTATACATTGACACGGAACCGTGAATGTGGCGCTTGTCTTGGCTCAAAATATCGTATACCCGAGGCCAAATGCATGTGGGTCATACTACTTCGTTTACTTCGCAAAAGGTGACATATTTTTCACGAATATTTAAAACCCACACTAAAAATAAAGGCTTTAAGTAAGTAAGTAAGTGAGTAAGTATTTTTATTTGCAAGAACATGGTAGAAGTAGATACAGTTGGTCGTTAGTATAGAGTACAGCATATTCTATCATAGGTACTTTGATGTGAAAATTTTATACAGTAATAAATTATTAGATGAGATTAACTAAATTATATAAGATATTAGAATTATCATCAATGTATTACACATGCAGAATTACAGTATTGAATTGCCTAGGATTTATTACAAACATCAAATATCATTGTGATAATAAATTAAAATTTATATTATTATTTATATGAATGTCGTTAGTATGCAAATTATAGATTTCTATTCACTAAAATGTCAAATTATCATTAAAATATTTACGGATGTCATAATACATTTTTGTCCAATAATATGTCAAATAGCCTACGCTAAAACAATGTCACAGGTAATTCTTTCAAGCCACTGGGCAGATGATTGAATATTTTAATGGCCATACAATAAGCATTCTTTTTATGCAATTCTAATCTTATTTGCGGTAGTCGTAGCCTATCTTTGTGCCTAGTCCTAGAGTTTTCGTCACCAAATTTTACAAATAGATTGGGATGTTTTTTTACGAATATGTACATGTTGTGAATATAGATGCACGGTAGTGGAAGAATCCTATGCTTTTTGAATAGTGGTTTGCAGCTGTCCAGAAAGCCGGCACCACACATAGACCTGACGCACCTCTTCTGTGCTTTAAAAACTCTATCTGCCTCTGTCAAGTTGCCCCATACAATGATACCGTATCGAAGAATTGACGACACGTATGCGTGGTATGCCATTATTGCGGTTTGTAGATTTACAATCTGGCTTAATTTTCTTAATACTTAAACAGAGCGATCTATTTTACTTAATACTCTCTCAATTTGTGGTTTCCAATTACAATATTTGTCGACACTTATACCCAAAAACACGCAATCGTTGACAATATTCAATGAGTTATTTCTGTGGCGAATATTGATATCACATGGGTTAGCATTGTAGGTCTGAAATTATAGAATATTAGTCTTGTTGTGTTGATGTTCTAACCAAGTTACAGCGTTGTCAATCGCGGCGTTTATTTCATCGGCTAGTGCGATTTTGTTTTTGCTTTTTACTAGTAATTTATATTTTAAAATTAATATCACAGACGTTTACAAAATATCAAGCAGGGTTCACAAAATGAAATCTAGTCTCGAAAGTTGGTGACCAAAAGTGTTTTTCGTGCGAGGATCGAACCTACAAAATCCCGTGTCACTACACTGAGTTTTGTGGGTTCTTTAAGCTCTGAGATAACTAGTTAAGCGTTTACGCCATGCGTTCGGTCTACAAAACAAATAGTTGTTTCATAATACTATACTACTTCAGAGGCCCAATTCTCCAAATTATATTTTGTTAAAATACAGTTTCGATGTAATGTCAGTGCATGACACGATTAATGGTATTCCTCTAAATTAACTGATATTTGAATGTTATTGAAATGTTATCGTGACTAAACCGTAAATTGAACAATGTGTCAACGTCGAGCTATAGAAGTCAAATTAGACGATAATTACATATTACCAGAATACCGATTCTAAGTAATTTTAAAATCTAATCTCATTTGGTTCAAAATATAGTTTCAATGACATATAAAGTAAGAGATGTGGCCTTCTAATTGTGTACCCTTATAGTCAATATGCTAAAACTTTCGTGTTCTATTGTGTTTTGACTACCTATTTATTCTAGGTACATGCACGCCTATAAATACATAATATTATATTGCTTGCTGGGTTACAAAGATGTTTACGTAGTTATTTTAAAGATAACTTTCCATGACTGGAAATAATATTTAAAGATAGTTTCTGTTTCTGTGAATAGTTTTAAAAACAACCTAACAGTAAACTGAAACCACTTAATTCTTACTGTTTGATTTGTAACTTTTAACAGCAAGTTGTTTTAACCATTTTTATATTAATGTAATAAATAATATCAATACTTTCAACTGAAATAATAAGTTATAAAACTGTTTGTAGAATAACAAAATAGTTTCGTTTTAAAATAATAAATAATTTGAATGATATTGTTTAACGAAAACTTAATACAAAATATCGTTAAATAAACAAAAAAAATTAGGGCATTTCAAAATTGCATTAAAATTTATCCTAATATGAACAAATAAGAATTATTATGGATTTGCGACAATTATTTAAACTATTTCAAAATATCTATAAAAATAGAGTCTAGTGTGCAAAGCCTTCACTACATACTATTTTTGAAATCTTGTTAAACGGTGAAGGAAATAATAATAATAATAATAATAAACTTTATTTGTTAGAATATGGTCACAAAGATCTTAAATAACATAGTATTTTAAAGTACATCATATTCTGCCTCTTCTGGCGTGCAAATCAAATTAGAATTTATACTAACATTATATTTTGGTATAGTTTACAAATAGACATATCAATAACTCACTAACAAATTCTATTAACAAAACAATTAACAACTTAGGTATGATAAAATATCAAAAAAGAACAAAACAATAATTAAATGTCAAGAAATGAAATAATGTAAATATTATAGCGTATCATTTAAATATTCATTTATGTCATAATAACATTTCGAGATTAATCAATCTTTTAATACTTTTCTAAATAGATTTATATTTAAATCCTTGTATGAATCGGGCACTTTATTATAAATTTTAGGAGCTAAACAAAAAACACTTTTCCACATCAGGGCTGTATTTGAACTACGAATGCATAGTCTATTGCCATGACGTCTGTTACGTTGAACATTGTCAGAAAGTCGGAGAAACAATTCGGGGTTTGCTTTGACGAACAATATGATTTCTAAAATATACATTGACGGTAGTGTTAGGATTTTATATGTAGTGAAATATGGTCTACAGCTGTCTGTCACCTGTAAACCAAACATTGACCTAATGGATCTTTTTTGCATCTTAAAAACTATGTCTTTGTCGGTAGAATTGCCCCAAAATATTATTCCATACCTGAGGAGAGACGCAACAAGACCATGGTAAGCTGTAAGCAATGCTTCTGTGTTGACTGTCGGGGCCAGTTTATATAGTGCATATGAGGCACTGCTGATCCTTTTACACAACTGTTCAACATGGGCTTTCCTATTTAATTTATTATCAATAATCAATCCAAGAAATTTTGCATGTTCAGTCTCTTGTATGTTATTATTTTTATACCCTATGTTCATTTTAGAGGCCTGGGTTTGTCTCTGACTAAAATACATAATCTTAGTTTTCGATAAATTTATTTTTAAGTTATTATTATCCAACCATCTTATTACAGATGACAGCGTATTGTTAATTTCAGATTCATAGCTTATATTACTTTTACTTTCTATAGCAAGCGTGCTGTCATCTGCAAAGAGTGTCATAGGATACTTAGTTACTTTTGGTAGATCATTTATATAAATTGAGAACAATAAAGGACCCAATACACTACCTTGTGGGACACCAAATTTTACCACACGTTCTTTAGATACATAGCTGTTTTCTTCTTTAGTTTTAAGATCAAGTTTTGTAATTTTAGTTAGTTGTCTTCTATTTGAGAGATAGGATTTAATCAAGTTTAGGATGTTTCCTCTAATACCATAGGATTCGATTTTCGTTAACAAAATTGAATGGTTGACGTAATCAAAAGCCTGCGTCATGTCGCAGAAAACTGCACAAACGGGCGTTCTTTTATCTATATTGGTCATTATAGTGCTAAGAAAATTATATATTGCCATATTTATTGTTACTCCCTTTCTAAAACCTTTTTGTTCAGTGCAGAGAATATTATTTTTTTCCAAATACGAGTATATGTTGTGACAAATAAACTTCTCAAAGATTTTTGACATAATTGATATAAGGGCGATAGGTCTGTAGTTTTCGATTAGTTCTTTATTGTCTTTTTTAAATATTGGCTTGATAATGGATAATTTTAGTAAGTCAGGAAACACGCCATGTATTATGCACAGGTTTAAAATATAACTAATATGAGCACATATCAAATCTCCTACAAATTTTATAACCCTTGTAGAGATTTCATCACTGCCTACACTATTGGTATTTTTAAGTTTGTTAATGATGTTTAGTACATCTATTGGCACGCTTGGAGTCATAAACATTGAGTTTTTACAAGTATCTATATGTGAGGAAACTTTGTCACCTGTTGCCGTTATGGGTACTATTTTATCTATGAAATAATCATTAAATTCGTTAACTATTATTGCCGGGTTAGTTATAATCCTATTAGCAATTTTTATTTTACAAATTGATTCGTTTGGTAAGTTAGTTTTTGAATTTTGAATTATTTGCCACGTAAGTTTACTCTTATTTTGCGATTTTTTTATATTATAATTATTCTGAGCCCTTTTAGTCAAATTTATAATCTTTTTAAACAGTTTTGCGTATTTAACATAGTTAAGTTTATTCTCTGTTGTAGATTTACACCTGTACTTCCAGAGAAGTTGCCTTTTCTTCATGCTACATAGTTTAATTCCACATGTTACCCATTTCAGCTTTCTTTTAACTGTTATTGTAAAGAGTCTTGACGGGAAACATAGATTATAAAACAGCTTAAATTCATTTATGAATAGCGTGTATGCTTCATTCGGATCATCTGTTTGATATATGTCAGAAAATGAAATATTTTTTAGGCAATCACGAAATTTTACCATGTTCTCTTTCGAATAATCTCTTTGTGTTCTACGCCAATACTTAATCGAATAATTGTAATTCACTGGGCACTTCAATAATTGAGCAGTGTGATCAGACAATGCGAATTCTAACACTTCCGTCTTACATGTTTTTTTTATGTTGTGAGCAATATTGTCTATGCACGTTTTACTTTGCATTCTAGTAGGCTGTGATATAGCAAGGGACAAATTAAAGGTTTCAAGTATATATTTAAATTCTTTTGTGATCTTATTAGTTTTTAAGACATCAATGTTGAAATCTGCTGCCAGTATAATGTTTTCGTATTTCTTTTTACACACTTCCGTTAACAATTGTTCCAATTTTATAAAAAAGACATTAAGATTTGAATTATTTGGAGTTCTATACATGCATATTATCACAATTTTATAATCTATTAATTCGACTGCACAACATTCAAATACTTCATTTATTGAAGACAATGCGACTGCTGGTATTTCCTTATACATATAACCTGATCTAACCAGAATACAAACACCACCACGGCTGGTATCTTTATGACTGAAACAAGCTGCGAGATTATAATTTGGGATGCACAGGTGGTTTTCGTAGCCTGATTTTATAAAATGTTCAGTGATACAAAGTACGTCTACTGTTAAGTTTTTCCCTGTTAATTCCTCAAGACAAACTGACAACATATCGGCTTTATTTATAAGACCAGCAATATTTTGATGCAAAACAGTTAAGTACTTAGTAACGAAAAAAACTGTCTGATACGTTACTACTGTCACCTGTATTACCTTCAGAAACATTCACATTACTTGCCTGAGTTTCTATAACCATGGAGTTATCTGTTTCCATATCAGTTTGTACAGACTTATCGATTAGTAAGTTAGGTTTTGCATTGCTGTGTAAACGCATGTACTGATTTGATTTGCGTTGATAATCAATATGTAGTATTTCCCTAAGAAGCGATCTGGCTAAGTATAAATTCATTTTGTAAGGTATGGATGTAGAATAATCCAAATCCATGTAAGTTACATTATTATAGTTGGTACAAATGAATTTAAGTAGATAATTAAGTTTAGTTTCATTCAGATATCTATTTCTAGGAACCTCACTTATAATAATATTGGTGTTTGTAATAGATGACAGCCAATTATGTAATTTCATTTCCAGATATGAAGGATTTTGATCATGACATCCTCCCAAAACAATAATGAAATCATTTTTGTTTAATTTAAGTTGTTCACTCATACTACTCATCAATAATTTATCCAGGGTTGCACCCGACTTTGCAAAAAAAAAAACCAAATACTCCGATCCCAATAAGTTTTGAAGTTGTTGCCTGAGTCCAGCAACAACGGAAAGCATTGTTAGGAAACCTGCTTGCCTGAGAGTTATCCATAATGTTCTCAAAAGACATGAGGTGTCTACTATGAACTTGGTCGACTTTAGCCTAATCTTTTGATAGTGTCTAGTGGCTTTATATTTTATTTCGATATTTAATGCAATATTATAAAAAAGTTTGCTTTGTTTTACGTATGGTAACTTGTAAGCAGCTAAAACGATATATAACTAACTGAACTTCGAGCTATATGTACTTAGTCTATGGTTTATAATAAAAGCCAAATACAAGATTTCCTTCCATCTTCGTAAATAATAACAAGCAAATATAATTATAAACGTACAAGAGAAAACTATTATACATAAACATAATTTTTACCAAAGTTCCCACACCAAAGTGGACTGAAATGCTAAAATGTTATCAGATCTAGTTAGACTAAAAACTGACTAGCCTAAGCCGACGTCTTGAATTGAGACAACTTGTTGTGACTAAAACGTCGTAGGTAAGCCTTAAAACATTACTAGACATAAATTTCTCTTAGTTTTAATCACAAATTCTCAAGGGCCAACAAATATCTTAGTAGTAACGCCTTAAAACAATTTGTCTCGATATCAAACACAGCCAATTTGCTGTAAAACACCTCTTTGCATTTTCTAGAAGGAAAATTGAAAATAATTATCAAAGTAGCTGTAGCTAAATGAATAAATTTACCCTTCCCCGAAGATCACGGACTAGCTAAGATAATGATATCTGCCATAATGGCTGCTATTAAAATGATAATAGCGTAACCGTTGTAACCGTTACAGTCGTAGTCAGGGAGCTTGCGGACTACATTTTGAAAGATTTTGTATTAATATAGACTGCAATTAATTTATTTTGTCTACACAGGTGAAGAAGAACAGTTTGTACCAGCTTTGTTTTTTACGACATACATACCGATACCGTCGTTGTCATGAATTGTTAATTTTTCGTATGCGATTGGTTTTATCGAATGGTTAAAAATCGTGTTTTTGAATACAAATGGATAGACGATCATTCGTTTTATGTAATGGATACGTACAAATAATGTTTGATATGAAAATTTGTTTACGCGTGCCGTTTTAGCTTACAAATTGTTGTTATGAGTTGCTACTAATATTATTGGAAATATATGAAATATGTCAACCGTTGGCACGGTGTAAATGGATAAGGAAATTATAAATACAGAAGATTTTACATCACTTAACTTTCTAATTGAAAAGATGCACGTTACCATTGACACACACTTCTCTTGGCCTTGGGTTTTATCTATGATTCTATAAATAAAAGTCCAAGTAATATAAAAAAATATAAGCCCTAAGGTAAAAAGAGCAGAATAAATCTTACAGGTTTTCTATAAATCCTAGCTGTAATTAACTAATAAAATATATTTATCTATCTATCGTCACGCCTGTCTCCCATTGGGGTAGGGAGAGACTATGGAACGCCAAACGCTCCGGTTCAAACACACCTCTTTCGCTGCCTCGACATTCATTAACCTCATCATCTTCAATTATATCTCATAATAAAGTAAATATGATTAAAAAAGCTAATTGGGCCGTAGTTTATTTTAACAATATAATTACTCCATAATACAGTGTTATTAAATAATAAGTATTTCAATAGGATAGAGCCTCAACCGAACTTAAATTGCTACTTATCTTTGCCCTAAAATGTAATGAGGTTGACTGCAGTCTATCAGGCGAGATCACATATCCTGGTTAGAGTATTCTCCCTATGATTGGGGAAGACCCACACCTAATTTTTCTAAACTATTTGTTTGTGTCCTACTACGCCAAATTACATACAGAATATTCAAATGCTATTTAAATTTAGGGAAAAGAAATCAACTTGATTGCGAGACACTTAGTTTTAAAAGCAATTTTGCCTTGCCAAATTTTTGCCAAGACATTGTCACAACATACCAAATAGTCAATTACTTAATAATTAACACTCTTAGTATTTGTCCGTCACACAGTTGTCACGTCTCTAAGTTAATACATAAGTAAGTAAGTAATATCTAACTCGATTAGCAACATCTGCCGAATTCGCACATTAGTTTGGTGTTCAAGGTTTTTTATTATGTATTCGCAACACTGTAGCTATAAAATTCTGTCCATATGTGAAAATAGAGAAAAACATCTTTGTTTTTAATTTAGTGTGAGTATGTGACCAACTCAGTGGTCAGAGTTTGTTGGCCGCCCGAAGACCACCAAATGTTCTAACGAGTGTGGTCCCAGAAAGAGATCGCATGTCGGGCTCGAATCGGTTCTTGTCTCAAGATCTGGAGTCCGATGGCTTTACATGAGGACTAAGGCAGTAACCTATCTAACTAGTGAACACTGAAAATGTTGCTTACCTTCGTACGACAAAAACCTTAAAATAACGAAGAAAATTGGACGCAGTTATTCATGAGATCGCAGGTACATGTTAAAATTCATTTAGAAGTCTCTCGAAGCTTTAATTAAGTCACATTTGTACCCAATATATTACGTACTCCTCAAGGATAATTCTCAAATGGGGTTTTAATAAAATTATGAGATTTCTGACTCACAAGCTCACCGCCTACGTCCGCTACGAGCCTCTACGCAACTTTGCCGTAGACATTGTAGCGCGCCGTCGTAGCAAGAAATTTACAACAATATTGGAGTAAATGACAAATTTGTATGGAAATAAATTATGCAGGTTTTCAGAAGAGATGCTATTTGAGTAAATTTATTGTTTGAACTGCTAGAATTTAAGTCTCAAATAAAATGTTGAGACATTTATGAAAGGGCGAATACATATCTAATTCGATCTAAGTAGTTTCTATTCAATATAAATCTCTGTATAAGCACTTTAGAAAGTTCTATCGAATACTTTATGTAGTAATCATACTGAATATAATTTGCTTCTTGCGCGAATTCGGTCTTACTATTCTGGAGTATTGTTTTATAATAGAGTAACTGTTTGATAACGTAATGTTTAATAAGTTACAAGTTCAAATGGTTTCAAAACATTCCTTGTTTAACAGTTGTAACAATTTTCTATGAAAATCTTGCTAGCGTATCATGGAATAGCCCTATACATTTGGTTGCAAAGGTCAGACAGGCAGTCGCTCTGTGGAAAAGCTAATAATCTGTCAAATCTGGTTAGAGGTTGTGCAACTGGGATATCGCTAGGAGGGTGATGAATAGCTTGCTAGCTTTATTTCTTGGCTGCATTTTCACAGTGCAGTAATATCATCCCCTCTAATCTGTGGCAAGTAACGGAGACCCTTAGTCAGCAAAACTGGTAAAATCCTGTCAAACTACGTCTTTTAAACTTAAAAATACACATCCAACATCATCACTAAGACCCAATGTCCAGAAGAATCAACGCTAGCGCTTATTCTGCAAAACAGGCAAAATTTTGTAAAAATAAATCTCTGTTTACTTCTAAAAATTCAGGTAACAATATAAAAAAGTCTGTATAGCTAACATCATCAACATCAAATGTGAAGACTGACGCTCAGTCAGCAAATCCGGTTATTTATATGCTAAAATATATGTCTACCTTAAAATTACAGGTAAAAATAATTATAAAAAATAAATATCCGAGCAACCAGAATCATCACTGTACTGTACTGTAGCGTGTACTTCTAACCTGTCATTTGTATTTACTAAAATAAGCGTAACTATTTACCAGCTGAAAGTTCCGCGCCGAATTTTCAGCGTGTTGTAGTATTCAGTCGGCATGGCACACGAAACGCGCGGTTATGTGACAGTGGCTAACATTCGGTTGCATAACGTTTCGCGAGATGTGACGCCTGACGGATGGTTCGGCGTCCTGCAGTATGCGACGTAATTTCCGCTGATGTGTCACAGAAGCTTTGAAAACACTACGAGCGTATTCAATTGAATGTTTCGCGCAGTAGGTGACGCAGATATATTGTGATACTTAACGGCAATAGCTTCTTTGGACCGAAAGAGAAAAATCCATAAGGTCTGATGATATATAGGTATATAACCTGACTTACCTACAAAATAACAGCCCTGTATATAAACAGTAGGGTTCACTTATCAGTAGGGTTAGGTAAAAATCCACACTGCTGGTCAAACGTAGGTTGGCAGACTTTTAATGTGGTACCCTCTCTGGCCTAAGAAAGAGCATACAGGTTCCCTAATGAATTTTCTTTACTGTTTATCAACCGACAATAGGTACCATATAACCACAATACTTCGAAAATCCAGTGGTGTAGAGTTAGTCTCTAGGACCTCAACTCAAAGTTGAAACACAAAAAATAAAGAGAAAAATAAAACGTACAAAAAATAAAGAGAAAAATGTGTCAACTATGTAGTGGCTGCTGTACAGTTGACAAACAGAATTTATTTTGTTTAAAGGAAGAAATAGCCTAGTGGAGACACCAACAGCCTGCCATGAACAGGGTACCAGGTTGGTACGTACGACGCGCACCACTGACTTCACAAAGTTAAGTGCGGATTGAATTGTTAACTATTAATTGCCTCATGCATTTAAGAGCATGTTGAGCCCCCGGTTTTACCTGTCATGAAGATCTGTGACAGCTGTTATGCGCACGAAGTACACCTGAATAAATATAATGACACTAGTTTTATCCGTGGAATATCGTTATGTCTTAGGGTTGCAAAGGTCATACAGATGTTGCTCTATAAGTACAAAGCGATCGCACAAAGTGATCTCTATGCGGAGATCGATCCTACAACACTCAGCGAATTGCGAAATGGCGTGACGCCGCTTGATTATTGCGCCATTCTACCAATAGTCATTATTCTCCTAGCGTTATTCCAGTTGCAACCCAGGGCCCGCTTACTAGACTAACCGGATTTTACTGAATATTAACTTTTCCACATAACAACAACTGCCTACCTGACTGCCGCAACCCGAAAGGAGCTATTGTTTATCGATATTCCATGGCTTAGACTAGCGTCAGTTTTTGCCTTCTATTAGTATGCCTTAAGTTCCTAGCTTCGCTCGCTTATTGCTATTGCTTTCCCCACACAGCTTCGTACATCTCCTGTTTACACACAGTCTTTACAGTAACGGTACACGCCGCGTCGTGCCGATAAGGCCGTGACGGCGGTCTGACAGCGGCGCGACATTCTCCTATGAAATTCATTGTACATTCATATGTAAATTCACTGTGTCCTACTTAATTAGTTTACGCGTTTGTTCGGAGTGTGATTATGTTCTTAAGAGTATTATTTTACTATGAGAGGTAGGGGTTAGTTTAACCCCTATCCTGCGCAAAGCTCGCTTTGCCCAACGCACGAAATGCAACGTCATTTCAAACACTTTATAATTTTTACGTAGACTTGCAGAAAACGAAAAATTCGTCTACAAAAATATAATAATATGGCATGAATTATACCTTCCTGGCTTTGTTACGAGTTTATCTAACTAGTTATATATTTCAATATGTAAATAAAACTGACCTGTTCTCGCAGCGATGTAATATATTTTGATTTTGAGAAATTTCATTAGTATAAATTGTAAACTTTATCACAATTTATCGAATATCCACACATAATCACCAAACGAGCACTTTATTACGTTAAATCAATATACAATGTCTAAAGATAACTCAACTCATTTTACTTTAGAATAATAATTTCACCATAAAACGTTTTTGTTTACGCGACGACAAATAACGGCCGCCATTCTTTGGGTACGTAATAAGTGCATTACAAAAGTTTCGTTACTTTTTCACTGCAATATTTATCACTTTTCCATCAACTATAACTCAATGTGAAATCTACACTTATTTTCCAGTAGTTCTGTATATAATACTTATAAGATTACTCAATGTTTTCTCATTACAAACATTTTTACTTTTCTCGTGCACACTTATTTCAATATCAAAATGGCCAATATGGCGTCGTCGCAAATTTCAATGGCATACGTATTTCGTTTAATTAATTTTCGTTCATTCTTGCTCGTTTCCAGTTTATAAAAGTATTAAAATTGGTTAAGCGGAAATCGATAAATCGAATGATATAACAAGATCGTGTAACAAGTGCAAAAACCGTTAAATATCAACGACCAATGATACCCGACCCGTTATTAACCTATGAGGTTATTATTGCAGTTGAGGGGTTAATCGAAGAGCATGCATGAGAAATTCGATGGGAGTGAATGAAGCAAGAGAGATATGTCAGCATCGTTGCAAATGGCGTTACTTAGTCTCTGCCTACCCCTCCGGGAAACAGGCCTAAGTCTATGTATGTATTTTAGAAAAGTTCACCTAAGTGAAACGCCGGCTTTGCATCACTACGTTTCAGCCTGTTTAAATTTTAACTTGGATCGTTTTTCCCTGCTTAGTATCAATAAACTCATCCATCAAAACAAATACATGCCTATATCTATTCCTAATAACCAACCAATTCCTGCGAACAATTCGGCCTTTCTTAATCCAACGTCAATCCTGGCATTCGGAATCCCCGGACGGATTTAGTAAGCTACTAGTCTCAGGTGGTCAAAATAACGATTATAAGTTGGACAGGTGGTCAACTCCACATAGATAAAGGTTGTATTGAATTAGAATTATGAGGTTTACTACAAACTATGGATAAATACTCGACGCTAAGTAAGTGGATGACCACACCATTGATTTACTGATCCATGTTGCCATAGTAATATTAATTAGTTTATATTGTTGAAAAAGAATATTTTTGGTATGGAGGTTAAATTCTGTGCGATACTTTACAAATATTGAAACGATGGACAAAAAGAATACCTAGACTAGCATAAAAAATTATTGGTGAATCACACAAATAATCGAATCTTAGTGATATTGGCAATCAATGTAATTGATTTCGATGAATAGACAACACATCTTGAGAAATAGTATGATTTCTCGAAAGAACTCCTTTGAAATTATATTTCACCATAAAATTATCACTAAACAGTGCTCTTGTACTTTTCTATCTCATCTACACGGCAGCTTGAATAAGCAAAGAACTAGACTATTAAGGTAAAAAAACACTTTATAGATGATTTATAGTAAACGAGGAAGAAGTAAAAAAGGTTCGTTAATCACGTGAGTATGGTTAAAAAAAAAGATTATCTACAAAGAAATGCAGTATCGTTGAATACATGATAGTCATTTAATACATAAATACATACATAGACTCACACCTGTTTCCCGAGGGGTAGGCAGAGACTACGGAATGCCATTTGCAACGATCCTGACATATCTCTCTTGATTCATTCATTCCCATCAAATTCCTCATGCATGCTCTTCTGTTTAGGGTACTTCTAACCTTTCCTGTTTTAAGGATGTGTCCAATCTGGTCAGAGATCGTCCATCTCGGTCTTTCCCTTCGTCCTATCTCATTCACACTTTCCTTATATATCTGCTTGGTCAGTCTCTCGTCATCCATCCTCTCCATGTGCCCAAACCACCTAGTCATTTAAATAAGAGTTAATGGTCAAACCATTACATCAAAATATACCCAGACTCGGCACACACCAGTCAAACACAAAATCACAGGCAAATTGTAGCATAAGGGGATCAAACCGATGACATTTAGCGCAGTGGTAAACAAAGAGGTGACTGCTTAAATCACTAAGTCTTTTGTGCAATTCAGAACACCCTCAGTAACGAAAGACGACGTAAATATATTAGCATTCTTGAGCAGGATCTACATATTTTGGGTACCGAAAAACAAAATACTGCTTAAACATTATTTCAGAGCTTCCGAAAAAACAAACCTGTATATATAAAATTATTGCTTTACTGACTGACTGACAGACACCGTACGGCCCAAACTATTGGGCGCAAGTAAGAAACTCAACCGACAACAACGCAACTAAAAGAAAACCGTTACACCAACAAAATATACGCGGGCATAGCTGCGAGCATCCTCTAGTCCTAAATATAACCTTAAAAAGTAATTATCATTTTTAACAACATAACTCATAACACAACTACAAAAGCGCCACAAAACTAACGCGGAACAAAGGCCGACAGGGGGCGACACTGTCCACCCGCGTCAACTGTCAGGTACCGTCGGGTCCATTGGGCAAACATGACTCCGAAGTCACATGTCAAAATCACGAAAGTACCGTGATTTGTGTCAGGTTTTGCATAAACTTGTAACATGAAATAATGTTTACGTTTTCGCTTATGTTGCAGAATATTATTTTACATGAAAAATATTGTTTGTTTTTATAGTACAAGCACAGCATTTTGTCACAACGTTTAAATATAATAGCGAAATGCCGCCAATTCGCCAATTTTTTTCACAGCATCATCTGACCCCAAACGAGGATCTGAGCTGATAAACATACTTTTGTGTTCCTAAATACATTATATATATATTAGAAGCAACACCCAGGCATAGGAAGAAATACACACGCTCAGAGCTCATCATAAAATCGAAATAATCCTTTGTGAGAATTGAACGCACGAGATGGTGTTTACGATTTGCTTCTGCTTAAAACATTCACAAATCACCACGCAAACAAAGTATTTTTTTTTTCGTAAGGTAACTATTTATTTTGCGCGTTTGAATTTCAATACGTAAAGGTTCTATATAGTATTAACTTCACAACGCGCCTTTGTATTGTACCCTATTTCGCTACAACTTGACAATAGGCTTTAGACTATTGTGTGGAAAAAAAAAGCAAGCCGGTTTGACAGCGGCTGAATCCTTTTAACCACAGGAAGGGACGGGTATGGTAAAAAGAGTGATATATATATATATATATATATATATATATATATATATATATATATATATATATATCTTCTCTTTGGTTTTATCGCATGGTTATTTGAAATAACTTAAGTATACCAAAAATGTACTGAATCAATCATATTTTACAAAATCTGTTGAAAATTGTTTCGAGACTTATATTTCAGATATTTCAAGTCTTAAATCACAAAATTTCTCGAAAAATCTCGAATTTCATTACACACAACAAAAAGAACAATGCCCATTTTTCTTAGAGCGGCGTCTCTCGGCCCAAACGTGGACAGTCAAAAATTGTGGTAGTTACCTATTATTGCATTAGATAAAAGAGTGTTAAACTAGAATTTTGAGAATGATTAAAGGTTTTTTTTATAACAAGAAGTACTTTTATATGCTCAAAAACATTAGGTATGTACAATGTACAATTGTACATACTTTTGTTAGGATAGTAAAAGTATTTCGTTCTTTTGAGTAGAAAGGAATGAGTTAATAGTTTGGTAAGGGTAGCAATACGAAAGAAAAGCCAAAAGTTGTAAAAATCGATCCAAAAACATAAAAAAAGCATTCACAATGCGCACGAGCAAATAACAAACAAAATAAATTGAATATGACATTATTGACATTTACTAAAAGTAAAAAAAGTTTTGCCGTATTGCAGTTTTGAATGATATTGATTAATCGATATAGACTTCGGAAATAGGTTATCAATCTATATATTTGGTTCAGCATATATTTGGCAGCGATAGCTTAGTGGAGATACCAACGGACTGCCATGCAGAGGGTATCGGGTTCGAATCCACGGCGCACACCAATAACTTTTCGGAGTTATGTGCGTATTGAATTGGCAATTATCGCTTGTCCCGTGCCTCGGAGAGCACGTTAAGCCGTCGGTCCCGGTTGTCATGAAGATCTTTGTCAATCGTTACAGGGCGTCAGTACCTTCTAAATCATAAATAAACTGACTCTAGTCTAAACCATGGAATATCGCTATCCCTTCGGGTTGCGGAGGTCAAGCAGGAAGCGGCTCCGTGGAAAAGCTAATATTTAGCCAAATCCGGTTAGACTAGGAAGCGGACACCAGATTAAAAACTGGAATACCGCTTAGAGGATGATGATGATGATATTTGGTTCATAATCGAAATTATTTGTAGTTAATCGCAAATATACCTTAAAAATACACACATCAAAAATGTTTAAGGACCAAGTAAAGATTTGCTAGTCACTAAATTCATTTTGCGTATAGAAAATGTGAAATCGATTAAGAAGAAGTGATAATCGATTTAATATTATGATTTCTTTACTGGCAACTTCTGATCTATTACGTTTTGGTTCTATCAAGACGTTAACACATCTTTTTAAACATATTTATTGAATAAGTTTCAAGGCACACTTCTAGTAAGGCCAATAAATTAAGTTATCAATAAAAAGGATCATTCAACAACTAATTGAAACTCTATTGTGCTGTTCATGAGTTCCAAACTGGGCCAGAAATGGGCATTGTTCTTTATTCTGTTTAAGTAGCGCTCTTAGCGAGACATGGCTTGCTGTTCCTAATAGGTCAGCAAGATTAAGCTCCGATTTCACAGGGCGTCACTTGGATGGGTGACCGAGCGTAGCATTTCCGTATACTAGCACATAGAACTACAGCCGGTCCCTGTTCTTTTCTCAAAACAAGAATCGTTAGGCTACATCGGAGGCCTTCTGGTGGTCTTAAAAACCCCAGCACTTGAGTTGGCCCACACGCAAATAAGAAAGAAAATCTCTTAACAGGTACAGTTATGTTATGGCTTATAATTTTAGAGTAAAACATTAGTGGGTTCATGACCGTTCTAATATTATTTGTTCAGTACTAGCTTAACTCGATGAGTACAAAACTAAGTAACCATTTTAAGTTGCTAAGTAATGGTTCTTAATCTAGCTCAATTATTTACCATTGTATTGAATTGAGTCAATTACTTATTTCTTATCTAAGGTATGGAAATAGTTCTCAAAATATCGTCGTATCTTCTATCTTTTTGTTGATGAACAGCAATAGGATCAGCAGCTCCTGATGTTTTACTAACGTACGTTGTTCTTCTGTTAGCCAAATTAGAAGTCTCACTTACACTCCTGCAAGCGTCTCTGTCCTGTGCCAGAATAGACCAGTTCTTGCCAAATCGTCTCCGGGGTCTTCCTCTTTTTTATTTGTACGTCGTGCGGCACCCATTGCCTATCAGAGTAGAATAGAATAGAGATTAGAGATTATTAGAATCATCCAACCCAATCCTATTCTAAATTGGCAGTATTTTGGCCCAAATCAGCAATACACGTTAGCGATCCCAGAGTGGTATTTCGCAGCTCCTGAATAAGTTTCATTGAAATCGCTAGTCAAAAAATAAAAACGTTTACATAAAATGTATTTGTTATTTAAATTTATGTATCCAACTTCTTGTAAACTTTTCTGGCAATCTAGACTTTCGCGAAAAATTTAATATTTTCATGTTTTATTAAAGTGTCGCGATGTCGCGCTGCTGAGATTCTCAGATTTTTATTAAAAAAGAGAAAAGTGAAACCATCATATTTCGCGGTATATAAGCCCATTTTAAAATTCACATATTTAAAAGATGTCCACATTTTCTTTGTCTGACGTTTCAGAGAAATATAAACATACCTAACTTTTAAGTTCAATGCCTTATGAGTCAAGAGTTATAAAAACATTTTGACATTGCAGTGTATAATATTAAGTTAATTAATATTGAACATCACAGCCAAAAGACGTCTGTTATTGCTGGACATAGCCCTTACGCAAGGCTTTCTACATAGGCCGATCTTGAACCGCCCGCATTCATCATTTCCAACAGAATCGTCCTACGCCTACCAGTTCTTTTAATTATGTGCCTTGTCCATCTCTAGAAAACTTTTGTATTTTTTTTATATCCAATTTTATGGCAAGGCTCATTCATTAAATGTGTATGGTCTTCCTACCACATGAGAGAGATCACAAGATACTTTTGCGTAGTAGTTACGCATCCTTGCATCTTTCTTCTCAGAGAAAGAATAGAGGATAATTGGTGGAAGGAAATGGCTGTTGCGTAAAGTAGCCGAACGCTACTTGTATTGCAAGAATCGGTTTCTAAACCAAAACGTCCTTTGATACGCTCCTCCTTACTGTCCAAAGCCGCTCTAAGAGAGCACAAAATTGATACAGAACGCAGCTAATGTAACATTAATTTACGACATCACACATGAAAATAAAGCTCTTCCATCTCTAAGAAAACTACAAGATAAATACAACTCCAGCTGCTTACGGCGTTTACCGTAATATCGTTATCTCAGCAAGTGCAATACAACTGACGTCAGAACCCGCCGCCGGCTACTCGGGGTCGTTTGTGGGGTACAAACGATCCCGAGTACCCGGCGGCACCGCATACGTCAAGCCGACACCACCAAGACACTTATTACGACGCGACGCATACTTTGTTCCCGACTCGTATGTCTCTGGGAAATAGAAAATACTTTTCTATAATAGTTGTGTCGTGGAAATTGCTTTAAATTATTTTTTGTGAAAGTATTCAATTTAAGTAAGCGTTGACAAAATTTTATTTCATAAAAATGTTGACTCAATTTTACTATTTTTTGACTACACAAAATTTTGAGCTAGAATTGAATAAATCACTAAGTGCAGTCAAAATGCATACTGTTAAAGTAAAAGAAATAGATTTTATATGTTCATTAAAATTTTTGATTTTATAAATGTCACTACATGGGAATATTAAAGAACGGTAGCTTTAAAAAATACGTTCAGCAAGCGAAAGCTACTGAGCTTTAAAAATTCTGTTGTGTATTTGGAATTGGCTTTCTAAAAGTATCCACACTTGACTCTAGCTTTCTGTGGAAACCACAACCACAAAATAAAAAAAATAAAAATATGCAATATCAAACAAATAAATAAACTATGATGATGTCGGTGAAATTACATTTTCGAACTTGAAGTATAGTTTGGTTAAAAACCATTTGTATGAAAAAGATAATTATTGTGTAGACTGGGTCTACACAATAATTTTCTTTTCTTCTAACCTAACCTAACAATGCAAATTCTTTTTTGAACATGACACTAAAGGTTATTTTCGTTCAATAAAAAATTACAAGTATTACTTCTTAGAAACTTTGATACTATAAATGGTTATATACCAACTGATCTATGAAAGCAGCTGAAATAGAATATCAAATAACGCGTATTATATGATTTTGTCAGAACTTGAACTAATATACTTTGACATTGTCACCATTTTAGACTAGCCTTGTGAAGTGCTGGCACTAATCTGTTTTAAATTGAACGCCTCTGCCATATAAAAAGACGTTTTTCAGTTGTACAAAAGAGTCATTGTCAATTCACACTACGTTCGCTCCGTCTCACGAATATTAAAACACGAGTTCTCATTTCACTAAACTAAAGCTATTTGTAAATTTGTTTCTTTCACTGAATACTTTAATAACTTTAATTTGAAAATTTATAATAATAATAATAAAACCCCTCTGGGGCAGCCGTTATCTCATCATGAGACTAACGCAATCTCAGAGGGCAGAGTAACAGCTTTCAAACATTACCTTCATCGTGTAATATAAACAAAAAATGTATTACAAGTTGAAAAGAAAGCTTACAAGCTGAATGTGTTTGGCGACACTGCGGTCCCGAATGCTTCAGAGAGTCGGTCAGGGCCTCGTCTCCGGCTTGCCTTTATTGGCTGACCGGAGTGAATTTCCAAGAGTGCCCGCAGGACTCTCAACTCTGGCTTGCCTTGGTCGGCCGGCCAGGGGTAAGCCGCAAGAGCTATTAGCTCGGGGGTGGAAGTGTCATTCTCAAGGGCGTAACTACGGGGAAACCCGCTCCGGGCCTCCGTTGTCACGAGGACCGCGATGGTGAAACCGGTGCCGCACCGCTCGACACCCCTAGCCACTCGCACCGGTGTTGCCCTCTGGCTGCCTTTATGCCAGAGTTTGTTTGCTTTGGGCGGCTGTTTAGAGAGGGCCCATCTAGTGAGTCCCAATATCCTTATATTATAATATACTATTATATAGAAGATATCAGTGGAATGTTACTTATTATAGTGACAAGTAATGTTTCTTTAGATGATTTTTAAATATTGGCAATGATTTTGAACGTCTTATCGTTTCCGGTAGTGCATTCCACAATCTGACAGCTAAGACAGTAAAAGATTTATCAAGAAACTTAGTAGAATGCACAGGACTTTTTAACTTAAGTTTTTCCGATGATCTCAAGCACTTAGAATGTGTGACATGCAGATAGACGAATCTATTCTTGAGATATAGGGGATATGAAGGATTAAACAGAATATTATACAAGAGACAGAGAATATGAGTATTCCGGCGAAGGCGGGTGGGTAGCCATTAGAGCTTGTTTCGAAATTCGGAAACGTGGTCATATTTGCGTAAACAAATATGAACCGTACACAAAAGTTTTGGAGTCGCTCAAGCTTATCTAGCTGTTCCTCATTAAGATCTAGATAGCTGGCATCGGCAATTGGAAGAAAATTTCGCAATCTTCTTAGCGATGCGGCAGCTGCAAAGAGTTTCCGACTAGTACTTTGCAGCTGAAAGCTCTAAGATAGTGTTTAGTCAATGTATATCCCCAAGTTCTTTACTTTGTCACTGAAACGAATTGGAATAAAAGTTTAAAGGGCAACTATTGACCAGTCGATCTTAAAGATTCGTCTGGAACTACCAACCAAAATAACCTGAGTCTTCGTAGGATTAACCCTGAGTCCAAACCTTTTTGTCCAGTCACAAATTTGATCCAGATCATTATTTATTATTGTGGCAGCGATAGCCTAGTGGAGATACCAACAGACTGCCATGCAGAGGGTATCGGGTTCGAATCCACGGCGCGCACCAATGACTTTTCGGAGTTATGCGCGTATTGAATTGTTAATTATCGCTTGTCCCGTGCCTCGGAGAGCACGTTAAGCCGTCGGTCCCGGTTGTCATGAAGATCTTTGACAGTCTTTACAGGGCGTCAGTACCTTGTAAATAAACTGACACTGGTCTCAACCATGGAATATCGCTATCGCTTCGAGTTGCGGAGGTCAGACAGGCAGTCGCTCTGTGGAAAAGCTAATATTCAGCCAAATCCGGTTACACTAGGAAGCGGACCGCAGATTGAAACTGGGGTAACGCTGAGAGAATGATTATTATTTATTATTGTAATTCCTTGTGACAGACTTTCAGGCTTGATTTGACAATAAATTTGCATATCATCTTCATATAGGTGGTAGGAAGAAAAAATATGGTTGGAGGTATTGTTAATGATATTAAAGTGAGTACTTAAGAAAATGTTGTGGTTACAAACTCTAAATAGTCTTAAAACTATTTTAGTCTAATCCTAAAACCGCTTGCAAGCTATTAATACTGGTTGACAGTGATTGAAAACAAGAGCTTTTTTATTGAAAATATATTATCTTGACTAGTTGAGACGATGTTATAGACGTTTACTTTCACCCGGTATTTTTAGTGCTTTGAAAATATTCTTGATTATGTGACAGGCGATTCAATCTTCTTATAATATAATATACACATCATTTTCTACCACATTCATACAACACCATCTAGTCCCAAACTAAGCAGAGCTTGTACTATGGGTACTAGACAGGAGGAGTCACAAGGGCGTTGCCGTCCTTTGGGTTGGTTAAAGGAAGAGGAGGAGTGGAGAAGGAGATGTGGGAGTAGAAAAGGGATGGGCATCTGGTTCTCTCATTCAACAGACGAAGAAAGTACGTTTCTGTAGTTCTTTCCCGGCCGGTCGGCCCTTTCATGCTGAAATCAGTAAGTACCTATGCATAATGATTATACCTATTATGAGAGTGTCTTGTATTTTTGTAACTTCCGTATGATTTCACAATGACAGATATTATTTCATATATTTAAAATCTCTATATATTAAAACTATATATATAAATATATTTAAACTCTGCTTTTTATCACAGCTCGTTTCGGCAAAATCTATGTCAGCAAATTTAAGTCTACCAAACAACACCGTACAAGCATTGTTCGAAAACTGTTAAAAATAAAACAGTAGCACTTTCTCGAAGTGCTCACTAAATCTGAATGAGATATGAAACTTTTTATCTGGACCGGAGAATGGGCAAGTTTTGCTATAAATCTTCCACATTTAATTTGAGGTCGGCCGAGTATCGCATTACAAGCTAGCTGCAAATATTTCAAGTTGACCGTCGTTGGGACGGACCCACCGTTTTTATCAAAAATCTAATTTTCCAGTATCTCAGTATCGAGTAGAATCCGCCGGCAAACCCTTTGCGGCTATTAAAAAACGCACCAATATATTATGTTTTTATCTCGTTGTCATCGAAGGCCGTTTCGACCCTCGTCGCTTTGGGGTTATATCGTTTTATTGTCATATGAGTCAATTGTTAATTGACTTGGTGGATGCTCACAATTCAAATACGTGCATATCAATCAATGCTTTTGATATTATGTTACAGTGTCGCCCTAATGTTTTGATTTTGATGTCTGTATTATTTGAGTTTATTGAAACGAAAAAGAATTCGATGATTGTACGAGCTGTGTACCACACGTAATACCAACTGCTGTATTTGTTTTTCATCCTATCTTTTTTAGTATTTGGACTGTCCTGAATAGGAATTATAGAGCGTATCTCCTATTTTAAATTTTTATTTAAACAAAAAATAAACAGCTGTGCTCGGATAACGTAAATTATTTTCGAGTTTTGACCTACATTGAATGTTTTTGTTCATTGTTTTGATAGCTTGATAATTTTTGCTTTACTAGCTTGAACAGTATTAAAAACATAAAAAAAAAATGCTGTTAATGTTGATGCTTGTTTGCATTTGTTATTTGGTTAGACTAGATATATTGGTTGATTGATTAGACTGGTATTCAGTGCTTTAGCATTCCTATGCTCACCAATCAACTAATCACCGGAGTGAAGTTCACACAAATCCGTATTTGTGTGAACTCCACTCCGGTGATTGGTTGCAATCATAAAAACGTACATCGACTAATTACAGATTACATACATACATACATACATAGACTCACGCCTGTTTCTCCGAAGGGGTAGGCAGAGGCATATTAAACGCCCACTTTTCGCCAGTGTTTTGATCCCACGTAATAGGTGGCGAGCCTATTACCGCTTATCGGGATGTTTTGTTTGCTAGAGCCTCGTCCGTTGATCGGCAGGTGCACCACTTGCAGGTGAGGTTGGCGTGGGACCCTAAGTTCTTGGTGGGAACCCTATGCACCCTGATTATCCAACATAATACCATAAATTTTTACCACATTTCCAAGCTTGTAACCAAAAAATAATAAAATTGCTGATTTTGGTGCTCAGTTTTCTTCGTGCCGCCATATTGCGGTCATCAACTAAGTTGAATTTCTGATTGTTTTTCAATTTATTCTCAACGCAATCGTAAAGTGATTGTAATATATCAAATAATTGACAATTTAGTGACGTATAATAATATATGCTTCACTAAATTGATCGTGTGATGATTTATTATTTGTTTAGCCAGGTATAAAAACATTTACAAAAAAAGGGTTAGTAATTTTTGAGATGCAATTTCCAGGCGTTGGCCGGTAGCCGTCCTCTCTATTTTAAATGACAACATATAATAATTTATTAATTACTTTATGAAATATTTATAAATTTCTCACTAAGTTGTCTTATAATCCACTGTTCAAAATCAGTTTTGCTAAAAATAGGTATAAATATGTTTTGTGAGTAAGAAATGTTTTTCCAAGGTGCATAGGGTTCCCACCAAGAACTTAGGGTCCCAAGCCAACCTCACGTGCAAGTGTTGCACCTGACGATCAACGGACGAGGCTCTGGCAAACAAAATATCCCGATGAGCGGCAATAGGCTCGCCACCTATTACGTGGGATCAAAACACTGGCGAAAAGTGGGCGTTTAATATGCCTCTGCCTACCCCTTCGGGGAAACAGGCGTGAGTCTATGTATGTATGTATGTAAATGTTTTTCCGTCGGTTCACCAAAATGGCGCAATTTTTCGCTGATATGAATAAATGGTTATTGTGAAGTGATATTGGTGACCTGTACTAAATTAATGTATATAACTATCGAGTCGTCAACCCGTGTCAATATTAGTGCAGTGAGAAAGTGAATTTAGTGAATAATTTATGTGTATTGTGGAAAAATATAATACATAATAAAACTTATTCATTGATGTTTAATATATAATATTATTACCCGATACAATGTAGGTACATACCTACATTAAATCGTATAATATGAAAGGTTTTTGATAAGATTTTTTTTATAATTTTGTTGTGTTACAGTTGTCAGCGTTATTCACTTTGGATAAATGATTTCATGTTAATAAAAAGTATCTTGAAAAAGCAAATAATAAAAGATCTGGATCTCTTTGTTGTAGTGTAAATTCTTATATATGAGCCTAACACAAGAAATAATTCTACAGTCAGGGCATATTGTAAACGTATATTGAAAACATATTTCAAAATAATGTTTATTAATGCACAACAAAATGAACTTAGTTTTACCCCAAATAACTTTTCTAAAAAGCTCATCGCAGAAATTAGTCACAAAATTATTTAAACGCACAGAAGACACAAATTGCCCGTACAATGTTACGAAATGAAGCGACTCGCAATGGAGTCGGCGAAAGCAGCAAGGGGAGACCAAATTCGTGTCGCGCGACAAAAAGTATGTAGAAAGGAATAAAACAAATGAAGCGACGGCGACGTTAATAATCAAATCATATTTTGTTCGGCAGATCCAGCCCGCCCCTATTCTCGCAGTAACAGCGAACGGGGCGATTTCATTCTCCCCAACAACGGACTGCACCATTAGTGAGCACGTTGAACATTTAATTTTTATACAAATTGCTTGCAAATTAAAATGGCAGCTGTCACAAAATCTCATGGAAACAATTCGACGGAGGCGCGTAAAAACTTTTTTCAATTAATACGAATTGTGGGACGGCAATGGATTCCGATGATTCGGTTAATTTCTTCAATAATTGCTGCGGGTCTTCTGATGTTTCTAATATAAATTTATTTTATTGCCACCAATTTTGTTGATTTGACGCAAATTGTGCGTTTGCTTTTTGTTATTTTGAATTGTTGATGTACATTTGAATTGTATTTCGTAAAAATATTGCAATATTTTCATTCAATTTTAAGACTGACGTCTGTTATTCTTAGAGTAGGTACAGCGAGTTGGTTTCTTTTTATTCTTTTATCTACATAGTTTATTTCACAAAACCAAATTTAACAAATAGTTTATACGATTCTAGTCCTTTTTTATTCAAACACGTATATCTATGCTAAAATATAAATAACAACTGGTTAATAAACAAACTGGAACAACTCGTAAAAGGGAATTTATTTTCGGTGTATGTGTGTTCAAGCGAAAATACACTATCAATTCAACATCTAAGGAAAAATACTGGAGTAAATGTTTCCCCAAAATGTTCATAGTACAATACATTACAAGTCTGATCACACTATGTATTGATTATTTCATAAATGATTACCATTCCAAGTTATCTCTACTAGGACGGTACGCACATACAAATCAATGTGCGGCTTCTAGAGTGCGAGGTGTTGGTACACATTTCGGTATATTTGTTTGTTTTTATTTGTTAGTCACGAATTTAAGACGTTCTATTTATATAGCTTATTGACTAAAATACAATTTATAAGTGTGGCAGCTAACAACGTTAATATTGAAAGAAATTCAGAATAATTCATGAAACTCTCAAAAGTTCTCAATATTAAATACCTCCTATAAATTAACTGGTAAAAAAAAAATAAAAAAAAAAACCCGATCTTGAGCTACCTGCATCATGGTCTGCTACCCGCGATCCCAGCAAAATATTCTAAAAGTTTAAAAACTTAGCCATAATTCATTAATTTTGGAAGAAGTTCAGAATAATAACCATCTCCAAATATGAGATATCCCCTATTCCTTCTCCCTCATCCCACTCCTCATCCTATCCCTTTTCCCAACCCCAAGGGGCGGCAACGCACTTGTGACCCATGGTGTTGCTTGTGTCCATGGGCGGCGGTAATTGCTTACCATCAGGCGACCCGTCTGCTCGTTTGCCGCCTATTACCATAAAAAAGATACTTTCAAAATTTTGCGATTTGTATAAATATTCATATCTATGTAACGGTATTGCTTTTTTTTATGGAGGGCATACACCTTTCGTGTACCACAATGTTTTGACATCTGTCACACCAGCCGTCGTCACTGGTTAACTGACATTTTAAACATTCGTCAACTTGTCTAGTTTTCATCTTACAAATATTGTAAAGACTTTCAAAAAAATGTAAGTTAGGCCACAAGTCAATTTGAAAAATTTCATTTCAGACCTTAGACGTACTAAAATCTTAATTATTATCCTCATTTACATACTCAAAACCATTTTTTCAAACGGTACATTAAAATACATGAACGCATACCCACAGGCTGCAAGTAGCTATAACTACTTGAAGTTAAACCGTAACAATAAGCGTTATCTCTTGAACGGTTTCTGCGATACCGTTACTTTAAGTTACCGTTATCGTACACTTACCGGTACCTATATTCCTACTTGAAGTAAATGTTCGAACCGTAATGATGTTCCTGTTTAATTTGCAATTTAAGGAAATGTTCTATAGTCTGTTCAAGATACGAAAAAAATAAAAGGTAAACAAAAAAACCAATGATTTTCAAACTTAATAAGTTAGCACGATAACCAATCGGGATAACCCGACCTAATTAAAAATGGCCCCCTGTCATGCGAAATGGTTACTTTGGGTGTAATGCATAAGTTGACAGGATAACAAATACATTGACATTTTAGAATCATTGGCTTTTTAGGTTCTTTATCATGTAAACTAGTTTATTAACATAACTAATACAATAAAAACAAATATTCGTTATAATAATTATGAACAATACAGGAAAAATAATAAATATGCTGTGCCATTTATGAATTGAAGGAACAGGCGTATTTTTTAAAAACTAACTGAATCTTTCACTTGGAGTATTTAATTTAAATCTACTTTTGTTGCGAAGGCGACATTAAAATAATGATTTTATGGTTTGTTTACATTTATTTTTTTCGTATCTTGAACAGACTATAGATGTTAGAAGGTATAGTGGTGACGGTTTTAGTTTTTGGGAAATGAACGTTATTTTGTTTTGTGAGAGCGATACTAGAAATATGCACAATGATCTTGTATAGAGCGTCTTGTGACGATGAATGATAACGCAAAATAGTAAAACTTTACATAACGATAAAATAACAATACAAAATACCACAATATTTTAGGATATCATCTCTGGATCAAAAAGAGGCAAGGAAGGGCAGCAATATTATAGCTTGGTGGAGATGCGAACAGATTGCCATGCAGAGGGCAACGGGTTCGAATTTGCGGCGCGCGCCAATTACTTTTCGGAGCTATGTGCATAGTGAATTATAAATCATTGCTTTGCCCCGTGTCTCGGAATGCACGCTAAGCCATCGGTCAAGACTGTTATGAAAATCTTTGACAGTCTAAGCAGTCATTATGTATGAATAAAACTGACACTAGTTTAAACCATGAAATGTAGTTATGTTGGCATCTGTTTTACTGCGTGGAATAAAAGTCCTTGTTTACAAAAAGAATGGAAAACTATATTTGGAATTCATGATACCGTCTATTGAATTATCAGTTACGGATACCGATACCGGTGTACACACTCGAAGTAAATCTTCATACACGATCATACTATTATTATGTAACTGTTTGGTTATCTCTTGAAGTAAACGATCCAGATTTGAGATACAGTTACAGTGAAGGCGATTTCTGAGAAATGCTTTTGTGTTTCGTTTGGAGTATCAAAGCATTTGTTACCTTGGTACTAAGAGATGGTACTAGGAATATGCTTGGTAGTTTTGTGAGACCGGTCATGTGTGAATGCTTCTATTAAATGAAGATGCTTTGTAGTTAGTTCATTCCTGAATCCTACTACTATTGTAAATGCGAAGGTTTGTGAGAATGGATTAATAAGTGGATAGGTGTTTGTTACCGTTTCATCCAAAAACTATCGAACCATTGCAGTTAGTTAGGTTATATCATAAAATAACACACATGTACCTTTGGATGCAAAAACAAACTGAATGCCTGGGCCAAATTATTAAAAAAACATACGGTCAAATGTTTTTTTATTTTATTTATAGACTCACGCCTGTATCCCCGAAGGGATAGGCAGAAGTGTTAAAATTACACCCACATTTCACCATGAATTTTAGGTCCCACGTAGGGGGGGGGGGGAGTTATTGCCGTTAGCGGGCACATCACCAGAATCCGTGCTGCTACTGAGAATTTGGAAAAACCCAGTTACACTTTTGCCGGCCCGGGAATCGAACCCGGAACCTCCAACCAGCAGTCGAATACGCTATCCACTGGACCACGGAGGCAGTCAATTACAGAAATTACACAAAAGTCATAATTATACAGGGTGTTTCAGAACCCTCCGTCCGATCAATGAAGGGGCTGTAGGGTAGAGTAAAATTATGAGGGATTTGTCATTAATTCACGGAAATTCGAGATAACATTTTCCCTGGTAAATTTAATTAACTTTAAATAATATCATATCAGATTACCCATGGCAACACTGAAGAATCATAAATCGTAATAACTAGGTATCTACCTAAAGTTCATAAAAGGTCGTTGAGTGCATCGGCCGCCGTCGGCGGCCCGCGTCTAGTTACCTAATCCTTTGACAAAAGCCGAACGTCAACTTTACACGTGCCATCATTTTAGTTAGGTAGGTATACCCATTTTATTTATGAGTTTGTTGCAACAGCTGTTTCATTGCATTATTAGGTAAAACAGAAGGTATTGTTTACGTTGTTTGTTTGTTTCGTAAGAGTGCGTAGCCAACTTTGGTGTCCGTGTATTCAGACATTTCAGATCACCCGAAGGCCTACGTCATGGCCAACCGATTCTTAGATTCAGTTTTACGTGCCTTCTGAGTACGTGGGCACCCATCCAAGTGATGACCTGTGCAACCGTTGCTTAACTTTGCCAAACTATTACGATCCAAAAGCTTAGTCACGCTATGAGCGCTGCAGTATTTACGGTATTTACCAATTTTTTAAATCTTACTTAGGCAGGTTACCTTTAATTCCGAAAAACATCAACTTGTAAGCTGCGTACGACGATCATGCTCCACCTGTCGACCGTAAAGGTGAAGACACTTACGGTACCTTTTCATCAAAGGTACCTATTTGAAAGCACACTAACTAGCACACTGTAGTTCACGAGGTGGTGAAGCCGTTGAACAACGCACTCCAAAGGCACTGGCAGACCTGGTGGTCCAGCGAACTGTTCCTCCTTATCACTACGTGCACCTGCATGAATTGCATTCACTCCTACCTAAACACATCGAAATGTTAAAGTATTCAGAGTTTGAATACGACCGACGACGTAACTATTTCACAACGTAAGTTATTCCGGAAGTCCGAACGAAACTAATCCTAGGGCAAGACTGAGTGATCAGTAGGTAAATTGAAGTCGTAAAAACTAGCCAGCTAGGGATGTAACCAATGATATTTATTGGAGTTCTGTTTTTATCGATATGTTATTATTGTCCCCGTACGAGATGGGCACGTATCCAACGCAAAATTGTTGTTTCTTTTTAAATTATTGTTATAACATAAAAATGATGTAACTTTTTTATTTGATTTAGGTTACCGAAATTAGTAGATCATAGTCTTTTGTCTATGATCGACTAAGTTCTGTAACACAAAAGTATTATTTAAGTCTTGTTTACGTAATGTGTCGATATCGTAATATCATTAATGTAATAATTCTTTGAAAAATGAATGTTGTGTCACATTTCATGTTAAAATTTATTAAATCGGCATTAGCTGCTATCGAACGTAAACATCTCTACCGCGTTTCGGTATTGTGTCGAGCGGCTTTTTATTAGAATCATAAAGGATACCGTCGCTGAGTGGAGTGTTGCTAGTTTAGGGAATTTTCCCTAATTTCGGGGTAATGATTCTCGTTAATACTATACTAAGGAAATAAATTGTGAGGTTTTATGAAGACCTAGATTTTTTTATTATTTTTTCTAGTATGCCTTACAAGTCAGTAATATGTGGTTTCGGTATCGGACAGGGGGATATGAAACACACTGTATAACTATTTACGTATGACGCTTGTATAATTTGACCGTATTATTATACTTGCGTCAATCCACAGCTCCGCCTGAGTAAGATTTGGTTATAGGGACAAAACGTAGCCTATCTACTATTCTGATATTAAAGCTATATTACGTTCAACAAAATATGTTCTATATTTTTGCGTGTAACAAACATGCATCCATCCGCTCCCCACTTTAATAAGCTTGGGTATAGAAAAAAGAAACAGCAGCACTATTTACATACATACATAGACTCACGCCTGTTTCCCGGAGGGGTAGGCATAGTTTACGGAACGACATTTGCAACGATTCTGACATACCTCACTTGCTTCACTCACTCCCATCAAGTTTCTCATGCATGCTCTTCTGTTAAGGGTACTTCTGACTTGTCCTTTTTTCAGGATGTCTCCAATCTGATCAGAGAACGTCCGCCTAGGTCTTCCCCTTTGTCCTGTTCCATTCACACTTGCCTTATATATCATCTTTGTCAGTCTATCGTCATCCATCCTCTCCATGTGCCCAAACCATCTTAACATGCCTTTCTCAATGCTTGTCACTACATCTTCTTTTACCCCACACCACTCTCGTATCACACAATTCTTTACTCTGTCGGTCAAAGACACACCACACACATTTCTACAGCATTTATTTTACTTTCAAATCTCTTCTGCCATACCCAATTTTCACTACCATACATAAGGGTAGGCACTAACACACCTCTATGTACAGCCAAACGTGCCTTTCTGGACACGTTTTGACGGTTCATAAACGCTTTCAGAGCTCCATTCACACTATTACCTGCATTAACCTCTCGAGCGCCCAAACGTCAAATGTCATATAATCGATAAGCGCCCACGTCAAATTAAGCGTATGTATGAAAGTTGGCGGGCAGCGTTTAAATGCCGATTTCGAAGTTTATTTACTTCAGAACACTAATCAATACATATATATTTAGAATCAACATGAAATTTGCTTTATTGTGTTTATAGAATTAACTAACTTTGTGAACAAGCGTAAGTAATTCAAACGTTTTTATCAAACAAATGTGTAAAATACATGTTATTGTAGAAAAATGAATGTATTGACCAATTAGAGGCACTCATAGTGGTAGGAAAATTCTAATAATATTATTTATGAGCTATTCTATTAATTGAAATACGTAAAATAAGAAATATATGGAAAAAAAAATATTTGGAAGCGAAATAGTGTAAGCGCGCCTCGAAGTGTACTAACAGCTGATGAGTTTAGCTGACTGTTTGTTTTTAGTGACGTTGAAAATAAGCATTTTTATTGCATTGATCTGTCAATCGTTTCATACGCTTCAAAATGGTATACATTGAAAAGAGACAAACATTGTTTTGGCGTTTCATTTGAACATTGAATGGAACAAGTATGAGACCACCGTATAACGGTCGGCGGGCGCTTATCGGGGGTAAGAGTGTCCACCGTAAAACGGTGGCCTGGCGCTCGAGAGGTTAACTCCCCTTCAATATCTTCTTCATTCTTACCATATCTTGTAAACAACGTACCTAAGTAAACAAACTCATTCACTTGTTCCACTCGCTGTCCATCGATCAAAACATTACAAGCCGTAACGCATGCCTCCTTTTCAAAAACCATAACTTTCGTTTTACTTACATTCACTTTTATTCCTTTCCTCTCTAACGCACCATGCATGATTGCTACCATCTCCTGCAACTCTTCCGCTGAAGATGCAAGTATTACCTGATCATCAGCATAAAGGAGGCATTTGACGAGTAAACCATCCATCGTTACCATTCATTTCAGCTATCGTTACCATTCATTTCAGCTATCGGTTTCTCTATCGCCGATCTTTCAAATAAACTTTCAAAATACTCTTTCCATCTCTTCAGCACGCACGATTCCTCATTTACTATCTTTCCATTCTCGTCTCTGATGGATGTGTGTTCTGAGGATTGAGTTTTTCCTCGAACTGCACGAACGTATTTCCAGAAAAACTTAATGTTTCTCTGGAAATCGTCAGATAATCAGCTATCAAACTCATCTTTATTTTCCTCTTTTTTTCTTTTAACCATTTCTTTCACTATTCTTTTTGACCTGACAAACTCCTTTCTTGCTTCATCTATGTCTACACTCGTTGCTTTTCCCATTCTTTCATTTGCTCTGGCAGCC
Organism: Euclidia mi; assembly: GCA_944739405.2. Lineage (NCBI taxonomy): Eukaryota > Metazoa > Arthropoda > Insecta > Lepidoptera > Erebidae > Euclidia > Euclidia mi. The sequence continues at coordinate 12,836,556 of OX123207.2, read as the reverse complement.
AACCAATCTGACCAAACTTTCTTCTTCTCTGACACTGCTGATTGAACATCCTTGTCCCACCATGTATTCTCAACCTTTCGTATTTTCCTTCTCTTGATCACACCACATACTTCAGACGCTACACATACAACCTCTTCTTTAAAGGCCTACCATAATTCTTCTATATCATTTATGCCATCGATCCTTTCAAATTTTGCTATCAATCTTCGTTTATACTCATCTTTCACATATTTCTCTTGTAGATTTTCTACCTTAATTCTTTCCAAGACCCTATTTTCGTTACGCTCTTGGTGTCGCCATCCTTTAAAGAGCCCACTTATCCGGCTCAACACCAAGAAGTGGTCTGTGTGGATGCCGATCCCTCGATATGCTCTTGTATCCAACACATTCTTTCTCAATCGTTCATCTACTATCATAAAATCAATCATACTTCTTCTAATATTTTTCGCCTCTCGCGTATACATATACACACATCAACAAAGTCTAGGGATATTTTATATTTCATCAAATATCTAAAAATCTATGAAGAATTTTCTGATACAGTAAATAGAAGAATCATAGATTATTTTAAGGTCTTTAATAAAATTAAAAAACATTTCGTGTTTTTTTTTGTTTTAAATAAAAAAAATAATTTTTTTAATCATCATGGAAAATTAGTATGATAACAACAAACATTTCTTCTTAAAAAACTATTAATTTTAATAAAAATGGAAAAAATCTTGTAAAATCTAATCATTAATAATCAGTGTTGCCACCTCTTACATTGAATACACATCGACATCGATTGTTAATACTTAAAATTAAATTGTCAATGTCTTGCTGCGGTATGAGGTCCCATGTCCTTTGCAAGTGTTCGTAAAGTTGTTGTTCAGTCGTCAAATTTGGTGGAAAATCTCTCAAAGCTTTTCGTTGTAACATGTCCCAGGCATGCTCGATAGGATTTAAGTCGGGCGACTGTGCAGGCCAATCCAAAACTTGAATATCGTGCTCTCGGAGAGCGGTCGATACCAGCCGCGCCGTATGGCAAGGAGCATTATCGTGCATGAGTAGAAATTCATGGCCTATTTGAGTTCTGTGTGGGACAATAACGGGCTCTACTACCTCCTCGTGGTATTTTTGTTTAGTCATGCTGCCTTGGATCCAAACGAGTTGGGTTCGTCCGCCAAGACGAATTCCTGCCCACACCATGATTGTCCCGCCTTGGTATGGGTGGACCTCCTGAGGGTGCCGTAGACGGCTAACTCTCCCTGGAGCTCTCCAAACGCGTGTTCTTCGTGAATCCGGGTGAAACCCAAACCGGGATTCATCGGTGAACAGCACCAAAGACCATTGTTCGTCACTCCATGGTAAATGCTCCCGAGCCCACGAAAGCCGCCGACCGCGATTGCCACGTCGCAATGCTGGAACACGCAATGGTCTTCGAGCATGAAGATCAACTTTATGTAACCTTCTTCGCACGGTTTGGTCGCTTACCAGCAGCTGGTGGTCCTCCTGGAGCCTTTGCACTAGTTGCAGCGCTGTGATATTGGGTTGTCTTCTGGCGGTCATTTGGAGAAATCGATCCTGTCTCTGCGTAGTAACACGATATCTACCTGTGTGCTGTTCGGCCACATCTCCAGTACTGCGATAACGTGACCACAACCTTGATATCACATTTTGACTGGTATGTAGGGCCTCAGCAACGACGCGTTGAATTGCACCATTTTCTAACATGCCCACGGCTCGTAATATTTCATCTCGACTCAAATGACGACGTGACATGACTTTTAAAGTTCGTACGTCACGTTAAATTAAAAAAGAAAAACAACTAAAAACCCTTTTCATTAATAATTATAATAAAACAGTTTTAACTTTCTTTAATGTAACGAATTACTAGCAAATTTGCCGCCATATTTTGTTTATTATTTTGTTTTTTTTTCTTTCCATGTTCAAATTTTGAAAATAGAATAAAAGAGGTTTTAATCTGTATATAAACTTTTTGTGGAAACTAACAAGGTTCTAAACTATAAACTCGTAAATAATTTAGGATTAAGATATCCCTAGACTTTGTTGATGTGTGTATATCCTTTTATGATCAATCATGGTGTTTGTCACACAAAGGCTCCAGTCCAAACAAATCTCAAGCAGTACTTTTCCATTTTCGTTCACACTCTCATCACCAAATGCACCTAACACCCTTTCAAATCCATCTCGCTTTACTCCCACCCATCCATTGAAATCCCCTAACAAGATCAATCTTTCATTATCCTTGCAGTTCCTCAAAATCTCCCTTAAACTCTCCTGAAACTCCTGCCTTTCGTCTTGCTCATGTTGTGACATACCCGTAACTATATTGACGGGGGCGTACACCCCCACAATAAAGAGACGAGTAAGTCTTACTTTCATTCTCATCCACAGTAGCCTAGCATTTACACATTCAAACTCTTTTATACACTCATTCATTCGCGCAGACAGTATTACACCAACTCCCTTACAGGCTCTGGTGGTGCTATCTACCCCAGAACAATACGCCGTATATGCGCCATGCTTGGTGGTTTGTGTGAAACCACCTTTTCTTTTTGTTTCATTCACACAAAGAACATCAATATTTCTATCATCCATCATCTGACATACTTCATCCAATTTGCCGTTCACTCCTCCTCCAACATTCAATGTTGCAAACCTGCTCTCCGTAGGCCGCTTTTCGCCCTCGCGGGAAACGAGACGTGATGGGTTGCGAACCGCGTCGCCGCCGTGTGAGGAAATATTATTTATTGTTCCCATTGCGTTCCCACGAGATTTAGGGTTTTTAAATGTCCATCCCCATAGAGCCCTTTACGGGGGTAAGGCGGAATATCACATGTGCCCTGTGACCACCAACACAGGCACCCTCCGTTTGCGACCAGCTTACCCTCTGGCCACGAATCTCTCGGCATGGGTCGGTTTACACCTTAGATCGGGGTTTTGTGTCGGGTATGCTCCCTGAAAGTTGGTTTAATTTCTATTATTTTGTTGGTTTAATTAATAGTATTCCTTCTCCTAGACAGGTTGCCAACCAAGGCTAATGAGGCCCATCTCCCCGAACGTTTGGTTTAATTTCGGAGTTTTCCTTCTCCTAGACAGGTTGCCAACCAAGGCTAACGAGACCCATCTCCCCGAAGCACCATTTAAGACTTGAGAATAAGTACAAGTATTATGAACCAAACCAAAGTAAATTAAGTCTCGATCACTGCGACCGTACCTCAAAGTCCACACAGGATTGTCAGCTGTTACAACTATCCATCCATTATGTATAGGTTCTCCTAGAGACAATTATATTAGCACAGACTATGTACGTTCTAAATACAATAGTAGTGTGTTTTATAAGCAAATATTACATATGTAGGTATTAATATTTATATAACAACTAGAAGATGCTCGCAGCTATGCCCGCATATTTATTTTTAATTAAGCCGTTTCTGTCCGATCCTGTGGAAATTTGTAGAAATCCAAATGCATTCTTTCGGTACCTACCCAAAGAAACATACGTGCCAAATTTCAACTTCTTCCGCCCAATGGTTTTAGCTATACGTAGTCAGTCAGTTACTCATACAAAAATTACATAATTAATTTCATGTAGCGACAGAATGTTGATAACCTTACTAGGTAACCCAGCGGTTACCTAGTAAGGTTATCAACATACTGTCATGCTCACGATATCGTATACCATTGACATTTCGGAGTTTCAATTGTTTATTATCACTTGTTCTGTGCCTTGGAGGGCACGTTAAGCCGCCATTGCAAGTACGGATACATATAAACTGCTATGCAGAGGACTTTCTATACCATTCACTTATGATTTACGAACGTATTATATTTTTAATTATCTCTTGCCTTGCGCCTTGGATTGGAGAGCACCTAAAGCCAACGCTCAGGTTGTTATAAAGACCTTTGATAGTCGTTACGGGGAGTCAGTCCCTTATATTATCTTCTACTGGTCTAGGCCATGGGATATTGCTTTCAATTTAGGTTGCGGAGCTCAGGTAGCAGTCGCTCTATGGTAAACTACTATTCTTCTTCTTACTCGTTAAGGCACGGGCCATGCCTTATACATTTTAATGTACGATATAAATTTATGGCCCTCTTTCACCACTTCTGGATAGGCCATATCTTTCAGATAAATTCAAGGTGAGGTTTGAATAAGAATTACATTTGCACATGTTTTGATAAACATATTTAACAATTACTTATCATCAGACAGCGGTAAATTTGGCCATTAGTTTTCTACTTTTGCATACAAAGTAATTACTTGTACACTTTCAAGATATATTCAATCTTCTTATTATTATCTAAAGATCAACATAGTCGTATTTACGTTAATGAAATATAATATTTACAGAGTGATGTTCGAATATTGTCGTAATCTTCATGACTTATGACGTATACTAAAACATTAATAATATTATTAGTAGGAATATTAATAGATATGTTTTGCGAAATCTTATAAGAAGGTTATCAATCATTCATTCACTATGCCTAAGTTACGTGACCGAAGTTCCGCGACCGAGTTTACGATCCTACGTCCGACATATTCGGCTGATCTGAATCGCCATAAGTGCCGAACTTACGCTCGTGCTACGAACTACGCTTGTGCGCTACTACTAGAAAAGTTGCCGCTGAACTTACGTGGTTACGCCCGACCGAAGTTACGCTGTACGCTATCAGCAATTAAAATAGCATTGCAGGCGTAATCATTCCGAACTTCGGTCGCGTAAGTTCGGTATAGTGTATTTAGACACTAAGAGGCAACTTAAGAAAATACTTGTAGCTAATAATGTTTTTGAGGAGAAACTGAACACTCGACATTAAAGTCTTTTTCAACCCGTCTGGCCTACGTGGTATAGTAGGCGAAATTCTCCTATTGAATCAATACTATTGTGATGCAAATTAGGAGAGGCCTTTGTCCAGCAGTGGAATATGAAAAGCTGATAAATATGTCGGGGCAATAATTATGAAACGGAGTATTTATAGATTTGAGAAGATTTTTCTTCATATGTACGTATTTCCGTCCATCCTAAGGTTGCCTGGATGAAATCGCCCTTGGCGATAAGGTGGCCCGTTGTATGTAAATCGTAGATTTAAGTTAGTTTAGAAATGTACTTTATTTTGGTGTAAAATGAAGAATATTATCTATATATCTTTCTATTTATTTTACGGAATTCCGAACGAATGAGTCCATTCTTCGAGAGCTAGGCATCAAACAGAGGTTATCTTCTATTGTTCAGGCTCGTATACTCACTTTTTCGGACATGTATCACGATGCGGAGACCAGTCTATAGAACGCCTAATAGTTCAGGGTAAAGTAGATGGCACCAGACCCCGCGGCCCACCAATGAGGTGGACAGACCAAATTAAGATCGCTGCCAACCGCGACACGAATACACAAGAAGAGCGGAAAAACGTGACGAGTGGCGTCTAATTGTGAAGCAGGCCACAGCTGTAGATATGACGACCACGACCACTCTGCCAAGATTGTAACGCCTAAGAAGAAGAATCTATTTATTAGCATTTCCGGCTTTATGTTGTATTTCGACAACAGCAAAACTTACCGGGCAAACGTGAAAACCAATCAGAAATCTATTGCAATGTACACAATACAAGTCTATTTTAATGGTTTTTTGTTATATTGACGTTACCTAAATTATTATAATTAGGTTACTGTTTGAAATAGAATTAGTTTTTATTATAAGTCAAATCGATTATATCGATTAAGTAACATTTTGTTTAGCCTATTGACAATTTCTGACAATGGTCACACTGAACTGTCAACTTCCCCTTCCGGAAAAAGACGTTTTGGATTTTGGGCTAGCTCCGTTTGTAATATTGTAATAAATTGATCGCCTTTTGAATTAACGCGAATTGAATTAACTTGTAAATACTTATAATTGCCGCTTTTGACTTCCGGCAAGGTTGTGATAAATTGGTGATATATTGAACATTGAACTTTGTAAAACACGTGTGTGAATTCCTGATTGGTGCCCGAGGAGAAGGACTACGCTGAACTGGACACTGGTATTCGATTCTCTTGTTATTTTGGCCAAAATTATGAGTTAATCTTATAGGTCCATTCAAGAACAGCATGAGTAAGAGTTGGTAAGACATTTTATTAATATTAGGATTATAATTCATCGCTGTGCTACCACAGTAAAAGTGTTTAGATCCTTTGCCTTGGGCTAAGACTGGATGAATTAATCGCTTCCACTGATCTCTGTATAAAACTTACCCATTCTTAGCCCAAACTCTAGACATAATTTTTGGTGCAGAGCTGTAGTTGAAATTTAGCCGCTGTTGCATTACTGAGTACAAACATCAGATTGGTTTAAGCTTGTATCTTATCACCTTGTAGTCAGTATTGTAGTGTTTGTCAGGTCAGTTTTTGCCTAAAATACATATTATTTATTTGTATAAGTTGACCTACATAACTTGAAACACATGTCATACATAACCTCAATCAGTAATTGTTTGATTTAAATTGTTGAAATCTAGCATAGATTTGTTGCTGTTACTATTAATAGGTCACTTTGATTGGATACACATCAGTTATATGTATCAATTGACTTATTTTATTGCATATATTGATATATTAAGTTTGAACCTTACATTGCTAAACCTTGTTATAATATATAGATAATATTGCTAAGTAACACATATTCTGTGCTTACTTACTATTGTATATCTCAAATAACACAGCCAGTCTGTCTTTTGCAAGTAATTAGTTAATTTATTTGAATATTTAACTCTAATTAACTTATTTGAAGTTTCAACTTTTGATAACTTTGACTTTGTTTTGTGTCAATATATATTAAAACTATTAATTTTGTTGGACAGAAGATACCTGTCACTTGCTTGTACCAGAAGTAAACAGGCTAATACTTTGTTGGTTTCAAAGAATAAAGAAAAATTAAGTTTTGATTGTTAATATTATTTAACGTTTGTCCGGGCTCTTTTGAATTTTGATTATGTCAGCTATCAAAGACTTGCGTGCGGCTGCTGGTACTATTGCATCAGATTTGCGCTGGTTTGCCTTGGCCAGTGCCTTAGTGAACCGGCCTGATCGCCAGCAGGCCTTACTACAAAGGTACGAGCGGATCGATGATCGCCTGGCAAGTGTGGAACAGCAGTTCTACACTTTCAGCGCTTGCTGTCTCGAAGTGTCAGTCAATGATTTCACCGCTGACCAGGGAAATAAGGTCAGCGAAGACTATGCCCAGGTCATAGACCTGTATGATGCTGTCTCCAATAGTGCAAGACAACTAGTTGCCGATAGGGACGGGCAACCCGGCTTGAAGCAGGAGCTTCCTATGACAGCACCGGGGCTGGTGAGTAGGCTCCCTACCTTAGACCTCCCCCATTTTGATGGCTGCCTAGGAAGCTACCTGGGCTTCGTTAATTTGTTCGACAGCCTGGTCAATGACAGGGCTGACCTTCGGCCAGCACAAAAATTGGCATATTTAATGTCGGTTCTGGATGGGGAGGCTAAGGGCCTCATCCAGCATCTGCCCGTGTCTGACGAGGCGTACCAGACGGCTCGGGACCTAATCACCCGTAGGTACCATAATAAGCGTGGCTTCGCCGACACGCACATCGAGCAGATTTTGGGTTTGCCGACGCTCACCCGGGTCTCTGGGTTGCGCACCCAACTTTTGAACCCGCTCTTGGTGGCCATCAACGCACTTAAGTGCCTTGACCTGCCTGTGGACCAATGGTCCTATCTATTGGTGCACATTGTACTGAAAAAGCTGCCTGCCGACCTGAGGTCGCGTTTTGAACAGCGCTTTGGTGGGGATAGCGCGACCCATCTGCCCCCCTTTGCTGACCTGGAGAGATTCCTGGAGGATGAGTGCCGGGTCTTGGACAACTCCGGTGGTGACACGCCGGCTAAGTCGCAGCCGCCCAAGGTCAAGGAGCAGGCTCGCGTTCACACCCTTGCCAATGTTGACCGGCGCCCTCTTCGCTTTGCGGTCACGCAGAGCCCAGCGGAATGCTCCTACTGCAAGGTCACAGGGCACAGAACGGCCAGTTGCAGGGCATTTTTGGACCTGCATGTCGCCTCTCGTAGGCGCATCGCGAATGGCCGCCGCCTTTGCTTCTCTTGTTTGGGGTCCTACTACCAGCGAGACTGCCCAAACTCTCGCCCCTGTCCTCACTGTGGAGGACAGCATTTGGACATTCTCTGCATGAATGCCAGAGAGGTGGGCCGCTTGTCCAACCAGCCGACGCCGCGCACGGGCGGGTGTTTTGAAGGTGGCAGCCGAGGCTTACCGGCGCGCAGCCGAGAGTCATCTCGCTTAATTGATCGCCGCTCACCCCGCTTGGAGAACCGTAGCGTGCGCATGCCTCCTCTCTCTCACGCACCTGAATGTGCGACCTCGCAACGTCACCAGCACCATGACTGCTGCCTCAGGTATTCCCTCCTTTGGGGGAGCGTCCCCGCCTTGACTCGCGCCCACCTCGTTTTGGGCGGGTGCGTCATTATGACCCCCCACAGATGGCGCGCGGATCGAGTCATCGCGCTTTTGAGGACTTCAAGCCGCACCCTCATTTTGACTTGCTTGGTCCTGGCCAACGGTCGCCGCCCAGGCAACAATAGGTCATTGACCCCTGCCCTATAACGCCAACCTCCCCCATTGAGACCATTATCCTACCAACGGTTGCTGTTAGGGTCTGGGGACCCACGGGGACCTCTGTTGTTGTCCGTGCTATATTGGACACCGGTTCACAAGGTTGCATTGTTTCCACTTATTTGGTAGGGCAGGTTAAATTAAATATGGGCTCTTTTCCGAATTGTACACGGGGTATAGGTGACGTAGCCTCTAATGTTGAAGGGCAAGTTAAGGTTTTGTTTGGCCCTGTTGAATCTTCACACCCGAGGATCAAAACCTCGGCTATTGTGTTGAAGAATATTTTGGGTATGCATCCACAGAAACAGCTACCTACTGCTGTGGTGAATTTGACATCGGGATTGGAACTGGCAGACCCCATATTTGACTCACAGGGACAAATCGACTTGTTGATTGGCTCTGATGTCCTCGGTGGAATTTTGATTGGTGGGAAACGGGTCTTGGTGCCAAACGGTTTGACTGCCATCCCAACCATATTTGGATTTGCTTTGATGGGACCTGTACCTAAGGACCCCCCTCCACCTGAACTTGATAATTTGTTGGCTGTAGGCTCTGCTCTCTCTGATGCGGTTCAGAGGTTTTGGGAAGTAGAGGCAAGTTCAAGCTGCCCGTTTGAATCCAGAACATGAGGAGTGCGAGCTGTTCTTCCAGAACAACACGGGTCGACTCCGTTCTGGTCGGATCATTACGAGGCTACCCTTTCTGTCTGTTCGGCCTCCGCTTGGTGAGTCACGACCTTTAGCCGAAAAGAGATTGTTGGCTATGGAGCGTCGCATGGGTCGTGATCCGGAGCTCAGACAGAAGTACATTGAGTTCATGAGAGAATATGAACAGTTGGGACACATGTCTGTGTCAAATTTGGATTGGCGTTCCGTGGAGCACTACTTTCTCCCGCATCATGCGGTATTGAAGCCATCAACTGGCAAGCTGCGCACAGTGTTTGATGGTTCTGCGCAGACTTCAACAGGCGTATCCTTGAACCAGTGCTTGCATTCTGGTCCCAAGTTGGTCAAGGACCTTTGTGACGTCATCACGAGCTTCCGACGACATCAGATTGTCTTTGTGGCCGACATAAAAATGATGTTCAGGCAGACTATTATCCACCCTGATGACCGTCGCTTCCAGCTGATCCTTTGGAGAGAGTCTCCTCGCGATCCCATGGTCGTCTACGAGCTCAATACTAATACGTACGGGTTAAGGTCAAGCCCCTACTTGGCAATACGTTCTCTTTGGGAGCTCGCAGACCGCGAAGGCTTACGTTTCCCACGAGCCTCCGCCATCCTGAAGGACGATATTTACGTCGATGACATTTGCTCGGGCGCCTCCACAGCGGACGAGGCGATCCTCCTGCGGGACGAATTGATACGTATTTTGGCCTCCGCTGGTTATGAGTTGCGTAAATGGATTTCCAACTCACCAGCGCTTTTGGAAGGCTTGCCAGAGGATAATCAGCAGGATCCACATTTGTTTGAGATTGTTGACAACCCCGCCATGATGGCTGTTCTCGGCGTTCAGTACAGACCAGTCCAAGACATCTTTACGTATAACGTAGACTTGAAATTGCCTTGTTCTTGGACTAAACGTCTCGTATTGTCTACTGTCGCCAGAACCTTTGATCCGAACGGTTGGATCTGTCCAATTATATTTTGGGCAAAATGCTTCTTGCAGAAGCTTTGGGCAGCAGGATTGACCTGGGACGAACCTCTGCACGGCACTCTTGTTGAGGAATGGACCCCCTTTGTATTCTCACTTCCTGCCGTTAACGAGATCTCCTTGCCTTGTCCCATCCTTCCTCCCGGGAAGTACAAAGCCACCCTTCACGGGTTTTGTGATGCCTTGGAACGTGGTCACGCGGCCGTGGTGTACTTGCGCACAGTCAGTGCCTCAGGTCAGGTGAGAGTTTCCCTGATCATGGCGAAGAGCAAGGTAGCACCCCTTCGGACATCTTTGACCATTCCGAAATTGGAGCTCTCGGGAGCAGCACTACTTGTACTACTTGTACGCTTATTGAACCACGTGTCTAACACTTTGGGTAAAAGCATTTGTATTAATGGGACTTACGCCTGGACAGACAGCCAAATTGTTCTTAGTTGGTTGAAGGCTTCTGTCCACACCTTGGAGGTATTTGTCGCTAATCGCGTTTCCCAAATCCAGAAATCTGAAATCAAACTTATTTGGAGACACGTGCCAGGTGAGCTCAACCCCGCTGATTGTGCCTCGCGTGGATGCTTGACGCCTAGTTTGATAGGTCATTCGCTGTGGTGGAGTCCGGAATGGTTGAGTCGACCAGAAATTGATTGGCCTCGAACGCCAGTTTTGAATGCTTCTAATTTGCCGGGTCTACGAACACTCGCTCTTGAGAAGGTGGAATGCGCCTTCGACCCCGATTTTTTGTTGAATCGTTACAGCTCCCTCGACAAGTTGTTAGGTGTCACTGCTTGGATAAAGCGTTTTGTTTTTAACTTTAGGCACCCACAACAGAAAAGACTGACACCGTTTCTCTCACCACAGGAACGATAGGAGTCCCTCACCTTTTGGGTTCGTTCTGTGCAATTGGCGCAGTTTGAGAAGGAGATTGCTATCCTTAAATCAGGGAGATTGAAATTGACGGGAGCTGTCTCTAAATTGAACCCCTTTTTGGACGATACGGGTCTCTTGCGCGTTGGAGGGCGCCTCAAGAACGCCAACCTCCCTTACGGGGCAAGGTTGTTACCCAAGGAGGGTCATTTGATACGCTTGTTGGTAACTGACCGTCACCTTAAAAATTCGCATACTGGTTGTAATGCTTTGTTGGACATTTTGCAACGCGAATTTTGGATCTTGTCTGCCCGAAGAATTATTCGGAGTGTAGCCTTTCGCTGCATCCCTTGCTATAAGCTCAAGGCTTCTACCATGCAGCCGTTGATGGGGGACTTACCGGCAGATCGCGTAACTGAGAGCAGGACATTTGACGGTGTTGGCACGGACTTCGCTGGTCCCTTCTTGGTGAAAACGTCGACACTTCGAAACAGCAAGACTGTTAAGGCCTACTTGTGTGTTTTTGTTTGTCTTTTCACAAAGGCCGTACACTTGGAACTGGTCTCCTCGCTTACGACCGAGGCGTTTGTAGCCACATTTGACAGATTTGTATCCCGCAGAGGGCTGCCTGCCTTGATCCGTTCTGACTGCGGCACTAACTTCAAGGGCACCTATAATTATTTGAATGATGTTGTTAATTTTCTTGAAACCAACAAGGCTGATATAGGTGATAGGCTTGCTCGACGTGGGATAAATTGGTTGTTTTCCCCACCAAATTGCCCACACTGGGGTGGTATTTTTGAGGCCGCTGTAAAATCGGCCACAACACACTTGTGCAGGGCAATCGGTGAGTCTGTCCTTACATTTGAGGAACTCGCAACTGTGTTTTGTAAGATTGAGGCCGTTTTGAACTCTCGGCCATTGTGCCCGATCTCCTCAGATCCGAATGATTTTGAGGCCCTTACGCCGGGCCATTTTTTGATTGGTTGCCCACTTGTCGCCTTGCCTGAGAACCCCTATATTGATACGAGACCTGGTCGTCTCTCGCGTTTTGAATTGGTACGCCAGATTACTCAGAGCTTTTGGAAACGCTGGAATTTGGAATATTTGCACATACTCCAGCAACGCGTTAAGTGGACCGACAAGACCGGACCACCCAAGATTGGTGACCTCGTTTTGATCAAGGAGGCTAACCTTCCGCCACTCAGATGGCGCAGGGGGTGCATCCTTCGTTTGGTAACTGGGACTGATGGAGTTCCCCGATTTGCTGAGGTCTTGGTGGACGGTTCGATTCTGAGGAGAGCGGTTGCAACATTGTCACGTCTATCAACTGCTTAGCGGACCGGTAGGCCGGTCCGGGGCGGGTGGATGTTTGAAATAGAATTAGTTTTTATTATAAGTCAAATCGATTATATCGATAAAGTAACATTTTGTTTAGTCTATTGAAAATTTCTGACAATGGTCACACTGAACTGTCAACTTCCCCTTCCGGAAAAAGACGTTTTGGATTTTGGGCCAGCTCCGTTTGTAATATTGTAATAAATTGATCGCCTTTTGAATTAACGCGAATTGAATTAACTTGTAAATACTTATAATTGCCGCTTTTGACTTCCGGCAAGGTTGTGATAAATTGGTGATATATTGAACATTGAATTTTGTAAAACACGTGTGTGAATTCCTGATTGGTGCCCGAGGAGAAGGACTACGCTGAACTGGACACTGGTATTCGATTCTCTTGTTAGTTTGGCCAAAATTATGAGTTAATCTTATAGGTCCATTCAAGAACTGCATCAGTAAGAGTTGGTAAGACATTTTATTAATATTAGGATTATAATTCATCGCTGTGCTACCACAGTAAAAGTGTTTAGATCCTTTGCCTTGGGCTAAGACTGGATGAATTAATCGCTTCCACTGATCTCTGTATAAAACTTACCCATTCTTAGCCCGAACTCTAGACAGTTACATACCATAAATTAAAATTCAAATAATGCATAATTTTAAGAGACTGACTGTCGCGGGGTATCTCTAAATATTATTCAGATAAAATACAGCGTATAGTGTACTTTCAAACTGCTCCATCTATTCATCAACATATTATTAATCGAATTCAAATTGGTTAAGCAGCACCAAATATTACCCTGAGATGGGTAAGAAAGACAAAAATGTAAGTTTGATTATGGCTTGGTACTCGTATCAAGTAGAAATTAAGCAATTAGGAAAATATACCTACCCCTTTTGAACTTTCAGACAAATGCTTTAACTTTATTTACGTGCAAAGCCGTGTTAATAAATCAATGTTGTCTGAATAAAGTGGCATGGTGACAAAAATATTAGTTACATTAATATGTAATTTGTAACAAAACTCGATAAATATGCCATAATAAATTATATACGAAAAAGCTTGTCAAAGTAAAACCCACTTAGTCATCATATTACTAGGTTCAATGCCTTTGTATAGAGGACGTTGACAAGAAACTAACATAAAATTACTGAACAATCTATAGCATTTTTGTTACAGTAAAATGCATTGTTTAAATTGGAATTAATTGATGTATTTTCTGTTTTCAGGTAAGCATTTACGTTTAAAACTGCGATCAAATATTAGAAAATAAATGTACGTAAGTGGCATTGGTAAGTTTTTAATTGTTAGTAATGATACTCGCAACTTATTTCGAAATCGTACCCACTTCAGTCGCAATAGTAGTAATGCTTTGGCGTCACTTGACATACAACACCATTCGTGTCAGTTTAAAAAGATTTCGGCAAAGGTTTTCAAAATTATTTTATCTCCACACGCGGGCGTCTTACAATAACACCGCTTATTTTTAACGCTCACTACTAAGTTTTTATCGTAGCGGTTTGGCAGCGTACATAATACTGGGATTCCTTTTCTATTTCTCTGTAATATAAGATATATAAAAATAAAACCTTGACTGCCTCCGTGGTCCAGTGGATAGCATATGCGTCTGCTGATCGGAGGTCCCGGGTTCGATTCCCGTGTCGAGCATAGTGTTACTGAGTTTTTCCGAATTCTCAGCAGCAGCTGGGAGTCTGGCAATGTGCCCGGTAACGGCAATAGGCTCGCGCCCTATTACGGGCCCTAAAATTTCATGATTTCATTTGATGATTTATATGATATATAAATCATCAATTTATATGATTTATATTTTTTTTTATGATATATCACAAATATAATATGTAGGTATGTAGACATTATGTCCAATTAAATAGCTTTTAATAAACTAAGGGACCTAAAAATCCATGGCGATCCATAATAGGGGGCGAGCCTATTGCCGTACCGGGCACATTACCAGACTCCGTGCTGCTACTGAGAATTTCCTAACGGAAAAACCCAATAACACTGCCCGACCCGGGGATCGAACCCGAGACCTCCCAATCCCACGCGCACATTTATGCCGCGAGACCAACGAGGCAGTCTAAGAAGATTTATTAAATTACCCTTTTCTTTATGTGATTGCCTATAGGCTTGTTAATACAAGACAAGCTTTTAAAACTGATACTAAAAAAAAAACAAAAGTGTTTTAAAAGGTTCCACCAGAAGAAAGAACCCTAAATTTGCAGACGTAACAAAAAACGTTCTCGGATAAAGATAAGATTTATAAGCATTACTTTTATAAAATATTTATCATAAAATCTAGAAGTTAAGCATTATAACATTTTACTGTTCCTACGGGATATATACCACGTACCTTTGTTTTGAGTAACCGATATTTCGGCACTGTTGCAAGCGCCATGTTCACGGACGTACTGAAGTAATGCGGGTGGATGAATGTTTGTAAACAAGTGAACCGGTCTACCCGCTTTCTTACTCGTTTATTGCGCGCACAACCACTACCACCGTTTTCACTCACGCACTGTACTCGATCGCGACACACTGTACTCACTACGTCGGCTCGTGATTTATGTTTAAAAAAATAACAATAAAAAAATAATAACATAATCTATTCTATTCTATTCTTGTATTGTACTTGTAATATATCACAGGTACAATTGCTGGAATACATTATGCCTGAACTATATATTTATATTAGAGTACCGTAACATTTTTATGCCGATAAAGACGTGGATTGAGATAAAATAATACGTAATAGAGATAAAAATAAAGCCGGTGCTTTACATTTTGTTATTACAGCAATTGTAAGCTGCTATTGCTTTAAGTTATACTAGATGAGCCCGCGGTTACTCCCGCGTTATTTAAGGCTACTGGTCTGCTCCAGTGGCTCATATAGCCGTATCGTGATGTTATACAGGGTGTTTGGCACATGGTTGTCCAAATGAAGTAGGGATCTGGTTTGGGCCATTGCCAATGCGTTGGACTCAGGCAAATTAAATTCTGTCTCACAGTTTCAGCGATATGATTTTTTTTAATATTTTAAAGAAAAACCCAGAAATTTGGACTAATATTGAAAAAAAGTTAAACGAATATGGGTTTAGCTATCGTAGTGATATTTTTTATTTTAGTTAACTATTGCTACATTTTATTAAAATAACTATTTCCTGTAGAAACCTTGTAAAAAAAAATATAACAGGCTGTCAAAGTTTCGAAAAGAGCTAATAACGGAACAAAGTTCAATTTTGTATGATAAAAAAAAAATAATAGTGATGGAGGTTTTCCACTTCTTTAAAAACTTTTTTAGTTCATACCCTTTAAAATGGTGTATCATAAGCCTATAAAAGCATTCAATAAAAAAAAATGCCAATTATTCTCGACCGGCCGAAAACATTAGAAGATGGTTTTACCTACATTGCACCTATTTAAGGAATTAAAATTACGTGAAACAACTTAATATGCTATTTCACTCTTGCGCAGCACAAAATCTTTTTTTTACCGTTGAATACCTTTTGTTGCCATACAAAAAAAAATTTAATGAGGGAAAAAATAATATTTTGCACCCAAGTCATACACTTTACTTTTCATCACTCACTATGAGAAAATAAAAGATGTCTCGTTGTAATATCATTATTTCATAAAACAGAGTAGGTACCAATTACATAAATTAAAATTAAATAGTATCTTATAAAAAAACAACTAAATACTTTTTACATCTGAGACATTTTCGCAATTATGAAAATTTATTAGCCTACAGTTTATTCCGCGCGTTTTTAATTTGATTTCTTTCGTTTTATGCGCGTCTAAAGGCCGTCGAACCAGGCAATCTTTATTAAAACAAAATTTGCGTTCGATTTATTTGGCGCTGAACACTACGATATTCCAAATTCAAAAAGTGCGCGGTAAAGATAATTGGAACCAAGTCATCCTTTTCGTATATTTGTTATCGTCAAATTCACCGTCTCTGTAATCAGTTAGATAATTTTATTCAGTTGTGTACAGCAATGGCGACTTATCATCGGAGAAATTTGCAGTTTTGCAGTATTGGTTTTTTCGTTAGGAAATTCTCACGGAGGAAGTTTCCTCCGTGAGAATTTTACCTTTATTTTTTTTTTTTTTTGTAACAAATTACCGGTTTCCCGTAAATGCCGATAAGTATTAGATAATGTACGGCGATATTCCTTTGAGTACGGTAAATCCTTTGAGCTGCGCGTGCATTGGAGTTTGCACTTCCATATGCCATCAAAATGTCTGCATATTCTTCATTAGAATAAGTCGCCATTGCTTTAAACAACTCAATAAAATTAATCTAACTGATTACAGAGACGGTGAATTTGACGATAAAAAATATACAACAAGGACGACTTGGTTCCAATTATCTTTACCGCGCACTTTTTGAATTTGGAATATCGTAGTGTTCAGCGCCAAAGAAATCGAACGCAAATTTTGTTTTAATAAAGATTGCCTGGTTCGACGGCCTTTAGACGCGCATAAAACGAAAGAAATCAAATTAAAAACGCGCGGAATAAACTGTAGGCTAATAAATTTTCATAATTGCGAAAATGTCTCAAATGTAAAAAGTATTTAGTTGTTTTTTAAGTAGTTGGTACCTACTCTGTTTTATGAAATAATGATATTACAATGAGACATATTTTATTTTCTCATAGTGAGTGATGAAAAGTAAAGTGTATGACTTGGGTGCAAAATATTATTTTTTCCCTCATTAAAATTTTTTTTTGTATGGCAACAAAAGGTATTCAACGGTAAAAAAAGATTTTGTGCTGCGCAAGAGTGAAATAGCATATTAAGTTGTTTCACGTAATTTTAATTCCTTAAATAGGTGCAATGTAGGTAAAACCATCTTCTAATGTTTTCGGCCGGTCGAGAATAATTGGCATTTTTTTTATTTATTGAATGCTCTTATAGGCTTATGATACACCATTTTAAAGGGTATGAACTGAAAAAGTTTTTAAAGAAGTGGAAAACCTCCATCACTATTATTTTTTTTTTTTTTAATCATACAAAATTGAACTTTGTTCCGTTATTAGCTCTTTTCGAAACTTTGACAGCCTGTTATATTTTTTTTACAAGGTTTCTACAGGAAATAATTATTTTAATAAAATGTAGCAATAGTTAACTAAAATAAAAAATATCACTACGATAGCTAAACCCATATTCGTTTAACTTTTTTTCAATATTAGTCCAAATTTCTGGGTTTTTCTTTAAAATATTAAAAAAAATCATATCGCTGAAAATGTGAGACAGAATTTAATTTGCCTGAGTCCAACGCATTGGCAATGGCCCAAACCAGATCCCTATTTCATTTGGACAACCATGTGCCAAACACCCTGTATATTATATAGCCTTCCTCGAAAAATGGGCAATCTAACACTGAAAGATTTTTTTAAACCGGATCAGTAGTAGGAACTACTACTATTTAGGTACACATTACTATTAGTATTTATTTAGGTACACAATTTACTATAATATACTAATGAAAAAAAAATTAATAAGCCCTAGGAATATAATTATTTTGTATCGCGAGGACTTTACAAACATGCCAATGGACACAAAGTCTTTCAAATGTATTGTTAATTTTTTTTCATTGTATTATAATCATATTCAATTCTACTCCTTATAAGGTAATACATTTTGCATGCCGCTCTAGCACGTTTGATCATGATGACACAATACCTTACCTGTGTATATGAAATAGTTTATTTTGCGATATATGGGTAACCATATATCGCAAAATAAACTATTTCATTTCAAAGTACACCCACACAATTTAGAGATCACTCAAAGTATTGTCTCTTGTGGTCAAGCTGTCAAGCGGCGAGGCGGCCGCTTATACCACACTAACGCCAACCCGTAGTCAAAACATACATTTTGCCCCTTAAATAGCACGCTGATTTGGTCGAAATCTTTGAAAATTATAAGATTCTTCTGTCGGTACTGCCTTATTAGTTAGTTACCTTTTAACATTTACACGTGTACTCTGAAAGCGTTAAGGTGTCATCCCGGAAAATTGTTTTGTTTCTAGAAATATTCCTCTAGCTTTTCTTTGGCAGTAAAGGGTGACAGTAAAGGACGCCGGTACCCTTTATGTCACTTAAACCTACGTCTAATTAATTGTTACTTAAGACTGACTTGAAAAGAAAGCTACCTAATTTATAGCTGAGCTAGCCATTGACTAGATTTTGATATCAGGTAATCTACAATTGAAAATAAAGAAAACAGCAATGAGTGCAATGACCTCGTCAGGTTTACGCGAATCGAGGATAGCATAAATATGCTAACCGCGGCTAGGTAGCCGTGATATGATTGTATTTTTTTTTAATACCCTTCTTGTAGTTCTGCACCACTCAAAGTTGAGTTTGGACTCGGGCGGAGACACGATGTGCGATTCCCGAAACATGTTCAAGCCTACGTCTTTAAAACCACCGCGGTGCCTTTGAGCTCACTAAGCAGCGTAGTCACGCGTATCTACCACAGTGTGATCCATTTCCTGACGTAAACGTTCCATGATATTTACGCCTAGAAAATCATACTAACAGTCGGATAACCTGGTTAGGAAAGGCAGCGATTGCCTAGTAGAGATACCAACAAACTGCTATGCAGAGCTGACTTTTCTAAGTTATGTGAGTATTAAATTGTAAAGTGTCACTTGCCTCTTGCCACGTTTGCCACTTGTCCTTTGAGCACGTTAAGCCATCAGTCCCGAATGTCATGGAGATCTTTGACATTTGTTATGAGGAGTCCGTAGCTCTGAATGAACTGACGCTGGTCTAAGTCATGGAATATTGCCATCCCTTTGGGTTATGGAAGTCAGACAGGCAGTCGCTTTATGGAAAAGCTATTCATTCAAATCTAGTTAGACTAGTAACCGGACCTCAGGCTATAACTGGGATAGCAATAAGAATATGAGTCAAAAAACTAGGACAATTACTCTTCCATTTATTTGCTTATTTTGATATAATTTTCACTGAAAACCTTCAAAGATAGCATACAACCCTATTCAAAAATTGCGTCGCTTATATTTCTACAGCACAAAGGCTCATCCTCTTATATAAAACTAGAGTGAAGAAGTTATTAGTTTCAGAGTTTCGCTTGCCTCATAAGGCTGGATTTCTACCTGTTGTAGTACTAATATTAGATTCATAACTATATCGTATAAACGATTATTAGTTATTTTCGTAACTCAAATATCACTTAGAGAATTCTTGGCATTTCTGAGTGACAGTCCAAATATAGCCTATAGTAATTTAGTTTATTGTAATATTTGACATTTAACTTGGTAGGTATATTGATGTTATTGAGTGGAACATTCGACACTGAACGTAGCTTTTGATAAGAGTAAGGAAGAGAAAATTTGAAGCTGCGGGTAACTTTTGTTATGAGCAATTAATGTATTTTTCTATTAATGAGACCTTAAAATAATATTCCTTGTTTTGTAGATACCTAAGTTATAACTTTTATAACTTATTAAGTTTCTAGGTTTAGATCAAGCTCTGTGTTTATATTGTTATATTCTTCATTTATTGTACCACATACACACCACGATCTAGCCCAAAAGTAAGCAGTAGTTACTTGTACTATGGGTACTAGACAATGTTTAAACACACATGTACCTTTACATTGTAAATGATATACCTTTTTATTGTAAATGCATACATAATATACATAGAAACACCCAGACCAAATCAAAAAATTATGTTCACGCACACAAATGTCTGACATGAGCGGGAATCAAACCCATGACTTTCGGTATGGCAGTCTACACAGTTACTCTCACGCTTCGCCACTGGGTCGTCAAGTAATTGAATTTATATGATGACAACGATTACTTGTAAATTTGGACAGTGTGTGTACTCACTAAGGAGTGATTTATAATATCTCATCTTTTAGGTACTACAACAGGCATTCAAACTTTGTTTAATAATTCTTAGTTTTTGTAGCATGAAAATGCTAGCATAGCTATGAAAATTTGACGATAAGCATATTAAAAAATTAGCTCCAAAATTTTGGCGTGAGTTACGGTCGCGTTTAAGCGTACGCAAGATTTTGCCTATGGGCTCATGTACGTAGAGCCTTATATGTCAAATTTGTCGGTTGTTTACGTAGCATGTTGAGTCGTCTATCTGTATCAGTTAGGAGCCTTGCCAGCGTATTAAGCGCCGCGTAAATCTGGTACCAACACTTAATAATAAATTCCCGTTTGTTGAAATGGTACAATATAATTATGAGCTATTTTTTTTTTATAGATATTGATACTTAAGATCAAAATCATTTTGGACTCCAGACTCCAAAGCGAAGGTTTTGGATTGCATCCAAGACAGCGCTAAGATTATGGTGATGAAGTATTTAGGTATCATAAAAATATGAAATTGATAAATTATACGCTGGACCGCATTTCATCATTCTTATGTTGAGCACAAAAGAAGGTATCGTCCAATTTACTGAAAATTTTGTTAAAACTCAGTTTTTATTTTACATGTTCAGTTATTATATCAGATATCAATAAAACGGTTTTTATACTAAATTGGGATTTGCCTTCAAAAACAATGTTTGGGTATACAAATAAAAAGTAATAACATCCATACAGGTATTAAGCACAAAATCATACACGATATTCATACAGGTATCTAGCTCAAATAAATTTGGGTAAACAATTTATATATGGTAACGAAGGTGAATTTCTACTATATTGATGCAGTGAAATTAATACACGGATTTGTATTGGAATATGTAATACTCATATACACGGCTTGTGAATTCGTTCGATTAAATATAATATTACCTATGCATCACATTTTATTGCATACAGAACATAAAAGTAAGGTCGTTGAAATGAGAATATCACACATTCAACCATTTCTGCGTAATCCATGACACTCTCCACATCAAACTATCACATTATTTTGCGAATTATTCTTAGCATTATTGCTTTTCATGGCATCGTCCCGCTATCTCTTATATATTGTGTCGTTCCCACAACCAGCGGATTTGGTCCTTTGCCAACTGTCTAGTGTGAACCGACTTTGTCTGAGAAAAACTCGATTTGTGTCTCATATAATGACCGAAACGAATTGTTATAGTTTTTTGTTGTCCCCGTTTCTCTTGTTCGTAGTGGGTCTACGCCGTCGCTAGCTACGACGTAGCGGCTACGGCGTAGCGAGCTTACTGTGTTCACATTAGTGTTTATGTTTTTAGGATGCCGTATCTGGCGGGTAGAACGGGACCCTCTCATTTAGCCTTCGCTATTGTCCCTTTGTTTGTTGTCGGGCTGTATCTCATAAATCGCAATAGGCAGAGCACAGGATACTTAAAGGCAGTAAGTTGAAATTTTCAAAGCCTATCAATAACAAAAAGCGAAACTGTGAATACATACATTTGATATTTTAAAGGTGCTTAGTTTAATATATTATTTAGCCAATAATAATAATAATAATCAGTACGATGAACACTTATTAGTTATTTTGAAAATACACAGTATTGTATATGTTTTACTGTGTTACGGCTACAATTCTAGTATGTCTTAGATTTTCACATCTCATTGAGTTACGATTCAATTTGGCGATAATTTAGCGTCATCGCATTGTAAAACCTATTTCTTTGAATCTTTAGGATAATAAGTCTAACACTAGAGACGGCCACACACTCTTTTGGAGGAACTGAAAAGAAAAACCTTATTCTAATCTTGCAACCACTCTACCAATATAAATGAGGCTTTAGCAACATCTCGTAGTGCCCCTCAATTTACTTAAACACTTAGTTGACATAATTGTATTACCACGGGCCACTTATTAGCATTTTTTATTTTTACGTATCTTGTTTTTAAATGAGGATGACATTTGTATGTTTTTGTGCATTTTATTCATGTTGTGTGAGCTGCGTATGTTTTATGTTAATCGTATTTTATTTTTGCTGTTCTTAAACCTTTATTAATCATAATCATCAGCCCTGTATATAAACTATCCCACTGGTGGGCACGGGCTTCTTCTCACTATGAGAAGGGTAAGGCCATAGTCTACCACGCTGGCCTAGTGTGGGTTGGCGGACTTCACATGTCTTTCGAGAACATTATGGAGAACTCTTAGACATGCAGGTTTCCTCACGATGTTTTCCTTCACCGTTTAGCAAGCGATAATTAACAATTTAATACGCAAATAACTTCGAAAAGTCATTGGTGCGCGCCGTGGATTCGAACCTGGGCCCTCTGCGTAGCAGTCTGTCGGTCTCTCCACTAGGCTAACGCTAAATAGATTTTTTATAATAAAGTATCGTTATTACATCTATTATAATAATCATAAAATATTAATATGTTTCACAGGCTTTTTTAGGTTTAGGTGAAAAAGTTAATGAAACTCAAACTATAATAGTGAGACAAAAATCTCATATTGTTAATTTTGCTGTCATACTCAATACATGAAGGTACGATGAATGAGTTTCGTTAGCACCGTGTAACCTTCGCTCCGTATGGTGACGAATTAAGAATACAAACTGTCACTTCCCCATTCTATTCCGTAGATGTCGTAAGAGGCGACTGAGGTGAATACAGAAACCCAATAGTATTCTTGGGAAGAGACGGAAAACACGACGTCAAATCCTATGACTACCCGTCAGGCCAGCATGATATAATAGGTCAATTTCTACTTTTTTTATATAGATTCACGCCTGTATTGGGTATACAGGCGTGAATCTAGGGGATACTACTCTCTACTGATAACATTTCCCGACGTTACACCTTGAAAAATTACAAATATTTTGGGCCCAAAATGTGTGTAAAGGAATTATCGTACTTATATTTGCTAAACTCAAATGCATGTAGTGCACAATGAATCGTAGTAGAACATGATTTCACATTTAACTTTTACACGAACAATGCATCTTTGCATAAGACTTTAATCTCATTCACGGTTTTACCCAATCAGTCAGGTAGCATTCTATATACCATTAGCATGACTATATTATACCGTAGGGATACACTTTAATTAATGAACTAGGAGGTGGCGCTGAATTTTAGGAAAACACGTTCTTTGTTCGATCAAATGTATCTTCATCACAGTTACATGCTTCCATATAAACGTGGTACCGTTACACATATGGACGTATATATGGGCGCACTGAGATGGTTTGTTAAAGCATAAACGTAGAGCAGAGCCATCTATATGGCTAAACGATAACTAACCCGGAAGTTAATATTATTTTAATGTAATTTTAACTAAATAACCAGAAAAATATTAATTGCATTTGCTTGTTATTAATATTATATAAATTGTGTTACATTTCTGTATTTACATATATTTCTTGAGGCTGTATTGGTTTATATTGTCTTTAAATAGTCGCCCGCCAACACATTTTGGTAATTAATATTATAACTAATTAAATTTATCAAGACTTATTTCGACGCTTTAGCTAAAGTAACTGGAATTCTATATTGTTTCTTAATTATAAAGATTAATTGACAGTTCATACATACGATAATATAAATCTTGCAATTAAATGTATAATGTTTTGATACCGGGTAAGCTGATGCGACGGCGGGCGGCCATGACACTTTTTTTCATCGGACTGTTGTACTGTTAACTTCATCTCAAGATTAAAATGCAGTTTTCAGTAAATTTGTGTGGTTTTAATTTGTGGATCCTCTGGGGGTGTCCTGATGATGGTGCCACGGCGCCGAAAGCAGCGGCGGGATCAGCGCCCCCTAAGAGACACCGAGAAATACATTTGGCGCGAAAGTAATGGATCTCTTGGCTTGGCTGCCAATACCAATGATGACCTGAAGACAGATGCGACAAGCGCTTGGAAGCCGTGTTTGGCGCTTGTCAACCCTGATCGGAGACGGCACGGTGTGTCGGACTGTTGGAGATTTGGCGAGCACGTCTACACTTGCACGTGAGGCCACATACGAGCGAGAGCGACTACGCCAGTCACCGGGGTGTGCTGTGGCGCGAACGCTGTTCTGCTTTGAGTTCTACCAGAGATTGCAGATGCGGGTTGTTGATGCACTGACAGAGGTATTTATCCAGAGCTGATATGATTAGAGTTTTTGAGAAACATCCTTTAACATTTTATAAATTATGGTGCTGTTTGTTTACATGGTTACCTATTGCACCAGTAAGGATTACCAGATAAACATACAGTAAAAATTAAGTAACCGTTGTTTATCCACGTTTGGTACTTAACAGTGCTACTTTGCTTATAGTCATTTTATGCCGTCGACCATGTCGGAAAGTTTCTGTATAACTCGACATCAGAGATGGTCACACACTTATTAAGTTATTACCTACACAAGAAAGAGAAAATAACTTTGTTGTTATGTGGTTCTACTAATGTAATTATTAGTAAAGAACAGTATAACTGCCCTTTTCAAGTTGAAGCTCTGATATAGATCCATTGTATAAATTACCTGATTTGCTTTCAGTCTAAGCTAATTGATGCGCTGAATATGCATTCAATTGGTAGTCAATAGGTTATCTCAATGGTAAAACATTAAAACTAATATTTGTAAAGTTACAAAATAGGGTTTACTATATATTTGTGGACTCTGTAGGTGCCTAGGTACATGATTTCCTTTTAACATAATGTTGAAATTGTTAATGTCAACTTGGAGCTCAAGTTAAGGTAATATCACAGATTATATGGTAATATAATAACAGACAATGGAACCCAACATAATTACCATAATGATAAGTGAGTTTAAAGAACATGATGTGAAAATCCATGTCTCTTTTCCCATTTAGCAGTATCTATTCTCAGCAAATAAAAGTAATTGTATGGACTACTCATGCTTTATTTCCAAGTCAGTTATGATTAGAGTCAGTTTGAGTTTATTTATTCAGATAAACAATTATTAATTGTGTATGAATGAATAAGAATTACATTAACATCACATGTTTTCAGTTTAAAATAAATATTAACATAATTTAGAAAAATCTCCTTAAATATAATGTCAAATAGATATAAACTCACCACTATATTTACTATACACATTAATAATAAAACAATACATAAAATTAAAGTTAAATTACCTAATGAAAGAGTTAATGTGTAGAGAAATCATAAATAAAAACATTTATTTCAGAAAATAAAGGTTTATTTATATAAATAAATAAAATGTTGAATTCATTATAAAATACCAATATTTGATTGTTTTTATTAACTTTTATATTATGGTTTATTATAGTAAATTTCTTAACTGAGTGGAATCATAAAAAGATATAAGAATGCACTAAATCTTGCTCTGAAATACCGGTAGCTTGTAAATTTCTCTTTTATGGCTCAAATTGAGCCAATTGAGCCGCTCAACTGGCAAACAGTTAACAATATCACAGCTTGCACTGTGCCTTAAAATATTCAATATTGGATTCAACTTGTTCTTACATGAGTAATAATTATGCACTAGTACTTTCGAAGTCCTTGAATCTGCAACATGGTTTGAAATCATTACATATTTATGATCATCATCCACAGTACGACTGCTCATGGCTGAACATAGGCCTCTCCTTGTTATCGCCATATTGTTTTCCTGTTTGATGTGAATAAAACTTATTTTGAATATATTAAGTTTTAACTGTTTTATCAAAATTACAAATGGGTATCCTGATAACTTTAATATTTGATTATCTAAAATGGCACTGTCAGACAGAACCTGAGAAAATTCAGTGTCTTTAGTATTTTACCTTAGGTGTAAAATATGGGCTCCAACACTGTTGTAGCAAAGCTAACTTACAGACCAACGCACATGTTGAACATGCCTGATATATAGATATAGCCTAATAGGCTGCACCACTTTGCAAGAGTAGAATTTTATTTCATCTACAGTTACAAAGGTTCATGGAACTAATACTTGGGTGGGAAATGTTGCCCACCACCTGCCTTTTGAGTGTTACAGGTTGAAGATGACATCCTGGCAGATGACCTGGACTTAGCATGAAGAGAGGATGGACGAGCGGTCCTTTACTGATTAATATGTATAGATGACGGTGGCCCACCCCTTTGACGTCGGTTGTTTCGTCTGTGGGCTATGCGCACACATGCCGCATGAGCGCTGTACTAAGCTAGACTCCAGCATTGTTTACTAACCTTTGTTGCTGATCAATATCAACAACTGTATGAGCAGTCGACCGTATGGGCGTATAATGACTAAACTGTATTTTTTGTAACTGTGTTTCATATGACTGACTATGTTTTATATAAGTTACTGAGTTTTATATAACTGCTCTATATAACCGTGTTTTCTATAACTGTGTTTTCTATAAATGTGTTTTATATAAATGTTTTTTTAATATAAAATAATGTTTTATAGAGCTGTGTTCTCCGTAACTGTGTTTTTGAAACTGATTTTATGACAGTGTTATTGTATTTGTGTTATTTTTCTGTGCTCTTTTAATTGTGATATTGTCATTTTGTTGAGGGCTATATCCCAGAATGGGTGATGCCTGTTGTTTGAATGGCTAGACCCGGGATGGGTGATGCAGTTTGTGGGCTAGATCCCTATGTTGGTGATGCCACAAGTTGGCTTAGCCATGGGTGATGCCTGATGTTTGGGTGGCTGAACCCGGGATGGGTGATGCCGTGTGTTGGCTAGAACCCGTGATGGGTGATGCCGTGTGTTGGCTAGAACCCGTGATGGGTGATGCCGTGTGTTGGCTAGATCCCGTGATGGGTGATGCCGTGTGTTGGCTAGAACCCGTGATGGGTGATGCCGTGTGTTGGCTAGATCCCGTGATGGGTGATGCCGTGTGTTGGCTAGATCCCGTAATAGGTGATGCCGTTTGTGGGCTAGATCCCTATGTTGGTGATGTCACAAGTTGGCTTAGCCATGGGTGATGCCTGATGTTTGTAAGGCTAGATCCGAGGTGGATGATACCTGTAGTTTGGAAGGCTAGACTCGAGATGAGCGATTGCCTGTTATTAATGTTGTAAACTGTTTGAATAGTATGTTCATTAATGTGAGAATCTGTTTGAGAATTGAACTGTCCCTTGTGGTTCAGTTGTTACCATCTCTGTTTGTTAATTTTATGCAAGCTATAATTTTTAACTTTCGTTATTATATGTGTGTAAACATATAATTGCAACTGAGATAACTGTTTGATAATATTGTACTGTCTGCTGATGATAAAATTGTTTACATTTTGTTTATAAAGTACCTACTTTGTTAAAGCTGCAATACTTTATTTGTTTATTGTGATCACTTTATTAACTTGGAAGTTTACTGTTTAAAACTAGAGAACTATTGCTGATTTTGTATTGTTTACTGATACCACATTGGTAACTGCCAGTAACTGTCTGCTGATAACAGTTCACTGATAATAACTGTGTGTTGATGTCTAAACTGTTTACTTTTTCGTTTATTCTATACTTTTGTACAACCTGTAATTCATTTTTGTATTGTCATTGTATGAGATTATATTGTGATAGTAACTTGGTGCTTGCTCTAGCATGTGACTGGTTAAGATTATAACTACACATCTTAAAGACGCACACCAGTAATTTATCAATTACCCACCTGAATGTAGTCATAAAAACTTTATATTTTGTAATTTTGCAAGCGCAGAGAGCGCGCTTGTTGTCAGTATGGCCGTATGGGCGCACTGAGATGGTTTGTTAAAGCATAAACGTAGAGCAGAGCCATCTATATGGCTAAACGATAACTAACCCGGAAGTTAATATTATTTTAATGTAATTTTAACTAAATAACCAGTAAAATATTAATTGCATTTGCTTGTTATTAATATTATATAAATTGTGTTACATTTCTGTATTTACATATATTTCTTGAGGCTGTATTGGTTTATATTGTCTTTAAATAGTCGCCCGCCAACACATTTTGGTAATTAATATTATAACTAATTAAATTTATCAAGACTTATTTCGACGCTTTAGCTAAAGTAACTGGAATTCTATATTGTTTCTTAATTATAAAGATTAATTGACAGTTCATACATACGATAATATAAATCTTGCAATTAAATGTATAATGTTTTGATACCGGGTAAGCTGATGCGACGGCGGGCGGCCATGACACTTTTTTTCATCGGACTGTTGTACTGTTAACTTCATCTCAAGATTAAAATGCAGTTTTCAGTAAATTTGTGTGGTTTTAATTTGTGGATCCTCTGGGGGTGTCCTGATGATGGTGCCACGGCGCCGAAATATACGTATGTAAGTACTTCGTATTTCGGTACTGTTAATATTTTAGTTTTATCTGCTATCTGCTATCTCGTTATTTAGCTGTGCTATTTACATGCCCGTTTTATTATTAGAGATACGAGCAAACATTGTGATGGAATCGGAGAGGATTTGTTTATTTTCGTGTTTTTTGTTCGTTCTGTTTGTGAAAGGACGTATTATGGGTATTGTTGTGTCGGAAATGCTTTTCATTTGTGTGAATGTTTTGTATTTGTTCGCACTTTTTGATGAGATAATTATGAGTATGCATTAATCCAGATGCGATATCTTAATAGGAAGATCAATAGACTGCCTAGTAGAGGGTTATGACTGTGTTCAACTCACGGTGTTCACCACTGACTTTAGAAATTTTTGATTGTCACTTGTTTAGTTGTGAATAAAATACATGTTGGGGAAACAAATGTCTTATATTTTTTTCTTTACGATGTTGTTCTGTATGATGAACTGTAGCTAGTTCAAATAGAAAAACCAGACAGTCAGGAGTCATCAGTGACCACAAGCAGTCGAAGGCTGGTCTAAATAGATATCGTTCATCTATTTGGAGGCCTCGTTCGACTTCTGATCGACTTTCGAGTCATTGCTCGATGGGAACAATATTCATACACTTTCGAAATGCGCCTCTACGGGTTGTACTGAAAGGAATGGAAATGATTCCATACGTTTTTTTATTAATCTAACTCGGGCCTGAGATTCTAAATTATAAATGACTCTTTCACGTAACTTCTAAGAATAGATTGAGATTGTATTAGCTGTCTGGCCGAAGTTTAAGATTTTTTTATGTTACACAAATAATAATTCTTCTGTAAATAATATACGGTTGACTGATTTATCTACGCACAGCCTAAACCGCGGCGCCTACAAACTTTACATTTTGGTAGTTGCTGCCTTTTGTGTAGTAGACATTTATTAAGGAAGGCATTTACAAATTCAAGTCAATGGGTTTTATAAAAGAAGAACAACTACATTGAATTAAAGTAAGACGCGACATATCTATTTTAAATCTTATTGCGTCAATGTTAGTGCTAATTACTGATCTTGATGTATACACATACTTGAGAATCTAGATTAGTTTTCAATGCCATTTCTTATATAAATATATGTTTGCTTCAACATGTTTTGTTTTTATGATTGTTTTTTGTAACCGTGGTTTTTCAAGATTGATACCTGAACAGCTTAAAAATATTGAATAGCCCAATGTCATGCTTTTTAATTTTATTTCTAAGAGGTTAAATTGTTTGTTGTAATTTTCCATGAAGCCTGAAGTAGAAAGCTACTACTAGTATTTAATTATAAACTAAAATGGCTGACAGTAAACATCAAAATCCATCAAATTAATCTACGTTCCAATTAATTAAATTTGTATTTTCATTTTCAACTCGAACGGAGTCACCGAGAAATTTTGACGCAAATACTTCATATTTATAGACTTGTACCTCTAAACAATAACAGAACGATCAAAGTCAAAACTCGATTAAACATCAAACTTGTATCATTCGGACAATCGGCCACAATCCGTCCGATTTCTGTCCGGAACTTTGTCCGAATAATAACTCGTTAACGAATCTTAATTTTGTAATGAATTCGTTGAAATTCCGTTTTCGATTTGTTTCGCCGTCCGGGTTCCGTACTTAATTAAATTTAATTTGTAACAGCCTATTGATTTTGTCGAGTGTTTTATTGGTGGGCGGTGGGAATGATTGGGGTATGGGCGTTTTCAGAATTGTTCTACAATCACATTGTTTCATACTGACTTTTTAACAATATGCAAGACAAACAAAACATTTTAATTAAATGAATTTGCTACAATCCAAATTACTTGTGTTGTTAAATAACCTAGTCATTACTACTAGTGGGTACTCATTGCTGAAAAAAATCACTTTATTTCTGTCTTTTTGTATTTGCCAACTGCTGCACTGGCACTGAAGGAAAACCATAGAGCAATTCAGGCATTTGGCTCAACGTCATCTGTGGAGTAAAATTCAGCTTCGCAATTATTTTAATTAAATGGTGACCGATCTATATTTCATTGGTATGGTCGTAGAAATACTTGAGATTTCGAAACGACTAGCATATAAACAGTAAGAATACGTTTTATATCCCAGAAAAATCAACACACAGCTATCTGATTGCAATGTAGGCAAATCCTAGGCTATGGCAACCGATAAACATACTTAAATACAATCATACGTTTTCTTTAGATTGACCACCACTCTCCCATTGTTGGGTAAAGGTATCCCCAAGCTCTTCCATTGATACCGATCTTTATCTTACCAGTCTGCTAGGAACTGTGCAGAATATCCCGCCACTTTTTTCCCGGCCTGCACCTGTTTCAACAGTCTCCAGGGTTCCATTGTGTGGCAATGGTTTTCCACTTTTCGGGATGTATCCGGCAGACATATCCCGCCCAGTCCCATTGAAACTTTGCTGCTTTGACGCTCCCATCGATTATGCCTGTTTTTAAGCGTATTGTGGCGTTTCGAAGTTTCTTGGTAAGTCTTATACCAAACAGGCTTCTTTAGATGGCGCGTAGCAACATGTACATATATAAATATGTAATGGGCGGGTTCAGTGGAGTTAAATCAAAGATGAGGCCTGTTTCTCACGCTTATGTAATTGTGAAACACACATATATTCCGTTACAACAATATCTCCTTCATTTATGTCTCAAGGTTTACGGTTACACCGTGCCATTCAAAAGCAACTAATTATAACTAGAAAGTAGGCTGCCGGTATGTAGTTTGGATACTCGGAAATTTCTCGAAGTCGTTCAAATCCAAACGATGGTCATGGCGTACTATGGCGAGTATGCGGCAAGTTTTCTTGGGCGTGCAATTACGTTACCCAGTTATCGATTTCCTGCTTATATACCGTAACGTAAGGGCGTTTCCGCAAGCTGAGAACAAACACAAATAAGAAGCAGTGCTTGTGAAAACCTCCCTGGTTATAATGATGGAAATTAGACGTAAGCACTTACCCCGTGACACGTTGCTTCAAACCACTTATTACTGTAACACTTGGCGTTACGATATGCACAAAGTGCTTACTTTAAATAGCAATTTCTTCACAACTGTAATCGACTTGACGGTGATTTATTCGCACCAACAATTACGGAGCTCAAATCGAAAAATATTCTCAACTGTCTCGGTGTATTTTCCGACCACCCACATTTTCATAACATTCTCAAGCGATGAAACTAAATGCTAATTTGAAACCAAGCATTTTGATCATTTCAATATCCCCTGTCCTCGAAAGAATCCAACCGGATTCACATCAAACGCCTAATGTCACTAGAATGCCACTTTCCTAAATCCTTGCCTCTAAGGTTTTGTAATTTGTAAACATCGCTTGATATTTTTTCAGCTACAACCGCTTTCTCAAACTTGGAGCCCAATTTAGACATAAAGGTCTTGTCAGCATTAGAGAGTAGTTTAGTGCGTTTCCAAACCACAAATGCGACGCCTCATGTTGTTATATTTACTATTGGTCTCATGCGCTTGCTGAATTCTCTTACAAACATCATCATACACCTTGTTTCTGAACCCAATATAGGCTTCGAATTTAGCCTTGTCAAAGGTAATTGGATTGTCCAGTTCGAAGCTGTAGGGTTTCATGCCATGGACTGCTGCTTCTCTTCCAAAGAACAAAAACGAAGGTGTTTTACCCGTTACTTCATGGACCGACGTCCTGATGGCATGTCCTATGTGAGGTATATACTTGTCCCAATCTTTATGGTTATTCTCAACGTAAGATGCAATAGCCGAACCAATAACTTTGTTCACACGTTCAGTAGGATTGGCTTGCGGATGATAATAAGGCGTATACCAAAGCTTGACCCCGTAACTTGACACCATGTCCTTAAACTGATTAGAAACAAATTGCTTGCCATTATCACATACTATAACGTTAGGAGTACCAAACATCAAAAATATCTGTTCTTCCATTATTTGCGTAATAGTCGATGCCTTTCCATTTCTGAGTGGATACAGGAAACACAATTTACTGAACCAATAAGATATAACTAGTAGCATTGTGTTGCCATGCTTCGATTTTGGAAACGGACCCATAAGGTCGACAGAGATAATTTGGAATGGCTCCGTCACTTCTCGCTGCTTGCCCATTAAGCCAGCTGGTTTCGTTTGTGTGTGCTTATATTTCGCACATACCTCACACTTCCGCACATGGTTCTTCATATCTTTGATCATTGTTGGCCAGTAATAGCGTTGTCTCACTCGATTCACAGATTTTTTCACTCCCATGTGGCCAGAGGTAGGATCGTCATGGCATTCTTTTAAAACTTCAAGGCGAAGTTTTCCTGGTATGACGAGTTTCCAACCATCATTTTCATTAGGAAATTGCCTCAATTTAATGTATTTCCACAATTGTCCCTAACTAATCTCCCAATCTGGTTCATTTCTCCCAGCCAGTACCTTGTCTTCCTTTGCCTTATACCAATCGTCTTTCTGTTCTGGTTTTATCTCGACGATGCTTACTTCATCACTAATGGCTCTTGATAAGGCATCAGGTACAGTATTATACTTTCCCTTGCGATGAACCACTTCGTAGTCAAATTGTTGTAAACGCATGGCTCATCTAGCCAAACGTCCGTGTGGGTCCTTATTACGGTGTAGCCATTGCAGGGCGCTATGGTCAGTAATAACCTTGAAGTGACTTCCTTCAATGTAAGGGCGAGACTGTTTTACCGCATGGAGAACACTCAGCAGTTCTCGCTCTGACGCTGAATATTTGCATTCCCTTTCCGATAGCTTTATGCTCGTGTACGCGATGGGCATTTCCATACCGTCCACATTCTGGATCAAAACACCGC
Source organism: Euclidia mi (assembly GCA_944739405.2). Taxonomy (NCBI): domain Eukaryota; kingdom Metazoa; phylum Arthropoda; class Insecta; order Lepidoptera; family Erebidae; genus Euclidia; species Euclidia mi. The sequence continues at coordinate 12,803,024 of OX123207.2, read as the reverse complement.
CAGTACCTCTGTTAGACGCGTCACATTGAACGGAAAATGGTTTCGTGAAATCTGGCACTCTTAATACTGGCGTGGATGTCAAGGCAGTCTTTAAATTGATAAAAGATTCCTCCGCTTCTTTGTTCCATACAATACGTTTTGCCTTTTTTCCACCCTTAGTCAGATCATGTAGTGGACCTGCCACAGTGGTAAAGTTCTTGACAAATCGTCTATACCAGCTGGCTAACGCAATAAATCGCTTTAATTCAGTGTAAGTCGTTGGCCGAAGGTAATCGAGGATGGCTTTAACTTTATCGGGGTCAGTACGTAATCCTTACTTGTCTACAATATAGCCCAGGTATTTCAAAGATGACCTCGCAAATGCACATTTATCTATGTTGATTGTGAGACCCGCTCTTTGAAGTTGGTTTTTTACGTGTGTTAGTGACAATATGTGGTCTTCAAAGCTTGGGTTACTGATCACGATTTCATCTAAATATGTGAATATTTTTCCTTCGAACTCTGGCAAAGGCGCGGTCTAGCAAGCGGTCCATCAACCTTTGTTGTGTTTGGAATACATTGCTTAAGCCAAAGGGCATAACTTTGAACTGAAAAAGTCCTTTTCCCGGGAGACCGAACGCAGTTTTCTCTTTACTCGTTTCCTCAAGCGGTATTTGCCAAAATGCCGATCGTAAATCGATAGTGGACAGGAATCGGGCGTTTTTTAGACTGTCTAAGATAGTAGTGACTCTAGGCAATGGGTAGGAGTCCTTTACAGTTATCTTGTTTAACTGAGGCTATCAAGACACAGTCGATTCTTGCCTGAAGCTTTCTTTACCAGTAATACAGGAGAACGCCATGAACTAATCGAGGGCTCTATCACGTCATTTTCGATCATGTCTTGAATTTCCTTTTCTAACTCCTTCAAAATCGGTGGCGCAAAAGGATACTGTTGTTGTTTGATGGGTAATTTTTTGCCGGTGTCAATTTTATGTTCTATCATTGATGTTCTGCCTAAACCTTTACCGATTTCTGAACCCATTTCCTCCAATAACCTATTAAGCCGTTCTTTTTGCTCACTAGAAAGTTCATCACGAGAAATTACGGGGTGCGAGACAGTGATTTCCGCAATATCAGCTATAGACTGCCCAACTCCTATCGTTAAATTAAATGCTGTGAAAAAATTCATGCCCAAAATAATGTCATGTTTTAAGCCATCCATAATATAAAAGTGAACAACTTTATAACTATCCGTAAATTGGATAGGCAAATGAACAACCGAATCAATTACGTGCGTAGTACCATCAGCCGTAGTGAATACACGCTTATCAACTTTGTGTTCAGTGAAACCCAATTTACTGATTTTCTTGGCAAATTCCAGCGAAATTACTGAGGCAGTAGCCCCCGAATCAAGTAACCCGATAAATGACTGATTTAAAATTTTTATTTTTACATAATAACGATTATCTAAGGCATTTCTATTTACGTTACAAATCTCGCCCGTTTTAAGGAATCTCGAGACGGTATGTAGCCATTGTTGCCAGTCATCTGCATTAAAATGACCTACTTGCTCAGAGATCGATCGGCTAGCATCGACTCTGACTGATCGTTTCCCTTACCAGTATTATTGCAAGTGCATTTCTGGGTAGTTTTGCAGAACTTCCCACATCTATAACAGAATAGTCTTTGCTTTGGCAGTTTACAATTTCTAAAACGGTGTCCTGGATTTCTACAATTCCAGCATTTTATTTCATTAGCATTAATCGCTGCCAGCTCAACCGTATTTTCATGTGTGTTTGAATTACCACCTTTATATGCTAAGTCACGCTCTATGAATACATCATTCCGATTCGATTCCTTAAAATTGTCACATCTTAACTTATTGCGTTCTATGATTCTTAAAACAGCCGTTAATTCAGTCATAGACTCAAAAGTGTCACGACAGATTGCCTTCTGATAGTAGGGTTGTAAATTCTTTCTAACGATTATCAATTTTTGTGTTTCCGGAATAGGATTCGGTAATCGATTAAACATATTCTGCATTACAGCAATATATATCAAAACGCTTTCTCTTTTGCTTTGGGTTCTTCTCTTTATCTCATCTAGTAGTTCTTCTTGATAATAAGGCAATTGAAATTCGTCTAGAAGTAGCTGCACTAATTCAGACCAATCTGTCACCGTATCTTTATTGGCCCTAAACCATATCAAGGCGTCCTCTTCGAAAAGGTCTATCGCGTATCTAAATAAGTCTTCATCCGTAGCATATCGCGTTTCTTTGAGTTCCTCTATTCTTTCCAAGAAGGCGTTTATGCTTAGCGTACCATTGCCGCTAAATTTGATACCCCAGTCCTTAATGGGAACTAGCTTCCTTTTGTGGAAACAATTATCAAAGGTCGAAGTCCTCTGCAGGCCAGGATAACGTAATGAAGGGCCAGGCCTATCTAAGGTTGTCGGTGACATGTGTTCTTTGGCCCGATTCCGTGCATTCTCATGACCACTCTGTTGTATTAACGCTTTTTTGTCGGGTAGCTGGCTTTTCACTAATTGTTCTATAATCTGTCCAGCCTCGTCACCCAAAGATTTCTGCAAAACATCCTTATCGTGTTCCGAAATCCCATCATCGTCCTCAGCCTCCTGTTCTAGGTTCCTTAGCGACGATATAGTATTCTGAATATTTTTCAGTAGCTCTAAATGCTTATCAATGTCCGTTGTTTCAGTGGGAATAATGAGTTTAGCGCGATTCGCCAAATGCGTCAAACGAGAGTGCATACGTCTAATAAAAGAGTGGTCTGGACAATGTGATACCTCTGTTATAAGTGAGATTATAACCGATAATTTATTTTCACAAATTAGAATTTCGTTACTCAGATTATCCACGCACGGTTTAGGAACTTTGAAAGAAATTGTTGACTCACCTCTAGCCTCTCTAGATAAAATTTCTCTTAAAAATTTCCGCATAGTCGCCACAGTTTTACAATCTGATACGCCTCGGCAAGCCAATTCAAACTCAAGTTCATCTTTATACAATGCATTTACATCCATGTCTAAAATATACATACATACATACATATCGTCACGCCTTTTATCCCCGAAGGGGTAGGCAGAGGTGTATTTCTACACCCACTTTTCGCCAGATATACTTTAGTCCCACGTAATAAGGGGCGAGCCTATTGCCGTACCGGGCACATTTCCAGACTCCGTGCTGCTACTGAGAATTTCGTGACAGAAAAACCCAATAGCACTGCCCGACCGGGGAATGGAACCCGGGACCTCCTGATCCCACGCGCACATTTATGCCGCGAGACCAACGAGGTAGTCGTATAGGGTTTGATGTCGAGTTTTCCGTCTCTACGCAAAGATGGTATTTGCATCGTGTTATCCCTTAGTCGCCTCTTACGACACCCACGGGAAGATAGGGGGTGGTGACACTTGTATTCTATGCCGTCAACCACACGGCTAAATATTATTCCTTAATATTAATCCTTTGTCTAAAATATGAATCCTTAAAAAAATCAGATGACAAAAAAACACAATAACGTGTGTCCGTTAGAAATAAAAACCGTTTGAAACCAGTGGTTAATTAAAGAAAAAACTCAGTAAATTATGTCTGTTGTAAACAAAAATACCGTTTAGAAATGAGTACTTGAAATAAACACAATAACTTATGTTTGTTACAAATAAAAACCGTTTAAAAACCAGTAGCTAAAATTAAAAAACATACAAAACGTATGTCCGTTACAAAAACAAGTAGGTACATAAAAAAACATTTTCAATTTATAAAATACCAGAAGCACAAGAAATAAAATTTTACTATAAAAATAAAACACAGTTAAGCAGGTATACAAAAAAACAATTAAAATTCTGATATATACCTAAAATAAGTTAGAGTTGCATACGTTACCAAACAGCAATAAGTAGGTACGTTAAAACAAATTCAAATTTTAAAAAATACCAGCAGGTCAAAATTCCAAACGTTTCTCTGTGTGTTGCAAAAAAATACAACGATAAGTAGGTACAACCAAATAAACCAAAATTTAAATACAAGTAGGTCTGGAATTTTTATGTGAAAGGAATTCTTTTTCTATTGTATTAATAGAAAAAGAATTCCTTTCACATAAAAATTACTAAACACATTTCGATGAAGCTTTATATTAATATAGCAATAGATAGATAGATAGGCAAACACTTTATAATTGTACACCAGTAAATTAACAATATTACAATAAATTATATAGAAAACTTAAAACTGGTGGTACAAGGGTCTTATCGCATATTGCGATTTCTTCCAGACTACCTAGTTTGGAATAAATTATTAGAATAAAAGGTAAAATAGTGGGTAACGGCGTACCTTGCGAAAAAGAGATAAAGTAATGTGAAAACTAAACTTATAAATACATAATTAATAAAAATAATACATTATAGCAATATCACATGGGATGGCTTTTGTCCCGTTAACCAACCCAACGCATGCAAGGCCGTGGGAAAAAACTAGTCACTTTATGAGAAACTAACTTTAGAAGCTAGTAACAATTAGGAGGTTTTATTTTTATAATGAAATTAGTCTGAACTCTATTACTAACTAGCGACACAAACCAATAATTTAAATCATTAGTCATAACTAACAAGCTTCGATTTACGAGCTATCTATCCCTAAATAGCTTTATCCACCTGGGAGTAGTTTATCACTTCAGAAAATATCCCCAGTCAGTGTCCCATTTCTTGTTTTAGATAATACTCTTGAGGGAATTCCGACAATTTGAACTTGTCCGCACTTAACTTTAAGTTTCGAAGATCTTTTGTGGATAAAAAATATACAAAAAGCTTTTGTGTAGTTTCGTGTAATAAATGCCATACAAGTTCATTGACGGCGTTTAATGGTAAAGGTATTATCATTGGTGTATACAAAACTCATAGCACATCTGAAACTAATAATGCGTTATAAGCTGAAACTTAGGCAACTTCGGCATGTAAGTTGCTTAGGGAGTGTAGGAGAGCACTAAGAAAGAGTTTTTAATAATAATAACCTGGCAACACTAAAGTTGACAGTACAGTCTTGGGAAAAAAAATCTATTTTATTTATATTTACTAGCAGTGATCATAATTCAGATAAAATATTTAACACAAATAAGTCCAGAGAATCAACAGATAAATAGAAACCTTTTTATAAATACGCAAAGAAAATATAATAATATACACCATGAAAAATTTGATGACAGATGACATCCGTCACACAAGCTGTATTTCTTCAATACAAAACAATAACAATTCCAAGATTGTACAATGTTAACCCGGGCTAAGGCAGCAAGAGCACGCTCACCACCTCCGGACTCGCTGCTCCGCTCCGCCTCGCAGACGCCGGCAGCCGCATCAGCGGCGCCGGCCAGTGAGGAGGCGTCGAGCTCGTCGAGCGGCGAGTATTTTTCCCCACCGACGTCGCCAACACCTGCACGACGGCGGGGGAGAGGCCGGCCACCATCATGCTTGGGATCGCGTGGCCCACCGGCCACGAATAGGGTCCTCGCTACCGGTGGTAATGTGCAGCGTATGCGTTGGACTCGTCAAATGAACGAAAACGTCATGCGCGCATATTTTGCGGCTACAGAGGGAGGAATTAACCTCACAGCGTACCGTAACAGAATACTGCCTTTGTTTCAGGCCCTTGAACCAGATGTTAATGTTTCTGTGCAACGACTATCAGATCAAGTGCGCGCTATCCAGCGATGTCACTTGTTGGATGACGAAGCACTTGAGCGGCTACGCTTGGACGCACAGTGTAGCTACGTTGTCCCTACCTCTTCCGACACAGTACCCATGGCGGCCCCAGAACCAATACACCATGTTGAAGAGGAAATGGATAATGTAGGTATAAATGTGAGTACCCAGTACAATGATAATTTGAGGAGCGCTTTGGAGGATGCGTTACGGGATTATCGTTCCACACCGCCAGACCATCGGCCACGTCTGCCACGACTGCCTACGCATAAAAAAAACCTGGCGCTGGTGTGCGCCCTGGACTCAATGCTAACTACTTATTTTAGTAACAGCCGGGACTTAACAGATACGCATTCAATTTTGTACTGCGGTGCTATTGCGGTGTGTCGCGTAGCAGGGGTCAAATTTAAACATGATTCTGTTGCGCGCCCAAAACCGAAAAAAACAGCATGGCAGTGCAGAATTGAAAGACGTATTAATGAGACTAGGGTGCTCATCGGCAAGTTGGTTTGCTTCAGATCTGGAAATCAACGCCCGCGGGTGATGCGTTTCGTGAGACGTGCGTTTTTGGGGACTGGTATTAGTCCTCAAGAATATATTACACGTGTCGCGGAGCGCATCGACTTTCTGAAGCAGAAAGTTTATGCGTGGGCAAGTCGTCTTCGCAGATACAAAAAGCGTGTGGAAAGGTATACCCAGAATCGTATGTTCCAAAGCAATCAGAAGTTTGTTTATAGAACTTGGGAACAATCAGACCAGCAGTGTGTGAGTGATAGTGATCAGGCAGAGGATGCCGAGGTTATAGCCTTCTGGCGTAAAATCTGGTCAAGGCCTGTCACTCATACTGAGGATGATTGGATATGTCAAGTAGAGCGAGCATGTGAACCTATTGAGAGGATGCCAGATGTAAATATTGAAACTGCAGACGTAGCCAATGCCATCCGTACAGCATCGAACTGGAAGTCACCGGGACCGGACGGCTTACATAACTTTTGGTTCAAATGGCTACGTAGTTCACATGCTTGCTTGGCTTCACAGTTTCAATCATCCTTAGAGTCTGGTTTGTTACCAAGTTTTATGACTAAAGGCATTACCCACTTGCTCCACAAGTCGGGTAGCACCGCGGATCCCACCAATTATAGGCCAATCACGTGCCTACCAACAATATATAAATTACTTACATCCATTCTAACAAAGAAAATTAATTTACATATATCAGACAATAACATCATGTCGGTATGTCAGAATGGATGTAAGAGTGGGGCCCGCGGTACTAAGGAGCTACTCCTCATGGACATGGCCATTAGCCAACAGGCTCGCCGTAACCGAAAGAGTCTGTCCACATGCTGGATAGACTACAAGAAAGCCTACGACTCTGTGCCTCATTCATGGCTTCTGAGGGTGCTGGAATTGTATAGAGTAGATGCAAATCTATGCGCCTTCCTGAGGTCATGTATGGGGCAGTGGAGGACGGTTCTTCACTATCCAGGGTGTCGACAGGGTCTTGGTAACGGCGAACTTATTAAGATAGAGCGGGGTATCTTTCAAGGTGACAGCCTGAGTCCCTTGTGGTTTTGCCTAGCCTTGAATCCCCTTAGCACATTGCTGGGAGATTCAAGGTTAGGTTACAATTTGCGCAGGAATGGTCAAGCTATATCCCACTTGTTATTCATGGATGATCTGAAATTATTTGCCTGCAGAGAATCCCAACTGACAGCGCTACTGAGGGTCACTGAAAACTTCAGTAGGTCTATCAGAATGGAATTTGGTGTAGATAAATGTGCAGTTATGCATGTAAAACAAGGTAGGGTAGTGCAATCTGATGGTGTACATCTATCAGATTTCACTCAGTTTAGATCAATCCTCGCAACTGATACCTATAAATACTTGGGTATGTCGCAAGCTTTGGGCATCAACGAGACAGACATGAAACAAGCGTTGCGGAAGCGCTTCTTTGGTCGCCTGAAAAAAGTCCTGAAGAGTCTTCTTTCAGGCGGCAACAAGGTGCGAGCCTGTAACGGTTGGGTCATGCCACTCTTGATGTACTCTTTCGGCATACTCAAGTGGACTCAGACTGAACTGGACGAGATTGATAGGCGAGTCCGTTCACTGTTGACCACATATCGAATGCATCACCCACGTTCGTCTGTAATGAGGTTGTACATCCCGCGGAAGTGCGGGGGCCGAGGGTTTCTAAACGCTAAGACCCTACACAACCGCGAGGTGTACAACCTTAGGGAATATTTTCTTAAGGGCAGTGTGGATGTGCATCGGGATGTGGTTGCAGTTGACGGTGGCCTAACCCCGCTCTCTTTGGCGAAAGAGAACTGGCGCAGGCCTGTAGCTTTAAGCGTCGACGACCGCAGGCTTGTGTGGCAGAGCAAGGAGCTGCATGGTAGATTCTTCCGGGCCCTTCACGGACCTGATGTAGATCAACTAGCTTCTGTGGCCTGGCTACGTTTTGGTAATCTCTTCGGAGAAACCGAAGGTTTTGTCTGTGCAATTGCAGATGAAGTTATCAAGACGAGAAATTACCGGAGGTATATCATGAGGGACGGCACAGTAGATATGTGTCGAGCTTGCAACCGACCTGGTGAGTCCCTCAGGCATATAGTCTCCGGTTGTTCTCGTCTTGCTAATAGCGAGTACTTGCACAGACACAACCAAGTAGCCAGGATCATACATCAGCAACTGGCTCTGCGATACGGGCTTGTAGACGTCGAGTTGCCATATTACAGGTACAGCCCTGAGCCAGTTCTCGAGAATGGTCATGCAACATTGTACTGAGATCGATCTATTGTCACAGATAGGACTGTTGTTTGCAACAGGCCTGATATTGTGATAATAGATCGATCAGAGCGCCGCGCAATGATTGTTGACATTACTATCCCACATGACGAGAATCTCGTGAAAGCAGAAAAAGACAAACAAGAGAAATATTTGGACTTGGCTCACGAGATTGTCGATATGTGGGATATTGATTCAGCAATCATTGTTCCGATAGTTGTGTCCGTTAATGGACTTATAGCCAAAACCCTCGAACGCCATCTAGAGAGGTTGAAACTAGGCAGCTGGGTCAAGAGTTTGATGCAAAAGGCAGTTCTTCTGCAAACGGCACGCATTGTGAGGAAATTTCTGGCTCTGGAGCCCTAACCACCGGTGACTTGGATCCTATTCCCGTCGTCGGTGGGAATCTATTTTTATATTTTTAAATATCATTTTTACTTTTTAGAGTGTTATATTTAAAAATGTAAAATATAGGGTAAATATGAAAATAAAGAGAATAATAATAATAATCATTTATTACCAAAAGAATATACAATTTATACGCAGTTTCCGTTGGCCCCACACTAGGCAAGCCTTTCCTGTGGGTACCTTTAACGATTACATATTGCCAGCTTACTTTGTTGCTCGGACAGAGTCATAACAAAACATAGCCTTACTTAAAAATGTTAGTACCTAATATATAATAATATAATATATATAATAATATAATTTAATATGTGTATTTAACTGAAGTGTGGATAGTGTATTTAGTAATATAAAGTTATAAAATATACAATAAGTAGAAAGAATATATAGTATAAAAATATATAATAGGTGCAATATAAGTGACAGTAATCTGTGAGTAATACATGTGAATGTTAAGTTTTTGTGTGAAATTCAACATAAATGCTTAGACTAAGTGTTTCAAAAGGTTTTCAGTAGAGTCGTAGGTCAGCGAGGAAAGCCAGTTTATAACCTTTATTTTCGTAGCGCTCAAAGCGAGACTTGGCTTGCCGTTCGTAACAGATCGGCAAAGTTAAGCAACGCTTGCACAGGTTGCCACTTGGATGGGTGACCGTTTGTGGCATTTTCATCTGAGCGCTACCGTGCTTCGGAGGGCACGTAAAGCTGTCGGTCCCGGCTCTTGTCTAAGGATAAGGGTCGTTAGGCCATGTCGGAGGCCTTAGGGCGGTCTGAAAACTCCGACACCAGAGTTCACCACACACTCACACGAAAAACAAACAAAACAAAAAAAACCTTTATTTTCGCCTCTCTTAAGGAACAATGTTTGATGTCACAAAATGAGGCTACCTTGTTGTAAATGTAGTAATCCTTGAACGGACTAAAACGTCTAGCAAAGGAAGTGTTGATTTTGGGAACAGTAGTTCTATATATGCGGCGTTTGAGCAGATCTTGGTACTCTTCAGAATTTATAACAGAATGGTGCACTTTGAGAAATGTCTTTAATATAAATAACTGCCGCACATTCAATACTTTCTCTGTAGAGTTGAGAAGTGGGATACCTGTATTGCTTTTTTAGCATAACTTTGAGCACCGAACGCTGAGCTCTTTCTAAGGTTATTAAGAAAGCAGCAGCAAGAAAGACTTTTGGAAATCGATTATTCATGTAACAGTAGCTACATACAATTGAGGGCATGTATCGTAAAATCGCGAAGACAGTCGACACTGGCGACATCTAACATGCATCAAGCAATTATAGCTCTCGCATACGATTACTAAATATACGATTTCTCAAGAACTTGTGGGCTGAAGTACACCAGACACGATCACTTAGCTTTGTCAAAGGATCCTCTCTCTAGTTAGAGATAGATCCATACATTATTCCTCCTCACATGCATCGTGTACTTATAACTCCTCTCAACATAACTTACTACATCACTATTCTAGCATTTCCCAGGTGGATTTGTTGCAAAACACTCAACTTTTACTGTATGAAGCATAGTGATTCATGACGTTATAGCCAGTGCGTCGAGTGTCAACCTGTAATCCAAAAATATACAGGAGGAGAGTCTCTTAAACCTAGAGGTTTAAGAGACTCTCCTCCTGTATATTCTAGGAAAGGATAATGAGATAGGTCTCATTATCCTTTCTTAGAGAATCCCTTACAAGAAATAAAAAGAGGTTAGAAAACGGAACTACCGGCATTTTTATTCACTGAACGAATTGCAGCCGTAGGAATACTGCTAGTTTACTTTAATCTTCTGTGAGCGGGTATAACCCCGGTGGAGCCTGCTGATTCAAGCCATATCAGTCATGGCTTATCACTTTAAAATTGAGCCTCTAAAGAACTCGCGGTTGTCTTTAATAGCTTTCTATTTCTAATATTCATAGGAAACTTTCATTGCCGAAATTCAATTACATTGTTGAGGCATTCCCCGCTCCGTTTCTCAGTACAAACTCATTTTACAATACTAATTTAATAACTTTGTCCAGTAAACAGTTTGTTGTAATATAATTATGATAATAGCCGTATATTAATTGTAACAGCTCTCAAACATTCCGGCGGGTAATGTAGAAGAAAGGGTGAGGTGCAATTGATAGCGATTAGCGAGTTTTTATACACGCTACACGCTCTATGGAGAGCATTTTTACAAAATCAAAATAAAATTGTAAAAATCTAATTTAAATTTACGAGAGATCACAAAAATGTCGTGACGTATCTAGAAAATTTAGGATTGCTTGGCTCCTCTTGGCAGGACCTCTACAAAGACTTCTGATTTTTATTCCGCTGAGTGCACTGACTACATCTTATCTTAATATATAAAATCCTTGCGTTACTGACTGACTGACAGACACGCTACAGCCGAAACTATTGGGCGCAGGAAGCTGAAATTTGGCATGTATGTTCCTTGGGGATCGTAGGGGTACACTAAGAAGGGATTTCCCGAAATTCCCACGGGATCGGCCAAAACGGGTAAATTAAAAAAAATGCAGGCGTACCTGCTGGCGTCCTCTAGTAAATAATAAAATTTGTCTTACCTTTTATCTTTTGAATTACATTTCTAGAAAACAGACACAAAAAGCTGGCTGAAACACTACCTACAGTATTCAAATTCAATTTATTCTGTTAGTTTAAATAGTACAGTTTACTTATTTAGAGCACAAATACTTAGTTTAGGTTCCTTATATAAAATTATATGCCTGAACTAGGATAAACCAATATTTATACATAAATTAAAATATAATAGTAAAAATTTCACATCTGTCGTCCGTTAGACATCTAAAATATTCTGTAATTCATTTATATCATTTAAAGCAACCACAGCACTTTATACTATACTGAATACTAAAATGAAAGAACAAAAACAATGCTTAAGAAACTGTAGTTTCAAGATAATACATGTCTGTTATTCTCTCGCCCGCTATCTTAACTATTCATCTAACCGCTCGTAGTGAGACCTCGGGTTGATGTTTCATATAATTAACTGAAATATCCAAACACTTCGAGTACCTTTAGTCTGGATAAGGACTTGCAGATTCACGCTTGAAGAGTTCATATTAAAATATTCGATGCTGAGATATTTTATATTAATTTTAAACACTGATACTTCAGACTAATTTATTGGAATTTATCTTGTGTAATTTATTGAGAGTTTGATTTGAGAGGCCGCAGTTAATTCACTAGGAAAGTTGAAGGACTTTTTTACTGTAGTGTTTTAATTATTTATTGGTTTTCATGTTATGTGTGGTGTAGTAAAATATTATTATTTTTTACAATTAGTTGTTGTTAGAAGGGTGTGAAAGTACAATATATTGTTACTTTGTTTAAAAATATTTCAGAACAAATTGCATTGCTACACTGCATGGTTTAGTACTATTATATATTTGTAGATTTTTATCACGGAAAGCCTGTTCTATGTAATCAGTTGACCTGATAACCTAATGCCTCTGTGGTCCAGTATAGTGTATAAGCAATTGCAAATCATGAAGTCTCAGTTTTAACTCCCGGTCGGTTAAAAGTGATATAGAGAATTTCTGTTTAGAAGTATCTAATAGAAGCTAAAAGGGTCAGGCATTGATAACCCGTGTGCATCAGAAACCACGTTAAATCGATAATCTTGCTGCATACCTTCCTCCGGACGTGCCCAATATGCAGTTCATAAGAACTGCACTAAACTATGACACAAATTCTGCTACAATACTTTGTTAGATGAGACTAGTATAAACCACCATAGGTCTACAGTACTCTAAGACAATCTATTGACAGTTTATCTACCAAGTCCAGCCTATTTGATTAAAGTTCAAAACCGCGAAAAGTCGGCACGTCACTTGTCGAGCGTACGTGGCTTGTAAATCAAAGTGACCTGTCGCAACCCACCTCCAAACTTGCGAGATTGCGGTGAATACCTCCAACTTGCCAAACAAGAGCTGAGGAATTCCAACTAGTCAAACTGTCGGACAGTTGGCAATAATACGGTCAACTTGACCTTGTTTCCTATTTGATGTTGTATTTGTAGTCTGCCATTGTAAGGTTTTAATAAAAAATTTATGTTGGGACACACTCGCAAATACGTTATACATATAAATGTGTGAGTTTGTCAACGATCTTACTCTCCTCATGGTGAGATGAGGCGTACCCAGCAGCTGGACATTTTGGTAGTAGTTTTTTATATAGGGCTATCGACCGCAGCATTTTGTCACTTTACAACGAATGTAAGAAGACGTCTAGACTGCACGGTTGGCGTAGTGGTTTAAGCGGCCGCCACGCCGCTTGACACTGCGCCGGGTGTTGTGGGTTCGATTCCCACACGAGGCAACACTTTGTGTGATCCATAAATTGTTGTTTCGAGTCTGGGTGTTCATTGTGTCCGTTGGTTGTATGTTTGTAAAGCCCCCGCGACACAGGATTTACTCCTAGTGCGGGAGTTGCCTTTAAAAAAAAAAAAAAGTAGATAACACACATGTATTTTTTGCGTATAATGTATATTATATTTAGACCATATAAAATATGTACTACTGACCGTGTTGAACCTCTATTTTATCAACAGCTCGTTAGCACAAAACAAAGAGGAAAAATAAATCATAAAATGTTCAAATGGCAGCCTCTCAACTTGATCAAATGATAATATTTATGTTACAAATATTATTTTGATTTTATTAATGTTATTACTTTTTTAATGTTGCTCAAAGGCTCATTATTTAAGCAGTAGAATCAGAATTTTATCGGTCAATGAGGACATTTAGGACTTTGCTACTAAAATAATTAAACAATAAAAATAAACTTAGAAACAACAACAATAAAATCTTAATCCGAATAAAGTCACCAATAAACATAACACTAGTTTTGCAAAGCACGTTTCAAACAGTTTAGTGCCACTGTAAAACGAATCTCAATAAAATCTTTATTTATGCTTGAACGAGCAACAAATGTAAAGCCTTATCTCACCTTTACTTTCAATCAGAACGGAATTAGGGGGCAAAGGGTCAAAATTGGCATACTTCGCTGTGGCCGAAAAGGGCTAACAACTATTTGGAACTCAGGATGAAGGCTTTTTGACCTATATAGGGGCAAAAGGGGTGGATAGTTAGTTGGTTTGGTTAGAATTCCAATCGGTTAGAATGCGACGGTTCCTTAATTGGTATAAGTGGGGTCGGAATCGTGACTTAGCCGGTCAAACATTCGTTTATGGACGTCATGTATTTGTTCGGAGTGATTTTTGTTTGTTTATTGGATTTCGGAGGTATTTGGTTTTCCATTAAGAGGTATTTGCAGCGTTTAAATAAATCGTTTATCAATATTGTTACAAATAAGATATATTGTTACAATACAGTATACCTACTTACGAGCAGAAAAACTTATAGCTAGTTTTAAGTTCCACTCCAAGTAGAATGACTTCTGAAATCCGATGATTTCAAATTATTGGCTCCTTTAGGTCCCGTTAGTCAGATGATAGTCACTCCGTACAAAATCGTAATAGCCTGTCAAATTTGAGGCTAATGTTAGTGATAATTCATATGTAAAAATGACCTTTTTCTTATTCACGCTTTTATAATAATCTGAAAATTTTACTCTCTAAATTGTCATTCAAATTGGTATTCGTACTGTTCATGATTTTTGTGTAAATTATTGTTGTGCGAATTTACATGTCCTTAATGAAGTAAAATAAATGTACATGTTCATAATTTTAGCAAGTAGAAGTACGGTGTGTAAGGGACGGTGTACCGAAAAGCGATACCAGTGATTCAGTACATGATACTGAGGCCATTGGCGGTCGAATTTTCCGGAAAATTTTCATGAATTTTCCGATTTCTTTGCATTTTTTGGCATATAATGTAATGAAATAGTAACAATAGTCGACCCGCGTTAATATTCTTGTAAAATTCTAAGAATTAAACCATGTACATGGTGCGTTTATTCCGACGTGACATCGGCTGCGGCGCGCGGCCGCAGCACAATAAGCGCATCAGTACATCGTAATCACTGCCGCTACCACCTGCCGCTTTAGGGCCAGTACAGCTGATAGGGCGAGTTTGCGTGTTCCTCTTTGAATCGCAATTTTTTGGAAAATTGTAGATTTCTTAGATTTTTTGCCGGAAAATTCGACCGCCAAGGGTCTCAGTATAATGTACTCAATCACTGGTATCAGTTTTCGGTACACTGTCCCTTACACCCAGTATATACAACAGGCGTAACTTAGACACAATGCTATGACAATCTCGTATGATCATGCACTGCGCGAGAGATGAGTATACTATTTTGCGTACCCTAAGTCAAGTGTAGACTATACAAAAAGCATTATTTACTACAATATTTCACTTGAAAATATTTCGCCCGAAAATTACTTATTTGGGCAGTATTGTCTTGGCAAATGGTACGTGTATGTTTAGCTTTAGTATGGTTTCGGGTCACGAAATAGACCTCAGTATTACACGTCCCGAGAGGCGACGAGGGAATTCTCCAGTGAAATGGCCTGTCAAGAATAAAATTGGTTGATGTATAAAAGGGTTTATTGAAGGTAATTCGTTACAAACTTTATTGAAGGTAATTCGTTACAAACTTTATTGTTACATGCTTTAAGTGTGTATGTGTGCGTGAGGTGTATGTGTGCGTGAGGTGGCTGTGTGTGTGTCAATTGAGTTATGGGTTGCTGTTGGTTTTAGGTGTTAAAGGCGTTTTATATGGTGATTGTTTTAAAGACAACTCGTACTAGGAAACTAATGCTGTGTCGTGTGCAATATTCAAATATTGAATCAACAGACAAAACATTTTAAAATAATCTTCATATTTATTAAATTGAGATTGTAACATAACATAACTTCACGCCTTATATCCCCGAAGGGGTGGGCAGAGGTGTATTATGCACCCCCTTTTCGCCAGTATTTTCAGTCCCAATGTAATAGGGGCGAGCCTATTGCCATCTACTGGAGATTGTAAATAATGTATATCTAGGCTGGCCTTTTTTAAGTGGAAACCAAACTATTAATACCTAGTTGTTTGAAATAGAATAAGTTTTTATTATAAGTCAAATCGATTATATCGATTAAGTAACATTTTGTTTAGTCTATTGAAAATTTCTGACAATGGTCACACTGAACTGTCAACTTCCGTTCTTGCCTTGAAAAATTACCACGTTGTCGTCTCGTACGTAAAATATCGCCTTTTGAATTAACGCGAATTGAATTAACTTGTAAATACTTATAATTGCCGCTTTTGACTTCCGGCAAAGTTTGTAATAAATTTGTGATATATTGAACATTGACTTTTGTAAAACGTGTGAATTTTGTGAACCGCCAACGTGCATCCTGGTCTGAAGAAGGACGCCGAACTGGACACTGGTATTTATTCGATTTTCTGGTTATTTTGGCCAAAATTATGAGTAAATCCTATAGGTCAACTTCAAGGACATCACCAGAAGATATAAGGTAAAATTTTCATGTAACTACATTATAATTTGTCATCGCTGAGAATCTCAGCAATATATGTCAGACATTTGATTGCTTTAGGACAACTTGATGAATATAAATTAGCTTCCACTGTGCCTACAACAATTCCCAGTATGCCTACGGTAATTCTAGACACTAGTCATAGTTACAAAGAAGGGTTGTTGGCCATATTTTGTACGTATGCTTGTCAATCAAATGGTTGTCCAGAATATTATTGAATGTGTGCAAAGTTTGCCAACACTAACATGTATAAGTCATCAACAAATATTTCGATATTGAACACAATATAAATAAGCAATTGCAGTACTTATTTATAGTGTAGGACAGTTAGTGATACACAAACAAAATTAGCAACAAACTCACGTGGCTCTTGAAAACTATTAGTTTGAAATTAACTAACTAAAAACACACCGTAAAAGTGGCAACACTGCTAGTGTACATCACGGTCCAGTTATCATTTAATATTAAAATAATAATCCTTGAAATATAAGTTCTTGTGTATTACCATAGTGATTTTCAACTAATAAGGATCCTGTGTCATCGTTTGCAAACATCAACGTGTACTACAATCGCCGAAATCAACAAAGATAAGATATAATTTTCTACCCTCAAAATAATTATAAAATTGGATTGTCATTTTAACTCAAGAAATACCGCCGATTTACCTCATTCCCACTGTCATAATCAACTGATAGCTGTCGTTTTTGAAACTGACACTTGTACAGTGTTGCCAAGTAATAAAAATTATCCCGTTCGTGGTAAAATAACAATATGAGTATATGTAGTAAATGTACGAAGCAAATAAAATCCTCTGACTTAAAAACTTGCTCCAAGTGCAACACTGCGTATCATTATCAGTGTTTAGGGGTGCCTACAGAAACTTTCTCAAAGGAATCTAAGGCTTATAAAGCAGCGTGGAAGTGTTTAGAGTGCAAGGAGTCTAAGCCAAAAGGCAAACTAGGTGAAAATCCGCTCACCCCCTCCCAATCAAGCAATACCGGGTTGAACATCGAATCTCCTACAGTATATAACATTGAAGAACTAAAACAGTTCTTTAATAAGAAGCTTGAAGATTCATTGTCGCAACTTCTAAAGGACATAAGGCGTGAGTTTGCTGCGGAAAGCGCTGACATTCGAAGCAAAATTGAGGAGCTAACTGCCAGTGTTAACTTTATGTCTACAAAGTACGACCATCTTAAAGAAGAACTTGATTCAAAAACCAAAAAGCTTGAAAATCTGGAAGCTGAGAATAAATCGTTAAGAATTAACTTATCTGATATTAACACCAGGCTGAACCAATTTGAACAACAGTCCAGAGAATCGAACCTTGAGATTCAATGTGTTCCAGAGCATAGAACTGAGAACTTGAAGACGGTAATACAACAGTTGTCAACGACTGTAGGTTACACACTACCAGAACAGGAACTACTGAATTATCATCGTGTAGCCAAGGTCAACCAGGAATCAAAACGTCCGCGCTCAATAGTGGTAAAGCTATCTAGTCCGCTAGTTCGCGACAGTATTTTAGCAGCAGTTAAAACGTTTAATAAGAAGCAACCAGGTGAGAAGCTTAATACCTCACACCTCGGCATAGCTGGCAAAGACCCGGTTTATGTATGTGAACATTTATCTCCAGCAAATAAGCAGTTGCACGCTGAAGCTCGACAATTTGCGAAAAATAACGGCTATCAATTTGTTTGGGTGCGAACCGGTCGTATTTTTATTAAGAAAGATATTAATAGTAAAACTTTAGCAGTGAAAAATTCGGACTTCCTTAAATCTATATAAAATAACGGTTTTCTTCAATTTATTTATTTTTATAATTGCTATATTTTTTGCATGTGTTCACTGTTAAATTTTAGTAACAAATGCACCACTTTAAATATATTGTATCAGAATGTTAGGGGTCTTAGGACTAAAACTGAGATCATACGAAACAATGTGCTCGAGCAAGACTTAGATGTGATTCTTTTAACTGAGACGTGGCTGAATGAATCAGTATACGACCATGAGATCGTGGATAGCAGATACACGATATTTAGACGCGACCGTAGTTCTTCTTCTTCTTTAAAGAAAGAAGGTGGCGGTGTTCTTATCGCAGTGTCAAAAAAGTATGAGTCTGTCCGAAAATTAAAATGGGAGTCTGTAGACGAGGATCTCTGGATACTATTAAAACTTAAACAAGGAAACTCAACCATCTCACTTTGTATCTGCAATTTATATTTCCCACCTCCTGTAACTAGCACACGTCTTGATGATCTTATGTCTCATTTGACACACGTAATTCAACACAAATTACCAAACAACTCAATTTTGTTACTAACGGGTGATTTTAATATACCAAATTTAATATGGCAACTCGATACCAATTCGAATTTATTAATTCCAACTGGCCTAAACAATACAGATAGTATACTTACTGATGCTCTTTCCCTAAATGATCTTTACAATATTAATTCAGTTAAAAATACTAATGGCCGTATATTAGACTTAATTATAACTAACTCTAGTAAACTTTTTAAGGTGTCCGAATCGAAGACAGCTTTAGTTGAAGAAGACAGTCATCATCCAGTTTTGAGTATTTCTTTGAAACTTATCTCAGAAACCTCCTAAAATTAACAAATCCAAATCATTAAATTATTCTAAGGCTAATTTTAAAAAAATCAACGAAGAATTGGAAGCGACTGACTGGAACAAACACTTAAATTTAGTAAAAACAATAGATGATGCTGTAGACTCATTTTACACTATACTTACACCAATAATTTCTAATAACACGCCTGTATGTCGCGGTAAAAATAGTAAATACCCCTTTTGGTTCAGTCAGTCTCTACTGAAAAGCTTAAAAGAGAAAAATAAAATACATAATAAGTTTAAAAAATATTCCAACCCTATGGATTTAATTACATATAAAATGTTACGAGATCGCTGTAAAACAATGGTACAAGAATGTCTAAATAAATTTAAAACTGATTCAAAAAATTACATTAAGACAGATCCGAAATACTTTTGGACTTATATTAAATCGATGAGATCAAATAGTAGTGAAATTCCTGATGAAATGTTTTATAATGATATAACTGTTCAAGGCGGGCAAAGCATCAGTGACCTTTTCTCCGAATACTTTCATTCAGTATACTCTGATAGCAAACAGGCAAAAAGAGCTTCGTCTTCCGAAGACTTAATCGATAACCTGGTATCACTGGGTTCAGTTTACATCTCTAGAAAAGATATTCTAGATTGTCTAAATTCTTTAAATATCAACAAAGGACCGGGACCTGATTCTATTCCTACAATATTTCTGAAACGCTGTGCAGAGCACCTTGTTGACCCACTTTATCACATTTTTAACAAGTCTCTTTCTGAGGGAACTTTTCCTATTAAGTGGAAGCTCGCTCATGTCACTCCGATTTACAAAAAAGGGGATCGAAGTGATATTACAAACTACAGACCGGTCTCGATTTTATCCGCGATGGGAAAGGTTTTTGAGAAACTGATTCAGAGTAGAATACAATTTCATTTGATACAATTTTTCAATATTAAACAGCACGGATTTATGCCTGGCAGGTCAACCACGTCGAACCTTTTAGATTATGTCACGAATATTTACGAAGCAATAGAAGACAAATCAGAAGTTCATGCTATTTATACAGATTTTTCAAAGGCTTTCGACGTGGTTGACCACGGTCTACTTATCCAGAAAATGGCTCATGCGGGAATTTGTGGTTCTTTACTTAGATGGTGTGAATCTTATCTCAACAATAGATCACAGCTCGTTAAAATAAGGGGCTATAAGTCTGTAGCTAGAACAGTGCCATCTGGGGTGCCCCAGGGATCCCAGTTGGGGCCTCTTTTCTTTCTAATCTATGTAAATGACCTATGTTCTGTCATAGCATCTAAATTTCAAATGTTCGCAGATGATCTTAAAATATACAGAATTGTATCTAACCACAATGATGTTTGCTCTCTTCAAGTTGACATTAACGCAATAAATAATTGGTGCTCATTAAATGGAATGACGGTAAATATCTCCAAATGTTTTCATATTAAATTTACACGTAAACGAAATCCCATGTCTGCTACTTATTATATCGCCAATACTCCAATAACTGAGGTGTCGAACATAAGAGACCTGGGGGTTGTAGTTGACAGCAAATTAGACTTCCGTGAACATATAGATAGCATTACATGTAAAAGTGCACGTTTAGCAGGATTTGTCATACGGCAAACTAAATTCTTTAAGGATTATGAAGTTCCTGTTCTTCTTTATAACTGTTATGTAAGATCAATCCTTGAATATTGCTGCCAGGTATGGAGCCCATCTTATGAAGTACATATTTCTAGAATAGAGAAAATTCAGAAACAGTTCCTATACCATTTATCATATGCACATAACCTTTGCCGTAATCTCACGTCCTATGAATCTAGGCTTAAGCACTTCAAACTTATAACTTTGAAACATAGAAGACATGTCGCCGATGTCGTGTATCTGCACAAATTGATAAATGGAAAATTAGACAGCCCATCTTTACTTGAAAATATGAACCTTGTTGTTCCGCGGTCTGGAAGCCGTATCCATAATAGAAAAACTTTAAGCTTGCCCCTTTGCCGCACTAATTATGGACAGCATGCACCGTTGAATCGTATGTGCTCAGCCTACAACAATCTTTGCAACGAAATTGACATTTTCCATGTATCGGTTCATTCGTTAAAAACTTTTCTTTCCAAAAAAGATATATAATTTATATTTCATTATTTTAGGTATAAGATTGTGATGTACTAAACTTAAGTCTATTTTTATAAAGCATGTTGTGTTCACTTCAAGAAGGTCATACACTATTACTTGTATTTCAAAGTGATATTCCCGATGTTATTTTAAGTGTTATGTCCGGTTTAGTGAACCAATAAAAAAAAAAATAAAAAAAATAACTACATAGAGGTCGCATGACCACTTTAGTTTATCTGGCTTTTTGCCAGCGCTTGATATCTCTGAAGAACCTGATTCAAAGTGTTACTATTGCTCAGTGTTTCTCATATTGAGAAGAGCTACCTACTGTCCTGGCTGTGAGAAAGCTTATAAATAAGGCTAGTGATGGTAACAAATTATTCGACTGCCGCAAGCATGCAGAGTGAATAATGCGGAGAAACCATCGAGTTGGAGAGCCTGAAAACTAATTAGGGTGTTTGGAACTTTTTTTTACACCAGACATGTTACAAACAAAGGGCGGTTTCAGATTAGCGTTTAATAATCGCGCATAAGCTCCTTTTAGGAAGCGCATGTTGGCGCGTATCGGCGCGCCTTTTGGCACACGCACAACTCGTGCGGGCGTTGACGCGCTTCTAAGCTTGTATAAGCGCGAGCTGTCAGAATCCATGTTGAAACTGACACGATGTCACTACCGTTTCGAGCGAACACGCCAAAATATGCCTGTTTAGGTGAGTCTCGTTTTTGAAGCGCGTAATGTACCGCGCGTATGCTGAAACAATATCAATGGGCGCTTCAACACTTTTGACGAGTATGTGGACCTGATGTCTCAATGCTGTTGCTTAGTCATTTCAGAAGACCCTCGTTGAAATTAGTTTTTGTAGCATATTGTTGCTCAATAACTGATTGAGTTGCTTGGAAGACCCACATTGAAAGACAACAAGCCAGAAGTAAATATTATCACCGATATGGTTGAATTTGAATCTTGGCATCACTACAATCGCGAAAGTTTTTACTGAGATAGATTAAATTAACTGAATCTGATCTTACACTGATATCAAATTATCTTCCGAGTTCTAAAACAGCCTCGCGTAGACATAACAGAAACATTTTCCTAACTATATCGTCACACCGATCAGCAGACTACAGCCAATTGAAAATAAAAGAAACATAATAATAACATACACATAAGGGTCGCAATAGTCCGCAAAACGTCTCTTATCGCTGCCTTTCATTTAAAAATAAAGCACCTTCGATGCTCTCGAAGACTTTTACAGACATCTTAAAGATTAAAATCTCTAGACAAATTTCGACCTTAATCTGATAAGCGTAAGGTGTTCTTTTGAATGTCGTACTACTAAGGTAGCTTTACGGTTTTACGCATTTGAATTTGGTCCAATGAATATATTCGAAATCTGTAGATAAGCAAAATGGATTCGGAATGAGTGATACCATTGGGTTACAGCAAATGGTGGCATTGTAACTTTGTTGCCAACTTGTCGATTGAGGCAACTTTAATTTAAAGTAAGTTTCAAAAATCACGTAACTTTTTGATTGTGAATATGTTTTTGGGATTTTGTACTTCAATAAAATTGGCGGCACCTTCATGGTTCGCCAATTTGTTCAAATACATACGGACCAATTTCGCCAGCTATTATCAGCTTATTTATGTACTCATACCAACCCACTACTATGCAGTCATAGTGCCAGCCGGAAATAATAGAGTAATGTACCTCAGTCGGTTATGTTTTTATCACATAGACGTGATGATACATACATTACTCAGTTTTTTTATGGTTTCTCTATCTAGGGATCATATGATGTATAGTTCACTACAGAAGCGTAAATCCCAATTATAGCCAACATTTACTGTGATGAATGCTAAATGTTCTTTGTCCATAATTAGGACATTCTGGAGTAAAATACGACAAGGCAGTAGCATTTAATACTGACAAGTATCATACCACATAATATACTTATATATGTAGACCAAAAACAATGCCTTATTTAGGGTTGAACATACTAAACATGTCAGCGTAAGATAGAGTACCTTATTTATATACTAGACTCCAACATGAAAAGCCTCATCGAAAGCTCATGAAAGTGTGCTAAATGAGCCCGCTCGTATACCACCGAACGAAGAAGATACTCAACTTGATATAAAAACCTCAACGTAACATGATGGGATCAATAAACTTCATCCTTACACGGAATAACGTTAAGCAACGATAAAAGTGTGGTTTCTAAATACAGTCTGAATCCTTTAAATCCCCATTTCACCCGCGATATCGCAGGTGAACGATACAAACGTTTTGAATATTCCATTGCGCATCACACGCGGCTGACGAGAAATGCTTTCCTATTTTACATTTACTTACGTTCGTATTTTTTGCTATTTACGAATCTATCTCACGGAGTTATTGAGAACTGTTCTGTTTGAAAATATTTGGTAGAGTGCTTCAAAGCTTTGACAAAGAATGTTGACATGAGTCATATATATTTCGAACTAGGGTAGGTTATAGTAATTTGTCTGATAAAGATATTCTTGACAGTGAATTTAACTTACCTTAAATACATTCTTACCGCTGGAATTAAAAAAAAAGCCACAACTTCAAATGGGGAATTTTTATCTAATGGCTTGTTTTCGCTATTATACTGAACCATCCAACTGTCTAAGAAAGCTATATAAAGCTCAATGTCTCGGTGTTACACCTACGGTCATCATCTGTGCACTCCAACCAAATTGTTAACCATAGCTTGCCTTGTGCCTTGTGAAGAAGATCTTTGGCAGTCGTTATAAAACCCATAACATGGAATATCGCTATCTCTTTGGCTTGTAAAGGTCAGGCGCCAGTTCATAATGTAGAATAGCTAAATATTTTGTCATATCTGGTAACTCTACTAAACGACTGCCTCGTTGGTCTCGCGGCATAAATGTGCGCGTGGGATCGGAAGGTCCCGGGTTCGATTCCTGGGTCGGGCAGTGTTATTGGGTTTTTCTGTCACGAAATTCACAGTAGCAGCACGGAGTCTGGAAATGTGCCCGGTACGGCAATAGGCTCGCCCCTTATTACGTGGGACTAAAGTATATCTGGCGAAAAGTGGGTGTAGAAATATACCTCTGCCTACCCCTTAAAAGGCGTAGGCAGAGGATAAAAGGGATAAAAGGCGTGACGATATGTATGCATGTTTGTATGTATGTATATCTGGTAAGTCAAGTGTGTACACCCCAGTCTCTAAGGTAAAAGTTCTAGATGAAACTGGGATAACGTTGAGAAGGTGTTGATGATCTACTTGCCCTAAGAAGTCATGTAACTTCCAACCGCATTACACGACTTTGGGTAAGGCGCCAATTCTCCATTCAATCTATCTTCACAATTGGGAATTTTCACTGTCCTACCAAAATTACGCTATACCAGCGTATTAACTAAAAACGAAAATAACAATATCCACCACAGTGCTATCTTCTGGGTCTATTTTGGCCGATCGTAAACATTTTCCAAATCTTCAAAAATTGGCTCTATACATCAACTCTTTTTCGCTTTACATCGTGATCTTAGTGGATTAATGATATTAACTTAAAGATTTCGTATTAAGTTAATTGTTGAGTGACCTTTTTCTTTTATATTAAACTGTTTAACCGTGTTTAGCGCCTTTCATTAAACAGTACAAAGTAAACGTGATACCTTTACTACAATTTTCTCGGGATTGAAGGTCTTTAACCAGATTGATTGCCTTTGGTTTATCGGAGATTTCGCTCTTCACAGACATTGTTACTCTACGTGTACAATATAACACTAATCTCTTCAAGTATATAGTTACTAAGGCTATGTTTCTACATATAAGAATACTAAAATATTCACAGAAAAGAGCGCAAAGCAGATCAAAAAGTGATAATTATCAACATATTATGTATAATTTTTGGATGTATGCTTGAAGAAATGGATGATTTGGCTTAAGATCGCCATATGGAGAGGCTCGAGGGAGGCCTATGTGCAGCAGTGGATGTTTTCCGGCTGATCTTTATAATATATATATATATATATATATATATATATATATATATATTGTGTGCGTATGTATGCTACTAAACTCCTCCTAAACGACTGGACCGATTATGATGAAATTTTTGTGTGTTTAAGGGGACTTAAGAATGGGTTAAATTCACAAAAAAAATGGTGAATATCTGTATATATAAAATCCTTGCGTTACTGACTGAATGACACACACGCTACAGCCGTAACTACTGGGCACAAGTTGATGAAATTTGGCAAGTATGTTCCTTGAGGAGTGTAGGGAAGCACTAAGAGAGCATTTTTCGAAATTTCACCCTTAAAGGGGTTTAGCAGGTTGCCAGAGTTTGTATGAAACTTTTTTTTTTTATGGATTAACTTCAAACTTTGTTTATATGGTACCACTCATGGTACCATCATTAATTGTTTTAATATGCTGTCTGTAGCTATTTACAATTATTTAGTGCAATCAACTACAACAAACAACTACACTCTCCCTACAAAAATAAAGTGTAAAACGTATTGGCGATTAAAAAGAGTTTATTAATAAATAATAATCAATTTAAACAACTGTCAACAAACTATTACTAATATTTCGTCATAGCCTAGCCTACTTAATTTATTGAATATTGTATACATCACTAACTGAAGGAATCAAAGTATTTTGTAACTTTGATACGGTTTATTGTAATAGCTACAATTTTAGGTAACTGACATAACTAGGATATTGTAGGAACATTCAATAAATTAACAATACTAATTAAACTCTTAATACTTGAGAAGTCCATATATAAGTATAAAATAGCACATTATACCACATTTTCATCTTAAAATTAAGAATTAGAAATATTTTTTATTCTCTGCACTGGTATGTATCACAGAAAGATGCAATAAAAATATTTTGTATCACAGAAAGATATAATAAAAATACTTAATACAATTTTATTAGTAATTTAGCTTTTCGGCGTTCACTGGGAAGGAATATTTTATCCCGCAATTGACTTCAGCAGGCTAATAATAATGATAGTTAATAATAATGAGCAATAACTGTTCTAATACTGGACAAAGAACTTTAAGAGAAAAGTTTTTCATACAATCCATATTCGCGTTCGCAGGCTAACTAAAAGCATTTACGTTTAGTAATTTCATTAATTGTTAAAAAAATACTGTCTGTAGCTATTTACAACTATTTAGTGCAATCAACTACAACAAACAACTACACTCTCCCTACAAAAATAAAATGTAAAACGTATTGGCGATTAAAAAGAGTTGCTTGGCGAACGAGGCAGTAAATGTAAATTCATTAGATTCATTAAGTAAATTGACATTCAAAAGCGTCACATTGTGACCTAGATGAATAAACGATTTTGACTTTGACAAATTGATAAAAATCTATATTCAGACTCTTCAGTGGCCATTATAGGCCAGTCTTAGTTTCAGGTCTCCCTTTGTTGCTTTTCGTCACTGAACTCTCAGAATTTTTTTTGTGTTTAAGGGGACTTGAGAATGGGTAAAATTCACAAAAAAAATGTGAATATCTGTATATATAAAATCCTTGCGTTACTGACTGACTTACACACACGCTACAGTCGTAACTACTGGGCACAAGTTGATGAAATTTGGCAAGTATGTTCCTTGAGGAGCGTAGGGAAGCACTAAGAGAGCATTTTTCGAAATTTCACCCTTAAAGGGGTTTAACAGGTTGCCAGAGTTTGTATGAAACTTTTTTTTTAATGGATTAACTTCAAACTTTGTTTATATGGTACCACTCATGGTACCATCATTAATTGTTTTAATATGCTGTCTGTAGCTATTTACAATTATTTAGTGCAATCAACTACATCAAACAACTACACTCTCCCTACAAAAATAAAATGTAAAACGTATTGGCGATTAAAAAGAGTTTATTAATAAATAATAATCAATTTAAACAACTGTCAACAAACTATTACTAATATTTCGTCATAGCCTAGCCTACTTAATTTATTGAATATTGTATACATCACTAACTGAAGGAATCAAAGTATTTTGTAACTTTGATACGGTTCATTGTAATAGCTACAATTTTAGGTAACTGACATAACTAGGATATTGTAGGAACATTCAATAAATTAACAATACTAATTAAACTCTTAATACTTGAGAAGTCCATATATAAGTATAAAATAGCACATTATACCACATTTTCATCTTAAAATTAAGAATTAGAAATATTTTTTATTCTCTGCACTGGTATGTATCACAGAAAGATGCAATAAAAATATTTTGTATCACAGAAAGATATAATAAAAATACTTAATACAATTTTATTAGTAATTTAGCTTTTCGGCGTTCACTGGGAAGGAATATTTTATCCCGCAATTGACTTCAGCAGGCTAATAATAATGATAGTTAATAATAATGAGCAATAACTGTTCTAATACTGGACAAAGAACTTTAAGAGAAAAGTTTTTCATACAATCCATATTCGCGTTCGCAGGCTAACTAAAAGCATTTACGTTTAGTAATTTCATTAATTGTTAAAAAAATACTGTCTGTAGCTATTTACAACTATTTAGTGCAATCAACTACAACAAACAACTACACTCTCCCTACAAAAATAAAATGTAAAACGTATTGGCGATTAAAAAGAGTTGCTTGGCGAACGAGGCAGTAAATGTAAATTCATTAGATTCATTAAGTAAATTGACATTCAAAAGCGTCACATTGTGACCTAGATGAATAAACGATTTTGACTTTGACAAATTGATAAAAATCTATATTCAGACTCTTCAGTGGCCATTATAGGCCAGTCTTAGTTTCAGGTCTCCCTTTGTTGCTTTTCGTCACTGAACTCTCAGAATTTTTTTTGTGTTTAAGGGGACTTGAGAATGGGTAAAATTCACAAAAAAAATGTGAATATCTGTATATATAAAATCCTTGCGTTACTGACTGACTTACACACACGCTACAGTCGTAACTACTGGGCACAAGTTGATGAAATTTGGCAAGTATGTTCCTTGAGGAGCGTAGGGAAGCACTAAGAGAGCATTTTTCGAAATTTCACCCTTAAAGGGGTTTAACAGGTTGCCAGAGTTTGTATGAAACTTTTTTTTTAATGGATTAACTTCAAACTTTGTTTATATGGTACCACTCATGGTACCATCATTAATTGTTTTAATATGCTGTCTGTAGCTATTTACAATTATTTAGTGCAATCAACTACATCAAACAACTACACTCTCCCTACAAAAATAAAATGTAAAACGTATTGGCGATTAAAAAGAGTTGCTTTGCGAACGAGGCAGTAAATGTAAATTCATTAGATTCATTAAGTAAATTGACATTCAAAAGCGTCACATTGTGACCTAGATGAATAAACGATTTTGACTTTGACTTATTGATAAAAATCTATATTCAGACTCTTCAGTGGCCATTATAGGCCAGTCTTATTCACAGGTCTCCCTTTATTGCTTTTCGTCACTGAACTCGACAGTGATTGACTTTTTAATATGCACATAACTTTAGGAGTGGCCTTTGATTTGTAAGTCTAGAGATTGGAACGGCCTTTCGGACCTCTTGTAAAAAATAAAATAAAATTATACTCGGTCCAGCCCAAATACCTTGGCCTTTTACTCATTCTAATCATATTCGAGCACCTCATGCATAACTATTGCTTGGTTTAAAAATAAACTTATTTGAAAATCACTATGCTCTTCTAATGAATGCAGCAGCGAGCAGTTGTTGCTTAGCGATCGCGAAGATATAAAACATAGGTAGAAAAAGTATGATACAGTTACTGTTTTAAAACTGTTTAACATTCCATCATAATTTTCCCCTATTAGGGCCTGGTCACGAGATCGGTCTAAGCGGCGAGCGGCGCGGCAGGGGCGATATACATGGCGTGTTTACTCTGAGGCACTCTGAGGCAGCCAAGCGCCGCCTCACAGTAAACGCGACATGTACAGTCACGAGCATAAATATATTACTATGGGCAGATTAGCAAAAATATCTGTCCCAAGAATGAATTCAATAATATCTGTCTGCACGTTCACAGCAAAAATATCTGATATTATCAGGCAGCATAATGAAGTGGCATCAAAATTATGTGATGAAAATGTCAAAGCATAAATATCTGATGTGACAGGTGGCAAAATGTTATGATCCCTTGTGGAGAGCAAATATATGTAACGTTTTATATTTCTGTAATTTGCATTGATTCCGCCCTAAAAGCATAAATATGTATCACCAACTAGGTGGCAATAATATCTGACATACAATTTATAAACAATAAAATATTTGATATTATGTATAGCGCCGGTAAAATGGGCCAAAATGTTTTATTGTTATGTATTTTGCCGGGCAAAGAATATGGACAAAAACTCGTTATAAATATTTTTTATTTTTATTTGCCTAATCAACCTAATAAAATAATGATTTTAAGCGAGTATTTATGTCACCGGAGAATGACAAGAACCGCAAATTTATAAATTTCCTAAGAAATGTATAAAATTTCGTAGGTTTCTAAACGAGAGATAAATTATAATATTTTACGCCCACCTTTTCGCAAATGGCTTAACTTACGGATTCATGTGTAAAATAATATGTACACAATTACCAAACGCCATGTGGGCTCTGATTGGTTGAATAAGTCACGTGTTTTTTTCCTTCCTCTCCATCGCCATTTTTCGCTTTATGAGCCTAAGTTAACGGAACCCTGCTTCGCAAGGCCCCTATTTTTCTGTTCAGGTTCTCAAGAAAACCTAACATAACCTGTTAAGTTGAATTGATGCCGACCTTCATTATCACCAACCGACCAATCAGAGAGCAGTATGTTATTTGCCGTATTTTTAAGAAGCTTATAATTAATGTGAAACTTCTGTGATTGGTTGAACCGTTTAGAATCTTACGAATAGATATCCGGTAGTTTATAAATTTACCACGAGACGTCGCAAATTGATAAATTTGCGAAAATATGGGCGTAAAATAATACAATTTATCTCCCGTTTAGAATTTCCTAGTAAACTAAACTTGCGGATCTTGTTATCTTGCAGTGAAATCTAATTAAACACAATGAATTAAAATCGAGTAAATCCACTATTTGCATCATTACGTCCTGTAGCTGTATTGTATTGTAGAACTATATTAGCACACACTTGCGAGCCTCGAAGTGACTCCCAAATGTCAAAGGTGTGACAACGTAGATAATCATGTTTTCCAGCCCGAGTTGGATCCTATTGTTGAAATATTGAATTCCACAGATTCTCAGTGGGATTCAAATCAAGGCTCTCTGAAGGGAAATTGATTAACTTTAAGGCCTATCTTTGAACATTAACTTTTAAACCACTCACAAGTTATTCGAGAGCAATGAATGGAATATGTGCATCAAATAGTATCCATGTATGTCTTCATAAATAGATACTGTTCAATAACTCATCGTCAATCCAATGAAATCCAAGAAAATAAGTAAGGTCTGGTGGTCTGATATATTACTATAAAAACAATAGGGGATCGGACAGTATTAAAAATAAATTACAAATTATCATTTATCAAAAGGATTGTCTCAAATCACCACTATAAATATTCTTAAATTGTAATTTTGCTCTTACAGCAAATTTTATATAAATAAAACCATAAAATAGTACAGCAGTTGATAAAATACAAAACTAGCGTTTCGTCGGGTGACAAAAAGTTACTGATTTGACTAGGCAGTCCGATACCCTATTCCTAAACTATTACTCGGCAGCCGTAGATAAAAAAGATCTACCCACTACAATAATAAATAATTCGGTCGTAGTATTGGATATGTCTAGACATAAATACAGGGTGCCACAAGACCCATCACCAAGCCGAAGTCTACTCGTTATGGACATCATGCCAAGTCATACAAAGCAAAAATAAAACCTGAGAAACTATATTTTTTTAAGGAGACACATTTTTTAATCAGCAATTAAAAATGCGCGCGTGCATTTTTTGAAAACTCTAGTTATCCATGGGTGCATAGGACATCTTATTCTATAGAACAGGTCGACGGGGTAAATGCATCGATTTTAAACTGTAATTCCAAAAATTTCATAGTAACTTTAAGCCTCAATATCTCCTGAACCAGTAATTTCCAAGGTATGGTGCTGAAGAAAAAATGTTCGAAGTGATTGGTACAACATGGGATTTCACTTTTCGTTAAGGGTCTTTTTACACCCTGTATAGTATTTTAAAACGACAGCCTATATTAAAACAATGTAAAATAAAATTTGTATTTTTTTAACTATTTCGTATAAATTTTAAATGAAATTGAAGATATAATAATGTCAGATATTGTTGCCACCTAGTTGGTGTCATATATTTATGCTTTTAGGGCGGAATCAATGCAAATTACAGAAATATAAAACGTTACATATATTTGCTCTCCACAAGGGATCATAACATTTTGCCACCTGTCACATCAGATGC
Source organism: Euclidia mi (assembly GCA_944739405.2). Taxonomy (NCBI): domain Eukaryota; kingdom Metazoa; phylum Arthropoda; class Insecta; order Lepidoptera; family Erebidae; genus Euclidia; species Euclidia mi. Next base: position 12,771,515 of record OX123207.2, on the reverse strand, counting down.
TTCGACATTTTCATCACATCTGATAATATCAGATATTTTTGTTACGTACGTGCAGACAGATATTATTGAATTCATTCTTGGGACAGATATTTTTACTAATCTGCCCATAGTAATATATTTATGCTCGTGACTGTTACATCGAAAACGCTCACCGCCGCTGCCCGCCGCTGTAGGCCGTGACCGGGCCGTTAATGCATTTAATTAAATTTATTATTTAAAAAAGCAGTAATACGTGTACTTTAAAAACTACGGGTTTCAAGTCGACCTTTTACATTATTTTTGGTCCTTTAGAAAAGAAGTAGTTGTGACCAAGAATCCTTCTTAGTGTATACATAGAACATTAAACATAATAATATAAACTGTCAACATTTAGGCTTTACGTAATTAAATCGACCATGCAGAGCTTAAATAATATATATATATATATATATATATATATATATATATATATATATATATATATATATATATATTTGGACATGTTCTACGAACGGGTATAAAAGGATTTGTTAAATGTTTATGAATACCTGGTACTGAGGCGATGCTTGTTCCTAGGAAAAGAAAACGAATAACCTAACGTAAATAGGTATTTAATTTCGGACGTGATGTTGCTTGATAAGTATTCATATTTTACCTACAACAGATAACTTATTTACATAACATTTATTATCTGTATCGGTCAGAATTGGCTTTATGCAATCAAAAAAACTATAGTAGGGTAGTAGTTACTTAAGAAAATCGCAACCCATTGACTTTGCCCTATGTTTTTATGAAGGATTATTATGGCTTTTTAGTACTACTCTAGAATCACTGAATCAAGTATCTGAAATTGTTTTTGTGAGCACATGAGTTTCCCCGCAGTATTAGAAACACCGTTTGCCAACCAATTACCCCTTACAGTTGTGTAGTTCCATAGACACAAGGAAATCACTTGCTTAAGAAAAACATTGGCATTGTTCTCTCTTCCTTGAATCTGACATTCAAAGAGCCAGAGGATATGGCTTGCTTTAACTCAACATAATAGTCAAATTTGTTAAACTACTGCGCATTCTATATCCTATTTCCCACTTCATATTCTGATTCATCAATACGAAATCAACGTAACTACACCAACACAACATCATCTCGGCAATAATAATTCCTCCAAGATTCCCATAGCGTCAATAATTAAGCAAGTATACGTTAACAAATATGATTTATTAATGGCGCATCTCTCACCACCTATCAACAAAAGATATATGTCCATCAACCTCCGTACAATGGCATCAAATTGATCGTAACGTGCTTTTGTGGCCGACGGTGATAAGTGACCCCCCTTTGTACGTTACTACGCACTGTAAATACGTTGCGAGTTATAAATTATGGGATACACCCACCTGATGTGGATCATTCATATACTACAGCACTAATGTAATGGAAAGGAGTAATGGGTCATAATTATTGTGTTAAAGATAATAATGATTACTATAGACAATTATTTTCTTTTCTATTTATCATTTCTATTTATAATTTGATCCCTCGCTAATTTTTACATATTTTAACGTTGGTGTTAAAATATTTTTTTTCAGCCGTCAAATGGTTCCATTTTAAAATTCAATCATAATTATTATAAATTAGAATAAGAATTGAAGATAAATTAAAATTAATTTTCACCATTGGAGTATGAAGTCAATTTGTAAGTCATGTACAAGTAGATATAATAATATCTTTAAATTTTAATACGAAAAAGATATACAGAATAACGCAAATTTTTAAAGAAGTAATTATAAAGCGAAAAGCATCATATTTCGAGCTATATAATAATTATTATCTATGCCATGAAATGGCATGCGACATTTTGTCCACTTAACTGCCGAAAACATCTAGTCTTTAAAAGGTACACTTAAAATTTAAAGAGAAAAACATTTTTTGCTACAAAGTCAAACGGCGTTTATACTATATTTATCTAAAAAACTATTACACCAGGTTTAACTCCACAGTTTAACAACTAAAACATCTATTCTTTCAGTTCAAACACATTTCTGCTGGCATCAGTATTCATGTATAAAGCTTTATACGTGTTATTGAAATACAAACAAAACTGTATTAACTGGGCTCACACAGCTTTGCCATTTTTCATTGCGCTTTCAAAATGGACTAAGCGATCGGATTTTAATAAAAAATGTACGTGTCCGTCAATAGATAGCAAATTAGTAAAAAATACGCGGATCAGTCTATGAATACGGATTTTTTACATTTATCAATGGCTCAATAGAAAGTCGAAGGATATCTGTAAAGGCTTTATATAAGTAATTACCTACTTAGTAAAAGTAAACAAGATTTGGTTGGCACGCTAACTACCATTTAATTTAAGTAGTATATTATTCTTGAAATAATAATATACACTATCGTTGTTCTATAGTATTTATTTTACCAGCAAAATCACAGGAAAACAAAATACGCATTTTCGTTTATTTGGATGACATAATTACCCTACTTAGTTTCATTTCAGAACTGAATGATAAATTAAAATTACTTAATTATGGTAGTGTAATGCACCAAATATATAAAACAATTATACAATAGAGATGGGAAGAAAGGATTTTTTTATAATTAACTGGCAGGAAACATTACTAACTTTGAAACAAGTCTGCTACATTAGGAAAATAACATAATGTTTTCTACGCGGCAGCTTTTATTAGCCGCACTGCAAAACCTCAAAGCTTCACCCAAAATCAATAACATTTACTTTATACACTTACGTAAATCAGTAGTTCCAATTTGGCTTCGGAAAGTTTGCATATAAATACTAAAAACTTAACCGGGACAAACAATTTGAAGTACGCATAAAAGTATCGCACGAAAACAAAAGCCTACGACGGTAGAGTCATTGAGTGCTTTATGGGGTGTACCGGGCGATAAAAATTTAATTTACGTGGACAAGTAGCGAAGAATGAAAACTGCGCGTAGGGGAAAATATTAAAACTATATTTTGTCAAGCTAGGAATAGATTATACAAATAGAGGAAAGTAACCTGTTAGTGGTCGAGAGTAAGTTTTAGAAATGTTTTGATTTTTATGGACGTAAATTATTTTAGGTATGATATAATGTGGACTTAGACACTTGATGATGATATAGATATAATAGGATCCTTTTTGTTGTTTTTGTGGCTAGCTGCAGTTACTTGGCTTGAAGACGTTTGCCTGAGAGCCCACTCGAAGTTCCCAATCTCAACTAGTGATAGGAATGTTTATTCTCGTTAATTAATAGGTACGAAATTGGTGAAAACTTAAAAAAAAACATGAATCAATTTATTTGAAGAACATATGTATTAATTGGTTACTGTGATGGAATATGGTTGCTATTAGTAAGCCGTCCATGGTTGCTAAGTCAATTATCACATAGAACAAAAATTATCAAAGACAAAACAACTTTGTACTAATTGTATCCGGTGTTTTCTTTGTAAATGTCAAGCCAAGAATAGCAATTATTGATTCAGAAGATATAAGTCATACCTGATATTTGAGCGGTAGATAAACTATCTTCTAATCTACAAATCGAAGTCAACATACATAATCAGAGATCTACTAGTGTAGTGAAAAACCTTCGACAAATTACTTCTAATTCAGTTTAAAAGTGGTTAGTGAGGCCTGTACTTTTGAGTTAAATGAGGTAAAATTACAAAAGCATATTTTAAGTGCATGTCGGTGGTTTTTCTATTTCCAAGTTCGATACTTTATTGTGTTTACACTTTTACATGAAAAATATCAAGAGCTGCGCAATGAAAACATTGTTCAACAACCTACAATGTTTTATATCAATTTACAAAAGTTCTTCATCAAAATTGGTTACAGTTTATATAATTTTGTGATAACAAAACCACGGGCATTGTTCTCTAATGGCTCATAAACTGTTGAGTAAAAGTAGTTCGCTTTCAATTGAACTTAGAGCAATTTGCCACTATGACGCTCAAAAGTTTTGTCAAATAGTCTGGGGATGTGTTTACCACATCCCCAGACTATTTGACAAAACAACAAGAAAATAAGTAATTCCAGTAGTATATTTATATACCTACTACTGGAATTACTTATTTTCTTGTTGTTGATTCTTTTTTGTAAATTGGGGACACTGCTGTGCATATGACATGACTGACATAGACATTTATATTTGCTTATGACACTTATCGGAGTGATCTATAACACGATGCTAACATGTTATAAAATTCATGGGTCAGGATTCAAAGGTTACTGGTCGCTATCAGTACAGCAACACCATGAAAAGGATACTATACGGTGGTAAAGTTAAGATAGATAACACCGCCCCAAAATTGTACAAAACGAAGAGAAGAAGATAACAACATTGGACCGAGCGATGACTCAAGTTTGACTTCTTGTTTTTGAAAAGCATAAAAATGGTCTAAATATTTTAGTTTTACATGTATGTTAATTTATAATGTCATCATAACAGACAAATAAAATCGTTAAAAGCTAACGTTGCACTCGTAGGTATAAAATGTGTTTATTTAAATAAATTTCATCCTAGATTTCACTGAATATACAAATATTAAATTCTTTAATTTATCAATTGTTGGCAGTGTTCACTGTGACACAATTACTGCCATATATGTGCGAAACTATTTACAGAATAAAGTAACTGCTTTCACGTGCCAATTGCGGAAACTATTGTTTTAGTTATAATATGATTTATTTTATATTGTGGCCTCGAGGGCCTCTTTATAAAATGGGTGAATATGTTGCTTCTGCAGGGTTATTCTTAGTACATATAAGACTTTTATTCCTTTTTTTAGACATTAGGGCTAAAACAAATAAAATAAGATACTCGCTGTCATTAACATTATATCCCACGTATCATAATTATAATAATCTGATTCTCAAAGCGAACGCTTTGAGAATCGGATTTTTCAGCACTTTTCTAAGCGTTATTATCATAGATGTGCTAAAGTATTGCCCTTGGATCAAGTTTATGAGTAAATCGGTCTACCTTTTTATTCGTTATTTTAAAGCCTTTGATTGTGTTCATCATGATACTCTTATCAGGAAACTATATCATTACGGCATTAAAAATAAAGTTCTCGATCTCCTGACTTCTTATTTGGGCAACAGAATCCAGAAGGTTGAGGTTAATAGTAAGACATCTCCAGGTTCTACTTTGAAAATGGGTGTTCCGCAGGGTTCAATTCTCGGACCATTTCTATTCTTGATATATATTAACGTTTTACCTTATTACGTTAAGAATAATCATGAAATTGTATTATTCGCGGATGATACCTCTTTGATTTTTAAAATTAAACTACGACAGAGTAACTTTGACGAAGTAAACAATGCTCTCTCTAAAGTTGTCAATTGGTTAAACTTTTAAAATTTTCAATGCCCAATGTTAAACATATGCCAACCAATGTACAACTTAATGAATCTAGAATTGAGTCCGTGGAGACAACCATGTTTTAGGCATTATGCTGGACACCAAACTACAATGGGGTCCACATATAGAAAGGCTATCAGGTAAACTCAGTTCTGCAGCTTATGCAGTTAAGACAATTAGACGCCTCACAGATTTAGAAACAGCTAGAATGGTTTATTTCAGTTACTTTCATAGCTTAATGTCGTATGGGATTCTTCTCTGGGGGAACGCTGTTGACCTAAATACAATATTCGTTCTGCAGAAAAAAGCTGTAAGGGGAATTTATAACCTCAGTCCAAGAGTTTCTCTAAGAGAAAAGTTCAAAGAAATAAACATTCTAACTGTTGTATCACAATATATTTATGAAAATCTGCTATGTACATAAAAATATTGACAAATTTTGTAAAAAAATTGATTTACATTCTGTAAATACAAGACACAGGAATAATCTCGTAGTTCATAGCACTCGTCTCCACAAAATAAGTTACTGTTTTATGGGGCAATGTATACGCTTTTATAACAAGCTCCCTTATAATATAAGAGACCTATCTATAAATAAGTTCAAAATTATTGTAAAAGCGAAATTGTGTTCAAAAGCATATTATTAAATATCTGAATATAAAGACGACCAAAACGCTTGGAACTGAGCTGTTCTAATTCAACACACAAAAATAATTGTATTAAATATTTCTTTTTAATGAAGTTTCGTAAGTACTTGCAAAGTTTACCCGAAATAAAGAAGTATTTCATTTCATTTCTATTGCGTAAAACACTGTTAACTCACACAAGTTCATTCGTTTTCTTTCCCTTTCGTCAATCGCATTAATAAATATTTTCAGGTATTTTTAGGCTTACAACAATCGTGATCGTGGCGGACTTCTTCGCTATCACAATCAGAGTAACGCAAACAAGACCCTTAAGCTTGTATGATGTATACAGATCACGAAAGTTAGAAAGTTATAGTCTTAACTTGCATATCACGGCACATGTGACTAATAACAGTTTGCGGTATACGTTTTGTAACTTTACGGGTTTTGTATATAACTAAAATTCAAGTGTTTAGTTTTTTATTTGAATCCATTGTACTATGGACAGCCACACAGGATCAGGACCACAATGGTTCATAATCTTAATGATGCATCCAAAAATACTAATATAATGTATTGAAATAAATATTTAAAAGAATCTAGCTCAATTCCTATTCATTATAGTAAAAATGGGGTTGTTGTACCCATTCATCATTATAAATCTACTGTGGAAGACATTTGGTTACCGCTGGATAAAATCTAATTGTTCCAGATATTAATATTCACACAGTCATGTCTACAATAAAATGGAACTAATTGTTCCCGGGTTAAGTATAAAATATTATACGAGTATAAGTCAAGAGTTCGCATTGTACCAGTTTATTTCATAAAAAATATCATATGAAGTTGATATAGAAATTAAATGTAAGAATAATCATGATGAAGTAAAATTATTTTTCTTAGATGAGTATGTAGACCGTTGTCTTGAGATGTGTCTATTTTGTATTACTACATATGGCAAGCAGTCAACATATGTAATTATTTACAAATTAAATTATGTAATATTGCATGTTGTAGTAGAACACTCCAACGTTCTCTTAAAACATCGCGTCACCACGCGTTGTGTCGTACTTTTAACAGCCAATATAAACTATTTCCCTTCAGGACAATTATTATGAAGTTCCCATTCTCTACAACTCTACAATTTCAACTTTACGAGCTTGACTCAAAGTAACGACGTCAAAGAATTTTAATCAAAACAATTCACAAATGTGACGACACAAACGTCTCTATAACCCGTCTCTGCCACTCTACCGTAATTCAAAGTACTATGTTCTACTTTATGCCCCCACGTCCTAAAAACCGCAACATTATAATAGCCAGAACTAGTCCGAAATCTACAACTTTACATAGTTTCTCTACCAACAACAAAACAAACTATTCCTCGCCGCGGGAAAGTCCCGAAATAGAGCCAACTTGTGCTTATCATAGAGACCAAGCTGTTAAAAAGTTTTCGAGACGTGTATTAGAGCTCTCTGGATTATTTGTTTGTTTGCCATAGATTAAGTATTGTTTCGATCTGCTACCATGATTTGTTGCACTGTGTTCCCACTGACTATCGCAGTAACCAATTTGACCTAAACAGTTCGAAGAAAACAGATGCAGTGTTCTTCAAATACAACGGTCTTCTGAGCAGCGAGATAAAATTATTTGATGGGCTCCACGAATTTGCTGTGGTTTTTAAAATTCCTCTCTAGACACTGAAACGGCACGGATTTTTATGTTATGGTCTGGAATTTCATTGGTCGTATTAGCACTGTATAAAATAATAACAATGTTTGTCTATCACTATGATGCAAGATGTAGATCAGTTCAATTATATAAGAGACTCATGTTTAACAATCAGGAACTTTGATCCAATCAGGTACACGATACTTTTTCTGCGACTGTACGAATTTCTGAGTTCCTGGTTCTTGGCACTGTTATCGGCGGAGTTGTTAATATGAATTTTGCAAAAACCTTGCTCTCCACTGCGCCTGTGCAAAGATTTTATTATGCTGCCATATAATGCAAAACACCTTCCATATCTCCTCAGAGACTAAAAGAAGATGGAAGTTACTTACCTGTTCTAATAATTTTATCAAAGATCACATATCACTTGATGCGTGAATAGTTCCTGGACAATTTGACCATCTAACATGGACTTAATGGATTAGTTACAAAAACAAGAATTATCATAATTATGAATATTTATGTAAAAATAGAAAGAAAGAAAGAAAGAAAGAAATAAAGTTTATTGCTGCAGAAACAAAGTTCTTAAGATAAACAATAAGTATAACAAGCATAATATAGGTAGTCTGCAACAACGAGGTCCCACTCAGCATATTGTTGTGTAGTAACCTTAGCTATTACACAACACTGATTTTCAGTGGTAACCTCCATTGACCCCACGGATAACAAACCAACAGTATTTAAAATACTATCATATGTAATAATGTAATGCGTAAAAATCTGCATTCTTTAGTGGATATTTTTTTATTTAGTAGTACATCGTTGAAGCTTTGTGTACCTAACAATTCTATATTTATCACTTAGTCTATTTTATACTTCAGTTGGTTTGAAGATTCATCCTTCTAATCTTCATTGTTTAAATATATACAGTCAAGTAAACCTGAATAGTCTCAACAGTACCCGTAGTAGGGGTAAATTATGACAGAGTTCATTCCCGATCTTAATTCCTTATTTGGTATATCAGTACAGATTATGAGAAAAGTTTGTAGTTATCTTCTGAGCTGCTCTTGCTGTTTCTTCTGTTTGTTAAGTCAGCATTCAGAGCTTCAAAAAGTTGGAACTATCTGTAATGACACGGATATAGTTCGTTAAGATGCAAGAGAAATGATCCTTTTAATCTACAAGTTTTGAGATATGAAACACAGAATATTTGCAGTTTTAATAGAATTTTGGCTATGCAGCTTAGCCAAACTTTTACAGAGGATTTGAAGTTGCTACTTGTACATATAAACTGTTTTTTTCCTGTATTCGTTGTTCGTTTAATTCCGTATAACCATATGGAAGAATCGTGTTTAAGCTAGTCTATGAAATATTATAATGTGTATTATATTTAACCTTTTAACTACTAAAACTGAAGTTACTGAGCAGTTTAAACTTAGAAAACGACATTCGTCCGGAGCCCGTGAGACTATACGTCCACGGTAATGTTATAAAAATGTGAAGTCCATACGGTTAAAATACAAAAACATGTAGATATGTATATTTCATTTATTTCCAATAACGCTATTAAATCTTAATGAGTGAAGTGCCTATCGGTTGACTCCTGCACCCAACCTAGACTAAAATAATTTACGGGAAATAGAAATTGTTTGTGCCATCGGTATTCACAGTAAGTATTTAGTATATAAAGTTCAAATTTATATACTTGCTACTTTACTTTTAAATGAAGTCACTCTCCATACATTTACAACTGGAAGTTTATCAGGCTTGACGTAAGCTCGTTTGGTGCTTTGTTTGTTTAAAAGAAATATATTATCGCTATGTCGACTCTTTGTGTCCGTCGTTTTAGTGTTTGGCAAGCCCACAATGGTTTATAGTATGGCATTAATAACGTGTTTGCACAATAGTATTTAGTGTTTCTAGTGTACATTTACTTTGATGTACAATATCCTGCACTAAAGATAACCTTTAGACCAACTTTATTTTCAGTGTTCGCTATCTATTCCTAGCCTATAAGACAAGTAGCATATACAATATAAATGTACCTATCAAGTAGCCAATAAGATACCCGTTGATGTCAACGGGTACAGTATAGGCTACTTGATAGTAAATAGTTGTCGTGTAATTTTGATATTACTGACTTTAAATGTCTAATCTTTGGTCAAGTTTCCTTTAAAAATATATGTATGTTTATAAAAACTAATGAACTGATATTAAAAAAAGTTTACTTAATTTCAATTAATTTCGTTCACAATGGTTGCCATAGCCTATACATTGGAACAATGACGGGCCCGCGGTAAATTATGCTAACTGCGATTCGTGTGACCCCGTCATCAAGAGCAATAGATGATGCCGCGGTGGTTTTAGTGGGTAGGTCCCATTCCCAGGGGAAAGGTCCACACACCTCCTTTGCCAGCGCTAGCCCGGTCGCTTAAATTCACACGACCGGATGGTGGAGTCCCCGGTGTCAACAAAAAAAAGCCTATATATTTTCCGTGGAACTGATGCTTAAACATTTTAGTAAATTAAGTCCTATAAAACTTTCATAATTTTGGATTTAAACGTCGACCTTTTATTCACGTAAATATTAAAAAAAGGAAAATCTGAATCAAGACTAAATACACCGGCACTTTTGGCTCAATCAAAATCCGTCAAAATTAACATCGACTAAAAAAAATATTATCAAAGTCAAAGAACCAGACAGGTTTTCATCTAAACAGCCAACCAAAGCACTTCCAGCTTCCATCTGTATCAAGTCAACTCGTCGAAAAACTAGTAGCTTTGAGAAGGCTTACATAAGCGAGTCAGTCAAGTGCGTGAAGGGATCTCTACGTGACGAGCATTTGGAAACGAGAATAAAGCGAGATAGTTGGATCTGTTATAGCAAGGAAAAAATATACCCAACGTTTATAATACAAAGCTTATGAGAACAGATATTTCACTTTTAACTGTATTTTGTTGTCTGACTCTGTGGTATTTTTGTTTCACCTATCTGCTTTTGTCATAGATTTATTATATACTAACGTATAGATCGGTGATGCGAAAGAGAAAGAATATAGAAACTAGTACGTTAGAGCGAGATAGACAGGTTAGACCATTCACGTACACGCTATTGGCCTGTATTGGCCCAACGTTAATTGTGAACGGTACAAAAATCGCTTATTTTTCCAAAATAACGTGTTTATTAGTGAAATCCAGGTGTTATACATACAAAAACAATTATGGTAACGTGTGCAGTACCCGGATGTAACTCGTGTAAGAGAGAAAATCCCCAGAATTACGTAACTACCGTTGAAAGATTTAATGTTCTTATTGCAATATTTTACAACTCTGAAAAGAAATATATGCACAAACGGATACGTTATAATATAACATTTTATTATATTTATATTCTGAATGCAAAAAAATAGATAAAAGGTAATATGAAATGCGTGAATTTTTACTATTTCTAACCAAAAATTCATAGTGATTGACGTAATGTCAAATAGTATCGATAAGAAAATATTGATTGGTAACTTGACTGACAAAGGTTATGTTTTAACAAATAAATATTATTTACTTTTATGTTCTCTATCCTAATGTCGTTGTTATAAATATAATAAAAATAAATTTGAATACTTATTTCAGATTTCCTCAAAATAATGAGGTCGGATTAAAATGGCTAAAAATGTTACACAGATTGGGTTCCCAAAAAATATTCTTCCATATGCAGCAATCACTTTGAAGAAAAATGTTTTTCTAATAGGGGCTCTCAAAGACTAAAGCTGCGCTCTGGTTCAATACCCACATTATCATTATCTTTGCCCGTATGTTATTTCCTTATTATAAATGTCATTGTTTGTAAACCGATAAAAAACTATATTATTCCTTTGTTGAAATATAAATGGCCAATTAAACTGCGACGAAAACTAAGGAATGTATAGAAGTACGAATATACTTACAATTTTAATACCCTAGGTATTAGTCAGAGGCAACTTGATGCCTGAGTCACCTACTTTCCGCAGTGCGGGTGTGAGTCTAGATTTCTCCACCAAGGTTATGTAAGTTATACTCATTTATTTGCAGTTCGCAATAACGCCGATACGTAAAGCGTCATCATATGTCTTCAGAGATATATCGCCGGTACCTTTCATTCAAAATTCTTAACAATCATATGTATGATTCACCAGTGTTATTTAATTACAAATACTTGCTAATAAAAGCAATAATTGAAATTTATTTAACAATTAGAATAAAATTGAAGCAAAACTGCAAAATACTTCCAAGGAAAGTTTGCGACATTTTTATAATAAATTAGTTTTATTTGGTGGAAAATAAAAAAAAATACAGATTTTATCAGTAGTTTTATTATTATCTTCTCTCAGTTATTGACACTACTTCAATCATGCTTTAAATCGGGCAATATGACACCGCGCCCATATTATCGACAATCATAGTTTAGGCAAGCCATGCCCAACACTATTTGTCTTGCATACAAGCTCATTACACGCACACTAGTGTTTTCTTGTTTTGGTCTCACTTTACTGACTCCATTGCTAATCTAACGTTAGTATATAATAAATCTATGGCTTTTGTGATCTTTTTTGACGTTACATAATACTGTCTTTTGGGTAATACAAGTTTCTGTCAAATTTTGCCGACAAGTGGTAGTTACTGATTTCTACTGAACGCCAAAAAAACCAAATGTGTTAAGTTTGCTTTGCCAAACGTCAGAAACCTTGGTACTAACATCGTTTTAAATGGTGATGTACTGGAAACAACTGAATCTACGTTGTTTCTAGGAATAACACTTGATTCGAAGTTGCAATGGGGCGCACACATTACATATCTGTCAGCGAAACTTAGTTCGGCTGCTTATGCCATTAAGAAGGTGCGTAGTTTAACAGATGTCGATACGGCTAGGCTGGTATATTTTGGCTATTTTCATAGTATTATGTCATATAGCATATTACTATGGGGTAGAGCTGCTGATATCGAAAGTATTTTTATATTGCAAAAAAGAGCAGTTCGGGCCATTTACCAATTACGAACAAGAGTTTCGCTCAAGGAAAGATTTAAGGACATCGGTATTTTAACTGTAGCGTCTCAGTATATTTATGCCAGTGTTTTGCATGTGCGTAAAAATATAAATTCATATTTAAAGAATAGTGATATTCACTCTATTAATACAAGAAATAGACATAAATTATGTGTTCCGTATTTCCGTTTGTGTAAAACTCATAATTCTTTTATAGGACAAAGTTTACGTATCTACAACAAGATACCGATATGTATTTTAGACTTGCCGTTTAGCGCATTTAAGACAACGATTAAAAATAACCTAATGCAAAAGGCTTATCACAATTTAAATGATAACCTTAATGACAAATGCGCTTGGAAATAATCTGTTTCAGTATTCACATAATTATTGGGTAAATAGGTAAATAATATTAAAATTTTCATGACATGTAATTAAATATGATTCTATTCCCAATAAAATTATATAAGTAAATGATGTTTTTTGGAATCGCCACCACATCATTAGATGTCTTTCATGTCGTTAGATACTATTTATTTATTATGTTTAATTTTACTGTCTTGTACTCAGTCAGTTGGATCGGTGGTTGTATTTCAAAAGGTATCACGTCAATTAAATATGGGTACTACATTTACATTTCTTCACACGTTTTCACAAATTTATGCTAATATTAATGATCTGGAAAATGGAAGTAATTCGCGTTCATGGTCAGTATACCAACAGATTGTTAATTTTATTACTGCCGGTTCGTATACCGTTGTCGTCATGCTCACTAAAATGTCATTTCTTGTGGTGATGTCGTGTGTCGGGTCATCCCTGTCCCTCTGATATGGCGAGAGGGATGATGGCTGGCACATGCGTCATACTCGTGAACGGATGCTACTTGCGATGACTGGTCGATGGCGGTCTTATGGGCTGGTATATTTTTTTATTTATATTTAACTTCATCATTTCCATCATGGTTCTGAACATTTGCGCGGATTGCCTGCATTGTTAGTGCATAATGTAAGTGGATGCTCCTGTTTCACCATGTCTATGTTCAGGAGGCTAACTAAATGAACATCAAAATTTAACTTGATTATGCTTGAGTATCATTTAAAGTAAATATATATTTTTATTTTATTTTATTTATTAGCTTTATACACTTAATGTATATAGGTGGACTTAATGCCTTAGCCAATCTACCTTAGAGTGGTACAGAGATTAATAGTAGGTATATAGTATAGTAGGTGTAGGTATATATATATATATATATATATATATATATATATATATATATATATATATATATATATATATATATATATATATATATTTAATAGACATTATGGACACATTACATACAATTAAATCACAGTAATGATGAATATATACATATATATATCAATACATAAAATATATAATTATAAATGTTACGATAGTTCTGCTAACTTAGCCAATAATAGCTGCTTTACCCTTCTCTTAAAACAATACTTATTAGTGGCCGTCCTGATTTCGAGAGGGAGGTCATTCCAGAGAAGAATAGCTGGGGTAGGAAAAGAAGAGTGGATGAAAGAAGATCTATGAGAAGGACAAAGAAGAAGAAGGTTATAAGATGAGCGAAGGTCACGATTGTGGTTGCTGCTTAAGTACTGGAAGTTAGAATTTAAATATTCAGGAGTATTGGGAGACATGAGGATAGAATAGAGAGTAGTGAGAGCTCGCAGACTGCGTCTTTGATGAATAGGAAGCCACTTCAACTGGGAACGATAAGTAGACACGTGGTCATACTTGCGAAGATTGAAAATGAATCGAATGCAGTTATTGAGAAGACGGTCAAGTTTGTTAAGAAGATCTGCATTCAGGTCATAGTAACATACATCACCATAGTCGATCAAGGGAAATACCAAAGTTTGCACAAGCATTGTCTTAGTTTTGGGTGGAAGGAAGTTTCTTAATCGATTGATAGCACGTAGAGTACCAGTAACCTTTTTGCTGGTTTCAGTGACTTGGTTTCGCCAGCTTAACGTGCAGTCTAAATGTAAGCCAAGGTTTTTGACAACTGGGCACATTTCTATTATGTTGCTGTCATAGACTAATGATGGTAAAGTTGAGAGGTCTAATCTGTTAATAGCCCATTGACTACCAATTATGATTGCTTGGCATTTGCTGGGGTTTACGGACAAACCAAACTTGTGTGACCAGTTCTTTATGGAGCTTAGATCCCTGTTAACCTCGTGAATTGCTGTTGAGACATCCTCAACAGATGCCTGAGAGTATATCTGCAAGTCGTCGGCGTACAGATGATAAGCGCATTGAAGATTGTGAGTTAGGAGATTAATAAACATAGAAAATAATAACGGAGAAAGAATACCGCCTTGAGGAACACCAGAGCCATTGTCACGCCACTTCGATGATAACTCGTCGAGGCGGGCAGACTGCTGGCGTCCTCGAAGATAACTTGAGAACCAATCCAGAGCTTCTACCCATCTTATGATCTCATGATCATAAGATGGGTAAGGAGGGATAGCAGGACATCGTGACTGACGGTATTAAAGGCATTCGAAAAATCAACCAAAGCCAACACAGTGACTTTGGTGTTCTCCATGCCTTCCCTAATATCGCCAGTCACTTTGAGGAGGGCGGTTGTAGTACTGTGTCCAGGCCTGAAACCAGATTGGTAGGGGCTTAATAAGTTATTTGTGTAGACAAATCTAGACAATTGCCTCTGGACACAGGACTCTAGGACTTTGGACAAGAAAGGAAGAATAGAGATGGGACGAAAGTGATTCGGGTGAGAAGGGTTATGGATTTTGGGCAGAGGAATAACATAAGCTTTACGCCACAGGGATGGAAAGGTGCCAGAAGTAAGAGAAAAGTTAATGATATGCGAGATGGCTAGAAGGAGTTGGTCTAGGATAGTAGTGATCATGCGACGGCTAATGTTGTCGCATCCCACTGCATTAGACTTTATAGAGAGGAGTATCTTCTTGATCTCATCCGGGGCTAGTGGAGAAAAATGAAAAGAATCTATTTTGGGTCGTGTTAAACAAGCTAAGTAGTTTACTGTGAGACAGTCTGGTGATCCAATGTGGTGGTGGTTGTGAAATGAGTATTGATGTCATCCAGATTGAGTGTCCCAAGACAGCTAACACGTCACTGTTTGCCGATACCTAAAGTTCCAAGAAACTTCCAGATACCGGCAGGGGATGAGTAAGAAATGTTATGCAGAATGTATATCCGTGTGGTGACGGATTAAGAATACGGATTGTCACCATCCCATATCATCCCATGGGTGTCGTAAGAGCCGACAGAGGGAGCATAGTATGCAGAGAACAGCACTGTAAGAGAAGGAAAACTTGATACAAACCCTTTACCAACCCGCTTGGCCAGCGTGGTATAGTAGGCCAATTCCTCCTTTCAAAGGAGAGGCCTAGTCCAGCAGTGGACTATTAAAGGCTGTTGATGATGATGATGATGATGATGATTGGCGTTTAGCGTTGCGTACCATCTGATTGCACCGATTCCTTGCAGACTTGCAAAGGTTCCAGGTATTGTCGCAGCGGTCCTTCTTATAGTTCCGGAAAGCTCGGTCCCTGCGCCTCATGGCCATTCGCACACCCCTCGTAATCCAGGGTGCCGGTGGGCGCTTTAATTTCACCTTCCTTATAGGGGTATGGACATCATAGAGTTGGCAAACATTACTATTAAAAATACGGACCTTTTCGTCAATTGTCGATGAACATTCCATAGCTTTCCAGTTAATATTAGCCGCATCTTCACAGAGTTTGACAAAATTCATACGACCAAAACAACGCCTGTGCAGTACTTTAGGCGAGGATTTGGGGGGTTTTAGGCGGTATGAGAGGAAAATAAAGTCGTGACGGGAAAAGCCGGGAGCAGGAAATTGTCCGTGTAAGGAAACTAGGGCAGGAGAAGATGTAATAATTAAGTCGAGCCAGGTATCCTCCCCATCAGTGTTGTGGTGAGTGGGTTGTAGTGGCAGAATGTGGAGGTTGGCTGACTCAATTATTTCAAGGAGTTTACGGGAACGGCTGGATTGGAGAGAAAGGAGATTGGTATTGAAGTCGCCCATGATAATGTGATGTTCATACTCTGACCCTAAAGATTCCAGTATCGGCTCGATACTGGAGAAATAATCGAGAGTCGGTGGACAATAGACAACGCCAAGAACGGCTTTAGCCCCTTTGACGTCAATTTCGAGAAAAAGATATTCTGCAGTTGAAGAAGCCGGTAATGACTCAATAATTTTGAATGGAATGGCACTGCAGAGATAAATAGCGACACCACCCCCTCTCTTACCGACACGGTCATTCCGTATTAAAATGAAGCCGGGTAGAGGGTAAGATGTAGAAAGAAGTTCAGGTTTTAGCCAACTCTCCGAAATCAGGACGGCGTGTACATTAATATCGGAAAATGTCTCCAGTAAGTCGTTGTGATGGCTGGGTATGCTTTGCGAATTTATGTGGCAAACATTTAGCCATGGCTGGGATTGCTGAGCAACGAAGGATTGTCGCAAGCAGTCACCCAAATTGCCATCAGCGGAACAAAAACTATTATTATCACTTAAGTCAGAGTCAGCTGTATCATAAGCAGACAGACATGCATCGTCATCCGAATAATTATCCATAAAATAAATAATACAAAATATATCAAATTATAATAAATACTAATATACTAGATAATATATACCTAATCGTTTTAAAAAAAATTGCAAGAATAAAATATATTAATGAAAACTAAACATCTCTGCACCACCCGCCAGCTCACACAAGCAAAACAAAAAAAAAAAAACCAAAGCAATAATGTTTCCGAACGCATAACGTACGTCAATGTCAATTTGACAGCTGATGTCAGACTTGTCAATACAGCAAAATAAACAAATTAGCAAACGCGATAAATGTGACTAAATAAATGTGGGTAACATGGTTTACTAATTATACATACATAATATTGTAGGTAGCGGTGGCTAAGAGCTAATGTAAACAAATCAATATTAAGATTATCTTGAATACATGCGTAAATGATTGCAACTTACGTTGAAGTACATATGAAATAAGAGCGAATCTAGAACGATTGATTATTTACGCAGTTTAGCGCTTGTGTTGGACGTACCACTCGCAGTGTCGCTCCTGCTCGCCGAAGATAAGCCGCTTGCAGACCCGGAGTGCTTCAGCATCACGGAGTTTAGCTGCTCCATGGTGGTTATCTTAAGGCGGCTACCATCGGATGCCTTAGCCACGATGACGCCGTCCTAGGTCCAACATGCCCTCATCCCGAAGTGTTGTCGAGCCTTTGTGAATATAGCCTGCCGTGGTTTCGTCAGGAACTCCTTGACCGATATAGCTATGTATATACAAGTAACATAGAAGGTATAATAGTTGCAGCACCTTACAAAAGTTTAATTGTTATGTATTATTAAAAACCTGGCAAATGGGCAACGACTGAGCCCATCGCTCCTGAGGATGCATCGTGCAGAGGCGAAACACGTGTCGAGGAATAGTCGGCGCCTACAGCGGGATACTGCAAGTCAGGTATATTCCTGGAACCCATACCATTCCTATATCCCTTATCCTTTTAGAGGAGTTCGGTATTGTCAACCTTTTTCTATTGCA
Source organism: Euclidia mi (assembly GCA_944739405.2). Classification (NCBI taxonomy): domain Eukaryota; kingdom Metazoa; phylum Arthropoda; class Insecta; order Lepidoptera; family Erebidae; genus Euclidia; species Euclidia mi. The sequence continues at coordinate 12,753,225 of OX123207.2, read as the reverse complement.
ATAGTTGGGGTGGTCAATCCGAGGGTGCGTGGTGGGTTCCTCTTTCCTTCCATTAGGCTAAATAAATTAATTAAATTTTATAATTTGATGAGGGTGTTCGGTACTTTTTCTGTCACCAAACGTCACTTCGTATGCGTCAGGTCCAAACAGCTGTCAAATAAGTACAGAGTTTCACAGATGAAAGAATAGTCAAAAGTCTGCATCTTTGCAGCTAAAATAAATTGAACATAAGTAAAGTAAATTTTCAGTCCATACTGCAGTTTTTTGTAGGTACATATACTAAGAACTGCATACTGACAGAACAGGTACTTTACTGAAGTTACAAATTGATAGTTAGGAGAATGCAAAGGAAATGTCTAATGACAGAAAAATATTTCATCTGCCTATGTGTTATATGTGCTTAAATTGACATAATTTGCTTTACAAAAAAGCAAAATATACGTATAATAACATAGTAAAAAAGCTATAATAAAAGCCAGAAATAAGATCATCAACATTTTGGACCAATTTGCGTTAAATCTTATGAATAAGAGGAAACAAAATACTGATATAATTAAAATACTCAAGCTTAGAAAACCATACAATATCTACCAAACAAACAATTAAATTAAAGTCATTTACAATATAATATTTAGTCATTAAAGCCAACGCGTCCAAAGAAATAATATACAAAAAATATGTTCTGTAAAAACAGAGATCAATTTAAATTGGATATCGCGTATTAGAAATAATATCCAGTATAACAAGACACTTCACGTAAGTAACTTATACTGTGAACCTAATTTTCCCTATTTTCTTAAGAATAAAGTTAATTTGGTCTTCTGCGCTGTTTTTCTTTGTAGGCTCTCAGAGATTAAATTACCTTAGGTAACTTTATACGTTCTATGATATCAATACCAACTTGTATATATATATATGTACTCCTCTGCGTTTACTCTTATTGGTTATTAAGGGAGAGTCTAGCTGACTTGTAGAAAAGCGTCTATTGAAAAAGCACTACGCTCTTACAAAACCTCGGCGTATACTCCTCATTGTTAAGGAAAATATCTTTCGAGATTTATAAGTTTAGTAACTGAAGATATTATATGCTAAATAATTATTTATTAGGTGGGTCCACACAGAGCGAGCAGCCTCGCGAGGCATTTGCCGCGCGAGGAAACAGTCCCCGAACGAGCGAGGCCATAGAATAAAGCTGCGTTCACATTTATCTGACGTGATCTCTCGTGACGGTCTCTGTCGTAATTACTTACCGTTCACATTTGTCTGTCGCCGTCTGTCGCGATCTGACACAATTTTAAATCAGTTCTGTCTTGACTCTTGTGGAGTTCACACTTTCGCAATGTTTTTGATGAATTATCCGATTCAGATAAAGTAGATATCCAATTATATCCATAAATTATTTACATAGGATTATATTATTTCGTATTCAATTAGCTCATCTATAGGTACTGTATACGAATAATATTATAAAAAGGAAGTCAATTAGTTCGTCGTCCATTGCGCACAATTGCAAACGCGCGTCTGACGCTTTACGACAGACAGTGGCGCGTCCACATTAGTCTGACGAGTTGTGTCGCGCGAGGTAACTGTACGGAACCCAACAATGTTAGCTTCGTCAGCACATCTCTCCCCACCAAATTATCTAGATAATCCTATTGTCATCTTAGAATTAATTTATTATAAATACCTTTGTAGATCTAACATTAGCGATTACTATTTTATATTTTAAATATACTGTTATAATTAAATAAATGTTTTTTACAATTAATCTGAGTCCAATCTCTTAATTCGCGCTGTACCGTCCCCACACCCCTCCCCCCTCTCTGTCGCAGACCAGGACATTGTCTGTCGCGACACGACAGACGACGTCACGACAGATTACATCAGACAAATGTGAACGCGGCCTAGAGCGCGGCAGCCTCGGCACCGTAGGAAAAAACAAAATTGTAGTTGTCATAAAGTTTGAATTCAGAACATGAAAATATACAGTCCGTTCACAGTTATTTTACCTCTGACAGATGTCGGTGTTTATTTTCTTTATGTTGGAATTGTACTCTGTGATGACAGGAAAGTAAAATAGGGTTACCCGTGCATAACATTTTACCCAATATTAGTGGAAATGCTTCAAAAATTCAAATGCTTGAAGCTCATGGCCGCAAAGTGGTTAGATTAAGTTAGATTAGATTAGAGTCTCATTAAAAGGCGAGTCACAAGCAAAAATTTAGGACAAGAGGCAACCAACATTGTGAATTTAGCTGAAGAAGCTTTTCAATCTATCACTGCAGAAGACTGACAAAAACAATGCAAACATGAGCGCCACATTGAAGACAAGCTTCGTGAAACAGATGGGTCTACGGATGCTGAAATGGACAGGTTCATAATAGAATTAAATTCTGAGTCTGATACAGAATATGACAGCAGTTACGGATCATCATAACATTGGCAGTCCACATGGATCATTCTTATAGACTCACGCCTGTTTCCATGCAGGGGTAGGCATAGGTGTAATATGACACCCACATCATTCTTATTCAAAATAAATATGAAAATTAAATTTACCGTTTTTGTATTTGATAATTAGAACCTCACGTTGGAGTAATTATGATGCGTTTACCTTTATATATTAAATAGACAACATTTTTATTATAACTACTTATCTTCATAGGAAATTAGTTATTTCGTAAGAAAATAAATGTACATGCATATAGCCATGCCAATATCAAGAGGTTTTGTTACAAACATTACTTCCAAATATTTAATACGATCGCTTAGGCAATAAAAAAATAAGTACATTTTAGCAATAATGTATATTTAAAATGGGAGTATTATATTCCAAATATAGCAACACAACGCCCAGGTTGGCCAATCTAACAGCTAGAGGTAAAATAACTGTGAACGGACTATAGTTGAAAACTATTATGTATTGCGCATGTATCAAATTGTCGACTTGTGAATTAGAGTGAAATAGTACATTTGCCATCTATCGGTCTGCGTATCAATGTGAGATTGTTGGTCTCTCCTCTCTCTTATTTTTAAATTTTGTTTATAAATATAGTACTTGGAAATGGTCATACCGCAATAGTGTTGTGGCATGTGTTTTTACTAGCCGGCTGCATGACTGACGCCAATTGCTGTACCTACTTTGGGTACTAGACAATGGTAATAATGGGCCATAATATACATATTTACTTATACTTACTTTTTTTGTAAATATATACATAGAAATAACCAGACCAAGACAAACATTCATGTTCATGCACACAAATGTTTGACATGAGCGGGAATCGAACCCGCGACCTTCGGCGTTGTAGTCGCTTACACTCCCGCTTTGCCAACCGGTCGTCGATTATTGTTATACCTAAAGGATGGAATAGGTAGACATGGAAAAAAATATAGAATGAATTATAGGAAATGAATATCTGTAGGCAAGGATACTGTAACCGAAGCACAGACTGAAGGATTATTATTCGTACAATAAATAGCGTCAAAGCTGAGAATGTTATGATGAATGTATCCTACGTCATTCAGTGACCAGTGGATAGGGTATGCGACTGCTGAGCGGAGGTCCCGGGTTCGATTCCCGGGTCGGGCAAAAGTGTTACTGGGTTTACCCGAATTCTCAGAAGCAGCATGGAGTCTGCTGATGTGCCCGTTAACGGCAATAGGCTCGTCCCCTATTACGTGGGACCTAAACATTTCATGGTGAAATGTGGATGTAATAATATTATAACTCTGCCTATCCTTACGCGGATACAGACGTGAGTCTATAAAAAAAATGTCCAACATACAAACACACTTGCGAATTTATATTATTAGTAAGGATTATTATGTTCGAGCGAGGCACGAAACAGCGTACGGACCGCGGCAAAACAAAAATCCAAACTCGATGGCTCGGCCGCTCGGTCGCTCGCCCGAGGCGGCACACACACTTGCCTCGGCCGCGGCACGTCCACACAGAGCGCGCAGCCTCGCGCGCCAATTCCTCGCGAGGCTGCGCGCTCTGTGTGGACGTGTCTAATTCGGTAGCTCGGGCGCACGCTAAGCTCGGCCGCGGCGGCACATGCGTTTTCCTCGACCGAGCCACGTCCACACAGACCGAGCAGCCTCGCGAAGCATTTTCCTCGCGAGGCTGCTCGGTCTGTGTGGACCCGCCTATTGCTGAACATTTGCTGAAGTCTGGTTCAAAACACTGGATAGAACCACATCAACCACAGTTGACCACCGAACGTCACTATTACTTCAGCATAGTACGTGAAGCAGTTGAAATAAAAAAAAACACAGCAATGTCAGCCGGAAGGATTAGGGTTATCAACAACTTGGAATCCAGTCATCAACAAGTGTAAACACCACCGCAGTGAAACAGCTCAGCAGTGTGTAGACGTCATTAGTGTAGTGTGTCAGAGCGGTTACAAACAGAAATAAAAATCAAGTGAGGGTAGGTGCTCAAACTCGCAATACACAAAGACGACGCTGAGCTTTTGTGATCACGACCGGTGTAGGTTGGTCGAAACGTTGGAAATCACCGAGGTATTTATGCCTTTTAATCTCAGTTGTCGCGAGTAAGACCCGCTAAATAAACTTATATGATTGAGAGATACTTTTTAGAGTCAGAATCGCGGTTCGGCCGTATAATCAGGCTTAATAGACACTTGATACATACTTAGCCAAACGCCTATTTCCCTAAAGGCCTACCCCTTAGGGAAACAGGCGTTTGGCTAAGTATTATGCAGAAATTACGGAATTCCAATAGCAACGATCCTGACATATCTCTCTTGCTTCATCCACTCCAATTAAATTTCTCATGCATGCTCTTCTGTTTAGGGTACTTCTAACCGGTCCTAGTTCTAGGATGTCTCCAATCTGGTCAGAGAACGTCCGCCTAGGTCTTCCCACACTTGCCTTATATCAAAATCAAAATCATTTATTCATCTAGGCCACTAAGTGACGCTTATAAACGTCAAAATTTAAGTTAATTACTTAATGATTCTACATTTACATTTACTGCCACGTTCGCAATGCAATAGGTAGAACCACGAGAAAGAACGGGCAATAAAACTCATGGCCACTCTTTTCAAACAAATATAATGGTGGTACATTTTATTTTTGTAAGGAGCTGCAACTGTTTCACATTGTAGACATCTACTGGTAAAATTTTTAGTAGCTATTGATATCATACTCAAGCAGTAAATGATGTTCATATGGTAAGCCTCCCAAAGTAAATATGGTGAAACAGGAGCATCCACTTAGGTCTTTTTTAATGTAGGCAACTCGCGAACATGGTCAGAACTATGGTAGAAGTGAATGAAGCCGAAAGTAACGGTATTATGAAACCAAAGCAATCGACAACCTATTAGTTAGCCCATGACCACGAGTTACCCACATTTTACAAATCCGCAAAGTTATAATGAAAGTGTGGAACATGAATGCAAAATATAGTATGAAATGAGAATATCGTAATTAACTACACTATAAAATAAAACTACTAATTATTGACCTAGTCAAAAGCGAAGAACTACTTCCAAGCGCTCCTGTCATCAAAATAATCCTTCAAACTGTAATATGCCTTATTTATAAGATTCTTTTTAACTTCTGCCTGAAACGAACTTAATGGCAAGTCTAAAATATAAGTTGGTAATTTATTGTATATGCGAATACTGAGCCCAATAAAAGAGCTATGCGTTTTGTGCAAACGAAAATACGGAACACATAATTTATGTCTATTTCTAGTATTGATAATTATTGTGTCTGTCACTATTCATTTTATAAGAATTTATGTTTAGTCTTACATGCATAACACTGGCATAAATATATTGTGACGTTACAGTAAGAATACCAATAGTTTTAAATTTTTCTTTGAGTGAGACTCTTGTCTTTAACTGGTAAATAGCCCTAACTGCCCGTTTCTGCAATATAAAAATATTTTGGATATCAGCAGCTCTACCCCATAACAATATGCCATATGACATAACACTATGAAAATAACTAAAATAAACCAATCTAGCCGTATCGACATCGGTCAACCTACGAACCTTCTTAACGGCATAAGCAGCTGAGCTAAGTTTCTCTGAGAGATATGTAACATGCGCACCCCATTGTAACTTCGAATCAAGTGTTAATCCTAGAAATAATGTGCATTCAGTTGTTTCGAGTACATCGTCATTTAAAACTATGTTAGGACCAAGGTTTCTGACATTAGGCAGAGCAAACTTAACACATTTTGTTTTTTTGGCGTTCAGTACTAGATTGTTTACATTAAACCATTTAGTCACTTGAATGAGTGCACTGTTTATTTCGTTAAAGTGTTCCTTATTTCTATCTTCTTTAAATATCAAAGAAGTATCGTCAGCAAACAGTACAACGTCACAAATGTTTCTCAAGTAAAAAGGTAAATCGTTTATGTAAACAAGAAACAAGAAAGGCCCTAGGATGCTGCCCTGTGGCACTCCTAAATCAACAGGTAAGCCACTGGATTTTGAGCCATTTATTTCAACACATTGGATCCTGTCACTTAAGTACGACTTAATGACATCCAATGCTTTAGTCTGGACGCCGTAATGTCTAAGCTTGCACAAGAGCGTTTCATGGCATACACAATCGAATGCTTTCGAAAGGTCGCAGAACACACCAACAGCATTTTGGGAATTCTCCCAAGCACTGTAGATATGTTTGAGTAACGCTACTCCTGCATCTGTTGTCGAAAGACCCTTGGTAAAACCATATTGCTCACCATGAAGGAGGCTGTTTTGATTAAAATGTCTTAGTAGTTGCTTGAGTATGATCTTTTCAAAAATCTTACTAAAAGCAGGTAGTATCGATATTGGCCTATAATTACTAGGATCAGTCTTATTGCCGGATTTGAACAGAGGTATTATTCTACTATGTTTCATAAGATCTGGAAAACTGCCAGATTTAATACACTTATTGAATAAGTTGCTTAAATAAGGAGCCACTACATCAATTATACTTGTCAAAACCTTAACAGAAATGCCCCAGAGATCACCTGTATTTTTAGACTCTAAAGACTTAAAAGTATTTATAATATCGGTAGAACTAATACTATGAAATTTAAATATTACTTCACATTTTCCTACACTAGACTCTAATAGGTTTTCTGCGACTATAGCTGATGATTTTAATTCTCTAGTAGTAGTAAGTGGTATGCTAGCAAAAAAGTTATTAAATGTGTGTGCGACTTCTTCGTCATTATGAATTAATTTATCATTATCAAGAAGACTAAAACTATTACTTCTTACTGTTGTCTTACCTGTTGTTTCATTAATAGCTCACCAGGTTGCCTTAACTTTATTCGAAGATTGTTTAATTTTATTCCTAACGAATATAGCTTTAGCTGTATTGCACACTTTTTTAAATATTTTAGAATAATTCCTAACATACTCAGTGAAGTTTAAATCAGAATTGTATTTTTTCATACCATACAACTCATACATTTTTGCTCTGCTTTTGTAAATACCCGCAGTAGCCCACTCATTAAAAGCTCGAGATTCCTTAATTACTTTCTTCTTAGTCTTAAAAGTATTCTGAAACGTGTTATTAACTATATTAAATAAATTGTTAAAATTCTTATTTGGCGAATCTATTTCTATTAAGTCAGGATTCATAGTATTCATTCCAATCAATACTTTATTCCGGAATTCATTAAACTTATGCCTAGGTAATGGCCTAACCAACACTCTCTGTACGATGCTATCATTGTAATATGGAAACCTAGCTAATTGACCACAGTGATCCGAAGTTAATTCAGAAGTAACTACTCTATCTGAAACAATACAATTACTAAATATGTTATCAAGACAGGTGAAAGATGTTGCTGTGATTCTAGTTGGTTCAAGAAATAAAATTTTCAAATTAAATGATCTAAAAAGGTTTAAAAATCTACAAGTCATTATTGAATTTTCAAGAATGTTAACATTAAAATCACCACAAACTATAATCCCTTTCTTATTGCTCCTAATTTTACTAATTGCATCTTCCATAACAGATTCAAACAAATTAAAGTCACTTAATGGAGGACGATATACACATATAATAATATGCTGCCCAAGCTCAATGCATGACAGTTCCACCGTGCGTTCTATAGACAAGCTAGCTATGTCTTTCCGTTCTTTACATGTTAAACTGTTTGAAACAATAATCAATGATCCACCATGAATAGCTTGTTTCCTAGAGAAGGCACTGTGTACTGTGTATTGTGTGTTATTTATGAATTTAATCTGGTATTCTTTAAGCCAGTGTTCCGTAATGCACATAACTTTAATACTATGATTTTCTAAATATAAACCTAATTCTAAATCCTTGCCAGATAGACCTTGTATGTTTTGATGTGCTACAGTCAGTTCAATATGTCTACCCTTTGTCCTGTTCTTAAGTTTAAAGAACTTGTGTCAGTATTCTCAATAGAAGAATTATAAGGATAGGAACTATTTACAGAAACTAAATTCTTGGATACCCTACATGTACCTGTGTCATTTTGTATATTATATGCTAATAATTTAGCAACTTGTCTTTTATAAAATAGTGGCAGATACATAGTATCTTTAGTCAATGTAAAATTATTAATAAAATTATTGATGTCAAAAAATAAAATAAAATCCTTATATTGCCATGTCAAATTGTATAACATCAAGTTATGTTCATGAATATGTCTATTCATCATAGTATTTAAACTATAAGCATAAGGCAAAGTCATACTAATAAATTTGCAATCATATGTTCTGTGAAGCGATAACATAACTTCTGTTAAATTAATTATATCTTTTTTAGTCACCATTTGACTATCACCGTATGAGATAATTATTGTGGACTCCCTATCAAATATTGTTGTATTTAATTTATCAATTAGATATGAAAAAGAAGACTCTGGATAGCAATAATTAATAATATTGTGTTGTTTCAATTCACAATTTATTAAACTACCTAAGCCTAAACCTAACCTATCAGAGAACATATAAACTTTATTTGTGCCATTCCTACCTAAGGAAGACCTATCTGTTGTATTATTTGCTAAATAATAACTTTTGTCAATATCAAAAATATTCTGAGACTCACAAGTGGGTATGGTTGATTTTATGCTATTTATATATCTGCTTGGTCAGCCTCTCGTCATCCATCCTCTCCATGAGCCCAAATCACCTTAGCATATCTTTCTCGTTGCTTGTCACTACATCTTCTTTTACCCCACAACACTCTCTTATCACACAATTAAGATACTTGATAGACTTCATTAATAGAATACTACTCTAAGTAAAGAAAATTTCTCAAGACATTCCTTTTAACTCCCAACATTATACCAGAAGCATAATTTTAAAACAAAATAGAATAATCAACGTTTTCCTCGAACATTGACAGCGAAATAATCAAACTCGAAGATATTCATAAACAATCTTATTCAGTACACTAAAAGTCGGTACTAATCAATACGAAACCGCTGTTCTTTGCCATTCCTATTATATAACCTTTCTTTTATTTCTGCCAAACAGGCTAACTTTTAGTATCAACATCCCCAAACTTCTAATAAGGTCCCGGACTTTTTTATTGACAAATATCTACGAAGATTCCCGAAGAATGCCGAAGATATATATACAATCTTTAGTGAATGTCGAACTACCCTAACAAGTTGGACGACAAAGGAGTAGCTATTGTTTCGTAAACAATCTAATTAGTGTCGGGAAAGCTCACCAGCTAGTTAGTGACGTTTGCGTTGCTGCAAGTCCGTGGTTCCCGGGTTTTAAGTCCCGTGGTGCATGTTTTTCAAAGAAAACTTCTGTTTGTGATTTGAATACTGCTTTGTATTCTTATATGGTAAAGGTTGGTTTATTCCCTCTGTGTTGTGAAAAATGTAAGTTATGAAAGAAAATACGATAAATGAGGTATCTACATGGTTTTTATGATTTATTTTTTGGTTTATAAGATCTTCTAATGAAGCTCAACTGTGTGAGTAACATTATGAAGTTGTAGTATAGAAAGTAGTACACTTTAAAGTCTTTTATACCAGAATAAGGTTTACAAATAGCAGTCAAATATCTTGTTTTGTTGCGTAACGTCTTTAACATTGAGCCAGTCATGAACTGACCAGTTTGTTATTATTTGCTGTTGTCTAAAATACAAGAAAACACAATTAAAAATGGTGATTTTGTTTTTCCATTAAAATTTTAAGATCGTGACTCGAAATTCGATAAAATAGAAATTAAGTTATTACATACCTGTATAATTTTAAAGACTTCGTCCTAACTCTAACCATTTTTAATAAGAATTTTTCTGTGTCGTAGATCACTTTGTCAAACGGTGGTACAATGGACTCTTAGAGCACCCAGACTCGCAATAACTATTGCTTATTTCATGCTGTGAATGGATCAAAGTCCGGAATCTCAATTTGACGTAATGACATAGTAATCTTCTGAACCCTTAGGATCAGTTTAATCAATACCTTTATTTTATGAGCTAAATTTAACTTAAATAATTTGTACAACCCTGCTGAAATCCCCTGAGACATAAACGTGATAATCGATTTTAAACTTTCGCGATTTGTATACATCATACAATTTTACAAAAACGGGTCTTATTCGCGATATTTAATTAATTTAAGGTATAGATACCTATGTTTTACCGACGTTTCGGCTGTCTTACAATAGCCTTGGTCGCGGCAGGACTGTAACTGGTAAAACATAGGTATTTATACCTTAAATAAATTAAATATCGCAAATAAGACCCGTTTTAGTAAAATTGTATGTCATAAACGTGATGTTGTATTTCACGTGTACATAAATAGTTTTGAAATCGCGCTGAACGGTACTTGCAAAACATAATATTTAAGTTACATTTAATTTTATGTAGATGATATGCATTAAGATTGCGTTCCGGTCATATTCTATCACGCAAGTTTGGTTTTATGATGAGGAAAACTGATTCACCCAATTGTCTAACGTGTGGTGTGGTTGAAGACGTCCATCATGTGCTGGTAGAGTGTGAACGGAACCGCAGTGCAAGACAAAAAATATTTTTAGACTGTAATATTAGTAGACACGACATAGGTGCATGTCATAAGATTCTATCTGAACCCAGCTCAGAAGCCGCTAGACAGATATATGAATTGTTTAGAGCATGGCAACAGTAGATGAGCTCAGAATGTGTAATACCTATCTATAATTTGGATTGTTGTATGTTTGTAACAATAGGACCAACATATTGTGTAATAATAAAGGTCCTGTAAATAAATAAAAGAAAAAAAAAATGTAGATGATATGATAGTGATTTTATCAAAAGTTAGTTCATTAATGTTGGCCTTATGGGACCTCTATTAAAATACCCGAAATTGGAGGCTCCACAAATAGGCATAGTTTACCCTTATTATTATGGGGCACTGTACTAATATCTGTGGGCTTGTCATGTTACGAGGCGTCACAGATTGAGGACCCGATTTGAATAACCTGGTTGCTTGAATGATATTGTTCGAGCCTTATGATCAGTGATGAGACCGCTAGGTGGACAAGGTTCAGAGTTTAGATTTAATGATTATGATTTTCGAACCATACATGAATATTAGAAATTGGTTCATGATGATATTGATTTGGTGTGTAATACTAGAAGTCAATTGTAAAACATTACAAAATTTTGGGAACATAAATATGTCAATCAAATATTTAAAATTACACGATATACTCAATAGTGCAAACTTACGCCACAGGACAGAATCCATTAACTATAGCAATTTAACAATGTCTTTGTCCAATTATTGCCTTTTTTATTTTGCTATCCTTAAGTGTATTATTATGCAGAATATATAAAAATTATACTCATTTCTAGATATGATTCTTAATGATATTCGTCTACGACAGAGAAGAACAAATTCCAAACGAAGTTAAAAATCTTTGTCAAGTATGAATAATTCACAAGTTCCGCAAAGTCCCGGGAATCGTCCCATTAAGTGCACAACATTAGAGATTGGCAATTAAAAAAACGGCCAGATATCTGCAACTGGCTTGTCGGGATCAAAAAAGGCAAATAGAAGCCTGGAACTTTAATGAGTTGATCTCTATCTGCCAAAGGTTAGTGAAAGGATTTTTGCTGTTTCAGCAAATTGTGTTAAGGATATTGAATTGATGGGGTATTTTTACGAAAGCTACTTAAACAAGTTGTAACAGGGTTCATTTGATGTAATTTGAAGTCAATTAAAGTAAATAAGCTGCATAAAAGTATCTTGATTTACAGACATACTAAAATGAATTTAATTTCAATCTCTGATATTATCTACGGGGTACTGCTATCCTGGATTACTATTTTTATATTAAGGGTCTCATGTAACCTAAAAATAATTGTGCCTAGCCGGATATTACGTCAGGTTACGTATACGTTGCAAATATTATACTTTTTGTGTAAAATTATGACCAATCATTATGAACATTGCTTCCTTCGGCAACATAGAGTGGGAAGTTATTTGTTCAGGAATAGAATAGAATAGAATAGAATAGGTCTTTATTTGCTTTAGAATGTAGGTACATAAAATAGGATGGTAAATTACATAATAAGATCCAAGTACATTCTGCCTTATTGGCATGCAAATATAAAACAAAGTTGATAAATGACAAATAGGTTACAAGAATTTATCATCTAGGAAATCTTGCACGGAGTAGTAACACTTATCTACAAGTAATTCTGTAAAACATTTCTTGAACTTTAACAATGGTAAGTTTTTAATTTGATTAGGAATTTTATTAAAGATTACAGGAGCCATACAGATTACACTCTTTTTTAGTAAGCTGGTTTTAAATACGCCTGTGCATAGTAAGTTTTGATACTGTGATCTTAATGCTGTACTTCGTTTTCTTGTTTCTGTTAATGTTGCAAATAGATTTCGGTTTGTTATTACAAATATAGCTAATTCGAGGATATAGAGGCAAGGAAAAGTTAGAAGTTTTTGAGACTTAAATATAGGTACACAGCTATCAGTTACTTTGAGACCAAATATGGCTCTCAAACAGCGCTTTTGAGCTTTAAAAATGCTTTCTCGATCACTACAATAACCCCAAAATATTACACCAAATCTTAAGATTGAAATTACAAGAGCATGATAGGCTAATAATGTTGTTGGTAAATTAACTTTTTTGGACAGGTTATGTAGCATAAAGGCAGCTGTACTAAGACGTTTACATATATCTTCTGCTTGCGGTTTCCAAGTTAATTGGCTATCAATTATGATTCCTAAAAATTTTGTATGATTCACTTTGTCTATAGAGTGACCGTTGTAGTTAATATTCATATCTCCTGGAGGTATTCGTTGATAAAAATGCATAGTTTTGGTTTTTTGTAAATTGATGACTAAGTTATTATTGTCAAGCCACTTTATTAAACTACTGATGGAATTGTTGATGTCATTTATGTATGAGTCTTTATTGATACAGGAAACTATTGAAGTACTATCGTCTGCGAATAAAACCATAGGATTATATATATAACGTGGCAGATCATTTATATATAACAGGAATAGTAAAGGCCCGAGGACACTGCCCTGCGGGACTCCATATTTTATTTCTCTGAAAGACGATAAAGATTTTAGTTCCTTTCTAGATTTTGCACAAAGGCTTGATATTTCAGTACATTGTCTACGGCCTTTAAGGTACGTTTTTATTAAATTAAGGACATTTCCACGAATACCGTATGCGTCAAGTTTGGTTAGAAGGGTGTCGTGGTCCACACAGTCGAAAGCTTTCGACATATCGGCATAAATAGCACATACTGGTATTTTAGAGTCGACTTTAGGCATTATTTCATGAAGAAAATCATAAATAGCCATGTTTATATTTTTGTTTTTCCTAAAACCTTTTTGTTCGTCACATAGTATGTGGTATTTAGTTAGGAAGTTATAAAGAGATTCATAGATAATTTTTTCTATGATCTTTGAGAATATGGAGATACGGGCAATTGGCCTATAGTTTAACATTTCATCTTTGTCGTTCTTTTTATATACTGGTATAACTATTACGGTTTTGAGACTTTCTGGAAATACACCAGATTGTATGCTTGCGTTAATAATATGAGCAAGGGGTGCAGCTATACAGTCAGAAACAAATTTTATAACTGAAGTTGATATGCCATCAAAGCCAAAGCTCTTTTTGTTTTTTAAGTTCTTTATTATACGCATAACATCTTTAGGGATAACTGGGGCCATAAATGTTGAATGTGGGTTGATATTTATGTTATTTGTGTCGCTTAACTTATATTTAGGTATACTGCAAGTCTGGTCAATGAAAAAGCTGTTAAAGGATTCAGCTATTAAATTAGGGTTTGATATTATTTCATCACCTTTTTTTATTTGGGAAATGGGTTCTCTTACAATTTTATTATTATTAATAATTTGCCAGGCCGTTTTGGATTTGTTTTTTGAATTATTTATTAAGTGGTTATTCTGAGCCTTTTGGGTGAGTTTAATTATTTTCTTGAATCTCTTTGTGTAATTGATGAATTTAACTTTATTTTCAGAAGTCGGTTTTAGTCTCTGTTGCCATAGTAACTGTCGTTGTGTTTTGCTACATATTCGTATCCCTCGAGAGACCCATTTTAATTTGTTTTCTGATTTTACAGTAACTAATTTGTGCGGAAAACAGAGATCGTGTAGCAGTTGGAATATATGAAGAAAGTTATCGTAGGCTTTGTTAGAATCTTCTGTATCATATACATCAGAAAATGTAAGGCTTTCGAGATGAGATCGAAATTTAATTAGGTTTTCTTGAGTTATATCTCGTTTTAATGTTCTCCATGTTTTAATTTGGCTGATTTTATTAACTTTTATCTTTATCATTTGAGCTGTGTGGTCAGATAATCCGAAGTCGGTTACTTCATGGTGACAATTTTGTTTAAAATTATGTGCAAAATTATCTAAACAGGTATTACTGATAAATCTAGTTGGCTGATTAATTTGTAGTTTAAGGTTAAAGCTCCTGAGAAAACATTCAAATTCTAATGTAATTCTGTTCCTATTTAGGATATCTATATTAAAGTCTCCACATAAAATTACTTTTTGAGAGGGTTTAATGCATACCTTTTTTAAAATAAGATCTAAATTTTCATAAAACTTACTTAGATTACACAGTTTTGGAGGTCTATAAACACATATAGTTACAATTTTTTGTAATGGAAATTCTATGGCACAACATTCGATAATTCCTGTTATCGAGTATTTCATAATGTCAGTTCGTTCTTTATACTCATGCCCAACTCTTACCAGGATACAGGCACCGCCACGTTTTTTATTCTGTCTAGCAAAGCATGCCGCTAGCTTGTAATTAGGCATATATAATATATTTTCTTGGCCTGACATTATAAAATGCTCAGTTATACATATTACGTCAATAACTTTCTGCTGACTGGACAGTTCTTGAATGTAGATATTTAGTAAATTTGATTTATTTATAAGACCGGCAATGTTTTGGTGTAGGACATATATAGAATCAGAGAAAAAACTCACGACTTGGAGACACGATGACACTGTTTATATTTTCATGAATTAGGGCTTCACATTCTGTTGAGCTTTCAGATATAGTTAGACGCAAGTTATGAAATATATTGCGCATTCCACGGTCATTTATCTTTCTATTGACTTTTGAGAACATGGTAAAATCATATAATAGATCCAAATTAGAGTCAAATGCAGTTGCGTAGTCGTATGTTTGTAAATCAAGATGTAATAAGTTATTAAAAGTCTCTATTCGCCAATTAAACATAGTTGAGTAGTTACTTAATCTAAAGGTAGGAACACATAAAATAACATTTGTATGCTGAATTTTAAGCAATGACTGTCTCAATTCTATAATTATATTAACATAGTTTTCTGTTTGTTGAAAATCTTTTTCACCAATCAAGATGACACAATAATCAGACATTGAAAAGTCTGCTATTTTTTTATCTATTTTATCAGTAAGTTGTAATATACCACAGTTAGGGAAAATATAGTGACATACTTGTAAGTTTTCAAATGTTTCTTCAGCTATAGATGTAATATTATTAATTTTATTGGCACTTACAATACATAATTTATTCTTTACAGGCTTGTTTACGATTTCCGATATTTGGTTTACTTGGTTTCTGGATACGGGAGTCTTGCCAGTTTCTAGGTTTTCATTGGAGGGGAGTTTGTTACAATGCTTTTTCTTGTTTCTCTTTTGAGAGTTGTTACGTGGAGTTGATGAGGTAGGTGCGCTTTTAACAGGAGTTCCGGCTTCGCTGGTTGACGTTTTAGTAGCATTTATTAGGATATCATATTTCGATGTTAGTTCGTGGACGGTCTTTTTAAGTGAATTATTTTCCAGGTTTAGGTTCTGAATCTTCTCGTGTGCCGAGTTTAGTTGAAGATTGAGTAGTTGTATTTGTCTTTGAAGTTGCTGAACTTGTACATCATTTTCATCGTTGGATATATTTGGTAAGCTACAGGTGCTGCCATCTGTCTTAGAGCTATTAGGACTAGTTGCTAAGGAACTATTCTCTGTCATGGAAAGTGTCTTGGCTCTTCTGAACGTAATATTATCGAAGAAATTCATTTTTGAATTTTATAATTGTCTTCAAACATTCACAAAAAGGCAATCGGGTTGCGGGAACCGAAGCCAGGATCACATACAACGCAAGTAAAAGTGGTGGAGGTGGTGGTGTCTCCCAGTCCGCTCATCCTGTCTTCGAGTGTGGTTTGCTCAGAATGCTAGTGTAAGTATATAATAGGTGACGAAATTTATAATTTTATTTCACGTTGATTCTTGGAATCAGTCGCGGCGCAGGTGCAGGTGCGTACGTGTGTGCAATATAATCGTGCAAAATATTCGTCCAATATAATCATGCAAAATATTCGTCCAATATAAACGTGCAAAATATCCGTGCAAAACAATCGTGCAAAATAATGGTCCAATATAATTGTGCAATACTATCGTGCAAAACAATCGTGCAATATTATCGTGCAATAGATGCGCATGTGTGCGTGAGCGCTCTGATTGGTCAGATATGCAAGAGACGCTGAGATTTCACAATTTTTTCAGTTCGTTGACTAATTGTTTTTGTTAAATGAGTTCACTGATCGTATGAAAATCACAAATAAAAGTTTAGAAATCACTTGTACACAGTATTATCCGTTTGTAGTTGCTTTTTTAGACCGTTCTGTTCACTTTTTGCCACTGAAATCGAATTTAAACTGTAGCGGGACGGTGAGCGTGTCCTATAATAACCCGGTACGTTACGTATTCCTGGAAATAGGAAATATTGAGGCTCAAAGTCACTATACAATTATTTTTCTAATCAGGTATAAAATCGATGAAATTACCCTGCCAATGTGTTCTATAGATGTCCTATGCACATGGGTGCATAGGACATCTATAGATAAGTAGGTATTTCGAGCATTGCACGCAGCACTTTTAATTGCGGCTTAAAAAAAGTGCCAACTTAAAAAAAAAACCATAACCAGGTTTTTTTTTTGTAAGTATGACTTGGCATGATGTCCAAAACAAGTGAATTTGGCTTGGTGATGGGTCTTGTGATACCTTGCATAATACTTGACTTAACCCATGGATCGGTCCGCATGAATTATACATCTTAATTTTCCTCAGAAATCACACAACCTAACTATGAAAACTATACAAAAACCCGTTCGCTAGTATTTGTATTTTATCGCGTTCATATAGAAAGACAGGACAAAAATGGACTTCATTTTATAAAATGTATAAATATGTCTTCCTAGCTATTCCAATACTAGCTATACCAACTGTACGGTATGTATTGAATAATATTCAATATAAAACAAATGATCTCCGAACTAAATAGTCTGAACGCACAAAACAAACGAAGTTAAAAGAGCATATTAATTAAAACCGACACAAAGGCTCGGAAAATAACAATGAACAGGAAAATCTATAGAGAAGCTTTTTATCACAACAGTATTATTTGAAGAATCTGAAATGAAACGACCTTTGAAAGGCATAATGATGAAACTAATAATGTAAACAGACCAAACCATCTTCATATTATATATTATTGTTTGACTTGAACCGTGGCAATTTCGGGAATACCCGTCTTAGTGCAACCCTAAGGTTCTCAGGAAACATACATGCCAAATTTCAGCTTCTTGCGTCTCATAGTTTTCGCTGTAATTTGTCTGTCAGTCAGTATCGCAAGAATTTTATATATACGGATTCTATAATGCTCTATATTATAGAATCCGTTTACATAACATTCTTGAAAAACCGACTTGTTTCGCCACTTGTGATTGGGATGGGCAAAGTCAAACTCAAAATCATTTATTCACAATTTTTTTCAATTTTTTTTTTGAAAAGACAACTCCCGCACTAGGAATAAATCCTGTGTCGCGGGGGACTATACAAACATACAACCAACGAAAACAATGAACACCCAGAACCGAAACAACAATTTATGAATCACACAAAGTGTTGTCTCGTGTGGGAACCGAACCCACGACACTCGGCGCAGTGTCAAGCGGTGAGGCGGCCGCTTAAAACACTACGCCAACCGTGCAGAAAATGTGACACTTATGAACGTAAAATTTAAAAACAATTAAAAAAGGTAAAGCAACGACTGCCAAGGTCATCCATTGGATAGTACCTACATTGTTTATATTGTTCTATTTACAGAAGATGGATACCAAGGTGGCTACCGATAAAGATGTAGATCCTGATTGTCGCCATATGACAAAAAAAGACAATGATAAAAAATGCCTTTGACCGGTTATTAATTCAGGATTGATATGAGGAATATTCTTTCGTTACATACGTCATGTTTTGCAATATTATAAGATTTCTACATTAATTTAAATTGCATATACATTTTTTTAATGTATGTGGCCACTCTCACAAAACAAATAAATCCTGTAATTTTACAACCTTTCAATTAACGGACACAAATCACAAAAATGAATATGACTCTTGATTTCAATATTTTTGTTATTTGATTCAACAATGTTGATATTAAAAAGGTTTCATCCACCATTTCTGTTCTCAAAATAAATGTTTATTATGTAAAAATAAAATGTGAATATGTAAAATATGATACCAAAGTTGATTTCCCATTGAATTGGCTGAAAAAGATCACGTCGCCATCTTGAGATACGTAGAGATTATTTCTATGTATGTTTCAGTAATAAGGAAACTGACTATTACATTATGTGGACGGGTTAAATAACACAAACTGAACAAGATGTTACATAATCTGTGCGCACATTAATATCGTGTAATAGTAAATGTCGTTATGTAATCATTATCAACGAAAATTCCCAGGTAAAGAGAAAACTCCAAAATTATGATAGAATCTGCTCTTGAGTAGTCAGTACTCATAATTGAGTTCCTTAATCTATATCGCATTCTGATGATGATAATGATAGGTTTACTCTTGTAACTGGATCAGTATTTCAAGATTTATACAAGTAAATACAGCTAGCTATTATACCTAAAGCTGCATTCCCACTATATGATATAACTGCAAAGATGCGGCGTGCGTCCGACAGCAAAAATACGAACCGTGAATACAGGATAGCCAGACTATTTTTAATATAGTTCGATTTATTTTCGCCACTATTTTGGAATTGATTGAACTTATACTAAAGAAATTTGGTACATGTAGGTAACGTCTAAATGATAAGTTGTCGAAAGTGTGTAATAAACATTTTCAAAGTGATTAGTACCATAAGAATATTAGCTATTTTCATTTCGTTAGGGAAATCTTTTTTATCTATCTAAGCGTGTGGGAACCTATAAATAAGTACCTAACTTAGCTATATAGCTCTTTTTTAAATATAGTTATAAAACTCACTACAACTAAGGCAAAATATATATTTGTAGCCAAAATAGAGGATCAGAAAGTCTCAATGGAATAAACGCTTTCAACATCCCACGTAAAAGGGCTATCCTCCTTACTTTTATCACATTGCAGATAACATAATTATTAACTTGAATGCCTAAAGGTTAAATGATTCAAAATGTTGTCTTAAAATAACTATAAAAAGATTAAGTATCTACTTACGTTTCTTTTCGTAGGTATATTTTTGAATGACGTCTTTTGCTCTGAGAAAATACCTGTGTTGCTAGGGAATTTACAAACATTCATATAAAAAAACATCTAGTCTCGAAACAGCAATTTGTGGACACAAAATGTTATCTCACGCGGGAACCAAACCTTCGACACTAGACGCAGAGTTAAGCAGTGAGACGACAGCATAAACCACTACGGTCCCATTTCAATTTTCGATCTATCAATGGATTTGGTTACTAGAGATACAGTGATTATATTTAATAGTTATTGATATCAATAACTATTAAATTTTGCATTAGTAGATAACTCACAATGTGAAACAGTTGCAGCTCCTTACAAAGATAACATGTAAAGCCATTATACTGGCAGTTAAAAAGAGTGGCCACGAGTTTTATTGCCCGTTCTTTCTCTTGGTTCTATCTATTGCAATGCGAACGTGGCAGTAAATGTAAACGTAGAATCATCTAGTAATTAACTTAAATTTTTGACGTTCATAAGCTTCACTTTGTGGCCTAAATGAATAAATGATTTTGACTTGACTTTGACATAAGCTCCATAAAAAAATGTTAAATATGTATCTTTAATCTACAATTTCATGGCTATATCAAATTTTGGGACCAGTCGATAAATCATAAAACTATCGGTAAATTGCCAAAACTTTATCTCCCGCGATCGCATCATCATTATTCCGTGAATTGATATTGACTATCCATGTTATTTTAGTTAATTGTCAGACTGTTTGCCCTAAATGTATTCTGTGTGATTGTTTGCCTTCCATTCTCCATGAGTACAAGGGTTAATGACAGCCCTCCAGGCTGTTTTCAGAAGTAAACATTGATAAGTGACTGAGGAGCAAACAAATGTAAGTGACGATTTGTTATTGTACATGTTAGGTATAGTATTAGTTTTTTATACTTTGTCGGGTTCGTGTTATTGTGTTTCGTAATTGTTATTTGTATGTTTGAGTTTTGTGATTATTATGATGAATTTAAATTGTACTGTTATGTCGAATTTAATGTTTTTACCGCCGTGTGTTTTCAATCATGGTTTTGTAGGTTGTTTTCGTCTATTTTCACACTCTTTTGAGCTACCTACCTATTCTAATTTGACAAGTGTCTTATCTTTAAAGGTATCTTAATTGTATTTTGGTGTATAGTTCATTTATGTGCTACTTAATGTAGGCATCAAGTGAAAGGAGAAGGAAGGAAGTTGTGAGGTCCTGGCTTTGTCGTTATTAAACATCTTAATTATTTTTCGATCCTGATGGTCTTCTGGAGCGGAAATGTGTTAGAAAGGTGTAATACAGTCTCATATTATAATCACCGTAGCGCTAAAATAACAATGATTTTCGTTTAGAGTCTTACTGCGGCTGAGAATTCATTATCTGCTGATACGATTGTTATAGACTTTAACAATTAACAAAAAACATCTTGAACAAAATTATAATTCAGTGTAAAATTTCAACTATCATAAGCAGAAGAGGAGCAGAAGTTTAAAACTTATAAAGCGGGTGAAACCGCGCGAAACACTAAATCGTTACCAACGGGCCGATAGACCCGTCAAGTATACAACATTTCACTACATTATGTTTCGGTTTATTACCAACAAAGGTTACAGTTATAATGGCAGCCAATTTAATTTAGTTCACAGTCCCTAACGTCCAATGAAACTAATTTAATTTGTCAGAGAACGGAAATGGAGCTGTATAACGAAATTGAGTTAAATGATGCAAATTATGTACCTATTATTTGACAGAGTTTCTTAACTCTTCCTAGAATGCTTTCAAAGTCTTGGGATCAAAGTTTAATAAGTTAGTTACCGGTGTGCGGAAAGACGTAAATACTATTCATAAAACTATTTTAGGACAGTGCCGGACGGACCCTATATAGATCTTAGTGTGTTTGTAATAGCACAAAATCTGTTGGTTACCGATGACACAAATGACCTTTTATCTATAGAGGTATTTTTAGGTCAATCTCCTATGACGTCTTATATCGGATCCTATATAGGCGTGATTGTAAAAGCCCGAGATAACTTGGTTACCGATGACCTTAAGAACCTTTCATCTAGAGAGGTATTTTTAGCACAATGTCCGACCATCTATGACGTTTAATATTGAACCCTATATAGATCTTCACGAGATTGCAATTGCATGAAGTCAGTTGGTTACCGATGATCTCAATAAAAACTTTAATGTGTCCGTCATCCATCTTGGTGCTGAATGAAACAAGTTCAAATAGACTTGGTATATATTGACAGAAGGTCAATGCTTCTAGTGCATTAATAATCTATACTATAATAAAACTGTAGAGATGAAAAAGTCTGTACATTAAAGATATTTTGACGAAAATTAGCTAAAAAATCTAGGAAAATGCTAAAAAGCAATACTTGATAATTTTTAGAATTTATGTCTGTCTGTCTGTCTGTCCGACGTCTTTCCCTATATTGCTAAAGATCTCTAAAATGGCGAAATTGATTTCAATAAAACTTACACTCATGTACAAAGGATACTCAAACCTATAAAATAGTATATGTTACATCACAATCGGTTGAGTGGTTTTCGTTGTACAGCTTGACCTCTTCTTTGTACGTAGTCCCAAACAAAACAGGGATCATCCAAAACTGGTTATTTAATTATGTGGTGCCATCTATGATCATTATAAGTTTGTTAGTAAGAGTAAAGTTAGTCCAAATAGGAACCTTCAAAGTCTTTTATGGCTATTTACCGACCAATAGATAGATGTCACTATTTTCAAATTATTTTCTAGCAAAATTAATGTTTCTTGCAAAAAAGACAATAATTATGTGTCGGGTATCTTTCTGTTATTAAAAAAATAATAGAGTATAATATTCGGCATTTTCATAAACAAAAAGTCTCTGTGTCAAAATTTATAACAACTATCTATCTATACTATAATAAAACTGTAGAGATGAAAAAGTCTGTACATTAAATATATTTTGACGAAAATTAGCTAAAAAATCTAGGAAAATGCTAAAAAGCAATACTTGATAATTTTTAGAATTTATGTCTGTCTGTCTGTTTGTTTCGTTTGATCGTGTTCTGTACTTATACAGGTGACATTATACCCAAATTCCCACACCTCACGTATGTGGGAATCCGTGGGTGGGAGACTGAGGCCTGAATTCAGATACCTCTTGAGTAACTCAACGGGGCTATCTTACTTTCGGCAGGGCTGGATATTCGTAGCCCTGTGTGTATTTTCTAAATAAATCGCAGGGACAGACTTGAAACAGCTGGAATCGACTCCCGAATATGTTGTTTTTCACATGGTCAGTTATATGTGGCATGTTCACAAGTAAGCGGTAAAAATAATTTACATGTTCTATGTGAAGGTGGTAAAACAGATAATGTTGTGTATAAAGAAATTAGGCAATAGGCCGCCCCCTATTACATGGGACCCAAAAATTGAAGGCGAAATGTGGGTGTAATATTGCACCTCTGCCTACCCCTTCAGGGATACAGGCGTGAGTCTATAAAAAAATAAGAAATTCTCTAATGATATGTATTATATAATCTATACATATATATAAAAGAAAGTCGTGTTAGTTACACTATTTATAACTCAAGAACGGCATAACCGATTTGGCTGAAAATTGGTGGGGAGGTAGCTCAGAACCAGGAAAAACACATAGGATACAATTAGCTGCAAAAAATAATCTAGGAGGGATTTTAGAGAGGGTGGAAATTTGTAGGGACAAACCTACTACCTTTGACAGTAAGAACGCTTGAGCTATATGGGCTATCGTATATCTGTCAGTACTGTCACATTATACATTGTCCTATGGTGCACTGTCATTACTTCATTCGCTTACATATATAAACTAATAATTATTGTAACAGCTTTGGCTAATCCCTACTAATATCAGGTATAAATGCGAAAATGTGTACCTATGTATGTATCTACCGATTTCACGTTAAAGCGGCTGAACTTATATTCTCTACTCATAAATGCGAAAGTGTGTCTAGAGATATAGCAGACCATGGCTTTGACATTTGACTGTATGCAAAGTGATGTTGTCGAGCACCTTTTGGTAGATAATGTCATGAATTCTGACCAAGTTACTTCAAGGTACCCTATAGAGTTTCTGAACTCTCAGGAGTACCTTCATGCAACTTGAGACCGAACGTTGGTGTTCCAGTCCTATCAATGCGGAATCTTAATGCACTAAAGCTTTGTAATGGCAAACGGCTACAAGTAACACCAAGGATGAAACATTATAAAAGCTATTCGCTATTGCGAGTCAGACTTGCTCATGAAGGGTTCCGTAGTGCAGGTATCCACTTACCATAGCCATTATCTTCGACTAACTATTATAGTAGTATAGTATTTGTCTAAACGACAAAGCTATATTTGCAGTTTTTAAGATGTGCTTTATTTCAAAAACTGCTGACTACATATCGTTCAAATCAATTTTTGTTGGAAGTTTTTAGAACGATCTACAGGATATATTAATATTTTTTATAGATTTGTCACTCTCTTACTATTAAAGTTAGAGGGATCCTCACACCCATTTTACCACTTTGGAACCGTATATCTTTCAAATGATTGACTTTGAGAAACAATGGTTTTAGGAACCTCAAAGTAATTATTAACGACACATTTTCCACATCAGTTCCATGTATGAAGAAATTATCTTATATATCCTTAATAATTATTCAATATTTTTTGGTTTTGGTGGTTCACAGAATACGTCTACCTACCAATTTTCAAATGTGTAAACTAAATAGTTTCGGCACTTTCGGCATAAAGTGGCTGTGAGATACGGACTGACGGACATAGCGCGTCTATAAAGATTCCGTGTTTAGCCATTTTTGACTACAGAACTCTAAAAACACTGTTTACAAAAATGTTTTAAATACTTCTTGCGGTTATATTTCTTATCAGTCCCTATGACCAGAATTAAAACGAAAATTACTATCGGACGATGAAGGAGTTATGTGTTACCCCGAATTTAACGTGAGCGAAGCCGCGGGCAAAAGCTAGTATAACATAATTGTGTTGTGATGTGCTATAATAATACGTATTAAGGATAAGTAACTATTTTTTTATAGACTCACGCCTGTATCTCCGAAGGGTTAGGCAGAGGTGTAATATTACACCCACATTTCGTCATGAATTTTTACGTCCCACGTAATAGGGGGCGAGCCTATTGCCGTTACCGGTCACATCACCAGACTCCGAGCTAGCAGTTCGGAGTCTGGTGATGTGCCCGGTCCACTTTTGCCTGACCCGGGCATCGAACCCGGGACCTCCGATCAGCAGTCGCATACGCAATCCACTGGACCACGGAAGCAGTCAACTACAATACTTATGGCAAATATTTTGTGTTATTGGCTACACTCGGAAATTGCGGTGATCCTGTTGATATTAACCTCACATCATCACACAGCATAGTCACACTACAAATTTAATACCATCTTTGTTGTATAAATTATTCCACTCGGTTAATTAGCCAAGTTTGGCGAGTTTTTCGTGGAATTTCGCGCCAAGTCAACCCGCCAAGCTTGGCTAGACATTTAGCGAACAGGTATGTTCGCTACTTGTTTTAAAAAACGGCGAAAATTCTAGTGTATGTACTTTGTTTTCACATGAACTCGGATTTTGCGAGTGGCTTAAGATGTTGCTTATATGTTGTTGTTTAATTATTTGTTTTGAAAGTAGGAAAGTTTTTAGGCTTCAGGATTATATACCTTTTGCTTTGAGATTAAAATGAGACAGTAATTGTGAATGAAAATAACTAAATATTTAAAACACAACTAACATATCGATATTAATCTAGAAAGTAAATATATCTCTTCATTGTCAAACGTTTTGTTAATATATAGCCTCTATCACTCGATATGATTTAAGGATAACATTACTGTAAATGCAAATCTGTTCGCCATTTATAAATTGCTAGATGAGACCCGCGTTTACACCCGCGTTATTTAAGGCTACTGCTCCGCTCCCGTAACTTATAACGTAATATTATATAACCTATGGCCTTCCTCGATAAATAAGCTATCTAACACTGAAATAATTTTTGAAATCGGTCCAGTAGTTCCTGACATTAGCGCGTTCAACCAAACAAACAAATAAAACATCTCTTCAGCTTTTTTTAGATTTTATTAACGACCACAAAATTAAATTAATTCATTATTAATTAAATTAATCAGCTTTATATATTACGTATAAGATTGTAGAATAAGTATATTTACATACGTATATGTACTGTAAAATGACACTCTCTGCCTTGGGCCGTCGCGTCGTGGCAAGCTAAGGATAGCACTTTAGATGCATAGCTCACGCAAAACGTCATCACACTGCCAGTCTTTTAAAATGTTATCAAAATCGGTAGGTTTAATAAAACTGTAATTAGAAAATGTACAAATAGATAACTTTTGTGTCTTGAATATCATAACGAGAATCATCCAGTACAAGAATGAAAGTTTATTTATTAGAGCCGCATAATTTAACATTTTTGAAATTAACTTAATGAAACTAGTTATTTTTAACATTATGGACTTGAATGGTGTAAATACCTATTTCTAATATTAATTGGCTAAACTAATAGACAAGATGATTGTGTCATAGTTGTTGAAATGAGAAAGATTTAATTAATACCTAATTATATTCTTAATTTAATTAAATTGTTTTCAAAGCTGTCTTCACAATCATTCTGAAGCGAACAGGCGTCAACATAAATTTTGACTATTTTCTCAAATTTCTTGTGCGTTCATGCACAATGCCCTTTCTCTTATTCAATTCGTTTTTTCGTCCAGTAAGCCTTACAATAGTAGAGCAAATAAACTCTTTGATAATTTCCATTCAATCTAGGTATTTAATACCGCTTTCACAGCAGGCTTTATTCACGAACATATAACCTGTAGTGATGAAGGGGAAGACCTAGGCGGACGTTCTCTGACCAGATTGGAGACATCCAAAAAAAAGGTCAGGTCAGAAGTACCCTAAACAGAAGAGCATGCATGAGAAACTTAATAGGAGTGAATGAAGCAAGAGAGGTATGTCAGGATCGTTGCAAATGGCGTTCCGTAGTCTCTGCCTACCCCTCCGGGAAACACGTGGGAGTCTATGTATATATGTAAGTATAACCTTTGAATGCAGAAAAGCATAACTTCCGCGATGAAATAGCGTGTAATGCTGATATTAATTTGATGGTACTAATGTGGATTAACATGGATAAACGTAATTGAAATGATGGAACGGATGTAGTTGCTAAGCGACTCTTTGAAGTGATGGAGTACTGGGAATCAAAATTTGGTATACCGTATATCAATTTGTTTTGCTTTATGTGTTGGTACATGAGTCAAATTAAGTCTAAAATTAAATATTAAAATTTCAACACTTTCTTTATTATTAGGCACATTGTAGATGATTAATTTTAACTATATACATGACTATCTTAAATAATCATACTGTCTAAGAATATATATGTACATAAAACTAAAAATAAAGAGTAAAAATAGTTACATATGTACAGGTGTGTTTAGGCGTCGTAGAATGCCTCCGCATCAATATCATCGGGTAACGTGTCTTTATTAGTTTATTTATGATGTTTAAAGGAACTCTATGTAAAATTTCAAGTTGTTAAACCCAGCAATTTTGCATGCGAACTGCGTTGAGCTGACCAATCAATCAGATTGTTAAAAAATATTTTTATTTTAAACACAAAGAATCAAGAAAGGCAATCCAGAAATTGATAGACACCGTAACGCAAATTTCTACCGACAATTAAAAAAATAAGGTAATTTAAAACCATCTAACTCCCGCAATCAATTGCCGGCAAATTAAATTCTAATCAGCTTTTATTTATCGTTTGAATAGAACACTAAAATTGGAATTGTTTGACTTGGAAGTTTTCAATAAACGACTTGTAAATCAATCAGCCGAAGTCGACACGAAGTCAAAGTCTTAAATTGAATTCAATTCGATATTCTGATTACGAGTTGAACATTAATTACTTGCGGTTATTGTTCTAAATAATTAAGCTGTGTACATACTTTTACTGCCTAATAGTTTTATGGTGTATATTTGAGTTTATGTTACGGATTTTGAGGACCCGGATTCAATACAAGTATACTATATCATTTTGTTTCTTGACAAGCCATTTTCGCTTTGAGATATGGAATGTGATGATTGATGCTAAAAAGCTCTTTATGGTATACACAATAATGGTATATTGTTGTAATATAGGAAAAAAACTGCATTTTTGTTAGCCATGGTATAACTTTCTCAAAAATGATAATTTATTTATGTTCAAAATTCTGAATTATTTTACCTGTTAGGTAACGTCCGCCATCAGTTTATTCAGATAATAGTAGTATTTCAGGTAGGCATAACATATGTGGTAGAATATGACTTATTCTTAGCAACTGGAATGGATGCACTCTAGGTTGGACCACCACTGACTTTTCGATGTGCGTATTGAATTGTTAATTATCGCTTGTCTCGTGCCTCGAAAGGCACTTTAAGCCGTCGGTCCCGGCTGTCATGAAGATCTTTGACAGTCGCTATAGAGCGTCAGTACCTCTTAAATAACCGGCACTAGTCTAAACCATGGAATATTGCTATCTCTTCGGGTTGCGGAGATCAGACAGGCAGTTGCTCCGTGGAAAAACTAATATTCCGCCAAATCCGGTTAGACTAGAAAACAGACCCCAGGTTAAGACTGGGATAACGCTAGGAGGATTATGATTAATAGCTTATTCCTCATGGATAGAAACAGCCACAATCGGGCATCCAACCGAAATTTAATAACAATAACAACAAGCAAGTGTGTGTGTGTGTGGCTTCAACTTAATTTAATGTCGATGCGTTTATGGTGAAATTGTTCACGGAATAGTTACAGTTGACATTGATGTCGCTTAGAATTACCTAAACAACCGTGATGTTAATTAACCAATTACATTTTTATTGATATATTCAAAGTGCCCTCGCAACTTTGTTATTACATGTTTGTACATATTTCTTCAAAATTTCTTGTTATAAACATCCTAATGCGTTTCCCAAAAGGTTGATTAAGGTTTTCCATATGGTCGAGTGGCGCAGTTGAGACAGGTCAAAAAGAGTTTTGACCCCCTCACTCAAATGACATATCTAGAAACGAAAGGAAAAACACAGACGTTGTTACTCACTTCCATCCAAACTAGTATAATAAAGCTGAGGAGTTTGTTTGGTTGAGTGCGCTAAGCTTAAGAAAAATTGGTTCGATTAAAATACATAATTATTTTTGTGTTGAATAGATAATTTATAGAGGAAGGCCATTGTCTATGTAGAGAGAGTCTATGTTGAGCATATCATCGCGCTATGAGCTACGGGTAGTAGCCCTAAATAACGCAGATGTAACCGCGGGCTCAGCTAGTGGGACGTTACTGAATTTCAGCGTACAAAAAAATTGCACACTAAAGGGCACACATGAGTTTTGCCAGATAATTTAGAGAAAAAAAGAGAGATATAACAAAATAAAAGAAAACAAATAATGAATCACCAATTGGAGGCCGCATGCTGAGGCTGCATCCAATACGTCAACAAAACTGCGTCATACGCTAGCAACACTATAGCTGTGACAATTGTATGACCTTAAAACAGTGCAAATATTGTGCACGACCTGTTTATTTAAATCAATTCGGATAATAAATTGGTGTAAATGAATAAATCCTACGGATTACGTGCTTGGAACGGTTATCAATAATGGAATTATATACACAGATTGTTATTGATATTCAATGGACCGAAATGGTTATAGTGAGTTCAATATAATTTATCGGGCTCAGTGGCGTGCCATTGGAGAGGCATATATCCAGCAGGACTATGGCAGGCTGTGATGATGAATATAATTTATGGTCGTGAGGGTTTAAAAAGTTTTTTTATTTTTTATAATAATAGGTGGCAAACGAGCAGACGGATCGCCTGATGGTAAGCAATTACCGCCGCCCATGGACACAAGCAACACCACAGGAGTCACAAGTGCGTTGCCGCCCCTTGGGGTTGGGAAAAGGGTTAGGATGAGGAGTGGGATGAGGGAAAAGGAATAGGGGATAGGGCCTCTGGCACTATATTATATTGCGATGGATTTTATACAATTTTGGTTTAGACTCGAAGATGTATCATTATACTGTCTTTCACAATCGACTGTTGGGTATAAACATCTCCTAATATGTGTCACAATTAAGCATTTGGCCTAGGTCACCGCGGTGGTCAGACTAGTTGGTGTAGAAGAAGAAAGACTGAAATGGTATGGGCAATAGCACATGGTTTGGTGTCGAGTTTGCGGTATCTTCGTGAAGATTCCTTCATGTTTCACACCCACGATTTAAAATGGGGTAGTAACACTTTGCATTCTTAATCCGTCACCACACGGATGATTACAAATGACACATAATCGAAAATGTATCAATCATCGACAGTTTCAGTAAGATAATTATTTCCGCAATTAGGTTTCAAATCAACGCGCAGCAGTGCTAACAACTAATAACAGTGACTAACGAACGGACAAACAAATGTCATTAAAAGTAGTCCCGCTAATGAGCTGGCGAGCGAATCATTGATTATTTACTAATTAAACAGTTCTGAATTTGGAAATAATTATGTTTACATTTGTGAGTACGTTGTAATCCTTTTGATGTGGCCGTATTGATGCTATGATACACGGTTCTACCCGCGGCTTCGGGGCGAGATAAAACTTAGAATATGTGACATTCTGATGTATAAGTTATATTTCTACAAAGTTTCATAAAAATCTGTGTTTGCATAAAAGAGTAACGAATACCCATCTAATCACATTTATAAAATAATAGGATGTGTGTTTCATACCCGAAAGCGTACAATAAATATATAAATATATATATTTATTTATTTATTTATAGACTCATGCCTGTATCTCCGAAGGGGTAGGCAGAGGTGTAAATGTTATACGGGGCGAGCTTAATGCTGCTACTGAGAATTCGGAAAAACCCAGTAACACTTTTGCCCGACCCGGGAATCGAACCCTACTATCGAGGACTAAATACCGGGACCTCCGATCAGCAGTCGCATACGCTATCCACTGGACCACGGAGGCACTAAAATATGTGTAAATGTCTAGAACACAATCATTTCGATTCCAAATAAGACAATTTCTGTGTACTGATAAGCATCTGATATATTTTTAAATACTTATCATTGATTCATTAATAAAGACAGGAGGAAAGTAAAATATTTTATTTGAAACTCCCTATCATATAAAGTATTACCTCACAAGGCTTTTTACAAAATTTCAGAAAACTGGACCACTTTAATCCTACGTAAGAGTTACAAAACGTGTTTACGTTTATACACAAACGTAAATAGCGAACGCTCAAACAAAGGTATATTACAACGCGTCAATACAACCTGCACCGTTGTGGCGGATTGCACAATGCACAATGTGACTTGAGATAACTCGACAAAGTTACAGCTGACATTGTGGATGTTATGAACAGTTTGTTGCTTTATTAGTTAGTAACATCAACATCGAAAAGTTAACTTGCTGTCAGTTTTCAGATTGTTATAATAACAACTATTACAACAATCTGAAAACTGACAGCAAGTTAAATTTGGATGTTCAAGTTAAATCAGAATATTTAAATTTTTCTTTGCATTAATTTAAATCTAGTGATTTAGATTTGAAACTATACATTTTCAATGAGTTTTATTTTGTAAATACGACAGAATAACGGGTAAGTATCTATGAAACGTTTTAATAGTGAAAGCTGAGTACTTAAGAACTACTTTGCTTTAATCTTGTCAATATCGAGTCCATGCAATACATCTATAGGTTCATGCATTTTCGATTGTAGGAATTTTATATTTTTATTATAAAAAGCGAAGGCGAAAAGTGGGCGTTTAACATGCCTCTGCCTACCCCTTCGGGGAAACAGGCGCGAGTCTATGTATGTATGTATGTTTGTATGTAAATGGTGTGAAAAACCAAATGTACCTCTTTAATCATGTATACTTACCCACCTCAGTTTTGTAGCGAAATGCAAACAATTTGCATTTCCAAATTGTGCAGTGCAGATAACACTCACGGCCCTTGTCACGTATATTGTTCATGAATTGTTGAACACAATATCACACATAACTGACACAATGCTCGAATACTCGTCCTACATGGGTGTGGGTTGGCTTTGTATATTGTTATTTTGCCGGTGTCCATATTTCTCTTCTATATCTATCTTATTAACTACCTATCGCATGAACGAAGGCTCCCCACTTTTTTTTTTGAGTCAGATAATGCCTTCGCTTCTCGTGCTCCAGGGTAAATTTGAGCGGGAGTATGTGGTATTACCACTAAAAAACACCTCGACTGCCGACTTCAAAACTATGCAACATTCTGGTGATAATTAGTCTGCAATATCCCTTCGATTCTGGTTCCACACTTGGCTAGATGCACTTTTCTAACACTTGGTATTTAACGCAACCTGGTACATTCTCCTACCTAAACCAATTTTATAGACTCCAATGACCCATATCAGCAAACACTACCGTATTCCACCTTCCAAAATCCAAGTAAAAAAGTAGAGCTGAAACAAAATAAAAAACACGTATGATACACATTGTTCACACAGTGTACACAAAACACAAACCTTTTCATATATCTTGTGTGGGCATACAGGCATGACATATTTTATTCCATTCTTTTAACTCCGTATCATAAACTGACCCGGTCTATTCAGGGCACAGATCACCGGAATACATAAATCGTCGTACCAAGGTATAAATTTGTTTTTTTTTTTCACTACCCGGGTACATTTCATTACCGGACGGTGCCGGGTATGCCGGCTAATTTATGAGCCGACCTGTTCACTTGGATAGCTAAAAAACGGTTAATTACTTGAATGCCGAAATAAGGATATGCTTGATTCGTGAAGTAGACGAAAGAATATTATAAGGTAAGGTGTTATAAGGTTGGTTTAAAATGTGACAGAAATCTAACTTTTGCCGACTTTTGGAGAAAAATCTTGGCTATTGAAAATTAATGTAAACGATGGTATCAAGTTAGTAGGTTTACTAAAACCAATATCCATACTACCGAATATTATTGCGTGAGCATTAATATCCTGTTCTTTATGTACTGTAAACTCTATTGACGTAGCCCATTGTTTATACATAAGGCCAAAAATGTGTTATCCGTAGGTGTTTACAGAGTCACCCACGTCCCAATTATTATTGAATTACTCGAGGTTATTATTGCTAAGCAGGGGTTTTACCATCTTTGTTCAACTGTTCTGAGAATACAAAGACAAGATGTGTCTTGTCTAGCTTTAAGACATTATAATCGTGTATACGTATAAATATTTATTCCTAGTATGAGAGCGGGCTTAATGTTCTATAAACCCTGCTCTTTTTGTAGGTACTTATAGATTTATTTATAGTACGCCATTTGAAGTATTGAACTGAAATAATAATGAAAAAGATAAGCTTCATCTGGATATATTTCTGTTTTATAAAAAAATGTCGAGCCCGAGCAAGGCTTTTTCTAAAAGAGGTAAGAAAGAAATGGTGTATTGTGAGCGGACTGGTTGGAAAGATACACGTGGCAAATTGTATAATTATGTATAGTTGTATACGAGCCCCGATTATTGTACCCATTTTTAACAAATGCAACAGACCAATTCGGTATGAGAAGATTTTTACTTGTAACTTACCACGATATTCTTTGACAAGAGAGGAATAATTTAGCCAGTAGATGCTAAGTCTTTAGCACTTTAAAGTACAATAACAATATGTTTCGTCTTAGGTAATAGAACCAGTAATAGAAATAACGTAATTGATTCAGGGTGTGAATTAAGTTTCAACTTTAGGAAGTATATTAGATTGTTTTGTAGTCAAACTCAAAAAGTAAATATATTGAAAACATTTCTCGTTTTAAACGCTCTTTGTAACAAACGAGTAGAACAAAACACATGCAAACAAGGGAACATTTTTCAAATCCAATTTCCATACAGTTTGTTCATTAAATTACTTCACTAATTAACAAGATTATCCTTTAGCGCCCTCCACTATAGAACGTTTCATTTCCTCGCAAAGAATCCTCGCAACTCACAGCGATTTCATTTTGAATTGAATCCATTGAACGCTTGCTGAGCGGGCAACGAAGCCCTGTGCAATAAAAACAAGAAATGAACTTAAAATAATGAGAAAAGACAAATGAGGGAATGAGAGAGAGAATATCTTAGTAATTGTTGCATTGAAGATCTCGCTAACGAGCACCTCGGGTAGTAAAAAAAATCGCGTTGGGGCCACCAAGTACGAGTTAAGTGAATTGGATGTTTTAAAATTCTTATTGTGTATTGTGACTGTAGAGTTTGAAATATTTAATGAAATGAAGGTAGCTTTTGTTTTGTTTGAATTTAGGGTTTACTTTATGACTGTTTGCTATAA
This sequence comes from Euclidia mi, assembly GCA_944739405.2. Lineage (NCBI taxonomy): Eukaryota > Metazoa > Arthropoda > Insecta > Lepidoptera > Erebidae > Euclidia > Euclidia mi. The sequence goes on along the minus strand of OX123207.2, from coordinate 12,718,771 downwards.
CGATGGTGCTTACAACGTTTTTAAAATGTGACGTAATTTCCGTTACGTTTCATGGGTTGGTAAAAATGTTGGATATTTTTCCTTTTTTTTCTGGTCCGCATTGCAGGTGTTTGGGATGAACGAGTGTGGATAGGAGTGTACTGTGTTATAGTTCACAAGCTAAGTATAAGCGTTATTTTGTAAGATTGATATTACTCACAAATGAAGTATGCTTGTTTTAGGTCTATGAAAACACGTTGGGTAAACGTGTTATTACACAAATCTCCAGCATTAAAGTTTTTGTGTTTTCTATTTTGTCAAATAAAGCTACTTCTACTACTCCTGAATTTGATAAGATACATTTTTCAAAATGAAAACGTTATTTCTTTGTTTTTAAGAAAATTATCAGGACTAAAATCGTTAGCTTGTGTGCCAACAATAGAGTTGGCTACACACATAAGAAGGAAAAAGATTAAAAAGGAAATGTAAACTATTTTTGTCAAAACTACACGAAAACTGTATTTAATACATTAACTTAAACTGCTTTTACTTTGTGACATCGAAATAATGCAGACAGTTATTATACTCGCAAAGAAACCAGCACCCATATTAAAAATAATATTAAAAATAATAATACTGATAGCTTTGCTGCGCTTAAAGTGCAGCATACGGGTATTAAGATCGTTACGAATAAACAGTCGTGAGTAAAAAGTACGGGGATTATTTTCTTTATTTAGCTTTAAAAAAATCGGTTGTTTCCCAATAATAGAAAAATATCAATGGTTCAGATATTCTAGAAGTAAGAAATATACATAGTATAATGAAATGTTTAACATTATGTAGTACAAATTCTCTTGACTGCGTGTATAGAAATACTTTTCAGAATTTATTTACATAAGAGATAGGTATTTATTTCTGGCAGTTAATTCATATTAGCCTCGTCCCGCCTATTGTGATTTTGAAAACTATTTCTTGATTTTCTACAGCAAAACCTAGAGTGAAAATTCTGTATTTCAAAAGCCTTGGAATTCCACTTATACCGTCAATGTCCTCCAAATGTAATGTAGTGAATGATTAGTAATCTGGGAGAATGCAATATTATCCTATTATACCAAAGAACCACTCGAGATAAAACGTTACAAATTAAAACGACCTGTTTAGTGAACCGTCCGACAAAGCTCGTTTACCAAATTGTTTATTGAATAGGGTAGTGATTTCAATTCCCGGGATAGTCTCGTGGAACGGGATACTATTTTAAATGAGCACTTGATTTTGATTTTTGAACGGGATACTATTTTAAATGAGCACTTGATTTTGCTTATGCGTTTATAACTGACTAGATTCTGCATGTGGCTCCACCATCTGTATCGGATATCGAGACAAAATGTAGACCTATCTGTTGACTCCACGGTTGGCTTAGTAGTTGAAGCGGCCGCCTCAACGCTTGACACTGCGCGGAGTTTTGTGCGTTCGATCCTCACACTAGGCAACACTTTGTGTATTTCACAAATTATTGTTTCGAGTCTGGGTGTTCATTGTGTCCGTTAGTTGTATGTTTGTAAAGTCCCCCGCAACACAGGATTTAGTCCTAATGCGGGAGTTGTCTTTAAAAAAAATGTTTGAGCTGCATTACTGCAAATTTCATAGAGATCCGTTTAAACATTTTTGCGTGAAAGAGTTGCAAAATTCCATCCATCAATACATTCATCGTTGCCAACATTTATTTTATTATATTAATAGTATGTTTATTTTCAATTGTCTTTCGGGATAATTCTATATAAATTCAATTTAAAATAAGTTTAAATGACCACGAAAGTTAAAATTCCAGTAATAGTACGATATATAGGTGGTGCGACGCACTCGAAATTTTGAACGTTACCATACAATATTAATTAATAGCATCTGAAATTCGAGCAGAGTTTTGAAAAAGAATTGAGTATAATTATTATACTCATACAACAATAACACATCTTTACCCCATAAACCATTAATAAACACACTATTATATAAAAAAATACGCTACAATTTATTTTTGTTCATTTTTAACTATTTTTTTAATGCAACATGCGTTTACATCTAAGTTTATCTTATAACAAGAAAAACCAAAACATTTATTATTGACGCTACTGATTTTCATTAAGCTTTTGAATCAAAAAGTAAATTTTTAAAGAGAAGGCAAACAAAATATGGATTACGGAGACTGAAGTTATTTCATATTCATAATCCATCTACTGATTTCAGACTGCAAAACATGAATTTAAAATGAACTCTACGCTAATGAAGTTTAAGATTCAAATTCGTATCCATTCCTCATTACCGTTTAAAAATGTCGTGAATTTGTGCACTTTAATTTAAGCACTACACTTCATTTCACTTATGACTTTGAAATGCGACCGTCTGCTTCTGATTTCTTAACTTTACCGTTTTTATCGCATTGATCAAAATTGAATGAGACCTTAACAAGCTCGGAGCTTTTACTGCTTATTTTACCATTGGATCCCGCGTTTTATCCCAGGATTTATAGAAGCTGACAGCACTAGTAATGGCACTAAGAAAATTAGAAAAACTAGACCCTTTGAAAAGCAAGTTGAAATAATGAAATCTAATTTGTGCCGAGATCTTAAATTGGATAAATTATCAATGTTCTTTGCTGAGTTTGGTTTCAAAAAATATCTCGCATTTTGAAAACGAGTTGTTAACTTAATTAACAAGTTCTGTGTCATTACTTTTTATACATTTTCGTAAAAATACTGAAGTGGCTTCTCAGTTACAGTCAATCTTATCTTCTATATAAGTATATTGTTACGAGCTGGGGTTCGACGATAAATTATAACTCACTATGCCAGAAAACTGAACTTTATTTACTACACAAACACTAAGTATACACACACTTATTTTCACAACACTAATAAAACACACTATTCACACCACTAGAACAACACTAAACACTTCCGACTTATTTCCCTTCGCTTGATGTTGATCGCTTTCCGTATTCAATTGAACTGTCCGGTCCGTTCGCTCGCACTCTATTTATACTGGCCGGATAACATCACTAGACTTTTCGAGACGACTCACGAAATTTCTGGAAACGTGTAACGTGTTTCTAGATGTCGCGTAAATGTTCTATTTACACCAACGCCATCTATTAGAGGATAGATGAAACAGCCTTAAACAACCGATACATCTAATCTCATGTAGTTCTCCCATTTACTGATAGATGGCGTTATTTTCAATTCGTAACACGGCCTCCCTCTTAAACGTGTTCGTCTCGAACATCGTTGGACCCATAGTAACGAGCCAACCGGTCCACATGAACTATCTTCGGTGCACCTCGCGACCCCTTCTGGATTCGATAGGTAACGTCGTTCATCCTGGTAATTATGCGATATGGCCCGTCCCATCTGGCTTGTAACTTAGGCGATTTTCCTTTGCTTCGTACTGGGTTATGAAGCCACACCAATGATCCCTCATCGAAGCCTTTGTTGTTTGCCTTCCGGTCGTAGCGAGTCTTCATCTTCTCAGACATCCGCCGTCCCGACCCCCATGGAGCTTCTACATTGAACACCTTGAATGCACCTCTGCTACGAGTATGTGGCCCCTTCACAGCCGCACAACTTGTGCATTTGCGGCACCAATCCTCGACGTCATTCCGACAGTGGAGCCAATAAAACCGCTCTCGGACCTTAGTAAGCGTCTTCTTAACACCCATGTGACCTCCCGAAGCACCATTGTGATAGAGCCGTAGTACTTCCGGCACCTTAGTCTTGGGCACTACCATTTGCAGATGGCATTGGTTACCTCGAGCGTTTTCCCATTTGCGGCACAGAACTCCATCCTGGACAACCAAGCTTTCCCACTGTGCCCAATAACTCTTGGTGATAGGGCTCATTGCTGCGATATCACTCCATTTGGGCCTAGGAGCGCCTGATTTCTTCCATTCAAGAATCGGCTGTACATCCTTGTCATCTTGCTGAGCACTCTGCAAAGCTTCTCTCCATTCGTCGCTTAGATCCGTCTTTAACATCCTCACTAGCGCTGCCGGCTTCGCTTCCTGTCGGGCAAAGTGTTTGCGTTGGTCGGGGTAAGGCCTACACGTCAGAGCATCTGCGCTACGTTGCTCTTGCCGCCAGACAGGTACGTCAGGTGACCCCTTCGGTGGAGAGAGGGTATCAACGTGCCGCTTACGCTTTGGGCAGCTCAAGCGGATATGGCCTCTTTCCCCACAGTTGTAGCACCGAGGTGAAGAAACAACTTCCCTGATACGGTAAGTTCGATCCTCGTGACGCGCTGCTTCCACCTCCAGAGCGTAGGCTAAGGCTTCCTTCAGGGACTTGAAGTGCCCAAGTCTTACCGCTGTTCTAACTTCCAGGTCCCGGACCCCATCCGTAAACGCTTGTACGAGGTTCTCGTCAATAAGCGCAGGCGACGACTGGTATGCCTTCCTGACCAGCCTTTCCACCTCTAAAGCCCATTGCTGCAGAGTTTCTCCGGTGCGTTGTGCCCTGTCCTTCAGCTGAGCACGATACACATGTTCTAGGTGTGCGTCACCGTATCTCGCCTCCAGCGCCTCCATTAGCTTTTCATAGGAGACGTCTTGCCCAAGCACCTCCAACACCGTCAAGGCCTGATCACGAAGGCCCAAGGTTAGGGCGGTGAAGGCCTGTTCTTTGTTCCACCCATTCGTTCGCATAACGGCCTCAAACTGGACCTTGTATGCAGACCACGATGATGAGCCATCAAATGGTGGAACCTTAAACCAACGAGGCGAGGGCGCCACAGCTGCAGGTGTAACGTCATAGGACCCGAGCCTACACAATTTCTTCTCCACTTCGGCAATACGGGTCTCGAGGTGATCATGTACACGCTTCTCAATAGAGGCGACGCGAGTCTCAAGCTTGTCGTGCACGAGCATCTCTACGTCGCTGATACGGGCCTCGTGCTGCTGAAGTTCCTCCTTGACCGCCTTCAAGTCCTTCCCCACTGCGGCGCAGAGGTCCTTCAAGAGCACCAGCTGTTCCTCCAGACGGTGGGCGTGCTCCTCCTTGTCGCGCGGCAGCTGCTCCACTAGGCGGCGCGCGTGCTCCTCTTGACGGCGAGCCTGCTCCTGTTGACGGCGGTCCTGCTCCTCCTTGTCGCGCTGTAGCTGTTCCTCCAGGCGGCGAGCCTGCTCCTCCTGACGGCGGGCCTGCTCCTCTTGACGGCGAGCCCGCTCCTCCTTGTTGCGCTGTAGCTGTTCGTCCAGGCGGCGCGCGTGCTCCTCTTGACGGCGAGCCCGCTCCTCCTTGTTGCGCTGTAGCTGTTCCTCCATGCGGCGCACGTGCTCCTCTTGACGGTGAGCCTGCTCCTCCTGACGGCGGACCTGCTCCTGCATGAACGCCATCAGAGCCGCGATGTCGGGCACCTTTCCGGAGTGTGAGGCACTTGCAGGTTCCACTGCAGCTGCGGAGTCGCCTGGTCCACTAGGCGATGGAGAAGGAACGTCTCCGAAGCGTCTCTGGTCCAGGTCTTGCTGGTGCTGGTTCCTGGTACGCACACCTTCAGTTTCTTCCTTCGGCATAACCGGCATAATTTATCCCTTTCTTCTGACACCAATTTGTTACGAGCTGGGGTTCGACGATAAATTATAACTCACTATGCCAGAAAACTGAACTTTATTTACTACACAAACACTAAGTATACACACACTTATTTTCACAACACTAATAAAACACACTATTCACACCACTAGAACAACACTAAACACTTCCGACTTATTTCCCTTCGCTTGATGTTGATCGCTTTCCGTATTCAATTGAACTGTCCGGTCCGTTCGCTCGCACTCTATTTATACTGGCCGGATAACATCACTAGACTTTTCGAGACGACTCACGAAATTTCTGGAAACGTGTAACGTGTTTCTAGATGTCGCGTAAATGTTCTATTTACACCAACGCCATCTATTAGAGGATAGATGAAACAGCCTTAAACAACCGATACATCTAATCTCATGTAGTTCTCCCATTTACTGATAGATGGCGTTATTTTCAATTCGTAACAATATTGTAGCCATACAAAAATATTCTACTGGAAATGCTTGCTTTGTTTGATGTTGCTGACTAATACTAATAATATACTTATTATGTTATCTCAGATAACGAGAAAAACCTCGGTATTTATCTTGACCAAACCTTTTATGGGGAAGTCAAATACAGGAGACCAGCCGTAAACTGTTTGCTTCAGCTGGATAATTGCGTAGGCTGAGGCACTTTCTTTCTACCATCACGCAGATTGCGCTTGCACAATACTTGCTTCTCCCAATACTTGATTATGCTTATGTCAGCTATTTTAATCTTAATGAGGACCAACTTGATAAACTCGAGCGTCTCCAAAATTTCTGCATTAGATTCATTTTTGGCTTACGCAAATATGATCTTGTATCTGAATTTTGATCCAAGCTGAAGTGGCTCCCAATTTGATTTCACCGGAATTCTCATATGCTTATATTTCTGTACAATGTGTTGTTTAATCCTAGTACCCCCACGTATCTTAAGGAATGTTTTAAGTTCCTTCATGACACACATTTAAAGACTTCAGGTCATCAGTGGATCTGAGACTGAAGTCTTGTCTATCACATACCACAAACTTCTACGATAAATCCTTTGCTGTTCAAGCTGTCCGTTTGTGAAATGCGCTGCCGGTCGAAATTAGTACAATCTAAATCATTAAACATACATACATACATACATAGACTCACGCCTGTTTCCTGGAGGGGTAGGCAGAGACTACGGAACGCCATTTGCAACGATCCTGACATACCTCCCTTGCTTCACTCACTCCTATCAAGTTTCTCATGCATGCTCCTCTGTTAGGGGTAGGGTACTTCTGACTTGTCCTTTCTTCAGGATGTGTCCAATCTGGTCAGAGAACGTTCGTCTAGGTCTTCCCCTTTGTCCTGTCCCATTCACACTTGCCTTATATATCTTCTTTGTCAGTCATCCATCCTCTCCATGTGCCCAAACCATCTTAACATGCCTTTCTCAATGCTTGTCACTACATCTTCTTTTACCCCACACCACTCTCGTATCACACAATTCTTTACTCTGTCGGTCAAAGACACACCACACATACTTCTCAGTGCTCTCATTTCTACAGCATTTATTCTACTTTCAAATCTCTTCTGCCATACCCAACTTTCACTACCATACATAAGGGTAGGCACTAACACACCTCTATGTACAGCCAAACGTGCCTTTTTGGACACGTTTTGACTGTTCATAAACGCCTTCAGAGCTCCATTCACACTATTACCTGCATTAACTCTCCTTTCAATATCTGCTTCATTCTTACCATCTCTTGTAAACAACGTACCAAAGTAAACAAACTCATTCACTTGTTCCACTCGCTGTCCATCGATCAAAACATTACAAGCCGTAACGCATTCCTCCTTTTCAAAAACCATAACTTTCGTTTTACTTACATTCACTTTCATTCCTTTCCTCTCTAACGCACGATGCATGATTGTAACCATCTCCTGCAATTCCTCCGTTGAAGATGCAAATATAACCTGATCATCAGCATAAAGGAGGCATTTGACGAGTAACCTATTCATAATTAATCCGCAGTCACTAAGTTTTAAATCTTGCAAACAACTGTCCATGAAGAGGTTAAACAGCCACGGCGACGCTACACATCCCTGGCTAACACCTTTCTCGATGATAAACCAGTCAGTGTATGCCCCGTTTATCCTAACACAAGCTCTAGAATCCTCATAAAGGGATTTCAGAGCTCGTATGAGGCTGCTGTCCACCCCGTTCATTGACAGCACTTACTACATTTCATTCCTCACCACTTTATCGTAATAAAATCATTAAACATTTAAAAAAATGCACTAAAAAGCACTGTAAATTGTCATTGTAAACAAAATTTAACAGTGTATTTTGTGTTCATATTTTTATAATTATAATATGCATATAGGTACTATATGCATATTATAATTATATAATTTATATATATATATATATATATATATATATATATATATATATATATTTATTTATATAATATGTTTAGCACCTACCTTATCTATTGTATGTTTGCCTGCGTATGTATGTATAATAAATAAAAAACAATTTCTAGTAATTAGATACTTTTAGTCACTAAGCTTTTTGTCTTTTCAGTCTATCCACTTAAGTCATTTACACCGAATTTGTACCAATATTTGCACAGTAAAGAATTTCCTATCTAATCTACTTATAACTTTTTGGCGAATTTAGTTTTTGTTTTGGTGAGTAAGCATCAGACACTACTACCCTAAACCCATTGGCAGAACTGCCTTAGCGACTCAGTTAGTATTTTTTATACATGGCTTAGTCACTTGTAACTGAACGAACAGCCCACATGAACATAAAATTTTCATCATCTTTCTAGTGCACGCTTTATTTGGCAAAAATCTCGAATCAGATTTATAGATATTTAGCTAGAATGCTCGCCGAAAACCTCAATAGAATGCTCGTTAAAAATTGCTGCTGTAATGTAACATTCGCAAGAATGCTGAATGAAGAAGTGTATCAGCACCTTTATGAGAGCGTCACGTTATGTATTAGCAAACTATATATCTGTGGGTATACATTGTCCTAGATGAGCATCGCAATGCAACGAGACAGCATTAATTGCATATTATTACATACGAGGTATTATCCATGATAACTATGAAGGAGGGTATGACATCACGCTACGTAACTATCGACCTATGATGAGAATTAAACTAAATTTATCTTCTAATAAGCTATCACAACGTAAAACTAGTCTAGCTTATCTAAAGATATAATTATAAGCTTGATGACATTTTTCGTGGCGCTGTTCTAGAAACAGACGGACACTTACTATCTTGTCCTGTGTGCCCTGATACCTGCACGTTAAAGGAACTTAGGGACGCTACTGATAATGCCATACTCGTAGCTAAGTTTTGGGTTGCAACAATTGAGATTGCCATCTTTTATGCAAATGGATTATATACCAACCACCAAGTACGTGGTATATTAATAATAATATCCTGAAAGACAACTTATTAGTGTTAGTGACCACGGAAGTTTAAATTCCTTTATATTTGAGAATGTTTACCAGTTGTTCTTGCCATAGGTTGCCTTGTATAAGATCGGATGGCCGAGGGTAGATTGCCATATTATTTATTATCATAATTTACTACTGAAAGCTAATTCTCGTATGTTATCTGAGATCAGGACTGTATTTTGAACTAATTGCGATTAGATTTTGATTCGACACACAATTGATATCCTGTTAACTTAGTGTCATTATCGTCGAGTTTGACATGTATTATTAATTACATTATAGTATTAATTTACGATCTAGGCGCAATATCATTCAAATTGTATACCATTTATGATATAAGTATGACACTGACATTAGATCAAAAACGGCATTTTTGAATAAAATCAAATATAAACGAGTAATACGAGAATTGGCCCTCAGTAATTAAATATACGAGCATATTCTGCGACAGTGTAGTGATTTACCGGAATACATTTACGACGGTTTTATGAGTTGACGACCGGTTGGCGCAGCGGTAGTGTAAGCGACTGTTACGCCGAAGGTCGCGGGTTCGATTCCCGCTCAAGTCAAACATTTGTGTGCATGAACATGGATGTACGTCTTGGTCTGGGTGTTTCTATGTATAATATGTATGTATTTACAAAAAAAGTATATATGTATGTTTATCCATTATCTAGTACCCATAACACAAGCTCTGCTCGGTTTGGGACTAGATGGTGATGTGTATGTGGTAGAATATTATTATTATTATATTATTATTATATGAGTAGATATGCATAATAGATTTTTATTTATTTACATACATACATACATATCGTCACGCCTTTTATCCCCGAAGGGGTAGGCAGAGGTGTATTTCTACACCCACTTTTCGCCAGATATATTTTAGTCCTACGTAATAGGGGGCGAGCCTATTGCCGTACCGGGCACATTTCCAGACTCCGTGCTGCTACTGCGAATTTCGTGACAGAAAAACCCAATAACACTGCCCGACCCAGGAATCGAACCCGGGACCTCCCGATCCCACGCGCACATTTATGCCGCGAGACCAACGATTTTTATTTTATTTATTTCCTATTCTAAATATTTTATTTACTTGACTATGATTTCAAATATCTCTATAAATTAATTCATCACATTCAAATCCAGTTAACTCTAGAACTGCAATAAATCATATGGACGTTTACTAAGTCCTCGAGGTCATAACTCAAATGAACTAACCGCAAATTTAATTCATTTAGTCTCAGAACGGATTGACAGATATATTATATGCGGCAATTTCTGCTGGCTCCTACTGTTAATTGTCTCACTGGGTTATATACTGGCTATACTGCATGGGTTGCAAGTGTATAATTTGTGCATGTTTGTAGCACTCAAAGCGGGACTTGCTTTACCGTTAGTCGGCAAAGTTAAGCAACGCTTGTGCAGATCGCTACTTGGATGGGTGACCATGTATGGCATTACCAACAGAGAGCTATCGTGCTATCAAGCGAACGAAAAGTTGTCCCGGTTCTTGTCGTCGGATAAGAACCGTGGACGACGTCGGAGGCCTTCTGGTGGTCTACAACTGTAAAAATAATAATTTGTAACAACTAACACACAGTTATGGAATTTTAAGGAATCGAAATGTACAGTCAGTGCCATTTATCACCAGAGCAACAGACTAATCGCAATTTTGCTACAGCATTCTTATACCATGTTTAAATCGTTTGTGCACTATAAACTACATACAACATCTAGATCGGTATATACAAATTTCTTGCGATACTAACTGACTGACAGACAAGACACAGCTTAAACTACTGCGCGCAAGAACCTGAAATTTGGTATCATGTTCCTTGGACCGTAGGGGTGGGATAAGAAGGGATTTCCCGAAATTCCACAAGATTGGTCAGATTAAAATAAAAGCACAGGTGTAGCTGCGGGAATCTTCTAGTTGTTCATAATACCCTATGAGTGATTTGTAAGCTATTGGTCTAACATGCAAGTTTCAATAGAGACGGTATTTACTGGCGTCTATTGTTTGTATCGAGAACTAATTGTTCGTAGAATTTATGAGGCGGCGCAGTATGCTGGAGAGCGAAATAGACACTTAAATTACACCGGCAGTTATCAAAGTCTCAGAAAAATCAAAATATTAGCTTTATCGTGGTAAATTGGAAGCAGTTTAACTGGAATTGTGCAATGTGTATTAATAGTTTCTGAGATTAATATTAATTCAGTCCACTTAGAAGGTTTCGCAAAAAGAACAGATCTATGAGAACTCAGTAATTCAACTGTTTTATGCCCAAGGTTAGGTTAGGTTTACCTGGAAGTCCTTTAATGGAGTGCCCCATAATTACTACAGGCACAACCTGTAATAAATGAAGTTACAGTGATGTGGCTCTGTCCAGTGCCATTGTAGCATCCGATAACATATCGCACTTATTGTCCTACTCTTCTGATGGGACAAGTGCTACGTGATCGACCAATATACGATAACTATTGACGCTATAGCTGTTATGAAGTTCTTTTTTCACGAAGAACAAGATCCATTATTTGTAGCAATTTTGTTCCGTTACTGGACAATGCGTCCGTGGGACGTCCCGTCTGTGGTGACGGATTAAGAATACGCAATGTCAACACCCCATATCTTCCCATGGGTATCGTAAGAGCCGACAGAGGGAGCATATTGTGCAGAGAGCAGCACTGTAAAAGAAGGAAAACTTGATACAAACCCTATACCAACCCGTTTGGCCAGCGTGGTATAGTAGGCCAAGTCCTCCTTTCAAATGAGAGGCCTAGTCCAGCAGTGGACTGTTAAAGGCTGATGATGACTGGACAATTTGTAAAATCATTACATATCAGACACATGACTGATTGAATCGTATGGTACTCTTGACTATTCTGTGTTCATTGAACACTGTCTATGTTCATTGAACACTGTCTGTGTTCCTTGAACACTGTCTGACTTCTCAGACCTTATATTCTGATAATAAGAGGTCTGAGAACACCGAATTTCTAATAAATACTTACCTGTCTAGCCTACTCAGATGGAATATTTCTTTTTTAGATACACTTAGCCTAAATATTCTTGCGAAGGACTTTTACAGATATTCAAATACGGACAAAAAGGACACCCAAAAATCTGAGAAACGTGAAGTGAACATAATATTATGCTTGTTAAGCATAATATTATGTTCACTTCACGTTTTTTGAGAGCCATCAAGGCCTTATCCATCCAAGCAGCCTGAAATAAACACGAAAATAAAACGTTACACGTGTTTCAGCGAAAAATCAAACAGCGAACGAACAAAACAGTAGTACCTCATTACGAAAGAACTCCTAACAAAATTTTGCAGCGAGTCCGTATAATTTATAATGTTAACAGGACCCTCTGATGTGATTATGTATTTTTTTTTACTTTCAGGTAAGAGGACATCCGTTGGGTAGTGTGGGAGTGAATATTTATGAGAGCCCAGTTTTCCAGGCGGCCGTATTTGGTATGACTTGACAAGGACCAAATTATATTTGTGTTGGTATTGATAAAGATGTACTTTATAAGAGACAAGATAAACTTGAATAAATTATAACGTTTTAAATCAATAAAGACATTTATCTGTTCACAAGAATTATACACGTATGTTCGATATGATCCTGGTATATATTTGTCAGCAATTGACTCTACAATTGTCATTCTGTAACAATGTACAATTCTCATTATGGTTTAGTATCGGTAGCACAATTGACTAGAATAGAATAGAATAGAATAATAGAATAGAATAATATTTATTTGCATAAATGTGGTTACAATAAGGTGTTATCAAAAAACTGGTGCTGCACATTTACCATTTACATGGTATACAAATATATAAAGTCATTTACACAATTATATCTATGCATTCACTTAAATAACATTATCAATAATACACATTCAGTTTAGGTACCTACATTTGTCATACGGATCACACATAGACTGTTATTAAAATGTTTACAATTACTAACCAAAATCATCATTCTTCTAGCGTTATCCCAGTTTCAATCTGGGGTCCGCTTACTAGTCTAACCGGATTTGACTGTATATTAGCTTTTCCACAGAGTGACTGCCTGTCTAACCTCCGCAACCCGAAGGTATAGCCATATTCCATGGTTTAGACTAGTGTCAGTTTATTTAGAAGGTACTGACGCCCTATAACGACTGTCAAAGATCTTCATGACAACCGGGACCGACGGCTTAACGTGCTCTCCGAGGCACGGGACAAGCGATAATTTATAATTCAATACGCACATAACTCCGAAAAGTCATTTGTGCGCGCCGTGGATTCAAACCCGATACCCTCTGCATGGCAGTCTGTTGGTATCTCCACTAGGCTATCGCTGCCTTTACAAACCAAAATATAATATCATTATTCATTTGAAATGTCAGAGGGAATTGTCAAGATAATAATTAAAATAAAAAAGAGCAATAATTAAAACAAAGACTGTTATTAAACTGTTAACAATTACCAACCATAATATAATATAATTATTCATTAAAATGTCAGAGGGAATTGTCAAGATAATAATTAAAATAAAAAAGAGCAACAATTAAAACAAAATGTCCAGTTTATGGTTGTCAAGATCAGGATGGAGAAACAATACTTAATTTATATTTATTTAAATAGCGGAAAATCGTACATTTTGAAATCTAGGTATTCTTGGACTGAATAAAAGCATTTCTTGCTAAGCCAGCTGAATAATTGTTTTTTAAACGTAGTTAGTTTTGAGATCCTTGACACTTTGTGGAAGATGATTATAAATTCGGATAGACATGGCATAACTGTTTCTACTTCAGATATCTTTTTTTATGAGTGGAAGAATTAATTAACTAGGGTATCTAGTGTAGAAATGACAGACCTCCTTTCTGCAGGTATAAAGATCAGGACTTAATTTCACAAGAACACACATTTCAAAACATACATACAAGGAACAGTTAGTAGTGATAACTGTTGAAATAGTGGCTTACAACTATCCCATGGGCGCTTATTATATAGTGCTCTTACGCACTGTTTTTGTGCTACAAAAATAGTACCTATTATTACTGAGTTAAAAATATGTATACATTTCTGTCAAAAGAAATAAAATAAAATTTCTATCATTTTTATTATTACAAGATAACTTCTAATACCTGATATTCCGTCAAATCTGTTAAGATCAGGTAAGTAAACTTCGATCTCAAAGTCTGGGACACAATGATAATGATGATGAGGGATGATGATGATCTTCTGATCACGACGGGACACTTCTGAGCTTAGCTCTCACTCTTCTGAGCTTCTCACTTCTTTTAGACCTATCACAAGTAACCTAACAGTAAAACTATAAAAATCCGATTGCGATTTCGAATTTTTACATATTTTTGCATGCTTCGTTTTTTTTTATTAAATTTAGGATTTGACCTAGTTTGTGGTTTTACAGTAATATATACATAACATAGCATCAAAACATTTACATACAGATGACGAAATCTCAAACAAATATCCCAAAATATCTGTTACGTCCGCTTTTTCACGACCGAGGGTGACCCTTCTTACCTTACCTTTCGCGGTTAAAATTCCATGGCATAGATACTCATTATAAATCTATTCATTACCTACCACAAACGGATTACTGGTGCTTTGGTTACAGAGGCTCAAAATCCTTTAGTATGGAGATTTTGAAGGACTTTGATGGAGCAAAGGAGATAGATTTATCAAAAGCTGGGGACTGTATACATTATTCGTGGAAGTGGTTTGAATTACGAGCTTTAAATATTAAGCCTAAACTGTTATAATTGGAGTATTTAGGCTGAAAATAATATTTTATAATTAAGTAAATTGAACCGAATGTTATTTAAATCCATAATTATATGCTTCTAGACTTCAACCGACGCTGCAGGGTGTAACGTTTTTTGGTGTATTGAGAGATAAATTAGATACACGGTATAGTTGGTTACAAAGTATAATTATTCGTCAAGCGTTACACAAGTATATAACCCGGTAGCAACTATTAAGAACTAAACTCTCAGGGCAGGGTAGGCAGGCAGGCTGACGAGGCTTCTGTGCTGCAGCAGAGAGAAGGGCACTTATCTCAGCGGTGTCCAGGGTCCAAGAGAGGCCGTTCGCTGTCGCGCCGCCGTATTTATGTGCCGCTGGGGAGCGAGGCGGCCAGCCAGGAGTAGTGGTAGGGGCCAGCGCGACGACACCGACGTCACACACTCCCCCTTTAAGCCGGAATTTTTCCTGGGGAAAAATTCTCTGGCCCCCTGCCACCGACAGCACCTGGAATAGAGAAGGAGAAGTGGTGTCAGTCTTTTAAGTGCCAAACACCACCTAAAAGAAATTTGGTTATGTATAACCCCCCAACCATTCATACATCACGCATTCAATGGACCCCTTTAATAACAAAAAAATCCTTTATATCTCGCACACATGCCAGACACACTCACAACCAGTGCACTAGCTATCATTCAAATCAATCTAGCTTGAATGCAAAACACATCAAGGATTAGCCTTAACTGAGATAGTCTAGTATGGTAGATGAATAATTAACATTTACAAGGGACACTCTTCAAAACAATTGTTTAGAATTCTTATATATAAGTTAAGTTAGATGGAATACAAAAGAGCTGCTCAGTTTATGAAGTAACAAACTACTTACTGCATAAAAAACAATTAAAATAAAAGGTCCGCTTCGACAACAAAAGAGTGAGTGACAGGTCATAAAACTCAACGCAGGTAGTCGAGACGAATGTAGCCGAGAGTAAGCCTTATGTGCGCGGGATAAGGTATTATTTAGAAAGCGCGCTACCGTCTCGCTAAATAGAATGGGTTAATATTAATAAGTCCGAGCATACTTTATAACAGAACGTAAACAAGGTGATTAGCACAACAAATAGATTCAAGAAACTTCGAACCCGTGAGACGCTGTTGATTACAGTTTTAACCACTGAGTCAAAACAAAAAAGATTTTAGAGACAAAAAAATTCGGTATTACTATAACGACCATTATGGACTGTGGGTGAGCAGTAGTAATTATAACAACAAATTTGGCGAGAATTTTGTATGAGATTAATAATTATTGTTTGTAATTAATTAATTTTAAATCTTTAATATGCCATTCGCCAACTGGCTTGCCAGTCATATCAGACAATTTGTGAACTAAAGGAGACTTTTTAGATAGAACTTTGCATTTAATAAATTTAGGAGCGAGTTTCTTATAGAAATATTTATCTTTGTCGCTTAAATAGTAAGTACGCCGCCACACAATATCGCCGACATTGAATTCGGCCGGTTTACGACGAAGATTATATGAATTACAATTACGTTGGTGAGCGGCTATCAAAGCGGCCTGTACCTTTTCGAAGATAGGAGATAAATGGCCGAGGGACTCCGCATATGTATCACGCGGTTCGAAAACAATATTAGGGTCAGATTTGTTGACCACATAGTGTGACCCACAATTAACTAATTCACGGCCAAAGACCAGAAAAGATAGAGAATAGCCAGTTACCTCGTTTACTGCGCAATTTATTGCAAACTGAATCTTAGGAACGACTAGATCCCAAACGCGCTAATCTCGTTCGCTAAAAGTAGAAATAGCCGTCATAATAGTTTTATTATTACGCTCGACTGAGTTTACATGGGGTGTATACAGCGGCGTATAATGCAAATTAGGAATTTTGTATTTAGTTATCAAAATTTTTAATGAAGAACTAATGAATTGTTTACCATTATCGAGAACAATAGTTGACGGAATAGCATGGACCAAAAAAACATTTTCTTCTAAAATTTTAGTAATTGTTTCGGCAGTAGCTCGTTTAATGGGAAAAAGCATACCATATTTGGAAAAACAACAAGAAACAACAAAAATAAAATTGTTTAGCCTTCTAGAAGTAGGTAGTGGACCAATTAGTCAATGCTTAACATCTGGAATGGTTTATAACAAGACTTAGATCTACCCATATGACCTAAGGTTGAATGGTTTTAATGTTTGTGCGCTATACAAACATCACACGAATTCACAGCCTTAACAACGTCGGAATACATATTCGGCCAGTAATAATTTAATGCCAAGCGCTTGTAGGTTTAAAAAATACCTAGGTGACCAGCCGTGGGCAGCGAATGGTTCTCAGCAATAATATTAGATCTTTGTTCAGACGGAAGAACCTCTTTCCATTGAAAATCTCGAGTTAAAGGATTTAGACACTTTTTAAAACGATATAATTTATTATTAATAATTTGGTAGTCCACGAAAGATGTGGGATTGTTTAGACAACCTTTATAAATGTTTAGATACCATGAGTCGTTAGTAGACATCGGGATTGTTAGGTTTAAATAAGGAGTAATGTCATTATCATTGATAATGGCTGCAACGGGAACATAACGAGACAGGAGGTCGGGTAATATGTTGTCTGAACCACGACGATGTCGAATCTCGAAATTGTACGACGAAAGACGAACACACCATCTGGCCAAACGACCAGTAGGATTATTAAGTTTTAGAAACCATTTGAGCGCAGCGTGGTCAGTGTAAACAATAAACTTTTTACCGTTATCGACATAACAACGCCAGTGCTCGATGGCAGATAACACAGCGAGTGCCTCGCACTCAGTAGCGCTGTAATTCTTTTCAGCATCAGACAAAGACTTACTGAAGTAGGCTATGATTTTTTCTTCGCCCTTTATTACCTGGCAGAGGACAGCGCCTACGTCGTAGTCGCTGGCGTCCGTGTGTATCTCAAAAGGTTCGGAGTAGTCCGGACAAGATAAAATAGAAGGAGAGGACAAGCAGTCTTTCAATTTCATAAAAGCCTGGTCCGCCTCTTTAGACCAACAAAAAGGGGGAGCCTTTTTACCTTGAGAGGTTAATTTTAGAAGAAGTTAAGTTTAGAAGTGACGATATACGACTAAAATTTGGAATAAATCGCCTATACCACGAAGCTACGCCCAGAAAACGACGTAGTTCCTTTTTATAAGAAGGGGTAGGGTAATTAATTATGGTATCAATTTTATCAGGATTTGCATGGAGACCTTGCGAATCGACAACGTAACCTAAATATTTTATTTTATCCCGAAAGAAATTACACTTATCTAAGTTTATAGTGAGATTTACCATTTTCAATTTTTTGAAAATACGTAATAAAAGCGTAATATGTTCTTCAAACGTTGACGATATACATACAATGTCGTCGATAAAACAAAAGACCTTATTTTCAAATTCAGGACCGTAAAACAAAGTGTCGACTAAACGTTGCTGAGTTGCGGGTGCGTTTGTTAACGCCATCCTTTTAAAATGAAACGTGCCACGAGTAGGTACATAGAAAGCCGTCTTAAAACGATCCTCGTCTTTAATTAACGTCTGCCAGAAACATTTAGAAATATCTAAACTAGATAGGTATTTAGCGTCTCTCAAGTTATCTAGAATTTCCGAAATGTAGGGCAAATTATAAGCATCTTTTCTAGTAACAGAATTCAATTTACGACTATCTAAGCAAAATCTTAGTTCGCCGTTCTTTTTAGGGGTTAGAATAACCGGGTTAGACCAAGGACTCTCAGAGGGTTCTACGACATCTTCCTTCAACATTTCGTCTAGTTGTTGTATCAAAATGCATTGTTTATCGGGAGACATACGATAATAACGCTGACGAATAGGTGGGCTATCGCCTGTGTCAATAGAGTTAGTAAATAGGGTTGTACAACCGAGACTCCGCTTTTTATAAGAAATATCGGAAAATTTTGAAATAATGTTATCAGCGGCAGCTCTCTGTTCAATAGATCAATTATTATAAGACACAAGGTGCGGTGAGTCATCGGTTCGCAGCTCAGTAACTTGTAAATCAGTTTCATTCAATAACAACACCGACTAAATGGTTAGGAAATAAATTAAAATTTCGCCAAAAGTCCATACCGAGAATTAAACTGTTTTTAATCCCTGGCACTACATGAAAATTTAGGGAAACTGTTTTATTTTGAAATTCAATAGGAAGAGAGATAGACCCTAAAGAACACAACTTTTCACCACCAGCAGTTACCAAACTCAAAGGCTGAGAACAATCCAACTGATACTCATTATTTAAAAAGAAATAATGAGAATTGTTACCCAAGATGGTAACACATGAGCCAGAATCCAATAGGCCGACTACAGGTTTACCATTTAGAATAACAGAAAAATATGGCGAGTATTCCATATTAGAATTACGGATTGGGGATAGACTGTAACAATAAAAACATTTTTTTAGATAATTTAACCAATTATTCCACTCATTTTTATTGAAATTATTTGATTTATTTATTCCCCAATCTTCGCTTATTCGTTTTTTGGTTTATTAGTTTTAGGATTACGATTAGGACAATCAGACACACGAAAACCTTTTAGACCGCATTTAAAACATATTAAAAAGTGTGGTTGGCGACAATTATATAAATTATGAGAATTGGATCGACACCTGGGACAGAACTGGTTGTCGCTTTTATTAGTGTTGGGTAAGTTAATAGCGTTTATCTGTGGTTGAGCGTTAAAGTTTTTATTAGAATAATTATTATAATTTTTCGGTTTGCTATTAGAAAAATTAGGTTTTTGAGGTTGGTGAGCAAACTCGGGCAACAAGATATTGGGTGTGGCTTTGGAAGATTCCCGATGGTCTTTAGTTCGTTTATGAAATATCTCAAATTCTCGACAGACACTAACGAGACTAGGGATATCGGCCACTTTAGCCGTTAAAATAGTTTGATTGTAACATGGCAGGACATTACGCAACAAAATATCTAATTTTTCAGACTTACTAATAGGCACATCAAGACGAGAAAACATACCCTGCATTTTAGCAACAAAAAGTGTTTTATTTTCGTCCTCAGCTTGAAGGCGAAATCTAATTTCATTTAAGATTTTAAAATCATAGTCAGTCGGACTAAAATTAAGATTTAACTTTTTCGATATTGAACAGTTCTTATTAGATATTTTGTGTCACTTAATATTCAGCACGGGCAAGTGACAGCTTTTTGTAGCTAAACCAATTTAAATGACAGACAGACACAAGTATATTTACACAATTTTAAATACTGATGAGCACAATATACAAACGTAAGTAAAATTAAGAAAATAAGAATAAGATTATTTTGATAGCTACTCCGTGAATGATATTACATCACAAAACAATCCAAAAGAAAAACACAACGAATAATAAACCACAATAAAAACTAACTCACAGCAAATGACAAAAACTAACGCAATTTTCATAAGAAAAGTGGCATTCATAAAAAATCCGTGGCGAATACCTTGCATTGTGTACCACTGGAGAGTTTGTTGAAAGACATTTTATTGCTAATAAAGCGTATTCTCTGACGGGTAGAGTGTATATAAATAGACTATATAAATCTGGTGTTTTATGCCGCCGTAAAGTGTTTGAAGAATGATATACATGGTCGCCTTTGAATCGTTAAATGTTTAAGCCATACTTGAGGTATGCCTTCAAGTGACTGGCCTGTTGGTCTTAGGTTGATGACATCGACTTCTACACTAGAGGTCGTGATTTCGATTCTCATGTAGAACAAATCTTTGTGTTATAAGCATGATGCTTTGTTCTATGTCTATCTATCTATATCTATCTATAACGTCACGCCTGTCTCCCATTGGGGTAGGCAGAGACTATGGAACGCCACATGCTTCGGTTCAAACATACCTCTTTCGCTTCATCGACATTCATTAACCTCGTCATGCATGCGCGTCGGTTATAGGTACTTTTTATTTTGCCCTTTATCAGTAGATCACCTATTTGGTCGGCGTACGTCCGCCTAGGGCGTCCCCTACCGACATTTCCATTTATTCTCGCACGATACACTCCTTTCGTATTTCTTCTTTCATCCATCCGCTCCAGATGTCCAAACCAACGTAACATTCCTTTTTCAATCTTTGTCACTACATCTTCTTTTAGACCACACTTTTCCCGTATCACACTGTTACGCACTTTATCTTTCAAACTTATTCCGCACATACTCCTTAAAGCTCTCATCTCCACAGCATTGATTCTACTTTCATGCTTCGTCTGCCATACCCATGATTCGCTACCATACATCAGTGTTGGCGCCAAAATTCCTTGCAGTACAGCAAGACGAGCCTTACTTGGTATAATTTCGCTACTGATGATGGACCGTAAGGCGCCATTCACACTATTTCCTGCTTTCACTCTCCTTTCTATGTCTGGATGTAATATATATTTTTCCATTACTGAATGACAGACAACGCAAAGCCAAAACTTTTAGGCACAAGAAGCTGAAATTTGACATGTATGTTCCATGGGAACCGTAAAGGTGCATTAGGAAGGGATCTCCCGAAATTCCCATGGAATCAGGCAGAAACAAAAAAATATATAGGTGGCAGAGATCTGCGGCGGGCGTCTTCTAGTAGCCTACATAAAATTTGTGTTTTACACTGCGTTTAATATCTGGAGAATGATATAATTTATCTATATAAATATTTATTATTACGAGTATTTAAAACCAAAATATTAATTATCGTTCGCTTAACTATGTGCCCGGTAGATGGCAATAGGCTCGCTCTCTATTACACTGGGACCGAATCATAACTGGCGAAGTATGGTATTACACCTTTGCCTACCCGTTCGGGGATAAAGGCGTGAAGTTCATCATCATCAGCCTTTAACAGTCCACTGCTGGACTAGGCCTCTCCTTTGAAAGGAGGAATTGGCCTACTATACCACGCTGGCCAAACGGGTTGGTATTGGGTTTGTATCAAGTTTTCCTTCTCTTACAGTGGTGTTTTCTGCATAATATGCTCCCTCTGTCGGCTCTTACGACACCCATGGGATGATATGGAGTGATGACATTACGTATTCTTAATCCGTCACCACACGGACTAGGCGACCAGGCGTAAAGTTATGTTACTCGTATGTTAAAACCACTTGGCAGTTCCTGAGGTATACCAAAGGTGTTAAATTATTAACAGGGCTGTTTGACAATAGAAAAAATTATTTAGGCTGTATTATTTATCATTGCCCCAAATCTGGCCTTTGCATATAAATTCTAATGTAGTGTCCGTGGACTTTATACTATACAACGTTTATGTAAGCCCACATACTTTCACGCTTTTAGAAAACTATGATATGCTCATCTCATAACATATTATAATAAACATTGCTAAGACAGGTCATAAGGTTAATCTCTTTGACATTACGAAGTCAAGAAAAAACATTTTCTCGCAAAATAATTTGTTAAGGAAATAAGAAAGTTTTAGCTCAATACTCTCAAACAATTTATATTTCATAGGTATGATTTGTCTTAACTGGATGTAACTGGCGCCTACGTATAACAAATTATATCACTCAATTCAACATAATAAAGGTCACCGATTCTTCCTGCTCTCGTAATTTCACTTTGCTGCTGCTAAGATGTTCCTAACAAGGAAGCAAATAATTTTCCTTCCATGTTTTTTCTTCACAAAAACGACGCCCGCACTAGGAATCGTTCTGTATCAAAAGCTACTTAAGAACCTACAATTAACGGATGCAAAAACACCCAGATTAAAAAGAAACAAATTAATAGAGTATTTTACAAATTATTGTCTCGTGTGAGGATCGAACCTATAATACAACAAAAACCACAACTTCGGCGTAGAAATTCACCATCGAGTTGGCCGTTAGGAATATGCTATCCAATATGTAGTGATCAAGATTACTTATATAATTATGTATTCCACTAAACCGAAAAGGAATTTTTATATTAGGTATACAAAAAACAGTAAAAGTGAGTCAATTAACTGTATTGCTCGGCAATCCTCAATAAAAACTTTTAATAAGTTACAGTAACACACTGGGGCAGAAACGCGATGGTCTTACTAGTAGGCCTTGTAGGGTTCAGTCAGCCAACTTCCTATCATCTTCCTAGCGACAGATTCCTATCATCAGCAGAAATCAGTAGACCATTATTATATCGATCATTTGAACCCAAAACTCGGCTTGGCCCTGCAACTACCCTCAAGAGTCATCATCATACCAGCCCGGTTGTACCAGAATATTATATTATCATCTAACCAACATAAAATGCTAAAGTTAAATGATAATGCAAGATGGAAGGGGTGAAATTCAGTCTCTTAGAAAGTGAAGGTGAAGTCTTGTACGTAATAAAAATTACGTACAAGACTTCACCCATGTGATTTTCGCGGTAAAAACTAGTCAGTCACTGACCAGCCTCCAATCTATCGCCATGCTATAATATCATGACGGGAAAGAAGGACAACCAAACAAACACACTTACGCATTTATAATATTAGTAGGTATTTAATTATGGATTTTGTACTCAACATAATAAAATGAAATCGTTTTAAAAATCCAGCCATCAAATAAACAGACAAGACTCTACAAACAATCCACTTTAAAATAGCTTAAATAACTCAAAAATATAAACCTCTTTCGAACAAGAAACCTTTAGACAGACTTTACATACTTACAGGGAGGCACTTGGAATCGTTGAATTTTTGAGGCATGACTTATTCAGGCTGTCAGAGCATTCGTTACGAATAAACTTCAACCGTTTGGAATCAATTCGCAGGCGGGCCGCGTCTCTACCGCTTGAATTTTTCAGGTCTACGAAACTCTATGTAGAGGGGAAAATTTACCTAGATTATGGAATGGAAAAATTCTTCGCGATTTTAGATGGGAGGGATCTGTTTTTTATGGTAGAGTTCTTGCTCGTTGTTTGATTTTTTTCGTTGAAGCTTGTTCACGTGTTTTCATTTTAGTTTCAAGGCTAGACCATATTTTCCTTGAATCCAGAGCAGTAGTTATTTAAACATAGAAACAGTGGTGGTTGAACAAGTACGAATTAGCGACAACATGTTTACATTTTTGAGTTTACGGCTTATATTTCCTCTTTATTAAAGTTTTGTAAGCCAGCCCGTTATTATATTTAATTAATATGTACGAGTAAAAGACACTTATAGGTAATTATGACTAAAGACAAGCAGGTACTTAAACATTCTAATATAATTGCCCAACAATTTACGGTCGGTAAACTCTACTATTCACAAACAAGACCACGCCTTCAAACAAGGACCTAAGCTCTACAAAATAATTAGTTCCTAGGGACAGCTCTACCATACAGCTGGCTCTACGTACCGGAAGTCACCTGTGCCCGTCTCTATTTATGGGATTGTAGTTTTGCTCTACGTTTCCGTTCCACCGACTCTCTCAAATTGTGTTATATTGTAGAGTTGCAGTCACGTTCTGAAGGCCAATTCTGGTAATTATATTTGTTCAAATTCCAATATCGATCTAGTCTCGGCGTCATAAATGGTATTCTCGTAACTTAACTGACACTTTAATGAGATCGGGACTACATCGAAAGTTGAACCAAGTGTGAACTAGTGTGAACGGTATTCTGCTAATTATTAGTAGAGCAGGTAAGGTATTTCTAGTTTTTTCACAATGATACCATCGTACATAATATAACCACATGAGTAAATAAACCGAACAGAGAAACAGCTTCTTAAGAGCTTGTAAATTTGTTACCTATTTTGGTAGGGTTGTCACAATAGGTTAAGACAAATCGCTTGTTCGGTATACGACATATTCTGGAATGGACAGATTCGTGATTCGGCAGATACCCAACTCGACAGATTCGTGAATTGGGCAGATTCTTGGACTCGACCGATTCGCTATACGGCAGAAGTACAGTTGTAAATAAAATAGCGAGTGGAACCAAAAAAGCATGCACCTGATACTTTTAAAAGCACGGAATAAAAATATACATTTGTTACCAAGGACACGACGCGCGACGTGACGACGTGATTTATTTGACATTCCCAACGATACCACTAATAGTGTTGAATATTTTTCTGGTAATATTTATGATCTAATTTGCTAATAAACATAGGAATCGCCTTTAGCTATTATGTGCCACTAGTTTTACCACGGGGATAGGTATCTAAAATAAGTTTAACCCTTTTTAAGGCATAGGGGATATTTTTCCCACCATGATTTTAATTTTTTTTAGTAATAAAACCTCATCCTTGCGGTACTTATTTTTACTTTAGCTATTTTTTTATTAATCTGTCATTATTTTGACGTAAAGAAATTGTAAACTATCAAGTATATTTTTCTTCGGTGGTTTGCTGAAGTTTGAAAAGTAGCAATTTTACGTATTCAATTTTCTAGTTAGGGCAATCTCTTGAATCTTTTTATTTCTGAGGCAAGTTTTATTTTTAGCATGTGTTATTATATTTAATCTGACGGATTTTACGCAAATCTTTTTCCCTGGGTGTCTTGATATTTTATAATATTCGTTTGTTATGGTGGGAAACATATTCCCTATGCCTGTGGGTGGCTGTGGCTGTGTGCTGTGCCACTATGAATATTGCCATTTTTCACGGCTTTTCACATACAGTAGTCATTGTTTCTATGAATAAAATTTATTTTCTAATTATATTTTTTGTTTACGTAGACCACAGACTAACCTATTGTACATTAGACTAATTTAAGATCACCTTTTCCATACTCGTAATGTTCTATACTGTCCTCCTACACAGGCAAAGGGGATATATTTACCACCATAGAAAAATTATAAAAAAAAAAAAATATATATATTTATCATTTTCTACACCCATATTAAACCTAAATCCGTCAACACTGAAGTTTTTCCACCGCAGGGTCACTATGCCCTATAAAGGGTTAAAAAGAAATTGTGTAAGACAAATTCATGTCTACAAAACAAATGACTATAAAATGATCAACCATCGATAGGGCTTACAAAAAAACAGGTGCATGCGATTTTCGACCTTATTGACAATTGATGATAAACTTCTTTTTGGTATTTTCTTGCTTTCTGACATTGATACGTTATTAAAATTATAAATTCTGAGTTACGTCAATAAGGTCGAAAATCGCATGCACCTGATTTTTGTAATCCCTATTGATGGCTGATAACTTTCTGATAGTCACTGGTTTTGTAAACGTTAATTGCTTTTATACAATTTCACAACTAATGAGTTCACGAGGATCCTCTGGGGGATCTGGCTAGGAGATCCTGGTGGACAACATGCAAACATGTTAAGTATTTCGTTGCCAGCATTGACAATATTTATTTCAAGATCGAAATATTCGCGAAACTTTTGCTCGAGAAATTCAACAAATGAGATAAAATTATCAGAAGGAAAAAACGAATTAAAAAACCCAATTGTATGTTACCATCGTTAAAATCTTTATAATGTCTGAATTATTTCTATTATTGAATATTAAATTTTTTAATTATTGAATACCTATTGAAAATAATTCACACGATCCAAGGAACCAATATATTTACTTACCGAAATTTTATTACTTAGTTGTATATTAATTTTAATTTGGCATGTAAACGTATTGGCATCCAATAACCATTCCTATTAATATATTTTCCCATACAATGGCAAAATTCATGTTTTTGTTTTTGAGTTTTTGACATTACCTCTAAGATCAACAAGAGATTATAAATTGATTATATCGAAATTATACTATAAGGAGATTAAGTGGAGCAGAATACCAATTGTGAGTCAATTCAAAATTAAATCGCAGTTCAGTCAAAATTCAGTGTCAGTGTCTGTTAAATACGAGAATTGGCCTTCTGGTATTCTGTAGTCCTTTGTGTAGAGCTGATTGTGAAATGCGAAGAAATTTATACAGTTTGATGTTTGTCGACTCTACCATTTGGAGTAGAAAGGTTTTTAGTTGCAAATGTGTATGTATGGTAGGAAGTGAGGTGGTATACATATAATTTTATGGATTCTCTGATTAAGGTGAATTGTATTTGGAAGCTTTTACAGATGTTACGGTAAATTCACGTTTCAAGGAATTTGCAGGCCAGAAGGCCAATTCTGGTAATTATATTTGTTCAAATTCCAATATCGATCTAGTCTCGGCGTCATAAATGGTATTCTCGTAACTTAACTGACACTTGAATGAGATCGGGACTACATCGAAAGTTGAACCTAGTGTGAACGGTATTCTGCTAATTATTAGTAGAGCAGGTAAGGTATTTCTAGTTTTTTCACAATGATACCATCGTACATAATATAACCACATGAGTAATTAAACCGAACAGAGAAACAGCTTCTTAAGAGCTTGTAAATTTGTTGCCTATTTTGGTAGGGTTGTCACAATAGGTTAAGACAAATCGCTTGTTCGGTATACGACAGATTCTGGATTGGACAGCTTCGTGATTCGGCAGATTCCCAACTCGACAGATTCGTGGATTGGGCAGATTCTTGGAATCGACCGATTCGCTATACGGCAGAAGTACAGTTGTAAGTAAAATAGCGAGTGGAACCAAAAAAGCATGCACCTGAAACTTTTAAAAGCACGGAATAAAAATATACATTTGTTACCAAGGACACGACGTGATGACGTGATTTATTTGACATTCCCAACGATACCACTAATAGTGTTGAATATTTTTCTGGTAATATTTATGATCTATTTTGCTAATAAACATAGGAATCTCCTTTAGCTATTATGTGCCACTAGTTTTACTACGGGGATAGGTATCTAAAATAAGTTTAAAAAGAAATTGTGTAAGACAAATTCATGTCTACAAAACAAATGACTATAAAATGATCAACCATCGATAGGGCTTACAAAAACAAGTGCATGTGATTTTCGACCTTATTGACAATTCATGACAAACTTCTTTTGGGTATTTTCTTGCTTTCTGACATTGATACGTTGGTAAAATTATAAATTCTGAGTTACGTCAATAAGGTCGAAAATCGCATGCACCTGATTTTTGTAATCCCTATCGATGGCTGATAACTTTCTGATAGTCACTGGTTTTGTAAACGTTAATTGCTTTTATACAATTTCACAACTAATGAGTTCACGAGAATCCTCTGGGGGATCTGGCTAGGAGATCCTGGTGGACAACATGCAAACATGTTAAGTATTTCGTTGCCAACATTGACAATATTTATTTCAAGATCGAAATATTCGCGAAACTTTTGCTCGAGAAATTCAACAAATGAGATAAAATTATCAGGAGGAAAAAACTAATTAAGTAACCCAATTGTACGTTACCATCGTTAAAATCTTTATAATGTCTGAATTATTTCATCTTAGATTATTCATACACACAGTACAATAAACAACCATTATTAATAATAAAATACCACGTTTTTACATTAAAATATTAAAACTTACAACGTACAAAACAAACAACGTGCGTCGTAATAACCCTGCGATTGTCAACTGCCTGTGCCTACGTAAACCGGTTTTTTCCAGTCTCGCCGCGTACAAGACAAGCGGCCAGTGGTCACGCACACATGAGCCGCGTGCTTGTAGTAGTGCAACCGATTCACGCTGTTGTATGAAGCTGTGTCTCTGATATAACTGAGCTATGTAGGTACTTAATAGTAATTTAAGCGACATCTCCAAAGTTGTTTCAAACTTTTAAAAATAAATAATAAACAAGTTTAGCGCAAATCAAAAATTCAAAACCTTAGACCATATTACTATAAGCCCCACGCAAAATATAAAATTGACATTTTATATATATTCAATTTTATATGAATAATATAAAATTGACGTTTCGTTCGTTGCGTGATGCGTGGGGTAATTTTGCGGCATAGTCAAAACACCCATATTTTTATAATGTTCTATTTTCATCTAAACTTATTGAATACCTATTGAAAATAATTCACACGATCCAAGAAACCAATATATTTACTTACCGAAATTTTATTACTTAGTTGTATATTAATTTTAATTTGGAATGGAAACGTATTGGCATCCAATAACCATTCCTATTTATGTATTTTCCCATACAATGGCAAAATTCATATTTTTATTTTTGAGTTTTTGACATTACCTCTGAGATTAACAAGAGATTATAAATTGATTATATCGAAATTATACTGTAAGGAGATCAAGTGGAGCAGAATACCAATTGTGAGTCAATTCAAAATTAAATCGCAGTTCAGTCAAAATTCAGTGTCAGTGTCTGTTAAATACGAGAATTGGCCTTCAGATCTTAACATGAAGTTAAGAAGATATAGGTTGACTGGAGCCGTACGACAGGATTTTTTTAATTTAGTAAGCATTTAAAAATGTTTTTTTTTTGTATAATGCAATCCTCAAATTCCACTTAACTTAAATCGGCGCCGCGCTATGGCATTTATAAATAGACTGCACTGTTATGTGTGAGTCGAGCGGCCGGCCACTTCCGGCTGGTTAGAATCGGACTAGGCATGAATGGAAATTAAGTATAACTCCAAATTTACTAAAGATATTTATTATAGTTTTGCCAAAGTTAAAATATATATTATATTATGGTAGCCAACAATTCTATTCAAAACGGTACATTTTTTGACCGGGTTCAAGTATTATTTGAGCACTTATGGTTCGCGGTTTCACTTTTACTCAAATTGAGCACAATAAGAAACTTACTAGCGATAGAATTTGCAGGTAATATTTAGAAAGCTAACATTGAAATCCAGATAAAATTAGTTTATTTACGTGTACTAATTATCACACTGAAACTTTACTCATTAATATCTTAATATTAATGAGTAAATAAAGCTATAAAGTAATAAAGCTTATTAAAATATAAATAGACAAAAACTTTTCTGCTTACATTACTTAAAATTAAAAGCACTTAAAAAATATCTATATCTACAAGAATTGTTTTATATATTCATAAACAACTTTTTCTTTAGAATATTCGCATAACATTATATCAATAAATTTTGAAAATAATTTAACCAACTATTTAAGTAGTAAAAATTGTTTTAAAAAGTATATTAAAATTTGTATAAAATGTAATATACTTTTTTATAGTTTAAAACTAATTTAGCCAACTTGTAAAGTTTGATGAGTTATTTCAAAAGTATTTTGAGCAACTCATACAAGATTTAGTGACCTTATTATCTTTGAGCGCGATATAAACTTTAATTAGCAGTAATATTCTTGCTCAAAGTTGTAATGGAAATACAGTATACATGTATAAGGAGCATAACAAGATACGATGTGTGTCCATCTCATGCAATGTTTTTACCTCGTGCATGCTCTGATATGCGCGAGCATATGTCTATCATCATCAGCTCTGTTTTTAATCTGTCTAAGTGCTGGGCACAGGCCTCTTCTTATTCTAAAGGGGTCATATTCCACCACTCTGCCCTAACGCAGGTTAGCAGACTTCATATTATTATGACTATTAACAACACTTCCAAGAGTTCTCGAACATACAGGTTTCCTCACATCACTTTTTAGTAAGTAAGAATTAACTTTTATGCACCTAAGATGCGCATCAGAGATTTATGAGATTAACAATGAATACTCACTTAATTTTGAAAAGTCAGGAGTACGCGTCGTAACTTTGAACCTGGGACCCTCTGCGTAGCAGTCTGTTGGTCTTTTATCTACCCTAACTGCTGCCATGTAGGTACGCTTCCAGGGAATAAAATAAATAAAAAGCCATGTTTATCACACTGGTGTGACAATCTGGTATGACCACGAGCTAGGCTTCGTGTTGTAGAGGTACGCGCACAGCTGTCTAGTATATCGGAGCGTGTGTAAACGTAGACGAACGGCTATCCATGATGGTGTCTTGTCATTTTTGTCATAGAAAAGCTCATAGACTGATAGAAATTGAAAACTAATATTTTTTGATACCAAATAAAAATATAGAAATACCCACAACTCCTGACACAGTGATATTGGGATACGGCATTGACTAAGGCATTTAATATAGAACAACTTGTTTTACGATTTTGAAAATCTAAGCAAATGCTTTGTATTAGAAGTTAGATGACGTCAGTACCTACCGCACTGAGGAAGACTCAAACATACTCCTTCTTCACAAAAATCTATTGTATTCGAGTGCTTAAATTTCTATGAAATATTTTCGCTCGTACCACTTCATATATTCCTTTAGTTAGTCCACTTACAAGGGCGGAAGCCCGTGCAGTTCAATTCGTTACCATTTTCACTGAACTGCACTGACTTCTACTCCCTGCACCTGAGTCCGGTGCAGGGAGTGGCGAATGGTCTCAGGGGTAGCGCAGGTCGTGTAGATCCCTAAGGCAAGACTGGTGGACTTTCCTTCTCGAGGTTGCCGCCCGTTCTTGGTCCAGTTCCTTCAGAAATGGATGCAACCAAAAACTCCAGCCGAAACACAAATAACAGGCACTTTACACACGCATACACACACACGTACACACATGCGCGCACCTACACACATTCACTTACACATCTCTTCACCACGCCCCCTCGTGGCCAGGTGGGCTTGGGCCCGTAGTAAACAGTCACGGGTAAGAGAAGTTGACCATCTGCGCTAGGACCTGCGCAGTCGAGCACCGTACGCGGGGATGACGGACTCCTGGGGGGTTGAGCCGAGCGGCGCTGGCGGTAATGTGACCGTGAGGCAACACGCCCTCTTTGGTCCCGATTTCACGCTAAACGGTAGCCCCCGCTGCGGCTCACAGCGGGGGCTACCGTTTAGCGTGAAATGGAAATGGCCATCGTGTCCCGTCAGAGGGCCACGGGCTAGGGACGTAGGGTCCACATCAACAGTCGGAATTTATTTCGGCTGTTGACGTGGTTGGTGAAGGCTATACTGAGAGCGCAAGCGAGGGTGGACGGCTAGAGTTGGTAACTCGGCTCAGGCCGTTAACCCAAGCGGGCGCCCGATGTCGTACTGTAAGCCAGCCCCGCGTTCCTATATCCCTCTGGTAATCCTAACGTCCGGTATGACGTTCCCTGTTGCGGGCTCCATGGAGGGTGGGAAGCCAGAGGGATGAAGTCTTGTAAAAACATTTATGGATACCATTATCCCTTTCACTACCCCAACTGCGACGGTGGCAGCGAAAGCTGTTCCCGCCGCAAAACCAAAACAGATGGTTGACGCTGTGGCCTCGGCTGCAGAGGTTATATCATCCCCCAAGGACGGGACTTCAGCGCTGGCTAGCACTTGTACTGGTCCCGTCCTTACAATCGTCAGCCCTTTCGAGATCAAGCGGGAAGACGACTCCTCCTTCGCGGGCTGGCAATTGGTTGGCCACAAGAAGGGCAAGGGTAAGGGCAAGACCACCAATACTGTTCAGCGCCCGCCCACTAGTGGCCCCGCCACTGTCGGCCCGTCGAAGAAGAGGAAAAACCTAAACAAGAGACAGCGCAGGGCGTCCAAGCAGAAGGCTGCACAAACCGCTGCTGCTGCCGGTGCTGCCTCTACAAAAGCAGCTGAGCAGGCTGCTGTCGCAGGTCCCAGCAATGTGACCAGTGCGCAGCCCACATTCAGCAGTGAGGGGTGCAAGAAGGCCGGAGGCAGTACAGGGAAGCCGGCTGCCGCCAAGCGGCGAGCTGGCCACCCTGGACGGCAACCAGCCGCTGCACCACCGAGCAACACAGCAGGTAAAACTGCCGGAAACAAGGACAGAGGTGAGGCCAAACGTGCTCTCAACGAGACCAGTTCGCCTCGGGGAGACCACAAGAAGCCCTGCCTCGAATCCTCCAGGACGACAGTAGGTAAGTCCTACGCACAGGCCTCCAGGGCGTCCCTGGGTGTTGCAGTAACATGCAAACGCACAGGGAACTTGCCGAAGGAGTTGGTGGACCAGGTACTCCGGGAGCTCCAGAGGAAGATCCTGAGTGACCTGAGACCAGTTCGCCTCGGGGAGACCACAAGAAGCCCCGCCTCGAATCCTCCAGGACGACAGTAGGTAAGTCCTACGCACAGGCCTCCAAGGCGTCCCTGGGTGTCGCAGTAACATGCAAACGCACAGGGAACTTGCCGAAGGAGTTGGTGGACCAGGTACTCCGGGAGCTCCAGAGGAAGATCCTGAGTGACGCCTGGTCGACCAAAACCCCCAAACGCCCCGCTCCAGCGTTCACCGGGAAACCCGTGCATGCGGACGGGGTCCTCAAACTTTGGTGCGCCGACGAGGCAACGCGCACCTGGCTGACGGAGGCAGTCTCTCTCCTGGTCCCACCACCGGGCTTCGAACTGGAGGTCAGGGGCCAGGAAGAGACCCCGAAGAGAGTGCGGTGCGGCATTGTCGTGCCCGACGAGCAGGGGGTCTGGGACGACGTGCGCGACGTGGGTCGCGCTCTGGAGTTCCAGAACCCCTGGTTGGAGGTTGACAAATGGTCGATGCTGCACTCCGAAAGGCAGTCAGGTGGGTCGTTCCTGGTGGTGGGCGTCCCAGAGGAACAGGTCCCGATCCTGTTGAAGAACGAGCGCCACCTCGCGTTGGGGGTGGGTGCCGTCTACGACAGGTTCCGGGACCCCTCAGGTAAGTTTGTCGACCATCCTCCGGGATGCGACGACAACTCTATACGAGTCAAGCAGGACTTTAACACCAAACCAGGGTGCGACGTAGAATCCGGCCCGTCAGAGCCGGCCGCGTCTGGCTCGGGGGCTGGCCCATCAGCCGAGGGTAACTCGGAAGATGAGTGCCTGCTCCTGAGTCCGGTGCGGCGGGACGACGGGGTGGAGGCTGGCGACATCCTGGCCGGCCTGACGCAGCTGACGTTTGGGGAGAAGGGGACATCATCCAAAGATGAACCCTCCGCCTAGTAACGTCAACTGCCTTCAAACCAACCTCCACCACAGCCAAACAGCTACTGCGCAACTGCGCAAATGGATGGAGGTCCAACATTCAGCCATCGTGCTCATCCAGGAACCTTGGATAAGGGGTGGCCTCATTAGAGGCCTCTCCAGCCTGGGAGGTAAGATTTATTCTTCAACTGACCACACACATCCAAGAACCTGTATACTAACTACTAAAAACATCAGAGCCCAAGTTCTAACGGAGTTCTGTTCCAGAGACATCACAGCGATACAAGTAGAAATAACACAGCAGCCTAGGAGTATAGCGGTTGTTTTCGCATCGGTCTACATGCCCGAGGCCGAAGACCCGCCTCCGTTCGACCTCACGCGTCTGGTTAACCAGTGCGAGAGAACCAATACGGAGGTCGTAATAGGAACGGACTCCAATGCCCACCACCAAATGTGGGGCATGAACTGTAATAACAACAGAGGTAAATCACTGGTTGAATACCTATTCACCACCAATCTTACCCTATTAAACACAGGTACGGAGCCCACCTTCGTCACAAGACGTAGTCAGACAATTATCGACTTAACTCTCGCAACAGAAGGAGCGGCTGAACGCATCAAGGGATGGCACGTCTCGAAAGAGGCATCGTGCTCAGACCACAGATGGATCAGCTTCTCCATGGAAGTCGTTATACAACCCACACAGCCGCGTAGGAAACCACACAACACTGACAAAGTAAAGTATGTCCACTTACTTACAGAGAAACTTACCCTGACTGCTACGCCGACAGTACTGGGTAACAATGAACAGATCGACGAGCAGGTATGTACACTGACGCAGTCGATGTTAGACAGCTACCACGCAGCCTGCCCTGAAACCACTATACCATCAACCCCAGGCAAATAACCCTGGTGGGGCGCTGAGCTTGAACGCAAGCGCAAGAAGGTAAGAAGGGCTTTAAACAGGGCAATGAACACAAGCGCAGACGAAGATTGGGACGCTTATAAAGCGGCCAAATCAAGCTACAAGAAGTGCCTCAGATTCAGACGTACCATGGGATGGAGGAAATTCTGTGGGAGCATTGAATCTTGCCAACAAGCAAACCGGGTAAGGAAATTACTGGCTCAGCAACCAACGGTTGCACCATGTACTCTCCGTAAACCGGATAACACATACACCACATCGGAGGAGGAGACAAGACGCGTCCTACTCGAAACACACTTCCCAGGCTGCGTCCTCACCCCGGTAATAACGTGGCACGATACACAAACAGTGGCGACCGAACATGAGTGGAGACATGCAAATACCGTGGTCACAGAGGAAAAACTCCGATGGGCCATCGACAGCTTCCATCCCTTCAAAGCAGCCGGACTAGATGGCATCTTCCCAGGGTTATTACAATGGGGGGGTGAACCTGTCCGCAAAAGACTTCTGGCAATCATGAGGGCTAGCCTAGATATGTACCGAAGAGATGGAGGGAAGTCAAACTAATTTTCATACCAAAACCAGGCAAAACAGACTATACCAATGCAAAGTCCTTCAGACCAATAAGCCTGACCTCCTTCATGCTTAAAGCCTTGGAAAGGCTCTGCGAGAGGGAACTAAGAAGTGGGGCACTTAAACACTTACCCCTACATGCCAATCAACATGCATACAGCTCAGGGAAATCGACGGAATCGGCCTTACATCAGGTCGTGAACCAGATAGAAGCTGCTATACAACAAAAATGCATCTGTCTGGGCACCTTCATTGACATAGAAGGAGCCTTCGACAAGACAAACTTTTCCAGCATAAGCAACGCCCTAGCCAGGCATGGTGTGGATCAGATGGTCATACAGTGGATCCAAAACATGCTCAGCAAAAGGGTAGTGTGCCTGCACGGCGACACTCAGACAGCCTTGATAACTAAAGGGTGCCCGCAGGGAGGTGTTCTTTCCCCGCTATTGTGGAACTTAGTCATCAATGAACTCATAGACAAACTCATCGCGAGAGACTTCTACACAATAGGTTATGCAGATGATCTAACCATACTCACCTCAGGTAAGGTAACCAGTACAGTGTACGACCTAACCCAACAAGCCCTACGCATAGTAGAGTGATGGTGTAATGAGTACGAATTATCTGTAAACCCGAACAAGACCGAACTAGTTATGTTCACACACAAACGCGCGCTGGGCACTTACCGACTGCCCAGGTTATTTAATACAGAGCTTAAGCTGTCTACCGAGGTCAAGTACCTAGGTGTCACTCTCGACAGCAAATTGACATGGAACAGCCACATGGAAAATAAGCTCAACAAAGCCAGCATTGTCTTCTGGCAGTGTAAGAAGATGATAGGCAAACGCTGGGGCATATCCCCCAAAATTGTCTTATGGCTTTATAAGACAATAATACGTCCGATGATAAGCTACGGCGCAGTAGTGTGGTGGCATCGGACCAACCTAACAACGGCCGCCAACAAGCTTCAAAAGCTTCAAAGACTTGCATGCCTAGCGGCAACGGGCTGCATGAAAACTACACCTACAGCGGCACTCGAAGTGTTGCTGGACCTGCCTCCATTGCACCTGTTTATACAACAGGAAGCAACGATGACGGCGGTCCGGCTAAGAGCTCTGAAGCTCTGGAAAGCCACCAACACACCGCACACTAGCAATTTAAATACACTCTTTAAAGAAGTTCCTCTCACACAAGCCATTGGCGACCAAATACCGAAACAATTTGTGTTCGACAAGAAGTACAAAATCCAACTGTACGAGGATCTACACGAAGGAGCGGTTAATCACAACGAGCTCACGATCTTCACAGATGGGTCTAAGACGGATACAGGTACGGGTTCAGGAGTATTCTCCGAGGACCTAAACATCAACATCGCAGCACCACTGGGAGCCTACAACACGGTCTACCAGGCCGAATGTTTTGGCATAATCCTAGCTGCCACAGCAATCATGGCACGTGAGGTAAGGGAACGATCCATTAGGATCCTCTCAGATAGTAAGGCGGTCCTCTCAGCCCTCAAAAGCCATACTATCACCTCGGCACTCACGCTTGAATGCCAACAGAAACTAACAGAGGTAGGTAAACAAAACAAATTAACACTGCAATGGATCAAGGGCCACAGTGGCTCAAGAGGGAATGACGCAGCCGACGTACTGGCCAGAAGAGGGGCCACTTTAGAGGTGGTGGGACCCGAGCCCATCATTCCCCTCCCTTCTGGTTTTTATCGCAACCTGGTAAGAAATAGGACCAGGACCCAACACAACCAGTCCTGGATTGGTATTGAAACATGTAGGCAGGCCAAGGAGGCTGTTCCCGCAGTAGACGGTAAGATAGCCAAACAAATCCTCCGGCTGTCCAAACAACAACTGCGGACAGTCACGGCCGCCTACACAGGACACGGATTCTTTAATAAACACCTATTTACTATAGGTATCACCGACAGCCCGCTGTGCAGGGCCTGTATGGCAGCAGACGAGACGGCAGCCCACCTGCTCCTCGACTGCCCTGAGGTCGCACAGTACAGGCAGCAGTACCTGACGAGATACAGCACCCTGAGGGAGGCAGTGGGCCACATCAAGAGTCTGCTGGCCTTCCTCGAAGAGCTGGGGTGGCTCGAATGAAGACACCATTCCCACCCGCACGCAAAATACGCGCCAAGACGTGGAGTTGCGGAAACAGCCCGTGCAATCAAGTAGTAAGTAGTCCACTTAAACATAAACTTTCTTACACTCAATTTAATATCGTTTGCGAGCATTTTGTATTGGAAAATCGATACATAAACTACCGTTATATTCATACACATGCATTGGACTTAGAAACACGTACTTTGCGGAGTCTCTTCGGTTCATTGTGACCCACTTCTTGGCTCGCGCGACGTGGAATTGTAAAAAGCACCTTGTTTCGAAATATGTTTCGACGTGTTCGTTGTATCGCTTCTGCATTATTAACCAAACTTAATGCACTTGCGACAGTTGATATGAGTGTGTAGTTAAATCACTTTGTGCACTTAAATATCACTTGGATAAGTAAAAAGATTAGGTGTATTTTATTTAAGTGGAGTTGTGTGTGTGGTTGGTTTAGTCATGCAACCAGTATAATTAAATAGCAAATAATAATATAAGACAATAGTTTAACTTCAAATCGCACTTCGAGTGATTCATTATAATTGATTGCACACTTTGATTTCTGAGTCAGGCAAGGAGCCTTTTATTGATGTTTTCTCAGAATGATATTATCAGTAATAGTAGGGGAGCCCTACAAGGGATTTTGGGCTTTATTCAAACGCGTCAGATAAACATGGAATACCTTGCATCCTCTAAAGCCTTCTAACAAATATAAGCTATTAATATAGAGCCGGAGAATTAAAGCAGCTAGTGAGATCTGTAAGCAAAAAAAAAAACGATCGTCAGGGTTCCTCGAGCGCGTGAGATTAATGGTATGGTGTGCTAATTTCCGGCTCCGCGGTGTATATTTTTACAAATCTGACAATTTGTTCGTGATGTAAGAGAGTGACAGGGTCACAAAATTGGAATACAGTCTTGGCACTATGGAGTTCAATAAATTGTTTTTCATTTTTATTTTAGAGGAAGAGATTTAGCACAATATGCTACTATTAAGATTGTAGTCAATAGACCTAAAGATATTTTTGTTGACGCTTTGCCTAATGATTGAAATATTATTTTTAATATTAAATCTACTTGCGATTGTCGACGTCTGTTTTTATTGCCCATTTATAAATAAGACGTATTGATTTGAAGTTACGATTTGATATGGAATAAGATTAAACCCTTCAAAAGGCAATGAATTTTTTTATTGAATTAATGAATAATTTTTTAGGTTCTCTTTCAAACAGTTTTATTTTCTACATTCTATGGGCTCTGGTATTAATCCAACTGATGACGGCTTTACTAGTTTGAATGGCGGCCTCGTCAATACTGAGGCGAGTGTAGTGGGTTTCATTCTCATAAGGCACAAGAATTTAATTGGATATTTTATTAGTGTCACTTCCACGAATTTTGTAAGACTAAAAAGTGATCCAATAAAT
Source organism: Euclidia mi (assembly GCA_944739405.2). Classification (NCBI taxonomy): domain Eukaryota; kingdom Metazoa; phylum Arthropoda; class Insecta; order Lepidoptera; family Erebidae; genus Euclidia; species Euclidia mi. The sequence continues at coordinate 12,680,178 of OX123207.2, read as the reverse complement.
TTGGCCTACATCACGCTCACCTGACGCAGGGTTGCTATAGGGTTTGACGTCGATTCCATCCGCAAGATGCTACTTGATAAGTGTATGTTCCTTAGTCACTTCTTACGTTACAATTATAAAATTTCTTAAAGACAGACAAGCTACAGCCAAAACTATTTGGCGCAAAGATATGAAATTTGGCATGAATGTTCCTTGGGGACCGTTGGGATGCACTAAAGTCAAAGATAAACTCAAAGTTAAAATCCTTTATTCATTTGGGTCACAATGTGCCGCTTATGAACGTCAAAATAATAAATTTATAAAATAATGACATAAAGACTCTACATTTACATTTAGACTAAGAAGACACTAAGAAGAAATAGACCAAAATCACACGGGACCGGTTAGAAACAGTAAAAAATATGTGCGGGCGTAGCTTCTAGTAAAATTTTATGAAAAAATAGGTACTGGCTCGGCTTTACACCGAAACCGTAGGGTTCTAGGCGACTTGGGAAAGATTAATGGAATGGACTGTATTAGGGCGAGTTCTGGGTCGCCTAGAAAGGAATAAGGGAAGAGGAGATGGATACGGGAGGAGGTGATTGAGTGGGTATAGGATATTTCAAGGATGGAAGGCACTTACCTTACCTTCTTCGTTTCCGTAGGGCAGTCTCCTGGTGGTTTCGTGATGCAGCTGCTTGTTTTCACTTCACTCACGAGCGGGTTTTCCTTGGTGGAAGCGGTAAATCACATACAGCGGTGCGGCGCGGAGCCGTATTGAGACGGCGTTCTTAGCGAGCGGAATGTTCTAGACTGTCACTCGCGTCCACGATCGCGTCGACGAATCAGGCGAAGGCAGTGCCTCTTCCAGGGAGTGGGATAGAGCGGGACGGAAATATGGTATCGCTCGCACTAGACGTGGAACGATTGATCTTGATGCGATTAGTTATATATAGGAAGGTAGATGGCGCTACCATATCCCCCCGGCCCTAAAGGGTTGCCTTTAAAAAAAATAGAATTGAACTTAGCTATGTTGGGTGTACTACCGCATAACCCATCAATAGGCTAAGACAGCGATATGACAATAAAATTAATCTAAACTAACTTTAGCGAAAACTACAAACGCAATAATAGCGAAAACTACTAACTAAATACTTAAACTAAGAGGTAGGTCCAACTTCAGGCTAGATCTCACTGAGTTGGAAGCGGACGCGAGTTGATCAGTGCCTCGACTTGTGCAAGGACAGTTAAAGGCTCTTCGTAAGAGAGGATCGGTTGACCTATAACTTTGAAGAGATGCGTTTTAATTACTTTGACCATGCTTGCCCAACATCCACCGAAATGTGGTGATGCTGGTGGAATAAACTTCCAGTCAATATGATCTATGGAACGTTCTTCTTGAAGACGAGTACGATAACCCGCGACGTGATTGAAACAAGTAGCGGGAACAAGTTCAATCAATTTACTAACGCGGTTGGCGACAAAAGTCTGCCAGCGGTGAGGAGAAGAATAAATCCTAGCGAGCACTACCTTGGAGTCGGAAAATGCGTATATTTATTAATAGAGTAGTGGAGCAAAACTGTGTCTTGAACCTTGCGGAGCAACTGAGACAGCAGAAGGGCCGCGCACAACTCCAGTCTCGCAACTGAAACGGTTTTAACAGGCGAGACCTTAGACTTGGCACAAACTAACTGCACCGAGTAGTTAGAACCAATGCGGACTTGCAGATATACGACTCCGCCGTAAGCACGCTCGCTGGCGTCAGCGAAACCTATCAAGTTGATGGTACATCCATCTACCAACCCAAGATGACGCGGAATAGTAATTTGATTGAGCGCGGTAAGCTCAATACAAACTGGCCCCAAGCGGCGACAATATGGTCAGGGGGTGCTTCATCCCACTCACACTTTGATAGCCAAAGCTCTTTGATCAAGAGCTTGGCGTACAAAATTGTGGGAGCCACAAAACCCATTATGTCCCATAGTCGAGCCACTGTGGACAGTATAGTGCGCTTGGCGCACTTATCATCTGGTGGTGAGACGTCAAACCGAAAACTATCGCAGGATTTGTCCCAGCGTAAACCGAGAACCTTATGCGGTACAGACTTCTCAAACTCAATGTCTGGAGAAGCTTTATGAGAATCTTGTATGCGTGCGAGAACCTCCTTAGAGTTGCTTGTCCATTTGACAAGATCAAACTGGCCTCGCTTGAATAGCTGAGTAAGCTCTTCACAAAGCGAAATTGCTAGCGGAGCGGGTATGACATTACAGGCAATGTCATCTATATACAAAGCGGATGTGTAGTATAGTATAGCGTAGCTTAGCATAGCATAGCATAGCATAGCATAGCATAGCGTAGCGTAGCAAAGCGTAGCATAACGTAACATAGCGTAGCATAGCGTAGCATAGCATAGCATAGCATAGCATAGCATAGCTAATTAGTGCTTTATCTTACACACAGTTTTAGCACCCACCTTGATCTCTTGAAGAGCAGAACAACAACAAGACGTAATACAATGAGAAGTATGTAACGTAGGTACGGTACCCATAATCACATACCCAAGTACCGTCTCAATAGCGGGCGGTAAATCATATCGCTCACTACGTACTATTTTAGTTAGTAGCAAGTGCGGAAATATTGAAGCTCCGATCAAAAGATCAATGCCTGCCGGATTCGCAAACTCCGCGTCGGCTAGCGGCAATGATTCGAGATGAGTGAGTGATGCTACGTCTACATTAGCGTTCGGCAATGCGTCCGTGATACGCTCCACGATAAGCGAAGAAATGTTAAAATTCATATTCCTATCAAAACGCGAATGTATTTTAATATCTACGGAACCCCTGCAATGCTTTTCTGATCCGCCAATCCCTTTGACGGTTGAGTTAGTATTTTTAAAATTATTCCATAATCCGAGGCGTTTGAAGCATTCCGATGTTATTAGATTGGTCTGAGATGCGCTATCTAGCAGACAACGTAGCATGTGCGGCGATCCATTAACATCATATACGATAACTTGCGCTGTCGCTAACAGTACCGTCTTAGACGCCGTACTCTGCGTTTTGGCCCTGCGCGGATCATTATAGATGCGCGAGTGCCGTCCTCGCGTGCGCGTCGCCCGCGCAATGGATGTCATACACAACGATACTTCTTTGCCCTCAGACGCGGAAGGCGCAGCTACCGTGTTCTGCACTTGCGACGTACTCGTAAGTGTGTCAAGGTTAGCGGCTTGACTTGACAACCGGTTATTTTTATCATAATGTAACAGTGTATGATGTTGTTTACACGAGCGACATCTCGTTCTAAGCAATTAATGCAAGCTTTGTTATCTTTTACGCTTTTAAAACGAGCAATTGGATTTAAATCATTAAAGGTGGGACACTTATAGTAATGGTCGTGCACTATATTATTATTACTATTAGATTCCGAACATGTTACGTAAGATTGTGGATTAGGGACTGAGTTATTATTACTATTTCGCGATTTATTCAACCTTTGTTTGTTGTTGTTAGTGTTAGACGGGCCAGGTGAACCAGACTGCGTATTATGAAATATTCGACACTGATCTTTTATGAACGAAATAAAACTATCTAGTGTAGGTATTTTATTATTGCGTTCCGTCATCTCGAATGCGCGAATTGTATCAGTGTCAAACTTTTTTAAAGCGAGTTGAAGCAACATAAAGTCGGAAAGATCTTCTAATTTTAAGTTCCTAAGAGAATTAACCGCGGTAACAAAGTTATCTATAAACAGCTGGAAATTCGCGACAGACGCGGCACCGGACAGTTTGAGATTTAAAGCTTGGTCAAAGTACGTAGACGCTAGGACGCGCGTGTCTTGATATCTGTCAAGTAGTGACTGAAATATGACCTGATAATTCTCAGCACTGGGTGTGACACCTGCAAATACGGACTGGGTTTTCGGTGACAGTTTACCTATTAAATAGTACAACCTGTCAGCATCTGTCAGAGAACCATTATCGTGCACCGTAGACTTAAAACTCGCATAGAATAACGGCCAATTTCGTATATCTCCGTCAAACGACATAATCTCGATTGGCGGTAATCTTGGTTTGCGGGCAACGGGCTCTGCCGAACATTTACCCTCCAATTGCGATTGTATACGCTTAATAATACAATAAAGATCCTCGAATGAGGTATACGCCTGATAGTTCGGTTTTTCATCAGGATTGATAGAAAGTAATCTAGCGTTATAATCGTCTAACAACTTATGAAAATCTGTTCGAATACTATCTACTGTTATACAATAACTGAGAAATGCTTCGCTATTACAGTCAGACATAGATGCGGTTTTTGAGCATTCATAGATATTTTGAATGCGCTCAAATAAAATATTGCGTTTCGCTTCTAAGATTGTCATCTCTTTGTCTTCCCACACGCGTGACTTCTTTTGTTGTGACATGCTTACGTAAGTATAAGCTAATGAGAACGAAACAAAATAAGAATATCTAATGTATCTATTATTTTACCTAAGTAGGCTAAGTAGGCAACACTTTAGAGCTGAGGAACTAAAAGTTGATTGAAATATGAGATTTATAAGACAACTATGATAGTTGCAGAAATAATAATTTAATAAGTAGGTAGCTACATAAAAGTTTACCTACTAATGCGGGCGGAAATAACCATGTGACGGTTATGTGAATATATTAGGAGTATAGCTAGGTGCTATAACTGCCTAGGTATAGCAGTATAACGTATAAAACGTAAATGAATCCGGCTCGAAGGACCAAAAAAATGGCTCGGCTTTACACCGAAACCGTAGGGTTCTAGGCGACTTGGGAAAGATTAATGGAATGGACTGTATTAGGGCGAGTTCTGGGTCGCCTAGAAAGGAATAAGGGAAGAGGAGATAGATACGGGAGGAGGTGATTGAGTGGGTATAGGATATTTCAAGGATGGAAGGCACTTACCTTATACAGCCTTCTTCGTTTCCGTAGGGCAGTCTCCTGGTGGTTTCGTGATGCAGCTGCTTGTTTTCACTTCACTCACGAGCGGGTTTTCCTTGGTGGAAGCGGTAAATCGCATACAGCGGTGCGGCGCGGAGCCGTATCGAGACGGCGTTCTTAGCGAGCGGAATGTTCTAGACTGTCACTCGCGTCCACGATCGCGTCGACGAATCAGGCGAAGGCAGTGCCTCTTCCAGGGAGTGGGATAGAGCGGGACGGAAATATGGTATCGCTCGCACTAGACGTGGAACGATTGATCTTGATGCGATTAGTTATATATAGGAAGGTAGATGGCGCTACCAGGTACAATACCTAAAATTTTCGCAACGGCGCGCGGCGTTACACCAGCCGCAGCCGTGATCACGGCCTTATCAAATATTTTTTCAAATAATTACATGTCATAGATCCGTTTCACAAAATATTTAGTTTACAAGTCGCGAATGTTTAAAAGTACTCTTGTAAGTTATAAAGTAAATTGAAATAAATGTCAGAATTTCATTATACTGTTATTATTCATCTCAACAGCTAGTTAAGCTAATGCACTTAACGTGCAATCTTTTATACAAAGAAAAGTAATTACTTTTTACTAAAAGTACAAAATTATGTTTCCCGTAGGTACAATTAACGTTCAAGCGAGTTAATTACTGGTAATTTATTACGAAGACTACTTCTAATAAATTGGCGCTATTTGTAAGCACGGAGTAACACCTATCCACATGGATGTTGACTTACCATCTAGTTTACATTTTATATAAAGGTTTCTAATGAACACAAATAAATATACTAAGCGAATAAAATAAAATATATCTACAATAATAGTCCAATACTTCTTATCGTCACTTATATTTCATAGAATGAGTAGTGCTCAATAGCATTATTCTTAAATATCTGGATAGGTATATTTGTCACCAAATTGTACATATTTTTTTAATTATATGTGTTTTTTCGATTCAAATGGCTAAGAATATTAGATAATAAGTTACCTAATGTATTATCTAATATTCTTAGCCATTTGAATCGAAAAAACCTACCTAAATGTTATGGTTCAGAACACGTTTAGGGCAAATGTAACTGTATTGAGCAGTTGTGCTCAATAAATAAATATGTAGAAGAGTGATTCAGTACCTATTGCGGGAGTTGGAAGTTTCCATTTAATTTCTATTGACGATATTTCTAAAAAAACATTTAGTTACTGTACAGTATTCTATTAAAAGAAAAAGCAATTCTTTTATGTGGCAAGTGTAAAATTATTTCCCTCTCCGGTACACTCAAGTAGCAGACGAGTTAATAACTGAAACTACTTGTTTATTAACATGACAGAGACAGAGATAATTTTCCACCACACGAGATACCAACTGTGTGAAATTTTAAAGCGACAAGTGCCCTAGGGAGCTTGCGACAACGCGACACTACACTGCGACAATGTGCGAAAGATGGAATTCCTGACGGCGACACTGCCATCAGGAATTCCTGTTAGAGTGTAAGTGAGAAAATAAAAGGTGTTTTTGTCGTGGCTTTTGAATTAAAAGTGGGTGATATCTATTTCGTACGTGGTAGTGAGTTAACAAAATGAATAAATAAAAATAGCTGCACTTTCTTGTAAAAAAAGTAGTCAGGGGCATCGAGCGTGCAAGTTGAAGCCATGTGTGGTTTATTTTTTGTTACCCCCGAAGATTTGCTTGGGAAAGAAAGATTTTTGACTGGTTTTTTTGGTAACTTAGTGATTTTCGAATAGTCTCGACTCCGCAATTTGATCGGGTAAATGAGATCACCCAAGCTGGGGCTGAAAAGTGAGTGAGACTATTCCATGATGAGTGGCTAACTCACTAAAATCACTGCAGTATCCACTAATAATATAAACTAGCATTAATAATAGTAAAAATCAAAACTTACAATTGTAGATAATATAGATCACATAGATACTGGAGAGAACATCTCTTCTGTGTGCAACAAAATGTTTATCATTTTAATTTGATTCCATTTTTCCACTCTGCCGTTAAATATAAAATCCTTTCCGCCAAGTAATAGCTGACAATATAACACAATAAACTTTAAGATACAATATGCAAATGCGATAATGCTGAGTACTGTATAATGCAAGCGACTTGGCTCTAGTGCGACACTCGACACTCGTGTCTGTGGCGGCTGTAAATCTGACCTGTCAGACGCAGCTGCCATAATATGTATAACCTTACATGACTGCCGGATTGACTAGCATGCGTTTAGCGCTGAAGGGTTCGGAATTCAATTTGATTGAAATCGAGCGTTGAGATGTGTGGATTTTCGTGGGAAGAATGGATAATGTCATGGTTTTGAGGTGTTTTAAGGACATACATATGTGCTTCTTTTCGTGGCAACTCTTTTTATTATATTTGTATACTGTTTTATAGAAGTATTTGGTAGAATATATCCGATTAATACATTTTATTCGCATTTGTGGGTATCAATTCTGTATCCCAAGGGTCTTTACACTCAATTAACGGACATCAGTCACGGAAAAATGAATTCCGGATTCAAAATGTTGTCGCGTGTAGGTTTTGAACCTACAATACCCAGAGCAGTGCTAAAGTGGTTGGGTACACATGGCCGTTAAAACTGATCGATATCGCGCATCACCTTTAATCTACTCATTTATTTCTATGTAATAACCTTTTGCAACGAGACCGCAGTTAGCATTCTATTGCAAAACAAACTGAAAATTTTGCAATAATCGTGTCTATGGTGACTACAAATCTGACCTGTCAGATGCCGCTGCCATAATATAACCTTAAATGACTTCTGGATTGACTAGCATGCGTTTAGCGCTGAAGGGTTTGGCATTCAATTTAATTGAAATCGAGCGTTGAGATGTGTGGATTTTCGTAAAAAGAATGGATATTTTCGTGGTTTTGAAATGTTCTGGAAATTAAGGATAAAGGTACATTTGTGGTTATTTTCGTGACAAGTCTATTTAGTAAAATTGTATATTACACACACACACACACAACGTCACGCCTTTTATCCCTGAAGGGGTAGGCAGAGGTGTATTTCTACACCCACTTTTCGCCAGATATACTTTAGTCCCACGTAATAAGGGGCGAGCCTATTGCCGTACCGGGCACATTTCCAGACTCCGTGCTGCTACTGGGAATTTCGTGACAGAAAAACCTAATAACACTGCCCGACCCAGGAATCGAACCCGGGACCTCCCGATCCCACGCGCACATTTATGCCGCGAGACCAACGAGGCAGTCGTATAGGGTTTGATGTCGAGTTTTCCGTCTCTACGCAAATATGGTATTTGCATCGTGTTATCCCTTAGTCGCCTCTTACGACACCCACGGGAAGATAGGGGGTGGTGACACTTGTATTCTATGCCGTCAACCACACGGTTGTTGGTTGGTATATTGTTTTAAAATAATAGTAGTTGTAATAAGACATTTTAGCTTTGACTGATACTAGGAATAAATTCTGAGTCTCAGAGGACTTTACACTTAAACAACGGATATAAGGCACACTTAGACTCGGGAAAATCGATTTTGGATTCCCCGAAACGTAGCCACATCTCCATTATAAACTCATAATAAGTAGTGCTAAAGTGGTTGGATACATACGACGTGCTCATTATAGCCTTTGCAACGATATAGTCCGTGTGGTGACGGATTAAGAATACGGATTGTCTCCACCCCATAGCATCCCATGGGTGTCGTAAGACCCGACAGAGGGAGCATATTATGCAGAGAACAGCACTGTAAGAGAAGGAAAACTTAATACAAACCCTATACCAACCCATTTGGCTAGCGTGGTATAGTAGGCTAATTCTCCTTTTAAAGGAGAGGCCTAGTCCAGCAGTGGACTGTTAAAGGCTGATGGTGAATGATGAATGAACGATATAGCATATAACAATCGAACTTAGGTATTAAGCGTATCAATAGCCATACAAATCATCATCATGTCAACCTAGAGACGTCCACTGCTGGACATAGGCCTCCCCCAAGTCTTCCACACCGATCTAAACATAAATAAAATTTAATACAAATAAATTACAAAAAAATCCAAGACACTCTTTTGTAGTAATACTACTGTTTACTCGTAAGTCGTCATAAAATAACCCTACAAGCCTGTCGGATTGTCTGTGATGCGTTTCGGAGGCGCTAAAGGGTTTACATTTCAATTTGATTGTATTGTCGGGATTTGGATTCGACGCAACAATGATGAATACTGGATTTTGAGGTTGGGTGACAAATGCAAAGATATAAAATGGTTGTTTATTCGTGGGGACTTTGTTGTGGCAGTATTTATTTTGATTGCTTGTATGTGATACTCGAGAAAGTTTTCTAAGATATAATCTACTAAGTGAGTCTACTGCTAAACTAAGCATAGCTTTTAGAAAAAAAAATGACCAGGTGCGAGTCGAACTCGCGCACGAAGGGTTCCGTACCATCATCTATAAAAAGATCATCATCTAAAAATCACATTTGTTGTATGTATACTTAAGTATTTTTCAAATTTCTACCTGTTCATTAAGATCGAGTAAAAAATTTGCTTCAATATACGTTAGTTGTATGGGAGCCCGCATTTAATATTTACTTTATTTTTTTTTAATTATTTATTTTCAAAAGTAATAAACAACTATATATTCTGTGGAAATTTTAACCGTCTACCTGTTACCGTTAGTAATATTGAGCAAACAAATAGGAAAAAAACACGTTTATTGTATGGGAACCCCCCTTAATATTTTTTTATTTTTTATTTTTGGTATTTGTTGTTATAGCGGCAACAGAATTACACAATTTGTGAAAATTTCAGCTTTCTAGCTATGACCGTTTATGAGATACAGCCTGGTGACAGCCAGACAGTCAGACGGACAGACAGACAGCGGAGGCTTAGTAATAGGGTGCCGTTTTTACCTTTTAGTTACGAAACCCTAAAAACTGTACTTATTTGCTAGGAATTCATTCTGGTGATATGTTAAAGCCGACCAAATAGTGACTTACTTTTAGCACCACTAACACAGAATCTAGCTGTGGTGAGTAGGTATATGGCGTGCACAGTCAAGAAACCCATGATTTAAATGTATTTAAAAATAACCGGCAGTAGAACGATATGTACTATAGTAATAGTAATAATATACTGATTCAAACCTAGTCAGCGCGTGTACTTTTATTAACAAACAATTGATACCTACATAAACTTAGACGACCGGTTGTCGCAGCGGGAGTGTAAGCGACTGCTACGCCGAAGGTCTCGGGTTCGATTCCCGCTCAAGTCAAACACTTGTGTGCATGAACATGGATATTTGTCTTGGTCTGGTTGTTTCTATGTATAACATGTATGTATTTACAACAAAAAGTGTATACATAATTATGTATGTTTATCCATTATCTAGAAGCCATTGTACAAGCTCTGCTTAGTTTGGGACTAGATGGTGATGTGTGTATGTGGTAGAATATTATTATTATGTTTCTCTTTTTGACGGCTATTCTTCTAACATGTGTTGTTAGAAGAATAACCGGTCCTTTGGGAGGCTAACACGGGGATATGGATCCAACGTGCAGAGGCCCGTAGACAGTATTAATCTAAAATGAGATGGGACACATGCCGCGGAGTCTCCACAACTGCACTACTGAGTACAGCTATGGACTAGCCGCATAGCATGTAGGGCTGAGCTATTTTTAGTGGAACTAATGAATACGGGTTATGGCGATGGGTATTTTGTGAACTGGTAATTAATGCTATGGATGAAAAACGGCACCTGCCAGTAATACTCTCATAGTATTCGTCTGCATGGCAGAAAGATTATTATTATTATTATATAAACTTACATATTTAAAACTACTCCTAGACACAGAGGAAATAATCTTGCTTATCACACTAAGCCTTGATCTCAATGGGGATCTAACCCAGCTTGCAAGTCAGATACACTAACTGATACACCAACGGGCTAGTCTAGATTCAATATTCTATTATTTTATTGTCCTTGTAGTCTTTGAACAAGTTAAGGCAGCGATAGCCTAGTTGAGATACCAATGGACTGCCATGCAGAGGGTATCGGGTTCGAATCCACGGCGCGCACCAATGACTTTTCGAAGTTAAGTGCGTATTAAATTGTTAATTATCGCTTGCCCCGTGCCTCGGGGAGCACGTTAAATCGTCGGTCCCGGCTGTCATGAAGATCTTTGACAGTCGTTACGGGAAGTCAGTACCCTCAAATAAACTGATACTGGTCTAAACCATGGAATATCGCTATGCTTTTGGGTTGCGGAAGTCAGTCGCTCCGTGGGTGGAAAAGTTGATATTCTGTCATATCTGGTTAGACCAGTAAGCGGACCTCGTGCTCCAAGGCGTGCAGGTCTTGGATGAAACCGGAATAACGCTAGGGCGATGATGATGAGTCTTTGAACAAGTTAATTAGACACGACAAGTCATATCAGTAGAAAACTAAACGACTTGTAATAAGTCTTCAGTTGAAAAAATACAACACTTGTTTAACAGTCACGAAATTAGCACTCACTGTTCAATTAGAATAGAAAAACGTGTTTCGAAAAGCAAAAAAATACTTCGTTTCAAAGGCTTTCCTTTGTAGCTTACAAGTAACGTTCTAGATCTTTCCAATTTAATTAAAATACGAAACAAAGTAATACTGCGTCCGTCGAGCGATGAGTGTAATATAGATAAATAAATACACAAGCTGTATAACAGCAGCGATAGCCTAGTGGAGAGATCGAAAGACTGCCACGCAGAGGGTATCGGGTTCGAATCCACGGCAAGCACCAATGACTTTCTGAAGTTAAGTGCGTATTAAATTGTTAATTATCGTTTGCTTAACGGTAAAGGAAAACATCTTGAGGAAACCTGCGTGTCTGAGAGTTCTCCATAATGTTCTCAAAAGATAGACAATGTGAAGTCTGCCAACCTGTACTTGGCCAGCGTTGTGGACTATAGCCTTTCCCTTCTTACTGTGAGAAGAGGCCCGTACTCAGCAGTGGGACGGTATAATATACAGGGCTGATGATGACGAAAGACAAACTTAGCTGAGACAAGCTGAGCTGCTGCCACTTTCCTTTGTGCTAGCATGTTTTAAAGACAGTGCCAACGAATAGATCCTTAGTCACAAGAGTCTTCAGAAAATAGAAAATTAAAAAGATACCCAGACTCTAAACAAATTGTGTTAACTCGTGTGAGGATCAAACCTACAACACTTGGCCAGGTACAAAATGCGAAAGACCGCTTAAACCACCAACTAAACGTGCAGTTCCATTTCGTCTATTACGCTAAAAATAAGATAAACGTTAAAGCCTTACAAACATAAAGTGATTATTTAAAATTAAAGTACTTAAATCTGCCCGAGTGCTTCTTTTTTACAAGACAAGGAAACAGGTGATATTCTTTCGACGGACTCCAGCTTCCAACCTGAAAGACGGGACAACGCTAGAAAGACGCAAATTTATGATACATATCTTACTTTGAAAACAAGCACTTCAAGGGTTCCTTAAATACAGCCTGCTAAGAAATGGCGTCTTAGCCTTAGTCCTATTGGCATTCTTTGAATACGGTGTAACAGTACCCTAAAAATAGTATTAAAAAATAACAATCCAATTATTTGAAGGACAAACATTGTTGTACGGGTCAATCACCGTACAAAAGGTCAGACATAAGTCGAGTCAGCATAGTTGCGCCACCCCCGCGGGATCTCCACCTTGTCGTGGTGCGGGGGCTCAGTAACCGTGGCTTGGAACCCCGCGGTGAAGCTAAGAGGGATCCAGGAGGGGACGCTCCGCGTGGGCTTGACGGGGCCTGCGCAGGATGCGTCCAACGGTGCGGGTGCGGGGGACAGTTCTGTCTGTCCGTCGCAGTCGGGTGCGGTCGCGGGAGGAGAGGCGTGTCGGTGTTGCGTTGCCGCGCGCCCTATCTCCCGCGACCAAATGGGGGCGCACCATTCGATGCGTCGTGGTGGGGCCGCAGAGGAAGAGGAGATGCGGTGTTGCGTTGCCGTCCTCCCTATCCTCTGCGGCCGCTGAGTGTTTTGGCGGCGGAGCCCAACACCTTTATCCGCCGCCAAGGGGGTTTTGCGCGGGGCCCGCCTGACCATCTGGCGGGCCAATACCCGTCGGGGGGTAGAGATGAATGCTTATGCGAATCCCTACCCTTCGACACACGGGTACATGAGGAACACGGGTTGGTTTTTAGTCAGTAAGAGTCTGACAGTCCCCTTCGTCCTTCCCCCGGGGCGGAGGGACTCCATGAGGATTTTCCAACCCGAAATAAAAAAAAAAGCATAGTTGCGTCAACGCGGCGTACGCCTCGATCGTTTGTATTACCTAGTATATCAATTTAGTACGCAATTTGTCATCATACCGAGCGCGACTTATTCTCATCCTATTAGTTTTAATTCACCTTTTTTATAGTACTAAAATACGGTTATCTTTTAATATTTTATCCTAGTTTATCTTTATCTCAACCCAATCCAGAAACATTGGTCCTTCGACAAGGTTGCGTTGCGTCGGGACCCTTACGCATGTGCTTATAAACTGTGCTGTGTAGGTACGTGTCTCGCGAAACGTAAGAACCGCACTTTGGACTACAGTTCGTGTACGTGTAACCGCGTGTGTGTACTTAGTTCACATCTCGTTGATCCTAATTGACCGCGGCATCCCGGAAAGGTGCCACTGTCGTATCATCTGACCCCGGCGCAAGACAGAGCGCCACATCACCTCACCTCGTGCTTGCTTCGCGTCATCCCAGAAACGCAAGGTTACCCTACGTATATTCTGGCAGCCCTGGTAAGAAGAAAGTAGCTGCATCACCTGTTATCCCGGAGGAGTCTTATATCTCAAGTAAGGTCTCTTTTATAATCTTAATAATGGCGAAAATGGATGACTTTTTTTTAATTTATTTAGCTACTCAACAGCAACTCATTGAAGCCGTAGATAGGCTCTACGCTAACTTCAAGAAAGATGCAGCGGATAGAAAGACGTCAGACTATTTACGTCGTAGATTGGATACTCTAGAACAATACTTTACAGAGTTTCACAACAATCACATGAATCTTTTATCTTTTGGTGATCAATCCCATTCGTATTTTTGTACAAATCAATACGATTTGCTTAAGCAGAAGTATAGTAATATTAAAACTGCTATCGAAAACTACAAGCCTAGTAGGCCGCATACCCCTACTGAGTTGAAACCTCCTACTTTTGTAGCACCTTCTAAGTCTCAAACCCCAACCCTCTCATCTCAGAACGTCACGATTAGTGAAACCTCGACCTCAACCAAATCCGATGATCTCTTTAAGCAACAAGCTACCAACTTCAAGGCGTTCTTGAGAACTGCGTCAAATATCGACCTTGATCTTATTTCGGAAAAGTGGGAGTTTGAAGACATCTTAAAGACGTTAGAAGTACGTTGGACTGCTATAGATTCCTTACATTGGAAACTAGACAATGAATTAGGTGGTTCAAACAGTCAGTACGAAGAGCAATTTACTCACTACGAGAAACATTATAATAAGATTAAGAGAGATATTAATAAGAAGATGTGGTCCGTTGCTCATATTGAAAAGTCAACCCCTAAAATTGAGATTGCCACCTTTGACGGAAATTATACTAAATGGGTTTCGTTTAAGGATCTTTTTACGGAGACGGTGCATAACAATCCATCTTTATCAAATGCGCAAAAAATGCAGTTCCTTAAAAGTAAGATTAGAGGCGAGCCGAGAAATTGATTCAGCATCTTCCTATTAGCTCTGATAATTATCATGTTTGTTGGAATATCCTCAACCATCGCTACGACAATAAGCGAGTGATCTTTACATCTCATTTCAATAATGTCATGAATATCCCTGTAAATCAACAACAATCATCTAATCATCTGAAACGCATCCACGATACTACATACGAGAGCGTAAATGCTATCAAAAACCTAGGAGTCGATGTTTCCTCGTGGGACCCCTTCCTCGTATGTATATTATCTCAAAAACTTGACCCAGACACCTTTGACGATTATCTTCAATCTCTAAAATCTCCGAGAAACCTGGCCGTGTTGGATGATTTTCTCTGTTTCATAGAAACGAAGTTTATGACGCTGGAATCTTCACGTAAGAAAGTAGAAAATTCTATGCAGAAAGCATCTTCATCCCGTGATAATAATATTCAAAATCAATCTTCATCTTCTAAATATTCTAATAATAAATTTAAACGTAATTATAACATGCACGTATGTACGTATTCTACAAATCAGGTCATTTCGCAATCGTCAAAGTCCAATAACATCGGGCACGAAAACGCAAGCTGTCTCCAATTTGTAATACGAATGATCACCGTATTCATGCGTGCCAAAAATTATTGAAAATGCAACCTTATGCACGAAGAAATGCAGTTGCTAATTTGAACCTTTGTGTCAACTGTTTACATTATCATGAAGGTAAAAAATGTCTGTCTGAGGTAAAGTGCAAGGAATGTAACAAAGATCATAACACTCTGTTACATGAATCTTTTGTGTCAAGAATGACGGCTTCGGATGCATCCCGATCTGGGTCAAATGCTAACGTCGTTACGAAATGTTCATCCCAGCAACAAGAAAGTAACACTGTCGCGTCCCTACAAAATCATCCTTCGCAAATTTTGCTTGCTACTGCGATCGTCAACGTACAAGCGGCTGACGGATCATCCCACAGGATGAGAGTCCTTTTAGATCAAGGCTCTCAAACTTCAATCATAAGAGAAATCGCAGCTCAGTTGTTGAAGTTACCTCGACAGAAATGTAACGGTTATAGCTCTGGAATTGGTAATAAAGAAAATAGTTGTAAAGGCATGATGCACATTAGATTTTGCTCGTTAATAAATGATTTTACATTCGAAACGGATGTATTTATTATGAACAGGCTTGTTAACAATCTACCTAGTTATAATTTACCTAAGCCGGAATGGCCTGCCCTAAATCAAATTAAGTAAGCTGATCCCGAATTTTACAAAAGCAAGCCTATTGACATCCTATTTGGTGCCGACATTTACTCCGCTATCTTAATGGATGGTATTTGCCGCCCGGGAGGAAAGTTACCCATCGCTCAGCAAACTCAGCTGGGATGGATCCTTAGCGGTAATTGCCAGGCCTTCCAGTGCAATGTCGTTTTGAATAACATCGAAGATATTCAGCAGTTTTGGGAGATGGAGGATATTCACGAACCCCTAGCAATATCCGAAGAACACCAAAAATGCATTGACTTGTTCCAATCTACAACCTCTAGACGTGAGGATGGCAGCTACGTTGTCAAAATACCTTTTAAAGAAAATTTTGAGGCTAAATTAGGCGAGTCTAGAACAAAATCTATGGCACAATTTTTTCAAATAGAGAAGAAGTTGAAAAAGCAACCCGATTTGGCACGTGACTATAAATTGTTTATATCGGAGTACATTGAGCTCGGCCATATGATCCCCGTTACGTCACATACTGACGTAAAAACGAACTGTTACCTGTCGCACCATTGTGTTCAGCGAGCTGAGTCATCGACTACGAAACTGCGTGTTGTTTTTAACGCCTCTGCAAAAACTTCTAGCGGATACAGTCTCAACGATCTTATCTGCAGAGGGCCGAACTTACAACAAGACCTTCAAACCCTTATCCTAAAGTGGAGGCAGTTTCGATACGCTTTCACGGCAGATATTGAGAAAATGTTTCGAAATATTTGGCTACATCCTGATCACCAAAAGTTCCACAAAATTATTTGGAGAAGTCATCAATCTCAACCTCTACAAGAATTCCAGCTAGCCACCGTCTCTTATGGCACTAAGGCTGCACCCTTTTTGGCCATGATGACACTAAGGCAACTAGCTCAAGATGAAAAACCGTTCTATCCCGACAGTTGTGCAACTCAAATCTTAGAGAATTCCTTTTATATGGATGATTTGATCCATGGCTGTCACTCGGAGGTTGCTGCGAGGCAGCTCAAGGCAGAGATGATAAATCTTCTTAAGTCAGGTGGACTTAATCTCAGAAAGTGGCGTTCTAACTTACCTGAAATCTCGGATAACCACAATGATTCTAAAAGTCAAGATTTTGATTTTAAACAGCTGGAGTTTACAAAAACATTAGGGCTTCGCTGGGACCCCACAAGTGACATCTTTTTCTTTCAACCCTTTGATTTTACCTCTGAAACAATCCCTACTAAAAGAAAATTCCTGTCTAATATATCTAAGATCTTTGACCCCTTAGGCTGGCTATCACCAGTCACAATAAAACTCAAGATTTCCAAGAATCCTGGAAATCAGACCTAGGATGGGACCAACCCATTTCTCAAGATATCGCCTCAGATTGGACCAAGATAAATGCTAAACTTCCTTATATATCCCAATTTAAAATACCTCGATGGATCCAATCTCAAGAAAACGATATCCTAGAACTGCATGGATTTTGCGACGCTAGTACCAAAGCCTATGCGTGTGTTGTGTACTGTAAAATTCGAAGACACAATACCACTCATGTGACCCTTGTTGCCGCTAAGTCTAGAGTTATACCCCTGAAAAAGAATCATTCCATACCCCGTTTGGAACTTTGCGGCGCTCTTTTGTTAGTGAAACTAACAAAAGAGCCTCATCTCTCATCCCTAACTAACTTCCAAGTGCATACTTTCGGCTGGATTGATTCCATGGCAGTACTAGGATGGATTAACGGACAACCAGAGAAATGGAAGCCCTTTGTAGCCAATCGTGTAAGACAGATATGCGATGTAATCCCTAAAGACAGGTGGCGATATGTTAAATCGAAAGAAAATCCCGCGGATTGCGCTACCCGGAGTTTGACGGTCACACAGTTGGCTAAACATTCTCTTTGGTGGCAAGGACCCGATTGGCTGCCACGATATAACCCCGAAGAAGATAAAGAAATCCTTAATTACAGAACAGATGAGGACCTCAAAATAAAACATCTAGCTAACACCGTTATTACAATGCCTGTCAATTCTATAATTAGATTGTTATTAAATAAGTACAGCACATATAAAAATGTAATACGAGTTTTAGCCTACATAAACAAATTTGTTGATATCGTTGTTTATAAACGAAGGCGTGAACCTTACCTTACTCTGCAAAATCTAAAAATAGCGAAGGAAATGATAATTAAACATGTCCAATTTGAATATTTTGCTAAAGAGCTATCCCTGCTCAAGAATGGTGAACCCCTACATAGCAAAAGCCAGATCTTGAATCTCAATCCGATATTAGATTCAAGCGGAATACTTCGCGTCGGCGGTCGACTAAAGCATTCAAACATACATCCTGACATGAAACATCCCATTATCGTGCCGAATTAATCGAAATTGGCAGATCTCATAATTGACGAATCGCACGAACTTGTATTTCACGGTGGTGCGAAAATGACCATAGGATTTATAAGACAGAAATACTGGATTCTTGGAGGGAACAGAGCTACAAAAAACCGGTCAAGTGCGAGTCGGACTCGCGCACCGAGGGTTCCGTACACACCTGTAGGTATATAAGTAAAAGTTCACCAGTCATAGTTATGGTATATTTATTGCCAAATGAAATCCATAACATTACAGTATGGAAAGCTGGAGGAGCATTAATTAAAGAAAAAGGGGTCTTTGTCGTTTGTAATCAGTCATCCTTTACTTTATATTAACATATATCGCTTATTTTATAATATAACTTAAATACCAGCCTTGCAGCAGCCTTGCAAAAGTCTGCTGATGAATGATGATAAGATTTTTTATCAAAGTTATTGATTTACAAAGTTTTTAGTGACTATTAGAAATCTGTTACAAAAATACTTATAAAGTACAGAATAATTAGCAAAAAGGTTTGAAGACTATGTAATTATTTAAAATCTCAATCTCAATCAGCCTATCGCAGTCCACTGCTGGACATGGCCTCTCCCAACACGCACCACAGCACACGGTCAGCCTTCCGCCTTCCGCATCCTATATCTCGGCTATAAAACGTTGCTTCGTACCAAATTTCAAGATTTTGAGTTCACGGGAAGTTTAGTACCCTGTAGGTTTTGATTCCCTTGTGAGTAGTCGCGAGTTTAAAAACATGATTATATTGCTCTTTCTTTTGATTGCGTAGACATAGAAGTTTGATATTGTTACAGGTGTTATATACCTGAGTATTTGATATGAATTTCAATTTAATACCTCTACGCGTTCAAGAGAAAGGGGTAGTAACTTTAAATGTATTAAAAATATTTTTTGATATGCTGTAACTAAAAAATTACGGTTTTCGCAATATTTCCTTTATAAGTGATATAAGACGTTGCTTCGTACCAAATTTCAAGATTTTGAGTTCACGGAAAGAACCCTGTAGGTTTTGATTCCCGTGCGAGTAGTCGTGAGTTTGAAAATATGCTTATATTGCTCTTTCTTTTGATTGCGTTGACATAGACGCTTGATTTTGTTGCAGCCTAACGGTGTTATATACCTGAGTATTTGATATGAATTTCAATTTAATACCTCCACGCGTTCAAGAGAAAAATATTTTTTTATATGCTGTAACCAAAAATTTACGGTTTTCGCAATTTTTCCTTCATATGTGATATAAGACGTTACTTCGTACCAAATTTCAAGATTTTGAGTTCACGGGAAGTACCCTGTAGGTTTTGATTCACTTGCGAGTAGGCGCGAGTTTGAAAATATGCTTATATTGCTCTTTCTTTTGATTGCGTTGACATAAAAGCTTGATTTTGTTGCAGCCTTACGGTGTTATATACTTGAGTATTTGATATGAATTTCAATTTAATACCTCCAGGCGTTCAAGAGAAAGGCGTAGTAACTTTAAATTTATTAAAAATATTTTTTGATATGCTGTAACTAAAAAATTACGGTTTTCGCAATTTTTCCTTTATAAGTGACTAGACGACGCCAGCAGCTACGCCTGCATTTTTTTTTAATTTACCCGTTTTGGCCGATCCCGTGGGAATTTCGGGAAATCCCTTCTTAGTGCACCCCTACAGTCCCCAAGGAAAATACATGCCAAATTTCAGCTTCCTGTGCCCAATAGTTTTGGCTGTAGCGTGTCTGTCAGTCAGTCAGTAACGCAAGGATTTTATATATTAAGATATAAGACGTTGCTTCGTACCAAATTTCAAGATTTTGAGTTCACGGGAAGTACCCTGTAGGTTTTGATTCACTTGCGAGTAGGCGCGAGTTTGAAAATATGCTTATATTGCTCTTTCTTTTGATTGCGTTGACATAGAAGCTTGATTTTGTTGCAGCCTTACGGTGTTATATACCTGAGTATTTGATATGAATTTCAATTTAATACCTCCACGCGTTCAAGAGAAAGGCGTAGTAACTTTAAATTTATTAAAAATATTTTTTTATATGCTGTAACAAAAAATTTACGGTTTTCGCAATTTTTCCTTTATAAATGATATAAGACGTTGTTTCGTACCAAATTTCAAGATTCTGAGTTCACGGGAAGTACCCTGTAGATTTTGATTTCAATGCGATTTTGAAAATATGCTGCAATTGCAGCATATACGGCTGTATCTTTTGTTTGCGTTGGATTAGAAGTTTGTTTTTTTTACAGCTCTATGGAACCATAGATTCAAATATTTAGTATAAATTTCAGATTGATACCTCCATGCATTCCTGAGAAAAAGGGTCTTGACAGACGGACGGACAACAAAGTGATCCTATAAGGGTTCCATTTTTTCCTTTCGAGGTACGGAACCCTAAAAAGTGATTGAGGATGTGTGTAAAATGCAAAAGGCATAATCCTATGCTCCAACATCAACTGATGGGTGACTTACCTCCCGCCCGTTTGATCCCTAATCGACCCTTCTACCACACCGAGATAGACTATACTGGTTTCGTATTAGTTAAGACAAATAAAGGACGTGGCGTCAAAACGACCAAGGACTACGTTGCAGTTTTTGTCTGTATGGTCACCAAAGCCCTTCATTTAGAACTTGTTTCAGACCTTTCAGCGTCTGCTTTCATTGCCGCACTTACAAGAATGGCAGCAAGAAGAGGAGTTCCTGGACACATCTACAGCGACCAGGGAACTAACTTCGTAGGCGCCAACAAGATTCTAACACAAGAATTCGCTGAAATATCAGAAATTCTATTGACCCCGGAAATTGTCTACACGGCCTCTGAAATTAATATAGAATGGCATTTCAATGCACCCTCGTGGCCGTCGGCTGGCGGTCTTTGGGAAGCTGCTGTGAAAAGCTTAAAACTTCATCTGAAACGTGTCGTTGGTGAGCAAAAGCTCATCTACGAAGAATACAGCACCTTGCTATCCCAACTAGAAGCTTGTTTGAACTCCAGGCGACTCTGTCCGTTGACAGAAGATCCCGAAGACATTGACTTTTTGACCCCGGCTCACTTTTTAGCAAGCGGGCCCAACTTGACGATCTTCGAAACCGAACGTGACCTCAGAACTCGTTGGCATTTAACCCAGAAAATCTACTAAGATATTTGGGCAAAGTGGAAGATTGAATATCTCTCCCAACTATCCATAAGAGCGAAGTGGAAACAACCTCAAAAGGATCTCGATCTCGACGACATAGTTGTCATAAAGTATGAAAACCTCCCACCAGGAAAATGGGCCATGGGTCGCGTAATAGAGCATCATCCTGGCAGCGACGGGCGTGTCAGAGTCGTTACGCTTAATACCAAGAATGGTATCCTGAAACGTCCAGTTGTCAAGCTGTCTCTTTTGCCAACCAAGAAATATGATGAAAAACCTGATAGTAAGAAAATGGATGACAAGGTGCCTAAAAGTAAAACAGCTAACAGCATGTCTTTGTCAGCTGTTGTCTTATCCCTGACCCTCTTCTTTCTGTCAATACTTGCACCTGCCGAAGCATCCTACAACTTCACCCCGCTAAAAAACAATAGCGTATATTTTGACAAAATATCCAACATGCATCTTATTAGAGACGATTGGCGCTTAATTGTTTATTATGATACTTATCCCTATAAAGAAGGCATATCGGCACTTGCAAAGTATATAAATTATCTTGAAACAATATGCGCCGCTATCAGATCACAAACACCTTGCGACAGTATTATGTTACAACTCGGGTACGAGTTCGACGAATTAAAACGATATAATAATATTGTTACTATGAATGACTCATTTGTAACTGGAGAGAGGCGACAGCGGCGCGGCCTGATTGACGGAGTAGGCTATGTTGCTAATAGTTTGTTTGGAGTGCTTGATCAGCGATTTGCCGAGAAATATGAGAAGGACATCGATCTCCTAAAACAGAATGAAAACCATTTGTTTAACCTGTGGAAAAACCAAACCTCGGTTGTGGAAGCGGAATTAAATCTCATAAAAAGGATTGAAAACACTATTAGCAAGCAGCATAAACTGATAAATCAAAGGATTTTGAACCTCGAACAATCGACCATTGATCTCACCCAAAAGGTACAAAATATATCAATCACTACAGATTTTTTAACCTCGGCATTTACTGCTACCAACTTGCTGTATAGTCTTCGGAGAATACAAGATTCGATCCTGGATACTGTGACAGATATTTACAATGGCAAATTGGACTTTCATTTGTTATCCCCAAAGCAGTTGCGATCCGAATTAAGCACAATATCTGCTCAAATACCCCAAGATCTGGCTGTTCCTGTCGACAACTTTCGTTTAATCGACCTGGACAGCTTACTGAAAGTGCGAGCCAACTATGCTAAAAAATACCTGATTATAGAAATAAGAATACCTATGATTGAACGAGACCTTTACGAAATCTTCAACCTTATCTCGATCCCACGCATCTCGAACGACAAAATGATACACGTTGAGACTATCTCAAGGTTCGCTGCAATCAACGTTAGAAAGGATTCGTATGTTACCATCTCGGAAACGGAACTGCAGTCATGTCTGAGACCGAACCCAGGTATGATAATGTGCCACATTAGAAAACCTATCCATTCTATGCAAGACGATCATAGCCTATGTGAAAAGAATCCAGGTAAAAGGACTTGCAAAACCGTTACTTCACCTTGTGAGAATGACTGGAAGGAGCTGTCCTCGGAGAACGAATACTATTACTTTTGTTGCAATGAATGCCGTATGAAACTTTTCTGTGAGGAGCAGATAACCACCCTGAAGCTGTCGGCCGCTGGTCTGTCACGCGTTGGAGAAGGTTGTCTTATAAAGACAGAAAGCTCCCTTGTATATTCCAGTAGAAGGATGTCTAACCAGATCAGAACAGCTTTTAAAGTTGATGCGCCGAAGATATCTCCCATAAACCATATCTTCAACATCTCTATACCTGAATCAATGAAGGAAATAGATCCTAACAACTCCGAAAACTTACAACAATTTGAGGCTATAAAGAAAGATATTGAAATCATGAAACAGAGCGAACCCTTGAGCGACAAACTGTCATACCATGACGTCCACCACTACGCTGTTACATATACTCTGTTATTTGGAATCCTGTTGGCTGCTATAGTATATTGCTGGAGGAAGTGGAGGCACAGAACCCAACAAGCAACTGGCGCAGCGACTACCGTGGAGACGGCGCCGCCGGTAGCGCCCGCAACAACCGCAGCGGTCGCACTGCCGACCCCTAGTTGCGTTACGGAACGTGTTGTGAATGTGTGTGAGGCTAGGGAAAAAGGGCATTTTAGTAAACCAGTTAAACGTGATCCCAAACTAGTAGTGCAATCTAGTGAGTGCTTGCAAAAGGAAGATAGAGCTTCCTCGCCAGTGTTTCGCGTGTTCTCTGTGCCAGACTTGCGTTATAAGTCTTTGTAAACTATCTTTATCATAATCTTTTACCTTTTAGCTCAATCTACTTATATTTAATTTTCTACTAACCCAATGACATGTAATCATTTATTATTTAATGTCTAACTACATTGTCTTCCTCCTAGTGTTACTTTCACCTCCATTTATCTTAAGATCTACTAACCTCATCTCTCCCCCGGGAGCATGTACGGGTCAATCACCGTACAATAGGTCAGACATAAGTCGAGTCAGCATAGTTGCGCCAACGCGACATACGCCTCGATCGTTTGTATTACCTAGTATATCAATTTAGTACGCAATTTGTCATCATACCGAGCGCGACTCATTCTCATCCTATTAGTTTTAATTTATCTTTTTTATAGTTCTAAAATAAAGATATCTTTTAATATTTTATCCTAGTTTATCTTTATCTCAACCCCATCCAGAAACAATTGTTTTGCTCACATTTACCTGATGACAAAACTTTTCACGAGTTAATGCATTCGTATGAACGTCCCCCCCGTGGGATCTCCACCTTGTCGTGGTGGGGGGGCTTATTAACCGTGGATTGGTCACCCGCGGTGAAGCTCAGAGGGATCCAGGAGGGGACGCTCCGCATGGGCTTGACGGAGGCCTGCGCAGGATGCGTCTAAAGGGGCGGGTGCGAGGGACAGTTCTTCTGTCCCTCGCGGTGGGGCCGCAGAGGAAGAGGAGATGCGGTGTTGCGTTGCCGTCCTCCCTATCCTCTGCGGCCGCTGAGTATTTTGGTGGCGAAGCCCAACACCTTCATCCGCCGCCAAGGGGGTTTCGTTCGGGGCCCGCCTGACCATCTGGCGGGCCAATACCCGTCGGGGGGTAGCGAGGAATGCTTCAGCGATACCCGACCCTCCGACATACGGGTACGTGAGGAATACGGGTTGGTTCTTAGTCAGTAAGAGTCTGACAGTCCCCTTTGCCCTTCCCCCAGGGCGGAGGGACTCCATGAGGATTTTAAACCTGACACCAAAAAAAAAAAATTCGTATGATCGTACAAAAAGTTGTGAATCTCTGCTATGTATACTTGCACTTAGTCTTGATAATTTAACCCTCTAGCCATACTCGCTAGTGTAATTACTGCAACTTCTGCTGAAGCCTGCAATAATAATAATAATTAAATTACACTTTATTGCACACCAAAATAAAGTTTTACAGAACAAGTGGCTTAAAACTACAAGTAATGTACAATGGGCGGCCTTATCGCTTAGTGCGATCTCTTACGGGCAACCTTAGGATGGACAGGAATGATGTTAAGCAGTTATACATGCTGGCGATGGTGTAGTTAAATACTATGAATCAGCATTGAAGATTTAAATAAAATACATACAAACTTACAATTACATATTCCATAAAAATACTTAAACATACATAGAATAAATATATACCTACATACATTCGTAAAATATACATATATACATAATAATATAATAATATGACAGACATTGTAAATACATTAAAATAGAACCCGCATACAAGCAATTAAAATGCGTTAAGATTTCAGATAGTGTTTTTTTTAACGAATTTTTAAATATGTTTAGTGATGGTGCTTTTCTAATTTGTAATGGCAAAGCATTCCACAGGCGCACTGCCTAAACGATCTGCTTGCAATGATGTCACCTGCTAATTGCGACGCCATTTTATGTCCATGCATTTTTAAGTTTATGTGGGTTACGTAAGTTGAAAGTTTGCTAAGTAAGGACAATGCATTTTTACTGAATAAGTGGTAATATCAAACTTTAATGCGACAGGAGAAGGTTGTGTTTATGTTGTGAGATTATAATATTCTCAGTTCATTAGTCGAAAAGTGACATTTTGGGTCATTTCAGGTTTCGTTTGACTAATTCGTTAGGTACTTCATGAAAATATTATAAGATATTTTAAAAAACATCTTTCTATCTTGTAATATTTTCGGTATCCCATAAGAGACAATCGGTATTACAAAAACATCTAAACTCAACATTCTGTGGTGATTCAACAAACACAGTGATTGTGTCCATTCCAAAATGGAATGCATAACGGCTCGGTGCGGCATGGATACGAGACGACCATTCTAGCCTTGGCTTGTCTGTGCAGACATCAAAATTGCACTTGTCTTTTATAAAGAGTAAATACTGGAATTTAATTAAGACACAGTAGTTAACCATTACTTCTTGTATTAAGTAGAAGTTCAGGCAATTTTAGTAGCAACAAGGATAAAAAAGTGATCGATAAAAGGCATAACTTAAGCCAAACATGGGTCGTCTACTTTCAAATCCCTCTATGTTGATTTAGTACTATAGACTCGGATATATACAAATAGTCTAAATTAAGAATCGAATATATCCAACGAAATGCCCATTTCAAAATAACCATATTTGTTTACATGTAGGAGAAGGAAAACTCCGAAATTAAACCAAACGTTCGGGGAGATGGGCCTCGTTAGCCTTGGTTGGCAACTGGTTGAAAACTCCGAATTCAAACCAACTTTCAGGGAGCATACCCGAAACAAAACCCCGATCTAAGGTGTGAACCGACCCGTGCCGAGGGATTCGTGGCCAGAGGGCAAGCTGGTCGTAAACGGAGGGTGCCTGTGTTGGTGGTCACAGGGCACAGCTGATATTCCGCCTTACCCCCGTAAAGGGCTCTGCGGGGATGGACCGTCTAGATCCCTAAATCTCGTGGGAACGCTATGGGAACAAAAACTTATTCTTCTCCATACGGCGGCGACGCGGTTCGCAACCCGTCACGTCTCGTTTCCTGCGAGGGCGAAAATTGAATGTTGGTGGAGGAATGAACGGCAAATTGGATGAAGTATGTCAGATGATGGATGATAGAAAGATTGATGTTCTTTGTGTGAATGAAACAAAAAGAAAAGGGGTGTGACACCACCAAGCATGGTTCATATACGGCGTATTGGTCTGGGGTAGATAGTACCACCAGAGCCTGTAAGGGAGTTGGTGTAGTACTGTCTGCGCAAATGAATGAGTGCGTAAAAGAGTTTGAATGTGTAAATGCTAGGCTACTGTGGATGAGAATGAAAGTAGGACTTACTCGTCTCTTTATTGTGGGGGTGTACGCCCCGGTCAATATAGTTACGGGTATGTCACAACATGAGCAAGACGAAAGGCAGGAGTTTTGGGAGAGTTTAAGAGAGATTTTGAGGAACTGCAAGGATAATCAAAGATTGATCTTGTTAGGGGATTTCAATGGATGGGTGGGAGTAAAGCGAGATGGATTTGAAAGGGTGTTAGGTGCATTTGGTGATGAGAGTGTGAACGAAAATGGAAAAGCACTGCTTGAGATTTGTTTGGAGTGGAGCCTTTGTGTGACAAACACCATGTTTGATCATAAAAGGATACATATGTATACGCGAGAGGCGAAAAATGTTAGAAGAAGTATGATTGATTTTGTGATAGTAGATGAACGATTGAGAAAGAATGTGTTGGATACAAGAGTATATCGAGGGATCGGCATCCACACAGACGACTTCTTGGTGTTGAGCCGGATAAGTGGGCTCTTTAAAGGATGGCGACACCGAGAGCATAATGAAAATAGGGTCTTGGAAAGAATAAAAGTTGAAAATCTACAAGAGAAAGATGTGAAAGATGAGTATAAATGAAGATTGATAGCAAGATTTGAGAGATTCGATGGCATAAATGATATGGAAGAATTATGGCAGGCCTTTAAAGAAGAGGTAGTATGTGTAGCGTCTGAAGTATGTGGTATGATCAAGAGAAGGAAAATACGAAAGGTTAAGAATACATGGTGGGACAAGGATGTTCAATCAGCAGTGTCAGAGAAGAAGAAAGCTTGGTCAGATTGGTTGGCTGCCAGAGCAAATGAAAGAATGGGAAAAGCAACGAGTGTAGACATAGATGAAGCAAAAAAGGAGTTTGTTAGGTCAAAAAGAATAGTGAAAGAAATGGTTAAAAGGAAAAAAGAGGAAAAGAAAGATGAGTTTGATAGCAGATTATCTGACGATTTCCAGAGAAACATTAAGTTTTTCTGGAAATTCGTTCGTGCAGTTCGAGGAAGAACTCAATCCTCAGAACACACATCCATCAGAGACGAGAATGGAAGTATGGTAAATGGTGAATTGTGCGTGCTGAAGAGATGGAAAGAGTATTTTGAAAGTTTATTCGAAAGAACGGCGATAGAGACACCGATAGCTGAAGTGAATTGTAATGATAGCAATGATGAAAGCATTATTGGCGTGGATGAGATCGTGAAGGCACTGGGAAGTATGAAAGAAGGTAAGGCTGCAGGATATGATAGGATTACAGTCGAAATGCTGAAGGCTGGACAGGGCATCATAGTTGGTCAGTTGCAGCGGTTATATAACTTGTGTTGGAACACCGGCCGAGTACCTAATGACTGGACCACAGCTGTAGTTGTTCCTCTTTATAAAAGAAAAGGCTCGCAACAAGACTGCAAAAACTATAGAGGCATTAGCCTTCTCAGCATTGTTGGCAAATTGTATGCAAAGGTACTTATTGAAAGAGTTATGGAAGTGAACGACAAGAAAATCTGGGATGTACAAGCGGGATTCCGAAAGGGTATGGGATGCACGGATCAGGTTTTTTCCTTGCGAAGCATAGCCGGAAAATTTTTGGCCAAAGGTCAAAAGGTCTATTGCGCATTCGTGGATTTGGAAAAGGCTTACGATAAAGTGGTGAGGAATGAAATGTGGTCGGTGCTGTCAATGAACGGGGTGGACAGCAGCCTCATTCGAGCTCTGAAATTCCTTTATGAGGATTCTAGAGCTTGTGTGAGGATAAACGGGGCATACACTGACTGGTTTACGATCGATAAAGGTGTTAGACAGGGATGTGTAGCGTCGCCGTGGCTGTTTAACCTCTTCATGGACAGTTGTTTGCAAGATTTAAAACATAGTGACTGCGGATTAAGGATGAATGGGTTACTCGTCAAATGCCTTCTTTATGCTGATGATCAGGTTATACTTGCATCTTCAACGGAGGAGTTGCAGGAGATGGTAACAATCATGCATCGGGCGTTAGAAAGGAAAGGAATGAAAGTGAATGTAAGTAAAACGAAAGTTATGGTTTTTGAAAAGGAGGAATGCGTTACGGCTTGTAATGTTTTGATCGATGGACAGCGAGTGGAACAAGTGAATAAGTTTGTTTACTTAGGTACGTTGTTTACAAGAGATGGTAAGAATGAAGCAGATATTGAAAGGAGAGTTAATGCAGGTAATTGTGTGAATGGAGCTCTGAAGGCGTTTATGAACAGTCAAAACGTGTCCAAAAAGGCACGTTTGGCTGTACATAGAGGTGTGTTAGTGCCTACCCTTATGTATGGTATTGAAAGTTGGGTATGGCAGAAGAGATTTGAAAGTAGAATAAATTCTGTAGAAATGAGAGCACTGAGAAGTATGTGTGGTGTGTCTTTGACCGACAGAGTAAAGAATTGTGTGGTACGAGAGTGGTGTGGGGTAAAAGAAGATGTAGTGACAAGCATTGAGAAAGGCATGTTAAGATGGTTTGGGCACATGGAGAGGATGGATGACGATAGACTGACAAAGAAGATATATCAGGCTAGTGTGAATGGGACAGGACAAAGGGGAAGACCTAGGAGAACGTTCTCTGACCAGATTGGAGACATCCTGAAAAAAGGACAAGTCAGAAGTACCCTTAACAGAAGAGCATGCATGAGAAACTTGATGGGAGTGAGTGAAGCAAGTGAGGTATGTCAGGATCGTTGCAAATGGCGTTCCGTAGTCTCTGCCTACCCCTCCGGGAAACAGGCGTGAGTCTATGTATGTATTTACATGTGCAAATTCATGCAAACGCTCCATACAAGAACTTAAACACTTGTATAACTGTTCAGCAAATCGGTTCAATCAACTTTAATAACCGTTTAGAAGTTCAATAACCCCTAAATTGGTTCTAGTTTCGCTCAGCTCGCATTGTTTTTCCACTGCTGAGAGCAATCAGGTCGTGTGCACACTGCCAGAAACAGTACAGGCACATTTACTAATTGTATTGCTATGTATGTTGTATGTCGTGTGTCTTGTGTGTTATTAAGTGTTTGTAAAGATGACGGAATGGTTTGAGGTGATGACTTGTCACTGGATATGTCATGTGTATGTTGGGAAGGGGGTAAACCATAGTCTAGTACCCATATTGAAAGCTCTGCATAGTGTGCGACTAGATGGTATTATGAGTAATTGTGTATGTGGTAGACTATGATATCGACAGCACTATGGGTCAAACAGAAAGAACGAAACATAAATTTAAATAAAGTATATAAAACTTTAACTTTTTAAGAAATGTATAAGTAGCGGTAAGGCGTTAAATTCATGTCTCTTTTCTGTTACAGGTAATATACTTCAATGCTGAAAATTCAACTATTACTATTCAATCCACCGAGTGGTAAGATTAAACTATTCTGCCATTGGAGAGATCTAGATTGGAGAGCTCGGGTTCGACGTTTTCAACGGACGTTTATATAAAATGCAATTTAACCGTTTCGTCAATACTCCGGTCAGGTTCAATGAGATTTGAACTTACCTAGCCGTCTTCACATGCACGTTCCTGATTTCTTTAAACACAAAATTATCTCCAATTATTATAAAATTTTCTGACTAATCAAAGAAATAGTTCTATGACTACATCGTATCGTATTTTCGGGTCCGGATCGGATTCGGATCGGACGTAGTGCGAAACCGCTCTTGCCGAGCAGAAAATAGGGAAGGATATTTTTTTTAAACCATCATCTACAGGAAATAAATGCTCTCGGTTACAAAATTATTTTTCATCATCATAATCATATCAGCCTAGAGACGTCCACTGCTATATATAGGCCACTCCCAAAGTTCTCTCCACACAGATACCAACCGCTTCTCACGAAATTAACCAGATGAAAGATTTTTTATCATGTGGAAAAACGCAGCTCAATAATCTTGCTCCTTTTTTGCATCAGAACAGACCTGCTCCTTGAACAGACGCATCAGATATGTAGAGTCAATTCAGCAAACAATTAAGAATGGATAACAAACTTACAGCAATTCTCGGAATATAATAGTCGAGGCAGCCCTTTTGTCATTTCATTTGTTCATAAATAGCTTGAACCCTTTTGGTACAGTCGTCTCTATTATTAGAAGTCTTATATTTCGACGCAATTTTCCTATTTGATTCTTTCAAATATTTACAAAAGAACCTCAAGGAAAATACCAATAATAAAAATACAGGTTTACTCTCCTAGAGAAGACCCTACAAAAGTACATGACCTTTTTGCCTTATTGTCGTAAATATTGATTCTTCTCGCAAAAGTTATCATCACCTTTTATCCGACATAATCCAAGTCTCGAATCCATGTTAATTATTAGTAGGAAAGTTTTGACGCAGGGGGATTCACTAACTCGGCATACTTCGTATATCGAGAACTGCCCTTAATTATATAAAAGAGATGAGGTCGATATGTCTGTATGTTTTGTCAGAGTAAACCTTAGGGACTTTCGGATACGGAAAATGGCAGCCGGGTGAAAACATCCTCAGTCGTAACATGGTCTTAGCACAATATCTGATAAAACAAACTTTTGCCATAGCTACGAAAACGTTTTTTTTTTTTTAATACAACTCTACTAGAACTAAATCCTGTGTCGCGGGGGACTTTACAAACATACAACTAACAGACACAATGAACACACAGACTCGAAACAACAATTTATGAATCACACAAAGTGTTGTCTCGTGTGGGGATCGAACCCACAACACACGGCGCAATGTCAAGCGGCGAGGCGGTCGCTTAAACCACTACGCGTACCATGCATTCAAAATTACGATAATGTTAATAATAACAAAGCGAGTTTTGTGGCATTTCAAATAGATTTACTCTCGTCTGTGCCTATCAGTGTATCGTCGTGCAGCGATAGCAGTTATAAAGCTTTGTGCACTTAATCGATTTTAAACTTTCGCGATTTGTATACATCATACGAAATAATTCATGATCACGGAGAGACTCTCCGCGACCACGATCGGTGCAAGACGATCAAAATATCGGAAACAAATAGGTATTTATACCTTAAATAAGTGAAGTTTACGCGATTCATCATCATCATCAGCCTGCCGTAGTCCACTGCTGGATATAGGCCTCTCCAATGGCACGCCACTGAGCCCGATTTTCGGCTCTTCGTGTCCAGCCGCTGCTAGCCACTTTGCGTATATCGTCACTCCATCTAGCCGGAGGGCGTCCTACACTACGTTTGCCAAGGGGCAGTCTCCACTCCAGAACACTGCTACTCCATCGGTTATCGGTCCTGCTACAGATGTGACCAGCCCACTGCCACTTCAACGTGCTAAGATTACGCGATTTAGACCCGCTAAATTACTTTGTACTTTGTGCACTTGGTTTTCGCCTTTCGATACGTACCAAGAAATGGAACAAAGAAAGGGCAGCTGATATAATCAAATATATTTGGAGACGACCGCACCTACGCCTGAACAGTTTATTTCAATTTTAACGTTTCTGTACGATCCCTTGGAAATTTGAGAAAATCTAGTAACATACATGCCAAATTTTACGTTCTAGCGCCTAATACTTTGCGTTGTCTGTCAGTCAGTCAGACACGCATTCATTTTATATACACAGATTGTCAGCTTGAATCAAAGTATACTATGGTTCTAATACTCAAAAATATTCCATAACTACGAAGTATTAGAAAACTTACATTTGTGACTTACAAAAAATTCATATCGACGAATCTAAATGCCAGATTTCTTTGCCACAAATTCCCTTTTGATCCATATCCGGCTCCACCATGCTTAACAATAATAATACGATCCTTATCGTAACTAGAAGGTTTCTTTGATTGTGAGGCTAATGGCTTGTTAAAAATAAAGGCTTGATATAAAAAGGGACCTAATAAGATATGAAATAAGTGGATTGTATTGTAATAAAGTAAAATCAAAATCAAAATCAAAATCATTTATTCATCTAGGCCACTAAGTGACGCTTATGAACGTCAAAATTTAAGTTAATTACTTAATGATTCTACATTTACATTTACTGCCACGTTCGCAATGCAATAGGTAGAACCACGAGAAAGAACGGGCAATAAAACTCATGGCCACTCTTTTCAAACAAATATAATGGTGGTACATTTTATTTTTGTAAGGAGCTGCAACTGTTTCACATTGTAGACATCTACTAGTAAAATTTTTAGTAGCTATTGATATCATACTCAAGCAGTAAATGATGTTCATATGGTAAGCCTCCCAAAGTAAATATGGTGAAACAGGAGCATCCACTTACGTCTTTTTAATGTAGGCAACTCGTGAACATGGTCAGAACTATGGTAGAAGTGAATGAAGCAGAAAGTAACGGTATTATGAAACCAAAGCAATCGACAACCTATTAGTTAGCCCATGACCACGAGTTACCCACATTTTACAAATCCACAAAGTTATAATGAAAGTGTGGAACATGAATGCAAAATATCGTATGAAATGAGAATATCGTAATTAACTACACTATAAAATAAAACTACTAATTATTGACCTAGTCAAAAGCGAAGAACTACTTCCAAGCGCTCCTGTCATCAAAATAATCCTTCAAACTGTAATATGCCTTATTTATAAGATTCTTTTTAACTTCTGCCTGAAACGAACTTAATGGCAAGTCTAAAATATAAGTTGGTAATTTATTGTATATGCGAATACTGAGCCCAATAAAAGAGCTATGCGTTTTGTGCAAACGAAAATACGGAACACATAATTTATGTCTATTTCTAGTATTGATATTGTGTCTGTCACTATTCATTTTATAAGAATTTATGTTTAGTCTTACATGCATAACACTGGCATAAATATATTGTGACGCTACAGTAAGAATACCAATAGTTTTAAATTTTTCTTTGAGTGAGACTCTTGTCTTTAACTGGTAAATAGCCCTAACTGCCCGTTTCTGCAATATAAAAATATTTTGGATATCAGCAGCTCTACCCCATAACAATATGCCATATGACATAACACTATGAAAATAACTAAAATAAACCAATCTAGCCGTATCGACATCGGTCAACCTACGAACCTTCTTAACGGCATAAGCAGCTGAGCTAAGTTTCCCTGAGAGATATGTAACATGCGCACCCCATTGTAACTTCGAATCAAGTGTTAATCCTAGAAATAATGTGGATTCAGTTGTTTCGAGTACATCGTCATTTAAAACTATGTTAGGACCAAGGTTTCTGACATTAGGCAGAGCAAACTTAACACATTTTGTTTTTTTGGCGTTCAGTACTAGATTGTTTACATTAAACCATTTAGTCACTTGAATGAGTGCACTGTTTATTTCGTTAAAGTGTTCCTTATTTCTATCTTCTTTAAATATCAAAGAAGTATCGTCAGCAAACAGTACAACGTCACAAATGTTTCTCAAGTAAAAAGGTAAATCGTTTATGTAAACAAGAAACAAGAAAGGCCCTAGGATGCTGCCCTGTGGCACTCCTAAATCAACAGGTAAGCCACTGGATTTTGAGCCATTTATTTCAACACATTGGATCCTGTCACTTAAGTACGACTTAATGACATCCAATGCTTTAGTCTGGACGCCGTAATGTCTAAGCTTGCACAAGAGCGTTTCATGGCAGACACAATCGAATGCTTTCGAAAGGTCGCAGAACACACCAACAGCATTTTGGGAATTCTCCCAAGCACTGTAGATATGTTTGAGTAACGCTACTCCTGCATCTGTTGTCGAAAGACCCTTGGTAAAACCATATTGCTCACCATGAAGGAGGCTGTTTTGATTAAAATGTCTTAGTAGTTGCTTGAGTATGATCTTTTCAAAAATCTTACTAAAAGCAGGTAGTATCGATATTGGCCTATAATTACTAGGATCAGTCTTATTGCCGGATTTGAACAGAGGTATTATTCTACTATGTTTCATAAGATCTGGAAAACTGCCAGATTTAATACACTTATTGAATAAGTTGCTTAAATAAGGAGCCACTACATCAATTATACTTGTCAAAACCTTAACAGAAATGCCCCAGAGATCACCTGTATTTTTAGACTCTAAAGACTTAAAAGTATTTATAATATCGGTAGAACTAATACAATTAAATTTAAATATTACTTCACATTTTCCTACACTAGACTCTAATAGGTTTCCTGCGACTATAGCTGATGATTTTAATTCTCTAGTAGTAGTAAGTGGTATGCTAGCAAAAAAGTTATTAAATGTGTGTGCGACTTCTTCGTCATTATGAATTAATTTATCA
This sequence comes from Euclidia mi, assembly GCA_944739405.2. Taxonomy (NCBI): domain Eukaryota; kingdom Metazoa; phylum Arthropoda; class Insecta; order Lepidoptera; family Erebidae; genus Euclidia; species Euclidia mi. The sequence continues at coordinate 12,645,284 of OX123207.2, read as the reverse complement.
TTATCAAGAAGACTAAAACTATTACTTCTTAATGTTGTCTTACCTGTTGTTTCATTAATAGCTCGCCAGGTTGCCTTAACTTTATTCGAAGATTGTTTAATTTTATTCCTAACGAATATAGCTTTAGCTGTATTGCACACTCTTTTAAATATTTTAGAATAATTCCTAACATACTCAGAATTGTATTTTTTCATACCATACAACTCATACATTTTTGCTCTGCTTTTGTAAATACCCGCAGTAGCCCACTCATTAAAAGCTCGAGATTCCTTAATTACTTTCTTCTTAGTCTTAAAAGTATTCTGAAACGTTTTATTAACTATATTAAATAAATTGTTAAAATTCTTATTTGGAGAATCTATTTCTATTAAGTCAGGATTCATAGTATTCATTCCAATCAATACTTTATTCCGGAATTCATTAAACTTATGCCTAGGTAATGGCCTAACCAACACTCTCTGTACGATGCTATCATTGTAATATGGAAACCTAGCTAATTGACCACAGTGATCCGAAGTTAATTCAGAAGTAACTACTCTATCTGAAACAATACAATTACTAAATATGTTATCAAGACAGGTGAAAGATGTTGCTGTGATTCTAGTTGGTTCAAGAAATAAATTTTTCAAATTAAATGATCTAAAAAGGTTTAAAAATCTACAAGTCATTATTGAATTTTCAAGAATGTTAACATTAAAATCACCACAAACTATAATCCCTTTCTTATTGCTCCTAATTTTACTAATTGCATCTTCCATAACAGATTCAAACAAATTAAAGTCACTTAATGGAGGACGATATACACATATAATAATATGCTGCTCAAGCTCAATGCATGACAGTTCCACCGTGCGTTCTATAGACAAGCTAGCTATGTCTTTCCGTTCTTTACATGTTAAACTGTTTGAAACAATAATCAATGATCCACCATGAATAGCTTGTTTCCTAGAGAAGGCACTGTGTACTGTGTATTGTGTGTTATTTATGAATTTAATCTGGTATTCTTTAAGCCAGTGTTCCGTAATGCACATAACTTTAATACTATGATTTTCTAAATATAAACCTAATTCTAAATCCTTGCCAGATAGACCTTGTATGTTTTGATGTGCTACAGTCAGTTCAATATGTCTACCCTTTGTCCTGTTCTTAAGTTTAAAGAACTTGTGTCAGTATTCTCAATAGAAGAATTATAAGGATAGGAACTATTTACAGAAACTAAATTCTTGGATACCCTACATGTACCTGTGTCATTTTGTATATTATATGCTAATAATTTAGCAACTTGTCTTTTATAAAATAGTGACAGATACATAGTATCTTTAGTCAATGTAAAATTATTAATAAAATTATTGATGTCAAAAAATAAAATAAAATCCTTATATTGCCATGTCAAATTGTATAACATCAAGTTATGTTCATGAATATGTCTATTCATCATAGTATTTAAACTATAAGCATAAGGCAAAGTCATACTAATAAATTTGCAATCATATGTTCTGTGAAGCGATAACATAACTTCTGTTAAATTAATTATATCTTTTTTAGTCACCATTTGACTATCACCGTATGAGATAGTTATTGTGGACTCCCTATCAAATATTGTTGTATTTAATTTATCAATTAGATGTGAAAAAGAAGACTCTGGATAGCAATAATTAATAATATTGTGTTGTTTCAATTCACAATTTATTAAACTACCTAAGCCTAAACCTAACCTATCAGAGAACATATAAACTTTATTTGTGCCATTCCTACCTAAGGAAGACCTATCTGTTGTATTATTTGCTAAATAATAACTTTTGTCAATATCAAAAATATTCTGAGACTCACAAGTGGGTATGGTTGATTTTATGCTATTTAGGCAAGTATTGGTGTTTGTCAAAGCTTTCACATACTCAAGATTTTGCCTACCTACCTGCGCTATCTCATCATATTTCCTAATATAATCCTGAACCTCATTTTGATATTGGGTGTTCATCCTATCTATTTGAGACTGTAAAGAGGTAATTTGACCTTTGAGATCCCTAGTATGTTGATCATACAGCATTTTACTATTTATCAACTCTGTGTTGTACTTTTCTAAGTCTAATAACAATTCTGAACGCTCAGAAACTAAAACTTTATATTGCTGGGATGTTACTTTATTTTTCTTGTATTGTTTTAGGCTAAAGATTAGTTTCCTAATGTGTTTGTTTAGTTTATTATATTTTCTATGTCGTTTCAGGCCACTTGTGTTTAATTTAAATGGTTTAGTAGATCTGTGACCTAAGCTAGTACCTACAACCTCTGTATAAAGGTTCTGAGTTTTTCTACTGTTTAATTCCTCAACAGTCTGTTCTAGGGATTTAATATTTATAATAGATTGTTCTAAACAGCATTCAAGTTCCCTAATGCGACTCATAGACCATGAATGGCCATCATTACTAGCGGTCAATAAATGTATTTCCTCCTGTAACCTATCTCGCTGGGCCAGTGTGTCCATATACTCGATATGGAGTTCTGCGAGTTGAGCCTTCAGGTTGGAAACCCTATCGTTGACAATCCTAATGTCCTCTTCACAGTCTGCACGCTCCTTCAGTAGGTGTATATTCTCCTCCTGGCACTTCTTTAATTCTATCAAGGTTATTCTCAGCTTGTTCTCTAGATCCTTCGCTGTGGCCTTCCGGGTCATCATAGTGCTCATTGTGGAATGGCTCATAGCCAAGGGTACACCAAACACCTATGGACAGAAAGATAAACAAGATGTCAGAAAAGAGATAAGTCAGTAATGAGTAGGAGTTTATAGATATAGATAAATAAATAAATATATTTATTTAAATAAATATTTATAGCTAGAAGGACAGTAGACAAATAACAGAAAAGGAAAAATATTATTGAAAGTAAAGGTGTTATTCAATTTTTAATTAATTAGGCAAAATATGTAGGTAGTAAATGAAAAATATAATCTTGGCAAATTTACTAATTTGTATCAATTTTTATATTATATTACTTATAAAGATATTATATATAGGGCCCTTGTTAAAGATATAAACACTTAAATAAATGTGAAGTGTAAGTGTAGTAGGTGTTTGTATGGGGCGTTTGTTCAGTCTTCGATTTTGCTTCCACGTCTTGTCAAGCAAAAGGAGACAGAAACTGTGCCAGTGTGTGATGGACGAAGCTCACGTTGGTGTGAGCCGAGTAAATGTGTGATGAAGAGTGTAAGTTAATAAGTAAGATACTCCCCGGGTTTAAGGATGATTTCAAATCCGTCCGTTGACACCTGGTAGTAGATCTGTCCGCCAAAAACTGTTCGTATCGAGGTTTCAAACACCAAACTCAATGTCTTTCACAATTTTATGCACAGTATGATAACATAAATGATATTTAAGCATTTAATATTAATTTAAAATAAAATAAAACTTTTAAAATTACAGAGCTACGTAAATTTACGTCTGACGTTTACAGTGTTGCCAGCGTGTGTGTGTATTTTATTGCTATGCTTTTGAATTATACAATGAGAATTCTATGGCATTCGTTATGCTTGAATTGAACATGGGTAATGAAATTGTTCTAATGAACGAAATTATAAGGAAATGTATCCAAACATTTCCTACATAACGTTTTATGTAGGAAATGTTTGGATACATGTATAGGAGTCCAATGCGGACAACATCGTTATGTTGTCCGCATTGGACTCCTATACAATCTTATAAAGCGTTACCCCGGTTGCATTTAAGACTTATGGTTTGAAACCCGAGGTCTCCTTACTAGTTTAACCAGATATCACAGAATTTTAGCTTCATACAATCGTATAAAGTATAACGCTTTATTCATTTCGATTAATTTATAGTTTATTAAAATAATAAAAGGACAATTAAGTAGTCTGAAATTTCAACAATGGACAGACCGACAGTAAAGGCTTACAATACAACTATAGTCCTGTAGGTACTCAAGTAAGTTGTAGGCTCAAATATTGCAAGAACCATGAAGAACCAAGCGAATATTAAAACGTCACTGGTTGATAGTGCTTTTTTGTCCTATAATTTATTATTTATTTTTAATTTGTAAAAATTAACAACTACTTTAAAAAACAGATATAGATATCAAATCAAATATTTTATAGGATCCCAGGAGACAGCATTCTACATTCAAAAAGGGCTCATTATAATTAAAGTATATTTCTAACGCAATTATTAATTGGTGTTTGAAAAGAGCTCCTATGAGTTTTATTATCCGTTCTTTCTCGTGAGTCTACGCCTTTGGTTCGCAAATGTGGCACTAAATGTAAACGTAGAATCAATGAGTCTAATCTCGCCGTGATATTTATATCACCACCGCAAAAACATCAGCTTTAGGTTTTTTTATGATATTACCTACGCTGATATTCGACGGCATATTTCAAAGCCAAAAATAATAAAGGTGGTTACACAAAGATAAAAATACGTATATGTTTATTATTAAAACCAATAAAAGTAAGCCCAAAGCAGCTCAATTCATGTACAAAATCTACAATTTCTTGGTGAAAGCCACATGTCTTGTAGCTGGCGATCGTTACTATTAAAATCAGGCAGAAGGCGCCTCGACTACACGGAGTACACATCTTGCGCAAATAGAGCTAAGCAGCTCGATGTAATGCCGGCGGCTATGACTGTATATAGTATAAGAGATAGCGTTTCATATTTACTTGACATTTCCTTCAAACCAAATGTAAGATTGACAAGGCAGCGATAGGATAGTGGAGATAGCAAAAGACTGCTTTCAGAGGTTATCAGGACTTAGCCTAATCCGTTAGTTACCGGGCACGCCACGATAGTGGCGGTAAGTCCCGTGGTTGAAGAGTGGTTGGAGAGACGTCACGGCATCCTCACCTTCCGGTTGACTCAAATCCTTACCGGCCATGGTTGTTTTGGCCGGTATTTGTGGAGGATAGGCCGGGAGGAAACGCCCGGATGCCACCATTGTGGCAGTTGCCGCGACCCTGTCGAAGACACGGCGTTGCATACTTTGGCGGATTGCCCAGCCTGGGCATCGCAGCGCCGTGATCTGGTTGCGGCTCTGAATACGGTTGTCCACTCGCTCCTGGCCGTAGTTCTGTCTATGGTCCGGAGTGAGTGGTCCTGGAACGCCGTCGCCTCCTTCTGCGAAGCAGTCATGCTGAGCAAGGAGGCGGCGGAGCGGGAGAGGGAAATACATCGCCCTCTCCCCAACCGTAGGTCCGGGCGTCGGGGACGTCGAACAAGAGACGACCTCCGACCACCCTAAATTTAGTGCCTGCGGACGGTGAGCGCTGGGGCTGCTCCCTGTCCGCCAAAAGGCGGCCCAAGTAGCTTTGTGAGGTGATGGATGCTAGAAGTTTGATGGATGCAAGAAGTTTGATGGATGATTGCGAGATCATATGTAGACGGGGCCCGCCAACACAAACGGCGGGCCAATCCCGGGCGGGGTCGCAAGACAGTATGCTAATCGCGAATCGCGTGACCCCGCCAACATACGGGACCCGTAGGGACACCGCGGTGGGTTTTAGTGGGTATGCCCCGAACGTCTTTAGGGGAGAGCCTCCACATACCTCCTCCGTCAGTCCCAAGCCCAGCCGTTCTAATGGCTGGGTTGGCGGAGTTGAGATGACTCATAAGGAGAGTTTCCCACCGTAGTGAACAAAAAAAAAAAAAAACCCTTAGTTACAGTTGTGATGAAGAGTTTTGAAGGGAGTCAATACCCCTAAATAAACTGGCACTGAACTAAATCATATCGCAAGCGACTTTATTTAGTGAAATAACTTTCACTAAATGCATCTAAACTCCGTTTGAGACTCATACAAAATGTTATCCCGTGTAGGAATGGAACCCAAGACACAACACACAAGCAAGTATATAATAATAGTAAGTCGAAATTTTAAGCCACTACGCCATATGTGCAGTCACTGCTTTAGAAAAGTCCTGATATCTACTTTTTAGACATCTCATTAATTTAAAGTTACTTAAAATTTAATTGAAAAAAAACATTCAGGCATTTAAAAAAAACTGCCTCGTTGGTCTCGCGGCATAAATGTGCGCGTGGGTCTCGGTTTCGATTCCCGGGTCGGGCAAAGTGTTATTGGGTTTTTGCGTTACGAAATTCTCAGTAACAGCACGGAGTCTGGTAATGTACCCGGTACAGCAATGGGCTCGCCCCTTTTACGTGGGACCTAAAGATTCATGGCAAAATGTGAGTGTAATATTACACTTCTGCCTACCCCTTCGGGGATACAGGCGTGAGTCTATAAAAAAGAATTAAAAAAGAAGCTAAGAGAACAGAAATAAGTACTTATGAAAGAAGAACTCAGGAATTGCCAAGTAATTGAAAAATATATTATCGACAATCTTGATTGTGTAATGACATACCCGGCTGGTTGACTTGCAGAAGCAGATTAATGTGAAGGCGCCGTTATATTGAAAACTTCCGAGACTTTTTGACAGAAAGATAGGCATCACCGAAACAAAGAAATAATCACACATTACTTTACCTAGTTAATCATGCCCTTAACCCAAAAATTTAATCTTTTGGATTTACAACTCTTTGACCTTTAGAAATAGTGCTATCTAAAACAGATGAAGTGTTTTTGATGCACAGAGTACAGATACTTATATGATTAATATTTTACAATGCTTGACGAATTTTGAATGAATAATTCGGATACGAATATACCGCCAACATGTCAAATAAACAAACAATGTATGCTTCCCCGTTACAAGCGGAAACCAATAAACATATATACTTTTTGATTTTTTGTAAATATATACATATTAAACATAGAAACACCCAGACCAAGACAAACACCCATGTTCATGCACACAAATGTTTGACTTGAGCGGAAATTGAACCCGCGACCTTCGACGTAGCAGTCGCTTACACTTCCGCTGCGCCAACCGGTCGTCAATTCAATTGTTTAATACCGTTTTTTTCTATTGTTTAGCATTTTTTCTCTGTGTACCTTGTGCAAAGACCATATTAATATTTCAGGGCCTTTAACATTTGTAACATTCAATGTCAAAACTAAGGCAATAAAATACAAATATTAACGCCTTATCTCATACATTGGACCGAATCTCGGAAGCTTTGCGCCACCGTCTGAAATAATAACGTATATCTTTTCAATGCTAAGTTTGAATTTTCAGCAAATTAAGATGTCTCCGCGTTGAGAAGGCACCGAAATGTTTCCATGTTATATTTTCCTTGTCAACTTTTCATTAAAATAACATGTTTTTACCGAGCTTTGAAGGAAGTTGGTAACTTTGGATAATTTACTGTGAAAGTGTTGAAGAGTGCTGCCATTGTTGATGGAGCTGAGCAACTATGAGACAACTTTACTATGACAATGTTTCAGTAGGCTCTGTAGGAGCGGTTTAACTGACTAATATTAGTGTGGATTTGAAGAAATAAGACAATTTATTTTGATACCATTACACTGTTACTTATGCGTTAAGGTAATTTGATATTTATAATTTAAATCTACGTATTATATAATAGAGAACGACTTCTCAACGTCAGACTCTTATTTTAGAGTTCTTGCGTTTGCGAGGCTCTGATAGCTATGTCTCACAAGTCCCATTTATACCCTGAACCACTTACAGTATTATTAAAAGAAACAATTTTGAAAGCAAATATAGAATTTGTGCTAAAAAAACTAATTTTGTGCAGCAATTCCAGTACTTAAATCCAAAAAGATAAAAAGTTTAGTCAAACAGCTTATCGACCCTTACACATAAAAAGCAATTCACACGTTCTCTAATTAAAAATTGTAACCATATCACAGAAAGAAAAAACAAATCAACTAACACTTAAGCGAAGCGCCCGAAACCAATTCGGTTCACTCCACAAGATTCGGTAAACAAAACTAAACAGCTCTTCTGTTCTACATTAATAGGGGCGTTAACTGACACCGGGGATAATTGCAACCTTTTACTGGAACCGGTGGTCAGGCAGTTCCCTTAACCGACTATAAACCATTACCACAGTCACATTTCACACCCAATTTATCGTGACAATCAACACAATACCAAAAACTTGCCAACCAAAATCCCAAAATCGTGTCCAAAATCGCACTACATTAGAAGCAATGCAGATTGTACCAACTGATTGGGAGAAAACAAAACAAGGGTAGGAGCTACCCTCCCTAATGTAACAGAACCCAACAATAAACCCCAACAGTATTCAGAACTTTGTCGCTGTTACTCCAATATTATTTTAGGCCACGTTTAATTCTATGTAATTGTGACTCAGAATGGACAAAGGTTACGCTTAATTAGGCGCATACCTCGAGTGTAGCACAAATTGTTGATAGCGAAATTTCCAAGCCCAAAGACCGTTTTGTTTTTAAATAGAAATTTTAGACAAGAGATTGTTTCATGGCTGAAGTGCCTTAAGATATTAAATCAGTGTTTTGGGGGTACAATGGCTAAAATTGAGACTGTGGAATGTTCGAGAATTGTCAAATTGGAAGGGAAATTGATGCGCGGAATTTGGATTAAGAATTAAATGATCAATGGTTTTTGTTCTTGTCAAAGTCAAAAGTAGATAAAAGATGTTACGGATAAAAAATCGGGCCACTCAAGTGTAGCCCAAGAGCTTTAATCTTTTCAATTTGTCAAAATAAATGATTGTTTAAAGATTATTCGTGTCTATTAATTTGTAAGCACTCAAGCGGAATGTCATTTTTAGGGTTCCGTACCTCGAAAGGAAAAAACGGAACCCTTATAGGATCACTTTGTTGTCCGTCCGTCTGTCAAGACCCTTTTTCTCAGGAATGCATGGAGGTATCAATCTGAAATTTATACTAAATATTCGAATCTATGGTTTCATAGAGCTGTAAAAAAATCAAACTTCTAATGCAACGCAAACAAAAGATACAGCTGTATATGCTGCAAATTGCAGCATATTTTCAAACTCGCATTGAAATCAAAACCTACAGGGTACTTCCCGTGAACTCAGAATCTTGAAATTTGGTACGAAGCAACGTCTTATATCACTTATAAAGGAAAAATTGCGAAAACCGTAAATTTTTTGTTACAGCATATAAAAAAATATTTTTAATAAATTTAAAGTTACTACGCCTTTCTCTTGAACGCGTGGAGGTATTAAATTGAAATTCATATCAAATACTCAGGTATATAACACCGTAAGGCTGCAACAAAATCAAGCTTCTATGTCAACGCAATCAAAAGAAAGAGCAATATAAGCATATTTTCAAACTCGCGCCTACTCGCAAGAGAATCAAAACCTACAGGGTACTTCCCGTGAACTCAAAATCTTGAAATTTGGTACGAAGCAACGTCTTATATCACTTATAAAGGAAAAATTGCGAAAACCGTTAATTTTTAGTTACAGCATATCAAAAAATATTTTTAATAAATTTAAAGTTACTACGCCTTTCTCTTGAACGCCTGGAGGTATTAAATTGAAATTCATATCAAATACTCAAGTATATAACACCGTAAGGCTGCAACAAAATCAAGCTTTTATGTCAACGCAATCAAAAGAAAGAGCAATATAAGCATATTTTCAAACTCGCGCCTACTCGCAAGTGAATCAAAACCTACAGGGTACTTCCCGTGAACTCAAAATCTTGAAATTTGGTACGAAGCAACGTCTTATATCTTAATATATAAAATCCTTGCGTTACTGACTGACTGACAGACACGCTACAGCCAAAACTATTGGGCACAGGAAGCTGAAATTTGGCATGTATGTTCCTTGGGGACTGTAGGGGTGCACTAAGAAGGGATTTCCCGAAATTCCCACGGGATCGGCCAAAACGGGTAAATTAAAAAAAAATGCAGGCGTAGCTGCTGGCGTCGTCTAGTCACTTATAAAGGAAAAATTGCGAAAACCGTAATTTTTTAGTTACAGCATATCAAAAAATATTTTTAATAAATTTAAAGTTACTACGCCTTTCTCTTGAACGCCTGGAGGTATTAAATTGAAATTCATATCAAATACTCAAGTATATAACACCGTAAGGCTGCAACAAAATCAAGCTTTTATGTCAACGCAATCAAAAGAAAGAGCAATATAAGCATATTTTCAAACTCGCGCCTACTCGCAAGTGAATCAAAACCTACAGGGTACTTCCCGTGAACTCAAAATCTTGAAATTTGGTACGAAGTAACGTCTTATATCACATATGAAGGAAAAATTGCGAAAACCGTAAATTTTTGGTTACAGCATATAAAAAAATATTTTTAATAAATTTAAAGTTACTACCCCTTTCTCTTGAACGCGTGGAGATATTAAATTGAAATTCATATCAAATACTCAGGTATATAACACCGTTAGGCTGCTTCTATGTCAACGCAATCAAAAGAAAGAGCAATATAAGCATATTTTCAAACTCACGACTACTCGCACGGGAATCAAAACCTACAGGGTTCTTTCCGTGAACTCAAAATCTTGAAATTTGGTACGAAGCAACGTCTTATATCACTTATAAAGGAAATATTGCGAAAACTGTAATTTTTTAGTTACAGCATATCAAAAAATATTTTTAATTAATTTAAAGTTACTACCCCTTTCTCTTGAACGCGTAGAGGTATTAAATTGAAATTCATATCAAATACTCAGGTATATAACACCTGTAAGAATATCAAACTTCTATGTCTACGCAATCAAAAGAAAGAGCGACTACTCACAAGGGAATCAAAACCTACAGGGTACTAAACTTCCCGTGAACTCAAAATCTTGAAATTTGGTACGAAGCAACGTTTTATAGCCGAGATATAGGATGCGGAAGGCTGAGGACCGTGTGCTGTGGTGCGTGTTGGGAGAGGCCTATGTCCAGCAGTGGACTGCGATAGGCTGATTGAGATTGAGATTTCAAATAATTACGTAGTCTTCAAACCTTTTTGCTAATTATTCTGTACTTTATAAGTATTTTTGTAACAGATTTCTAATGGTCACTAAAAACTTTGTAAATCAATAACTTTGATAAAAAATCTTATCATCATTCATCAGCAGACTTTTGCAAGGCTGCTGCAAGGCTGGTATTTAAGTTATATTATAAAATAAGCGATATATGTTAATATAAAGTAAAGGATGACTGATTACAAACGACAAAGACCCCTTTTTCTTTAATTAATGCTCCTCCAGCTTTCCATACTGTAATGTTATGGATTTCATTTGGCAATAAAAATACCATAACTATGACTGGTGAACTTTTACTTATATACCTACAGGTGTGTACGGAACCCTCGGTGCGCGAGTCCGACTCGCACTTGACCGGTTTTTTATATAGTATTGAATGTATGCTTTTCACATATTAAATTTTTAGCTAAGTTTAAAGCTAAATTTAATAGATTTTATACATAAATAATTATACGTAAAGCGGCGATAGCCCAGTGGTGTGCGTAACGGACTACCGAGACGATGATCTCGGGTTCAAACCCCAGATACCCCGGGCACACACCTCTGACTTTTCGAAGTTACATGTGTATTAAAAATGTTAATTATGGCTCGCTTAATATTGTGCCCGGTAGATGGCAATTGGCTCGCCCCCTATTACATTGGGACCTAAACATAACTGGCGAAATGTGGGTGTGTAATACACCGCTTAGGCAGAGGAACATAACTTCAGGCCTTTTATCCCCGAAGGTGTAGAATTCGGGGATAAAAAGCGTGAAGCTATGTTATGTAATTATGCGTAAAGATGACGCAGGAAGATTCTCTAATTTACAATTTTTAGGGTTCCGTACCTCAAGGTAAAAAAAGGAACCCTTATAAGATCACTTTCTTGTCCGTCTGTCTGTCTGTCTGTCCGTCTGTCTGTCTGTCTGTCTGTCCGTGTGTCACCACCGATTTTCTCAGGAACGGGTAGACCTAGCAATTTATACCAGATACTGAGGTCTATGGTTGCTATTAGGTGTATGAAAATCAGGGTCCTGGGTTAACCCAATAAAAAGATATGGTCAAAATCAAATTTTTGCGAAAACTTGTAAGTACCAAAATTAACCTTAATTTTCAACTTTTTTCGGAATTCTTCCTTTACTTGTGCTGTAAGACCTTGGTTTTGACCAAAATTGACAATTCTATGTCAACCGTAAGTACCCTATAGGTTTTGGGTCGAAAACCTATATGGTAGTTCCCGTTGAACTAGAATCACGAAATTTGGCCGAAAGCAGGGTCTTACAGCACAAATAAAGGAAAAATTACAAAAAATAAAAAAAAGTGGAAAATTTAAGGATGTCCTCATACATACATAGTAGACTCCATTTAAGATAGTCCTCTAATTTGTATGGGCACTCATACAGATTTAGAGGACTAGCGTAATTCCCCCCCCGTGGGATCTCCACCTTGTCGTGGTGGGGGGGCTTAGTAACCGTGGATTGGTGACCCGCGGTGAAGCTAAGAGGGATCCAGGAGGGGACGCTCCGCGTGGGCTTGACGGAGGCCTGCGCTGGATGCGTCCAAAGGGGCGGGTGCGAGGGACAGTTCTTCTGTCCCTCGCAGTCGGGTGCGGTCGCGGGAGGAGAGGCGTGTCGGTGTTGCGTTGCCGCGCGCCCTATCTCCCGCGACCAAATGGAGGCGCACCATCGTTGCGTCGCGGTGGGGCCGCAGAGGAAGAGGAGATGCGGTGTTGCGTTGCCGTCCTCCCTATCCTCTGCGGCCGCTGAGTGTTTTGGCGGCGGAGCCCAACACCTTCATCCGCCGCCAAGGGGGTTTTGTTCGGGGCCCGCCTGACCATCTGGCGGGCCAATACCCGTCGGGGGGTAGCGACGAATGCTTATGCGAATCCCCACCCTCCGACACACGGGTACATGAGGAATACGGGTTGGTTTTTAGTCAGTAAGAGTCTGACAGTCCCCTTCGTCCTTCCCCCGGGGCGGAGGGACTCCATGAGGATTTTCCAACCCGATACCAAAAAAAAAAAAAAAAGGACTAGCGTAATTCAACCTCAAATAAGGTAAAATGCGTACGGAACCCTCGGTGCGCGGGTCAGACTCGCACTTGCCCGAATTTTTTTTTTAGAATAATAGGTAGGCTTTAGTAAGCTATTTTACGTTGTTATTACAGGGTACTCATAATATCAGACAAAACGATCGTTTTTATTCTTAAAATTCTTAAGTTTATAATATGAAATGAAACTGGCATAATTATGTTTATCTGTATCAATATCTTACCAGTATCTGAAATAATATATTTTGTCTGTATTATGACGTCAGTCCCATGATGTCTCGTTTAATCTAATATTCTGAGACACACTCAAATTTACATGAAATTAAATAACATTGTTTTTGAAATAATAATTATATAAAAATAGCTAGCAGGCTTCAATTAATGACATTATTTTGGTTGTGTGGGAGTGTATAAAACATGTCTGCAATATCTTGGTACTATGAAATTATAACTAACGCCTTTAGCTATGCAACGAAGAAGTGTTGAAGAAGACATTTTCGATATGCGGCATCGGGATATATACCATTCATAGAGATACGCTGCAACGGATGCTGTAGATGGAAACTGTAGGGCAAGTCCCATTCAATTCATAATATTGAAGAAGCTGAAACAAAAGAAAAGAGTGGCACCGGTAAAAATTAAAATAAAGATAACAATCTAGAATTTGCCAGAACATACGATAGCAATACGAATTCTATTAAATAATAATTTCAGTTCAGATTCCAAACAAAAATTTTAAAATTCTCACAACAATACCGCCGCCAGACGTGTGAAACTCACAATACCTTACAACCCAATAAACCGTAAATTCAAAAGAGAAGACATTCAAAACAAACCCTCACAAACCCTCAATACACGCAATATAATAAACACTATATAATAAACACTTAAAATAAAAGTGACAATCAAAAAACTAAAACCATTGACGCAGTTAATTCAATTGAAAACCCAACGAGGACTCAAACGTATATTCCTCTACAGTTTCAAATAGAGATATATTAAAACTGCCTTTGTTTCAGTAAATCATAACTTGGTTGACAATCGAATTGATGAAAACAATCGTGTCAGACCATTGTCCGAGGCACAATGCGCTGAGTAAACTACAATGATCGCTAAAAACGGAGGAAAACGTCTAAATGCATTTCATTTCTCCCCCTTTCCTATATCCTGTGGGAGGGGGTATCCGTTTAGCCTTCACGTTTACCGTCGGTTGAGAAATAGCGCTTTTACGAGTATTCGGAGTGGATTCGCGCGTGCTGGCGACAAAAGCAGGCAATTTTGGAACGCGACACAACAATAATAACACGTCTATGACGTCACGCGACAAGTCGTGCTGCGCTGCAGGTTCTCTGTAATGGTTTAATTGTCATCCAAGACGATATTATTATTATGAATTTTGGCAATTTAGGGCCGTTAAAAAAATATTTTTTTTGACATTTAAGAAAGAGACTGCCTCCGTGGTCCAGTGGATAGCGTATGCAACTGCTGATCGGAGGTCCCGGTTCGATTCCCGGGTCGGGCAAAATTGTTACTCGGTTATTCCGAATACTCAGTAGCAGCCCGGAGTCTGGTGATGTGCCCGGTAACGGCAATAGGCTCGTCTATTACGTGGGACCTAAAAATTCATGGCGAAATGTGTGTGTGATATTTACACCTCTGCCTAACCCTTCGGGGATACAGGCGTGAGACTATAAATAAAAAAATAAAAATAAATAAATTTAAGAAAGAGACAAATATCACCTGTCTGCCGTGACCAGGACTTCTGTAAGGAAGTCGAAACGGTGGCTAGTAAAAATTGTTTCTAGATCATTAGGTTTAAAGGACCATGGGCAAAAATGTATGAAGCCTGGGCTCACCCACCAACAGAGATGAGACCACTTAGAATATACTTGTAAAGCACTAAATATAAAGATATAAACTCATTTTGCGAAGAATCCATGGGGTTATTTTGCTATAAATATTTTTCTCCTACCATAAATAAACTATAATCCTGCAAAATAATGCTGTTATGGCATTGTAGTTTTTATTGTTTCACATTTTTAACTAGTTTTAATTCTATGTGCAAATAATACATAAAAAATAAAACAGCTGCTAACAGTTAAAATATTTTTATTATCATTTCAATCAATATCAATAATAATATCGTTTAGGTGACCTGCCGGTGGATTAAATTGTATGTGCCGAGAAGATACACGAAAACACACAGATAACATACATACATACATGCATAGACTCACGCCTGTTGCCCGGAGGGGTAGGCAGAGACTACGGAACGCCATTTGCAACGATCCTGACATATCTCCTTGCTTCATTCACTCCCATCAGATTCCTCATGCATGCTCTTCGGTTAAAGGTATTTCTAACCTGTCCTGTTTTTAGGACACACAGCTGATAACACCGTGAGAATCACGAGTCGACTGACTGAGAGCAGACGGGCGCCCGAGCAGGCGTCCGAGAGGTGTGGGAGGGATGGAATGTGTTGTAAATCACACGGGCGCAAGCGCATCTATTGTTTACCATTATTTTAAACAGTGGCGTAGGAAGTGAGAGGGGGCGGCGGGGGCGGTCCGCCCGGATGTCACGATACGATTCGGGGACAGTTAGCCCGTAATTGTTAGGTATCGACTAAAACAAAAAAAGAAATAGGTCGACGGCCAACTTCCGCTCCGGGTGCCACCCAAGCTAGCTACGCCACTGATTTTAAAGTATGAATATATTGTTACTATATCAGTTTTATGACTAACAATTGTATTTTTCTACATATTCTATTTAAGTGCATATCTTTTTTCTGCAATGTAATTGAAGGTGGTGCCGGTAATAACAATTTTAGTACGAACAAAATCCTTTACAATGGCATATGCCATAACTCTGTTGGACACTGCGGCCAATTTGACGCATGGTCCTTTAATCTCAGTCAAACTATATATTGCGATAAAATTTGTAAACTGTAGTTTAATTAAATTCAAGGTGTAATATTCGTGTTAATCTAAGAAGATATTAATTTAGGGCTGATTGCTCTGTAGCGACTACATATCTGCACGTATCGACTGTATAGTTTCACGTAGGTAGATTAAGAATCTCAATCGTTAAATAAAAGTTATTTTACCATTTAACTGTAACCTGGCTTAATGTGGCAGTATAACGGTTGATTTACTTTATTCAAGTAATAGTTATTTTGAATTTGGAGTCGTTTTGTTTTGTCTTAAGAATGATTTATGTCTGTATCAGCAACGTAAAATTAATTAAACATGGTTATCTGATACTGACTGGAAAACATTTCGATTTCTTTAGGAATCTTAAAACTATACAGTTTAAGATTATTTAGTTGTGTTTATCTGTAGGGTTCTGTAATCAGGTTGTGCCAGAAATTACCGCAGGCTTCAGTAAGATTGACTGACACTAAGATTGCAGAAGCACTCATCAGAATTACTGGCAACAGAGACAGGTTTTTGAGTGGCGTAAGTGTCATTTGCGGTTCGCCACATAATTCTCGGCGTGGAACATGACTTTTACTACAGAATTCAATATTCGAACTACAGATAGACCTGTAGATTTTAGATTCATTTTTGACATAAGCTCCATACAAAATAATTATGTCAAACACGAATAAAAAATCTACAGATCTATCTATAGTTCGAATATTGAAAATGGCCGTTATACTATAGGCAAAAATGCAAAGCGCATTGAGTCGCGTATCATAGAAAATACTCTTAGGTTTTCCACAAGAGACCCAGTTGTTATGAAAATGAGAGATTCGTCTCCATGGCTATGCAAGGCTACGTATTTTGTCTAAGAAGGGCCCAAAGGAAGGCAAGAATACGTGCCAGCTTAATTACTTGAAAATTTTGGCACATGTTAGAATCTATGTAAGCATATTATCAAAGCAAGTAAATTAAGTAATAAGATACTAATTACGGTAGAATGTTTTAGTTTCGAAATTTTGTTATAATTTAGACATTAATTTAATACTAGAAGGTATCGTCTACAAGCTTAAAATTATAAATATAATCTTGAGCTTGTAGACGATACCTATGTATAATTATACAATATGCTGTAATTTTAGCGAAACTATTTTAATTACCAGCTTTTAATGGCAACTTTTATTGTATTTGAAATTGATAATTACTGACAGGCTTCAAAGTTCTTCGAAAGTCTTGCCCAAACCGGGATTCAACGTCTGTTACAGTTATTTATACTTTATTGTACAGCAATATAAAGATTAGGTAAGTTTAAGGCCATGACGAGTTTAGCGATCTCTACTAGGCAACATTTGACTAGGAAGAAGATAGTAGTTGTTGTGTTTGTTTTTTCCAAATCTTTATTTATCATTTACATAATATCATAAACTCCCTACTCCGCCCCACCGCGTCCTTTCTGTCAATATGAACGTAATAAACTCAGAACCTCCAGAACGATTTTTGTATGATTTTCATCAATAGATACGGTGATTCTAAAGAAAGGTTTGGGTGTATAATTCACGTGAGCGTAGTCTAATAGGTTAGACGATAAGGACAAAATTTATGAAATACTAGATGAGCCCGCGGTTGCACCCGTGTTATTTAGGGCTACTACTCCGCTCCCGTGGCTTATAGCGTAATGATATATAGCCTATAGCCTTCCTCGATAAATGGGCTATCGAACACTGAACGAATTTTACAAATTGGACCAGTAGTGCCTAAGATTAGCTTGTTCAAACAAACAAACAAAAAAACCTCTTCAGCTTTATATATTAGTACTCGAGGACGCCAGCAGCTACGCCTGCATTTTTTTAAATTTACCCGTTTTGGCCGATCCCTTGGAAATTTCGAGAAATCCTTTCTTAGTGCACCCCTACGGTCCCCAAGGAACATACATGCCAAATTTCAGCTTCCTGCGACCGATAGTTTCGGCTGTAGCGTGTCTGTCAGTCAGTCAGTAACGCAAGGATTTTATATATTAAGATTAGATATGCACGTTGTATCTTAATAATGAAATCGGCTTTAGTAATAATTTTAGTTGCTAAGAGTGCCGAAGGTCTCCTACTCCCTCATCCCGCTCCTATTGCTTCCCCCCCCAGGCACACTGCGTCTTGTCTGGATGTAATTTGAGTTCGTGATGTCTATTAATTCTATATGTCATAATGTCTATTCATTAAAATACCTCGGCAAAAATACACATCACGAAAATTTAATTACTTTACTTAGTTAAGTTTAGGTAAATCATTTTTAGAAATAATGGCAAGAAGCGATTCCTAGTTAAAAGTTTTTTATAAAGCCTTTTTAAAAATGTTATATTGTTTATCTGTATTTAAACTTTCCCATCCGGTATCCCTTTCAAATAAATCATCCTATAGAAAAAACCTATGTCAGTAATTCGTATTTTAATTGTTAATAAAGCTTTTATACGATATTCTGTTCAATAAGGTAAACTAACAATAGTTTTACTTGTAACTTTTACTAATAATAACCGCAGAGCAGCTTTTTGAACCTTTTTTGGCTGGTCAGAGTGGATTTCTATGAGTGCCCGCGGGACTTGAGAGTCCCGCGGGCACTCTTAGATATCCACTCTGACCAACCAACTCTGGCTTGCCTTAGTCGGCCGGCCAGAGGGAAGCTGCAAGAGCTATTAGCTCTGGGGTGGAAGTATCAGTCCCAAGGGCGTAACTACGGGGAAACCCGCTCCGGGTCTGCGTTGTCACGAGGCCCTCGATGGCGAAACCGGTGCCGCTCCGCTCGACACCCCTAGCCGCTTGCACCGCTGTTGCCCTCTGGCTGTCTTTATGGCAGACTTTGTTTACCTTCATGGCTATTAAGAGAGAGCCCATCTAGTGAGTTGGCGCGTCACCGCCTGTCCCTATTCGACGTACTATGAGAGTACTTAGGGCTGACGCCGAATTTTCATCCACAGTTTTCATCAAAACAATCCATTTAAAACCCATCCCAATAGCCCAGAGTAATCCGTGACTGCATTTAGTAGTGCAGTTATGGAGACGCCTCAGTACCTACTGCCCCATCACATTCTAGATTAAAACTGTCAAAGGGCCTTTGTGCGTTGGACCTACATAATATGTCTGCGTGTACGCCTGCCAAAGGGCCGGGTATTATTCTAACAAATTAGAATAATACTCGTGAAATAAAAGAGAAAAAAAAAGTTTTACTTGTAACTTTCCTTAAATTTATGTTATACTAGACTTAGTCCACGGCTTCGCCCGCGTGTGATGTTATCACTTCTAGCGAAGAACTTAACAAAAATCCTCTCTAAGTGCTCCCTTACACTCCTCAAAGAAATCTACAAATTTCAGCCCCTACACTCTGTTGTTTTGGCTGTATGTTGTCTGTCAGTCAGACAAAAACGGAAGAATTTTATATATATTGATTTTATATAATCATCCTGTGTCCAATACGAGGACCTCCGTCGTCTTTGTTTTCGTCTCGTCTGTGTCCGCCCTGGACACAGAAGTGTGAGAACGAATTCATGTAAAATGTAAGTACACACTGAATTTTATGAGCCCTTGACGTAGCACGGTCCCTCAACGTCACGGGTACGACGGCACATTTATATGTGTGAATAGATCTTAACTTTCTAATTAATAATATTAATGAGAAATTAAAGATCATTTGTAGAATATAGATCATTTGTAGAATATAGGAATCTGATAAGCTTTCGATAAATCAAACAAAACATTTTTAATAAAACTCTGGACAGATTCCGTATTTATACCAAAAATGATGAAAAAGTAGAGCAAGTAAAAGAATTTGTATATTTTGATAGCGTGTTTACAAGAGACGAAAGATGTGAAGAAGATATTGAAAGGAGAGTGACTGCGGGAAATCGTGTATATGTAGCACTGTATGCTTCTATGAATGGCCAGACTGTACCAAAAGAGGCGTAATTGGCGGTGCATAATGGAGTGCTTCTCCCCACGTTGATGTGTGGAAGTGAGAGTTGGGTATGGCAGAAAAAGCGTGAAAGTAGAATTAATGCAGTTGAGATGCGATCACTGTGTAGTATGTGTGGTGTGGGACTGATTGATAGAATTCCGAATGTAACTATACAAGAAAACAGTGGTCTGAAAGAAGATTTCGTGACAAGGATTGAGAGGAGTAGGTACATAATCATTTTCAATAACTAGTAAAAGCCGAATTTAGGTACTTTTTTACTTATTTCTGCGGCAAACTAATACTTTGTGTTCTCGTACTATTAAATTAATGAATTTCTCAGATTTTTTTAGCTTATATTTCAAATATTATTAGCTGGTTAGGTTCTATTAACGATAAGTAATAAGATGGCTTTCGCTCCAAAACCAATTAAAAATCAGCGTATATAGGTAGTTAGGTACCACACAGTAAAGCACACAAGATTAACATCAGAATTCCAACAGTCCCTAATCACTAATTGATTGGTCGCACCTACCCAGATCCCATTCTCAAAAAGAATAATCAAATTTCGTTACAAATACAGAATACACACATCAGCGGCACAAATCAATTTAACACAATCACTGTACATGAATAGAAAATATAGTAACAAAATTAATTTACTCGGATCCCCCGTCCGAATCGCTTCGTATCCCGGCTTGTTCCGTCCCCCCTCCGTTCATTTTCCTATTATTTCACAGTAAGAAAGCAGGCCTTTGTGTCGTTTCGATTGAAAGGGCACAAAGCCGCATCTACGTTGTTTGCTTTGAACGAGTTTTTGGTTTGATTTCGGGAAACGTGTGAAATGAGACGGTTGTGCGAATTTTTTTATGGGTGCTCGTTGTAATGTAGGTATGTATTTTTGTTAAAGTTTTGTATTTAATCGTTTAGGTCGCAATGTGCCAATTATAAACGTACATTTGTAAACTAAATTAATTAATGAGTTTACATTTAGTGCCTCGTTCGAAAAGAAAGTGCGTAGAAACACTAGAAAGAATGGACAAAAACGTACAAGGTTAGGCAGGAATGGTGAAGCCCTAGCTTTGAAAACGTTAACAAATCTAGTCTTAAGTAAGTCTTCCAATGTATTAGATCGCCAATGGTTTAACTTTTCGTGTCTCGTGTCTAGTTATTAGTGTTTGGATTAGTTTAGTAAATGAGCAACTCCAAGTACGCTACAGGAATAATTATAAGCAAATGGATTATGTCCCCAGTACCAAAAATAGGTGATAGTTTGTTATTAGTGTATGGAATATACATAATTAGAACTTTAATCAATGTGCTTTAAATGCTTATAATTTATGCTTATTAAATCGTTGATTTTTATAACCATAAGTCCAAGATTTATGAATTCCATCATTAATTGTATAGCATACACATTAGAAAGTCTATTTTTATATTTTGTGTACTAAACATATTACAAATATCTAAGGAAAATGTAAAACGCGAATGCATGTAGGATAAACACGTTTTGATCACCATTGAACAAATTTGCAAGGTGGAGTAGTGCCTAATTGTGTTATTGTTTTCCTTCCATTTGAAGATTAATCCCAGAATGCTTAACGTGTGCTAACATAATTCACAGTCTTTATAGTGTTTGTTATTTATAATATAAAGGGGACCATATGTGGTTTAATTTGCTAGTTTCTCCTCCTTTCACGTCAAATAGGGTTTCATGAAATGTTGCAATAGTGGAACACCTTATGCCTATATCAACATTGACACCCACGCGAGTAACATCTAGTAAATAAATAAACACATAAAACCATTGTGAACACGTTACTTTTCGTCACATTCATGCATTATTCCACACAAATAGCTCGTGTGGGACTTATCGCGCGTCGCGGGCAGCGGCGCGGAATTCCGTCACCGACGGGTTTCACGGCGCCTGTCTTTTCACAACACGTTGTGATTATTTGTAACGTCGAAACTTTGACGAAGCGGTGTCGAACTTACGTGACGAGTGTTTTGTTAGTAGCTACAGTGTAAAAATTGACGATATTGACGACCGGTGTGTGAAGCAGGATTGTAAGCGACAGCTATACCAACTGCTGTACTCAAGTCAAACATTTGTGTGCGTGAACATGGATGTTTGTCTTGGTCTGGGTGTTTCTATATTGTATAATATGTATGTATTTAAAAAAAAAGGATACATGTTTGGTTATCCATTGTCTAGTACCTACTCATAGTTCAAGCAAATATTTTATTGTTTATAAATTGTATGTCAGATATTATTGCCATCTAGTTGGTGATACATATTTATGCTTTTAGGGCGGAATCAATGCAAATTACAGAAATATAAAACGTTACATATATTTGCTCTCCATAAGTGATCATAACATTTTGCCACCTGTCACATCACATATTTATGCTTCGACATTTTCATCACATAATTTTGATGCCATTTCATTATGCTGCCTGGTAATATCAGATATTTTTGCTGCGTACGTGCAGACAGATATTATTGAACTCATTCTTGGGTCAGATATTTTTGCTAATCTGCCCATAGTAATATATTTATGCTCGTGACTGTACAAAACCTTTGATGCCGCATTATCAAAGTGCCGATGGTTAAAACATAACTATGCATGCACTCAGTTTGATTTTAATGGATATTTTTTTATTCGCTATGTAGGTATGTTTATGGTACCTATTAGTCGTAATGCGCATAGGTCCAGTTTTTCATATTCTTTGATACAGTTTTTTGCGTCTCATAGAATTCCTAAGCGTACCTATACACCGAACTGTTACACCTAACTACTCCGTGAAATAGCGCTAAGTCCTAGCTGCAAGACTTAAGAGTCTTGCAGGCTTAGTCTTGTTCTTGCTCAAGTCTTGCACGATCAGTCTTGGTCTTGGTCTTGCTAAAAATACGCGGTCTTGTTCTTGGTCTTGGTCTTGCAAAAACGCAAGAACAAGACCAAGACTGCAAGACCAAGACTGAATTTGGGCAACACTAGTTCAAAGTCATCGGTCCAGCTTCTTATCTCGTCGACAAGAATAGTTAGGTCATGTTGAAGACCTTCGGCAGTCTATAAACTCCAACACTAAAATAGAAACACACTCATACGAAATTAAATCATCATCCTCCTAGCGTTATCCCAGTTTCAACCCGGGGTCCGCTTTCTAGTCTAACCGGATTTGGCTGAATATTAGCTTTCCACGGAGCGACTGCCTGTCTGACTTCTGCAACCCGAAGGGATAGCGATATTCCACGCTGTAGACTAGTGTCAGTCTATTTTAAAGGTACTGACGCCCTATAATGACTGTCAAAGATCTTCATGACAGCCAGGACCGACGGTTTAACGTGCTCTCCGAGGCACGGGACAAGCGATAATTAACAATTCAATACGCACATAACTCCGAAAAGTCAGTGGTGCGTGCCGTGGATTCGAACCCGATACCCTCTGCATGGCAGTCCGTTGGTAGGTCCACTACGCTATCGCTGGGTACGAAATCATTCAAATTAAAAAATAATAATTTAAAAATATAGTTCCAAGGTATAATCTTGGTCTCTATTGATTCTGTAAAAAATATAATGTTTTTGAGAAATACTGGTCTCTCTAAATCCAGTATAAATTTAAAATAATAAATTGTTGCTATAAGATATTTTACTTCTATTGTGCTATTTAGTCCTTGCTTTGTAATAGTGCTTAGTGACCTTATCATAATATGTCATATAAATGTCAGAATATTTTTGTATTAATTTTATTAATTAACGCACATCAAGGCAACGGAGCGGAATTCCGTCACAGATGGGTTTCACAGCACATGTCTTGTCATCTCATGCTGCAATCATTTGAACGTCAAACTTGGTAACACCGCTTGTCAAGCAACGTAAGGAGTTTTATAAAATACTAGCGGTCTGCCGCGGCTTCGCACGGGTCGACATTTACTTTTTAAATATCTATTTAATGTTTTCTAGAAATAAATAAAGCCTATGTTATTCAGGGATAACGCCGCTTTACAATGGTGAAAGAATTTTTAACACAACACGACAGTGCATATGCACTGATGAAGTGGGAATATAAAGCCCTTAATCCGATAGTATAAGGCTTTGTTTATGATATCATCATATTATCAGTCTAGAGACGTCCACTGCTGGTCATAAGGCCTCTACCAAGATTCTCCACACAGACCGATTTTGAGCCGCCAGTATCCAACTAGTTCATAATATAGTTGATTGAAATGTTCTGAGTTCATTAGTCGAAAAATTTAATTTTGGATCATTTCAGGTTTCGTTTGACTAATTCGTTACTTCATAAAAATATAATGAGATTTAAAAAAAGCATCTTTATAATTTCGGTATCCCATTAGAGACAATCGGTATTACAAAAACCATCTAAACTCAACATTCTGTGGTGATTCAACAAACACAGTGAAGTGATTGTTTCCATTCCAAAATGGAATGACTAAAGGCTCGGTGCGGCATGGATACTTGACGACCATTCCAGCCTTGGCTTGTCTGTGCAGACATGATAATTGTCCTTGTGTTTTATTAAGAGTAATTAGTGGTATTTAATTTAGACACAGTAGTTGGTTCGGCGTTGCACCGAAATATGTACTAAGCGATTTCGTGATATGGAAAAATATTAATATTGTGGACTGTATCAAGAATGGCTGGTAAATCGCCTAGAAGAGGGGGTGTACGGGCGATCTTATGATTATTGGAATTTATAAGGAGGCACGCCTTACCTTGACAAAATGGCGGCCACCGGCGTCTTCGAGTCGGGCTACAAAACCGATCACTCCACCTGGATCCAGTCTGCGACCAATTAGAGCGAGGCGTGCCTTTGGGAAAGAGACAGTGCGTTTTGACAGTGCGGTATGCAAAGGAATTTATTAGCTAGGTGTTGACATAATTAACTATCAATGGAAAAGATAGATGGCGATACCAAAATCCCCCCCGGCCCTCAAGGGTTGCCTTTAAAAAAAATAAAATAAAATTGAACTTAGCTATGTTGGATGTACTACCGCATAACCCATCAATAGGCTAAGACAGCGATATGATATTAAAATTAATCTAAATTAACTTTAGCGAAACAATTATAACGAAAACTACAAACTAAATACTTAAACTAATTATAATTCATAATTCATTTAATCATTTGCGAATATGGGTATGCAGCAGATCTTATATACTAATACATATTTAGGTTCTTTTACCATATTCAACCATTAGGCATGCAAATTTTGTTTGTAGGTATATTCCGGTACAATTATATGATTAAATTGCCAATGTCATGTTAGTATACACAGCTTTAGAATAATATAAAAAACACAATGTCAGAATATAATTGTATACAATTGATTATAAAAGTTTTAATGTAGCAATAATAATACATGTAAAATTATAATAACAGATATAATTGTAATGGCATGTCAAAGAATATTAGAAATAATTTAATAAGGATAAAAATATAATAATGAAATGTCAAAATATAAAGAAATGTCAAATTATAAAGAAATGTCAAATAAGAATAATAATAATGTAATGTCAAATAAGATAATTAAAATATAATAATTAAAAGCAAATTTATCGCTGATTAAAAATTCTCAATATTCTTATCTTCTAGAAATTCTTGAACAGAGTAATAACATTTAGCTGTAAGCAGTTTTTGAAAACGCCTTTTAAATACATGGGTATATTCAATATCAACTATCTGCTTTGGTAGCTTATTATATATGCGGACTGCATTACAAAAAAAGCTTTTGTGCATTAGAGCTGTTTTGCTGGCCACCACACATAACTTATCCGCATGGCGAACCCTAGACCTCTTTTCAAATAAGTCTATATTTTGTTTTATGAACATGGCACACTCAAAAATGTAGATGCAAGGTAATGTCATTAGATTATACTTTATAAAGTAGGGTTTGCAACTGTCGGGTATTTTAATATTAAATATGGTTCTGATACAGCGTTTCTGAACTTTAAATGCTAGTAGCCAGTCAGTAGAGTTTCCCCAAAATATGATGCCGTATCGTAAAGCCGATGAAACATTACCATGATATGCCGTTATCAGTGTAGATATATTGGATATGTTTCTTAATTTATAAAGCCCATAGGCAAATTGGCTTACTTTAGAACAAACGTGTTCTATATGCGCTTTCCAATTTAATTTCTGATCTATTATTAGTCCTAGAAATTTGGTAAATTCGTTTTCTTCAAATTTATGACCATTGTAATTTATATCCAATGAATAATCCGTATTTTTGCTTCTTTGTTTAAAATCTATAAAGTTTGTTTTGTTAAGATTAAATTTTAAATTATTCATCTGTAACCATTCTATAATAAGACTCATAGTGTTATTAATATCTGTTTCAAGAGATGTCATAGATTTGTTGGTAAAAACTAAGAGGTCGATCTAACTTCAGGCTAGATCTCACTGAGTTGGAAGCGGACAGAGACGTACAACAGGGCGCACGTAGCTCCCCTTCACGGTAACAACGCGGTTTTCACGGTAACAACGCGGGTTGTACCGTCTTTGGAAGTATGCAGTTTCTCCACGATGGCTAATGGGCATGAAAGCGGCGGAGCATTATCATGTACTTTGACGACCAACGTACCCTCCTGTATAGGGGATGCAGGACTATTCCATTTGGAATAGTCCTGCATCCCCTATACAGGAGCCTGAAGCTGGTGGAGATATTTCGCACACCAGCGCCGCCAGAAGGACTGCACGAGTTTATCCAGCAGAGTATGTTTCTGGAGCAAGCTTGAAGAGTCTGCTTCAGGAGCCGGAAATGACGATAATGGCACTGTGTTCAGAAAATGTGCAGAGCTTAACGCGGATGGTTCTGCAGGGTCACTACTCAATGCCGTGAGCGGACGCAGGTTGATCAGCGCCTCGACTTGTGCAAGGACAGTTAAAAGCTCTTCGTAAGAGAGGATCTGTTGACCTATAACTATAAAGAGATGCGTTTTAATTACTTTGACCATGCTTTCCCAACATCCACCGAAATGTGGTGATGCTGGCGGAATAAAATTCCAGTCAATATGATTTATGGAAAGTTCTTCCTGAAGACGAGTACGATATTCTTCCCTGAGAAACTTATAAAGGTCGCGTAAATAAGAGCTTGCGCCCACGAAACAAGTGCCGTTATCTGTGTACAAACACTGTATAGGGCCGCGTCGTAAAAGAAATCGTTTAAGGGCTGCCAGGAATGACACCGTGCTTAAATCCGTCGCAACTTCAATGTGCGTAGCGCGCGTCGTTAAGCATGTAAAAATACATAGCCAAGCTTTACGGCCTTTAACACCTCGACCACGCACTGGCGTATACGGCAGTGGTCCTGCGTAATCACAACCGGTATGTGTAAACGCTTTATCAACCTGATTGACGCGCTGGCTAGGAAGATCTGCCATGGGAGGGAAAATCGGACGCGGACGAAATTTGAAACAGACGTTACATTTATGTATTCTGAATTATTCGTCGAGCAGCTAAAACCCAATATTTATGCCTAAGTAAGGACATAAGCAACTCTGGACCAGCATGGAGATGCTTCTTGTGATAAAAATCAACAAGAAGGTCGACAGCATGATCATGACGCGGTAGAATGCAAGGATGCTTGTAGTTATAAGGTTCATCCGAATTTGACAGACGACCACCAACGCATATGACGCCGTGCTCATCGAGAAACGGCTTGAGCCTAAGAATAGCGGGAGAACAAGGTACATTATTTTTCAAATTTTGAATGTTGTTACTAAAATGAACAGCTTGTACAGCTCGTAGTAACTTATATTCTGCAAATTCAAGGTCAGTACTTGAAACAAAAGTCCCATTAGGTAGGTGCCCAAGAAACCTACAGACATAAACGATGGCGCGGAGTAACTTAGACCACGATGACATGCGTAGTGCGAGTGCATAGATCGGAGATTCAGCAACTTCAACAATCACGGGATGAGAAACAGACTTCCGTTCGGGTACATCCTCGTCCTCTGCACTGTGGTCAAAGGATTGCATGGGCCACTCTGGCGGATCATGGGAAATCCAAGAAGGTCCACAATACCACAATGGATGATGCAGAAGATTAAGTGGAGTAACACCACGAGACAGGCAATCAGCGGGGTTCTCAATACTCGCGACGTGATTGAAACAAGTAGCAGGAACAAATTCAATTAATTTACTAACGCGGTTGGCGACAAAAGTCTGCCAGCGGTGAGGAGAAGAATAAATCCAAGCGAGAACTATTTTGGAGTCAGAAAACGCGTATATTTTATTGATAGGGTAGTGGGGCAAAACTGTGTCTTGAACCTTACGGAGCAACTGAGACAGCAGAAGGGCCGCGCACAACTCCAGTCTCGCAACAAAAATGGTTTTAATAGGCGAGACCTTGGACTTGGCACAAACTAACTGCACCGAGTAGTTAGAACCAATGCGGACTTACAGATATACGACTCCACCGTAAGCACGCTCGCTGGCGTCAGCAAAACCTATTAAGTTGATGGTACATCCATCCACCAACCCAAGATGACGCGGAATAGTAATTTGATTAAGCGCGGTAGGCTCAATACAAAACTGGCTCCAAGCGGCGACAATATGGTCAGGGGGTGTTTCATCCCACTCACACTTTGATAGCCAAAATTCTTTGATCAAGAGCTTGGCGTACAAAATTGTGGGAGCCACCAAACCCATTTTGTCCCATAGTCGAGCCACTGTGGACAGCATAGTGGGTTTGATGCACTTATCATCTGGCGGTGAGACGTCAAACCGAAAACTATTACAGGATTTGTCCCAGCGTAAGCCGAGAACCTTATGCGGTACAGACTTCTCAAACTCAATGTTTGGAGAAGCTTTATGAGAATCGGATATGCGTGCGAGAACCTCCTTAGAATTGCTTGTCCATTTGACAAGATCAAACTGGCCTCGCTTGAAAAGCTGAATAAGCTTTTCCAAAGCGAAATTGCTAGCGGAACGGATATGACACTACAGGCGATGTCATCCATATATAAAACGGAAGTAGCAACAGCTGCTGCGGCGGAAAAGTGATCGCCTTCATCAGCGATTAACTGACGAACAACTCGTAACGCGTGATATGGGCTAGACTTGAGTCCAAAACAAACACGATTGAACTGATACACGAATAAATGTTCCTTATTGTCAAAACGATAAAAAATCCGTTGAAATCTACGGTCAGATTCGCAAACGCCGATTCTGAGAAACATTTGGTGGCAATCAGCTGACAGAGCGATTTGGAAAAGACGAAACTTTATTATGATGTCAAATAAATCACCCTGTAGATTAGGGCCGGCATGCAAAATGTCATTAATCGACTGAACCGATGTAGTCCTAAAACTAGCATCTAAAACCACACGAAGTTTAGTAGAGGTTTTATCTTCGCGAACTACGCCGTGATGCGGGATATAATATGAGGGAAGAGAATTGCCCTCGTTGTTTACAACCACACTCAAAAACCTTTATTTAGGTAGTCACGAATGACGTCATTATAGGCGCCGCGTAACTTAAGTGATGCATCAAGTTTACGTTCTAAACAATGAAAACGTCTAAGCGCAGCAGCGTACGCCTAACGAATAAGGGTCATCATAGAATGGCAACGCCACAACGTATCTGCCACTGTCGTCACGAACAGTGGTAGCGCGGAAATGTTCTTCACACTCGAGATCCTTACGGCTCATCGAGGGCGGTGCGGTAATCTCTTCGAGCTCCTTAAACCGCTTGAGAAGAGAATCAATATTATTTTCTTGAAAAACAGAACAACAACAAGACGTAATATAATGAGAAGTATGTAACGTAGGTACGATATCCATAATCACATACCCAAATACCGTCTCAATAGCGGGCGGTAAATTATGTTGCTCACTACGTACAACTTAAGGTAATAACAAGTGCGGAAATATTGAAGCTCCGATCAAAACATCAATGTCTGCCGGGTTCGCAAATTCCGCGTCTGCTAGCGGCAATGTCTCGAGATGTGTGAGTGGCGATACGTCCACATTAGCGTTCGGCAATGTGTCCGTAATACGCTCCACGATAAGCGAAGAAATGTTAAAATTAATATCCCCATCAAAATGCGAATGTATTTTAATATCTATGGAACCCTTGCAATGTTTTTCTGACCCCCCGATCCCCTTGACTACTAAGTTAGTATTTTTAAAGTTATCTCACAGTCCGAGGCGTTTGAAACAATCAGTCAGTTACTCTGTGATGCGCTATGGTCAGTCAGTCAGTAACCCTGTCAAAATCGTTACTGTTTACTAATTACGCTCCGTCTTAATATTCTTTTAAAAATAAAAGACCAAATTTTCCGATAATCTGAAGTAGTGAGTTTGTGTACAGTGACACAATAAAAAAACTGGAAGTGTTAGCAGTGACTTTTAATTATTAAATTCAATATAAGCTTAAATTAAATTTACGAACTAATTGGACACACCTAAAACTACCCTTGGTTTATAAAAAATTGCAGTGATCTCAGGTTCCAGACATTGTTCTGTGCTGACCGGTGTACGTGGTGTTTGGAGTGGTGTCAGTGGCTGAATGTTTCAAAACCCGCGCGTCATCGAAACAGTGAAAACCTTAAACAAAAGCCTTTTTCACGAAACTTAGCACAGCGCCATCTCTGTGTTCGGGTCTGAACTGTGACAAGCGTTATCAGTGTGTCATCGAGAGTACAGCGGTGCGCCATCTCTGAGTAAACACGCGCTCTACTAGATCACGGTCAATCGTAGCAGTTCTTGACATGTCCAAGTCCTGTGGCCGCTGCCGGCGCTTTTTGTCGCCGGGTGAGTCTGCAAGATGTCGCCACTGCAACGCTTACTTCCATCTGAGATGTGTATCGCTGCCTCCAGCAGGCAATATTTCTCCATCCTGGCAATGCCCGGGCTGTATTCAAGCTAAAAGCAGCATAAAAAGACCAGAAAAATCTACAGCCGCTAGCGAATCTGGCTTGCCGCCCACTGACCCGAATCGCGACGTTCCAGTAAGTGTCAGTTCTCCTATGAACTCAACGTTCGAGTCCACTCAAGAACTCACGAACGATATTATGGAGGAGCTAAAGACCTTCCGTGACCACATTCGTTCAGTCAATAAAGACCTGCAGATTTTCAGGGACGAGTTGGCAGACATAAAGGCATGCATGGAACAATACAAAAATAAAGTAGACACCTTGGAAGAGAGAGTCGGTGTATTAGAAAAACAGCTGCCAACACAGACGGGGGACGTTGATAGCGTGATCTCCCAGCTCAGGCAGGACCTCCACGAGCGTGACCAGGAACTGTTGGCCTACGATGTCGAAGTGGCTAATTTTCCAGAGGTGAGCGGAGAGAATCCTGTCCATATAGTGATGCAAATAGCTGCGAAAATAGGTGTCACTTTAACGGAAACACAAATAGCGAGCGCTGAGAGAGTTGGCGGACGACATATTGTAGCGACGGACGCCTCGGGACCCGAGGCGCGTCCACGGGCCTTAGCGGTGTCTTTTACACACCGGGCCGTGAGGGACGCATTGTTGCACAGCGCGCGAGTTCGGCGAGGGGTGACGTCGGCCGACCTGGTACCGGGAGCGCCCAGGCGCTTCTATATTAATGAACGGCTCACGAAGGCTAACCGTCTATTGTTTCGCTTGGCGCGAGATGCCGGCCAACGCTCGGGGTGGAAGTTTGTGTGGGTCAAACGGGGCCGGATCCTTGCACGGAACAAGCCAGGAGACAAGGTCTGTTCAATCAAATGTGAGTCGGACATCGAACTGGTCTTTGGCTCCAACACAACATAATTGTTATTTAGAAATAGAACTTAGTCATAAGCAATATAGAATATCGCACTTAAAGAACTTAATTAAGATGGGCTGTATTGATAAAATAAGTTGTTATATATTTATAATCATATATATTAATTCTTTATATAAACTTATACAGTATATTAGTAATTATATTATTATATTTATATTTAGAATACTATTTAATACACACATGCTTACTATAATTATTACTTTAAATTACACACCAATTATATATATTTACATGTCAAATGCACACAATACAGGCATGGTATTACTACAAATATTAATTACAGTACTTGACAAAACAGTACAGTGGAAACTGACGATTAAAAAGTATCGCCGATTAGTTATATTAAAAAACGGTATATTCCTTCATCTAAATCATACCTCATATAATACAATGTTAAGTATAGTATTCAATACAGTAAATTTCTTTTAAAACTTTAATAATGCCTAAGAGCAAATATTTGAAAGTAGGATTATTCAACGCTGGTTCGTTAGGAACACGCCATGACGAATTTTTGTTAGCTATGGATGAACTTGCAGTGGATATAATGGCAATAAACGAAACTTGGCTGCGGGACGGAGAGGAAGGCAAGGCGCCTTTAGTCCCCAATTATCGCCTTAAACACATACCGCGGCCGGTGAGTGTGCGGGGTGGCCGGGGTGGAGGCGTTGGCTTTTATGTGCGCCGTGACCTCAGGGTTCGAACCATCACACATCCAGTCACACCAAATGTTGAACAAATGTGGCTCAGACTCACCGTCAACGCACTAACTGTTATCATCGGTACGGCATATAGACCACCATGGTTAGATACCAATACCTTCTTAGATGCATTGACAGATTCTTTGATGTCATTCAGCAAAGCGGATAAAATTATAATTTTGGGAGATTTTAATACAAATTGTCTGGGGACTAATAGCAGTACTACATCATTAAATAATTTCTTACATTACATGAGTCTTAACCAAATTATCCAGCAGCCAACACACTTTACTGATCACAGTGAGACACTGATCGATATTGTGTGCACTGATGTTCAAGTCAACAACATTATCGTTCAACATAAACCGGAATTAGGACAACATGCAATTATATCTGTGAGTTTCCTATTTAAAATCAATAAGCCTTCCCCACAGTGGATCCATTATAGACCAATAAACGATATATTGCCCGATTTTTTCCAGAATGACCTCCTCAAATTAGACTGGTCTTATATTACCACTCTGGAGAATGTGAGTGACATGGTATCAATACTGAACACTTTTATCACTACTCTTTTCGATTTACATGCTCCAATTAAAAGAATTTTAGTGAGAGAAAGGTCGTATCCGTGGATTATGGACACAATCAAAGATATGGTGAAATTGCGTGACGGGTACCTAACACGCTACAAACATAGTAAAAGGGATATACATAAAACTAGTTATAAATATCTGAAAAATATTATAGTGAGTGCAATTGATAGTGAAAAAAGAGCTTATTTTGAATCATACGTAAATGGACATATACAAAACCCAAGAAAACTTTGGTATAACTTGAAATCTACCATTAATATAGGCAAACAAAAGAGGCATGAACTGCCTCACATGTTTAACAATCCAGAAGACATAAATAAACATTTCATGAACATACCCGGGAAAGATTCTGTCACTTTAACAGATTTAATATATTTTGAAACAAACAGGTTTCACTCAAACACATTCTGTCTTGAGCCAATTAGTGAGGAAGAGGTCCGCTTGCATATTAGCAGTCTTAAATCGAATGCCCTTGGTATTGACAACATTTCTCTAGAAATGCTGATGATGACACTTCCCCATAGCCTTCCTTACATCACGGCAATAATAAATAAGTTTATCACCTCCTCTACCTTTCCTGATGTATGGAAAACTGCTATTGTCAAGCCTATACCCAAAATAGCCAATCCAGTAACAGCCAAAGATCTTAGACCCATCAGCTTGCTTCCTTGTCTGTCTAAGGTGCTGGAGAAGGTGGTAAGCAGTCAGTTGAGGAAATACCTTGAAAATTATAACATTATACCTCAAAGACAATCTGGATTTCGCAAAGGTCATAGTACGTCCACCGCTCTCCTGGATGTTGTTGATGACATTTTGGAGGCGAGGGATAAGGGCATGGGTACTTTGCTTACCCTACTTGATTTTTCGCGGGCTTTTGAAACAATTAATATTTCTCTTCTTCTTGCCAAACTTTCCTACTATGGGTGTGACTCAGCGACTGTAAAGTGGTTCCATAGTTATCTGACTGGCAGATCTCAATTCGTGCAACTGGATAGTGCCAGGGAGGGTAATAAGGCCAATTCTTCTTGCTGTCAGGTGACTCGGGGTGTGTAGAATTCGGGCTAAGAATGGGTATTTTTTTTTAACAGAGATCAGTGGAAGCTATTAATTCATCCAGTCTTAGCCCAAGACAAAGGATCTAACACATGGGCCAAGTTTCTTGGCGCTAAGAATTAAACAACTTACTTACCAAATATCTCCTGGTGATGTTCTTGAGTGGAGTCCTGGAGGCAAGTTAGACACACACGAGACTAAAATTGGCCAATATTAGCAAGTGAATTATCTTTACTTTACCAGACTCCACGCAGCGTCTTCAATTAGCAAATTCTTCCGGCACCAACCACGTGCATCGGATTCACTCAAGTTTTACAATGTTCGTTAAAATACTATTTTTATCACAGTTAACCGGTGCCAGTTATTGATCAAGGAAGTGGCAATCAAACGGGTTCTAAATACAAGATCAAAACGCTCACAACACGAAATCTATCCAGAGCTAGGTTTTTTCGCTGACCGCGGGAAACGACAATGAACGAAAAGATTGACAGTTCAGTGTGACCATTGTCAGAAACCTTCAATAGACCAAACAAAACGTCACTCAATCGATCCAATCGACTTGACTTATAATAAAAACTAATTCTATTTCAAACATCCACCCGCCCCGGACCGGCCTACCGGTCCGCTAATCGGTTGGTAGACGTGACAATGTTGCAACCGCTCTCCTCAGAATCGAACCGTCCACCAAGACCTCAGCAAATCGGGGAACTCCATCAGCCCCAGTTACCAAATGAAGGATGCGCCCCCTGCGCCATCTGAGTGGCGGAAGGTTAGCCTCCTTGATCAAAACGAGGTCTCCAATCTTGGGTGGATCGGTCTTGTCGGTCCACTTAACGCGTTGCTGGAGTATGTGCAAATATTCCAAATTCCAGCGTTTCCAAAAGCTCTGAGTAATCTGGCGTACCAATTCAAAACGCGAGAGACGACCAGGTCTCGTATCAATATAGGGGTACTCAGGCAAGGCGACAAGTGGGCGACCAATCAAAAAATGGCCCGGTGTAAGGGCCTCCAAATCATTCGGATCTGAGGAGATCGGGCACAATGGCCGAGAGTTCAAAACGGCCTCAATCTTACAAAACACAGTTGCGAGTTCCTCAAATGTAAGGACAGATTCACCGATTGTCCTGCGCAAGTGTAAACACACTGGCCGATTTTACGGCGGCCTCAAATATACCACCCCAGTGTGGACAATTTGGTGGGGAAAACAACCAATTTATCCCACGTCGGGCAAGCCTATCACCTATATCAGCTTTGTTGGTTTCAAGGAAATTAACAACATCATTCAAATAATTATAGGTGCCCTTGAAGTTAGTGCCGCAGTCAGAACGGATCAAGGAAGGCATCCCTCTGCGGGATACAAATCTGTCAAATGTGGCTACAAACGCCTCGGTCGTAAGCGAGGAGACCAGTTGTAAGTGTGCGGCCTTTGTGGAAAGACAAACAAAAACACACAAGTAGGCCTTAACAGTCTTGCTGTTTCGAAGTGTCGACGTTTTCACCAAAAAGGGACCTGCGAAGTCCGTGCCAACACCGTCAAACGTCCTGCTCTCAGTTACGCGATCTGCCGGTAAGTCTCCCATCAAGGGCTGCATGGTAGAAGCCTTGAGCTTATAGCAAGGGATGCAGCGAAAGACTACACTCCGAATAATTCTTCGGGCAGACAAAATCCAAAATTCGCGTTGCAAAATGGCCAAGAGCGCATTACAACCAGCATGCGAATTTTTAAGGTGACGGTCAGTTACCAACAAGCGTACCAAATGACCGTCCTTAGGTAACAAAAGGGGGTGACGTGCTCCGTAAGGGAGGTTGGCGTTCTTGAGACGCCCTCCAACGCGCAAGAGACCCGTATCGTCCAAAAAGGGGTTCAATTTAGATACAGCTCCCGACAATTTCGATTTCCCCGACTTGAGGATAGCAATCTCCCCTTCAAAATGCGCCAATTGCACAGAACGAACCCAAAAGGTGAGGGACTCCTGTCGTTCCTGTGGTGAGAGAAACGGTGTCAGACGTTTCTGTTGTGGGTGCCTAAAATTAAAAACAAAACGCTTTATCCAAGCAGTAACACCTAACAACTTGTCGAGAGAGCTGTAACGATTCAACAGAAATCGGGGTCGAAGGCGCATTCTACCTTCTCAAGAGCGAGTGTTCGTAGACCCGGCAAATTAGAAGTATTCAAAACTGGCGTTCGAGGCCAATCAATTTCTGGTCGACTCAACCATTCCGGACCCCACCACAGCGAATGACCTATCAAACTAGGCGTCAAGCATCCGCGCGAGGCACAATCAGCGGGGTTGAGCTCACCTGGCACGTGTCTCCAAACAAGTTTGACTTCGGATTTCTGGATTTGGGAAACGCGATTAGCGACAAATACCTCCAAGGTGTGGACAGAAGCCTTCAACCAACAAAGTACAATTTGGCTGTCTGTCCAGGCGTAGGTCCCATCAATACAAATGCTTTTACCCAAAGTACTGGACACGTGGTTCAATAAGCGTACAAGTAGTGCTGCTCCCGAGAGCTCCAATTTTGGGATGGTCAAAGATGTACGAAGGGGTGCTACCTTGCTCTTCGCCATGATCAGGGAGACTCTCACCTGACCTGAGGCACTGACTGTGCGCAAGTACACCACGGCCGCGTGACCACGTTCCGAGGCATCACAAAACCCGTGAAGGGTGGCCCTGTACTTCCCGGGAGGAAGGATGGGACGAGGCAAGGAGATCTCGTTGACGGCAGGAAGTGAGGATACAAAAGAGGTCCATTCCTCAACAAGAGTACCGTGTAGAGGTTCGTCCCAGGTCAATCCTGCTGTCCAAAGCTTCTGCAAGAAGCATTTTGCCCAAAATATAATTGGACAGATCCAACCGTTCGGATCAAAGGTTCTGGCGACAGAAGACAATACGAGACGATTAGTCCAAGAGCAAGGCAATTTCAGGTCTACGTTATACGTAAAGATGTCTTGGACTGGTCTGTACTGAACGCCTAGAACAGCCATCATGGCGGGGTTGTCAACAATCTCAAATAGATGTGGATCTTGCTGATGATCCTCTGGCAAGCCTTCCAAAAGCGCTGGTGAGTTGGAAATCCATTTTTCGCAACTCATAACCAGCGGAGGCCAAAATACCTATCAATTCGTCCCGCAGGAGGATCGCCTCGTCCGCTGTGGAGGCGCCCGAGCAAATGTCATCGACGTAAATATCGTCCTTCAAGATGGCGGAGGCTCTTGGGAAACGTAGGCCTTCGCGGTCTGCGAGCTCCCAAAGAGAACGTATTGCCAAGTAGGGGCTTGACCTTAACCCGTACGTATTTGTATTGAGCTCGTAGACGACCATGGGATCGCGAGGAGACTCTCTCCAAAGGATCAGCTGGAAGCGACGGTCATCAGGGTGGATAATCGTCTGCCTGAACATCATTTTTATGTCGGCCACAAAGACAACCTGATGTCGTCGGAAGCTGGTGATGACGTCACAAAGGTCCTTGACCAACTTAGGACCAGAATGCAAGCACTGGTTCAAGGATACGCCTGTTGAAGTCTGCGCAGAACCATCAAACACTGTGCGCAGCTTGCCAGTCGATGGCTTCAATACCGCATGATGCGGGAGAAAGTAATGCTCCACCGAACGCCAATCCAAATTTGACACAGACATGTGTCCCAACTGTTCATATTCCCTCATGAACTCAATATACTTCTGTCTGAGCTCCGGATCACGACCCATGCGACGCTCCATAGCCAACAATCTCTTTTCGGCTAAAGGTCGTGACTCACCAAGCGGAGGCCGAACAGACAGAAAGGGCAGCTTCGTGATAATCCGACCAGAACGGAGTCGACCAGTGTTGTTCTGGAAGAACAGCTCGCACTCCTCATGTTCTGGATTCAAACGGGCAACTTGAGGGGGCTCCTCTACTTCCCAAAACCTCTGAACCGCATCAGAGAGAGCAGAGCCTACAGCCAACAAATTATCAAGTTCAGGTGGAGGGGGGTCCCTAGGTACAGGTCCCATCAAAGCAAGTCCAAATATGGTCGGGATGGCAGTCAAACCATTTGGCACTAAGACCCGTTTCCCACCAATCAAAATTCCACCGAGGACATCAGAGCCAATCAACAAGTCGATTTGTCCCGGTGTGTCAAATGTGGGGTCTGCCAGTTCCAATCCCGATGTCAAATTCACCACAGCAGCAGGTAGCTGCTTCTGTGGATGCATACCCAAAATATTCTTCAACACAATAGCCGAGGTTTTAATCCTCGGGTGTGATGATTCAACAGGGCCAAACAAAACTTTAACTTGCCCTTCAACATTAGAGGCTACGTCACCTATGCCCCGTATACAATTCGGAAAAGAGCCCATATTTAATTTAACCTGCCCTACCAAATAAGTGGAAACAATGCAACCTTGTGAACCTGTGTCCAATATAGCACGGACAACAACAGAGGTACCCGTGGGTCCCCAGACCCTAACAGCAACCGTTGGTAGGATAACGGTCTCAATGGGGGAGGTTGGCGTTATAGGGCAGGGGTCAATGACCTATTGTTGCCTGGGCGGCGACCGTTGGCCAGGACCAGGCAAGTCAAAACGAGGGTGCGGCTTGAAGTCCTCAAAAGCGCGATGACTCGATCCTCGCGCCATCTGTGGGGGGTCATAATGACGCACCCGCCCAAAACGAGGTGGGCGCGAGTCAAGGCGGGGACGCTCCGCCAAAGGAGGGGAATACCTGGGGCAGCAGTCATGGTGCTGGTGACGTTGCGCGGTCGCACATTCAGGTGCGCGAGAGAGAGGAGGCGTGCGCACGCTACGGTTCTCCAAGCGGGGCGAGTGGCGATCAACTGAGCGAGGCGACTCTCGGCTACGCGCCGGTGAGCCTCGGCTGCCACCTTCAAAACACCCGCCCGTGCGCGGCGTTGGCTGGTTGGACAAGCGGCCAACCTCTCTGGCATTCATACAAAGAATGTCCAAATGCTGTCTACCACAGTGAGGACAGGGGCGAGAGTTTGGGCAGTCTCGCTGGTAGTGGGACCCCAAACAAGAGAAGCAAAGGCGGCGGGCATTCGCGATGCGCCTACGAGAGGCGACATGAAGGTCCAAGAATGCCCTACAACTGGCCGTTCTGTGCCCCGTGACCTTGCAGTAGGAGCACTCCACTGGGCTCTGCGTGACTGCAAAGCGAGGAGGGCGCCGGTCAACATTGGCTCGAGTGTGAACGCGAGCCTGCTCCTTGACCTTGGGCGGCTGCGACTTAGCCGGCGTGTCACCACCGGAGTTGTCCAAGACCCGGCACTCATCCTCCAGGAACTTCTCCAGGTCAGCAAAGGGGGGCAGATGGGTCGCGCTATCCCCACCAAAGCGCTGTTCAAAACGCGACCTCAGGTCGGCAGGCAGCTTCTTCAGCACAATGTGCACCAATAGATAGGACCATTGGTCCACGGGCAGGTCAAGGCACTTAAGTGCGTTGATGGCCACCAAAAGCGGGTTCAAAAGTTGGGTGCGCAACCCAGAGACCCGGGTGAGCGTCGGCAAACCCAAAATCTGCTCAATGTGCGTGTCGGCGAGGCCACGCTTATTATGGTACCTACGGGTAATTAGGTCCCGAGCCGTCTGGTACGCCTCGTCAGACACGGGCAGATGCTGGATGAGGCCCTTAGCCTCCCCATCCAGAACCGACATTAAGTATGCCAATTTTTGTGCTGGCCGAAGGTCAGCCCTGTCATTGACCAGGCTGTCGAACAAGTTAATGAAGCCCAGGTAGCTTCCTAGGCAGCCATCAAAATGGGGGAGGTCCAAAGTAGGGAGCCTACTCACCAGCCCCGGTGCTGACCTAGGAAGCTCCTGCTTCAGGCCGGGTTGCCCTTCCCTATCGGCAACTAGTTGTCTCGCAGTATTAGAGACAGCATCATACAGGTCTAAGACCTGGGCATAGTCTTCGCTGACCTTATTTCGCTGGTCAGCGGTGAAATCATTGATTGACACTTCAAGACAGCAAGTGCTGAAAGTGCGGAATTGCTGTTCCACACTTGCCAGGCGATCGTCAATCCGCTCGTACCTTTGAAGTAGGGCCTGCTGGCGATCAGGCCGGTTCACTAAAGCACTGGCTGAGGCAAACCAGCGCAAATCTGACGCAATAGCACCAGCAGCCGCACGCAAGTCCTTGATAGCTGACATAATCAAAATTTCAAAAGAGCCCGGACAAGCGTTAAACAATATTAACCATCAAAACTTAATTTTTCTCAATTCTTTGAAACCAACAAAGTATTAGCCTGTTTACTGCAAGTGCAGGCAAGTGACAGGTATCTACTGTCCAACAAAATTAATAGTTTCAATATATTGAAGAATCAAACACAAAAGTTATCAAAGTTATAAATTATAACAAATTAAAAGTTGAAACTTCAAATTAATTAATTAGTTATTTGCAACAGACAGACTGGCTGTGTTATTTGAGATATACAATAGTAAGTAAGCACATAATAAGTGTTACCTAGCAATATTATCTATATTATAACAAAACAAAGCTTACCAATGTGACCCGCCCAAGTGGCAAGGTCAAGTTGGTTATAATGTTTATGAATATATGCAATGAACTAAATTTACTAAATTTATTGATACATACAGCTGTTATGTATCCAAACAAACTGACTTATTAATGCAACAACAAAATGTAAGTTAGATATTTCAACAATACAAAATTTGTATATGTATTTGTATTACAAATCAACAATTACTGATTGAGGTTAAGTGACAATGTGTTTCAAATTATCTAGGTCAACTTATACAATTAAATATTATGTATTTTAGACAATAACTGACCTGACAAACACTACAATACTGTCTACAAGGTGATAAGATACAAAGTCATACCAATCTGAGTTTATACTCAGTAATGCAACAGCGGCTAAATTTCAACTACAGCTCTGCACCAAAAATTATGTGTAGAATTCGGGCTAAGAATGGGTATTTTTTTTTTAACAGAGATCAGTGGAAGCTATTAATTCATCCAGTCTTAGCCCAAGACAAAGGATCTAACACATGGGCCAAGTTTCTTGGCGCTAAGAATTAAACAACTTACTTACCAAATATCTCCTGGTGATGTTCTTGAGTGGAGTCCTGGAGGCAAGTTAGACACACACGAGACTAAAATTGGCCAATATTAGCAAGTGAATTATCTTTACTTTACCAGACTCCACGCAGCGTCTTCAATTAGCAAATTCTTCCGGCACCAACCACGTGCATCGGATTCACTCAAGTTTTACAATGTTCGTTAAAATACTATTTTTATCACAGTTAACCGGTGCCAGTTATTGATCAAGGAAGTGGCAATCAAACGGGTTCTAAATACAAGATCAAAACGCTCACAACACGAAATCTATCCAGAGCTAGGTTTTTTCG
This sequence comes from Euclidia mi, assembly GCA_944739405.2. Classification (NCBI taxonomy): domain Eukaryota; kingdom Metazoa; phylum Arthropoda; class Insecta; order Lepidoptera; family Erebidae; genus Euclidia; species Euclidia mi. The sequence goes on along the minus strand of OX123207.2, from coordinate 12,604,022 downwards.
CTGACCGCGGGAAACGACAATGAACGAAAAGATTGACAGTTCAGTGTGACCATTGTCAGAAACCTTCAATAGACCAAACAAAACGTCACTCAATCGATCCAATCGACTTGACTTATAATAAAAACTAATTCTATTTCAAACACGGGGCGTCCCACAGGGATCAGTTCTCGGCCCTCTCCTCTTCATATTGTACAGTGCCGATGTTACCAACCACATCCAAAATGCCCAGTTTCACATGTATGCTGATGACCTTCAACTTTATATATCATTTCACCCAAATGATTGTTACGAATCTGTAAACAGATTGAATGAGGATTTAGTCAACATATCAGATTGGGCAAGACAAAATTCCTTGGTGTTAAACCCTACTAAATCCAAGTATCTAATACTAGGCTCAAAGGAGTGCATCAAAAGAATAGAAGACCATAATCCTGTAGTGATGGTTGAAAATAGTCCCATAGACCGGGTTAGTGAGGCTCGCAATCTGGGCTTAGTTGTAGATGGTGAACTGCATTTTTTCATTCGTTGTTTGCGCTCAATAGATGCAGACGCGTTTATTGTTTCTGCAGAGCAGTAATTATTATAATTGATATTCTTATGACTTAGCAAAAAAAAAAAAATAAGTGTGTCACGAGACTTTCGTACGTTTTTATGTGCAATAACTTAAAATAATGTTTACCGGTACATATATTTGAGTAAGAAGTGTAACTTAAAAATGTCGAGCGCCAGTCCTTTTGCGCGCAGTCAGATCACGTGTAGGAGCCCTACGCCGTCATCACCGTTGCCGTCACCTCGTCCTGAAGACAAACCACCCGCTGCCACTGCCAAGCCGACACTTGAACTTATCACTACAGCAGAAGTAGAAAGATGGATGAAGATAATCAATACTTATCTGACTGAAGTTTGCTCCATTGCTACAGAAAGTAAGCTCAACACAGACTCAAAAGTACGAGTCACAAATATCTGCCGCCAAGTGAGCACTGTTGCATCTGAGATGGCTGTAAACTATCAGTCAGTGAAACAAAAGGCGATGCAAGCACACTCCACCATCCAGCACCTTCAAGAGACAAACAATATCTCAAATACCCTTGAGGAGATTAAGAAAGTCGTGCAAATAAATCATACCCAGACCCAGAAGAATACTTTTGCTGATATGGTTAAAAAAGGTAGCAACAATTTTATTCGCCCCAATACCGTTAATTCAGTGACCATATATCCAGCCGACAAAAGTAAAAGCAGTGATGACACTAAAGCCCTTATCCAGACCATAATCTCGCCCGAGGAAATGAAATTGCATGTACGCGGTGTCAGAAAGACAAAAAATGGCGGTGTAGTCATCAGCACCGAAAATAAGGATGACGTCGAGAAGCTCAAAAGCTCTACAAAGCTTTTAACATCAGGACTTACTGTCGAAGAGCAGACTAAGCGTCGTCCTAGGATAGTCGTTATTGGAGTTCCTACAGCACTCAGTGAAAAAGAGGTCTTCGAATGCATGTTTGAACAAAACTTAGCACAGACATTTCCAGACAAGACAAGAGAGTCCTTCATTGCCTCCATTAAATTGAGTCACAAATCTGGGAAAAAGAACACGTCGGTGTGCAATTATATAATTGAAGTACCACCGGGAATACGAAGAGCCCTTATTAACCAGGAGAGAGTCTTCATAAACTGGACATCATGTCCCGTAAGGGACTTTACCCTTGTTACAAGATGTTATAATTGCCAACAATACGGACATGCAGCAAAATTCTGCCGCGAAACAAGCCCTACCTGTGGTCATTGCGGAGAATCAGGACACGTCATCAAAGAGTGCAGTAAGAAGACATCACCACCTTCCTGCGCCACCTGTATGAAATTCAAAAAGCCCAGTAATCACCAAACTGGGGACGAGAGCTGCCCAGCAAGAAAATATGCCGAGGACAGGTACCTGAATTCCATCGACTATGAAGGCGCCTGAGAGCGCCACCAACTACAAGTAAAAGCACCGCTTCTAAAGGTACTCGTTAATTATAGTTATGGCTAATAAGCTAATAGATGACTTGGACAACTTCTCTATCTCAGATTCAAAAGTGTGTAATATTGAGGATTGTAAAAGCCTACTTCCACCTCATGATAAGTGTCTAACTATTATCTCGCAAAATATTCGTAGTATCTATAAAAACTTTCAGGAACTAGAAATTTTGCTTCATAATATTGACATAACTTGCGACATAATAGTGCTGACAGAATGCTGGTTATCTAATAGATCTGACGCTCTACCAACGTTAGACGGTTATCGACAATTTTGCAGTGATAATCACTTCAATCAGAATGACGGCGTTGTAGTATACATTAGAAAACATCTAAATGTAGCTATAGAAAAACCTCATATTGATGAAAGCAACTGTCTGCTCATTAAAGTTAACCAAGAGACTGCCATAATCTCTTTGTATAGGCCACCATCTCTTAGTACAGATAAGTTTCTTAATTCCCTTGATTTAGTACTAAACAGTTTATCATCTTACAAGAATATAATTATAACAGGTGACTTAAATATAAATATTTTGTCTGGGAGAAATGACGTCCGAGGACATGATTATCTTAATGTCTGCTCTTTTCATGGTCTCTTGCCAGCTCATACTCTTCCTACTCATCAAAGTGGATCATGCTTAGACCACTTCATTATCAAAACAATGCATCCATCACGCACCTTGGTCATTAACTCTTCAATTACAGATCACCGCACTATTCTACTATCTTTACAACTATCATTTCCTAAACATAAATGCACACCCAGCTATACTAAAATAAACATGGAGCACCTTGCAATTGATATACCTAACATAGATCTTGACCCCGTTTACTATTGTGCTGATCCTAATATTTCACTCGATTACCTCATAAACGAATTACAAAGTGCAATTCACAAAAATACTACTACTATAAAATTATCTAACAGACATAAAATAACAAAACCGTGGATTACACAAGGTCTTTTGCGCTGCATAAGACATAGAGACAAATTGCACTCCAAGGCTAAGAAAGCACCCGATAATTAAATTATCTGTATGTCTTACAAGCGATATCGCAATTTTTGTAACAACCTCCTAAAAAAATTAAAGATTCAATACAACAAAGCTGAACTAGAAAAGGCGGGGCATAACAGCAAATTAGTATGGAAATTTATAAAAAAATGCACCTTCACCACTAAAAATCAAGAACCACCATTAGATTTACTTCAATCCGAATCAAATCCCACACTGGCACTTAACAAAATAAATATGTTTTTCGCTAACGCTGGCAAATCACTTGGAGAAAGAATCTTGCACCAAAGAAACTTCTCATTGCACGACACCTGTAACAAATCATGTAACTCCGCGCTTAAATCTTTTGTATTATTAGATACTGACGTTGACGAAGTCGTTCAAATAATAAAAGGACTAAGGGATACTTCAGCAATAGGGTGGGATGGCATTTCTACCTCTATAATCAAAAGATTTAAGCACTTCCTTGCACCTCCACTAACCCACATTTTTAATATATGTTTGTCTGAAGGTATATTTCCGAAGTCTTTGAAAAAAGCTATTGTTATCCCAATATACAAAACGGGAGAAAGAAGTTGTGTAAACAACTATAGGCCGATTTCAATCTTGCCAGCATTATCTAAAGTCTTGGAAAAACTAATAAATAATCGATTAGTGAAATACCTGGAATCGAACAATATACTTTCAGACAGGCAGTTTGGTTTTAGAGCGCATAAATCAACAAACCAGGCAGTTCACATGGTTACTGATCACATTGTGGCTAACCTGGATAAAGGGATGCATACTATTGGGATCTTCCTAGACCTTGCCAAAGCTTTTGTTTCTGTTTCAGTTCCAGGTCTATTAAGAAAGCTTGAGTATGTGGGAATAAGAGGCACACAATTGCAACTACTTACTGACTATCTTAGCGACAGATATCAGTGTGTAAAACTAGGCACAAACCTTAGCGTGGATATTCCTAATCCCCCCTTTGGGGTGCCTCAAGGGAGCATTTTAGGAGTAACTTTGTTCCTAATATATATTAATGACCTATGTAACCTAAGTCTTCATAATGGTGTCGTTGTGTCTTATGCAGATGATACGGTACTATTATTCACAGGAAATACTCGTACTGAGGTATATACACATGCTCAACTAGGTTTCAATACTGTAAATAACTGGCTTTTTGACAACATACTAACTTTAAACACCCAGAAAACAAAATATATCCACTTCTCAATACGTAACAATAACATTAATGAATCACCTAACAACGCTATATTCGCTCACGACAGTAAATGTAATTCATCTGCTGACGTTGCATGCTCCTGCCCTACTTTAGAATCTACACAATGTATCAAGTACCTTGGAATAACACTTGACAACAATCTTAATTTCCGCATTCACATAGACCTCTTATGTAAAAGAGTACGGAAATTAATATTTATTTTCAAAACAATGCGTAGCGCTGCAAATTTTAAATTAATAAAACAAATCTACCTGTCATTGTGTCAGTCAATTATAGCCTACTGCATTACTTCATGGGGAGGGGCATCCAAAACCATCTTATTGCCACTAGAACGCGCTCAGAGAGCTATTCTAAAAGTGGCGACGTTTCGACCTTACATATTTCCTACCTATGAATTGTATCAGTCCACTAATGTTCTAACTGTACGTCAATTGTTCATACTGCACACCATACTAAAACAACACGCACTAATTCCATTCAAACCACTGCCCCCGGACAAGAGACGGAAAGATCTAGTCTGTACTAAGTTTCATGGTAAACATGTCTTTATAAATAGATTTTTCTTATTCATAGGCCCTTTTTTATACAATAGATTAAATAAGTTACTAGATATATATAATTTTAGTTATAAACAATGTAAAATAATCATAACTAGACACTTACAAACAATGACCTACTCCGATACTGAGAATTTGCTTACTGTCATAAAATAATCACCTACTATTCAATAGCCTCGATTTTAATTATTATTGCATCAATGTTAAATTTAAGCGTATGCACATTTGTTTTATTTGCACAATTATATTACATAAGTACAAAATAGCCTGAAACACAGGTGAAAACCTAGTTCAGGCAATTAATTTTAAACACTAGATAGCAAAGTAAAAATAACCTATACCGGCTTTAAACTACCTATATGTTAAGTATTTATTGTTTATTAGATTATAAAGTATTATATTATTATAAGATTATCCAGACCTAATGTATCCATCCACTGTAAACATTATTTTTGAATAAAGATTATTATTATTATTATTTTGAGACGCATGTACTTGAAGCTGTTAAAAACTGTTTTTACCGTCTCAAACTGCTATACCGAATTCGCCGACATCTGAGTACCGACATGCGGATTTTGCTTTGCGAAACTCTAGTCCTATCCAAACTCAATTATGCAGACACTGTATTCGGGTCATGTTTACTGAAAAGAACTGAGAAGCTAATTCAACGTGTGCAAAATGCATGTGCTCGGTTCTGCTATAATATTCCACCACGTACACATGTCACTCCATACCTAAATACTGGGAACCTCATGAAGATGGCCGCGCGTAGACATTTACATTTGGCAACCTTACTCTTTGAAATAGTAAAATATCAGAAGCCGAATTACCTCTATAAGAAGCTGACATGGTCCAGGGATGTAAATCAATACAGCACAAGAGCCGCATCTTATCTGTTGGTTATTTCAAAGCACAAATCAGCCTCGTTCGAAGGTGGTTTTAAATTTTCGGCAGCCAAAATATGGAATGACCTCCCACCGCCCATACGTAGCCTGAAATCGGTTTATTCATTTAAAAATAAGTATAGGCAAATTTTATTAAACGCACAAAAATCTACCTTAGTATAACCATGACATATCTAAGCACCTTCACCTACCTGTACACCACTCATTGGGTGGAAGGAATTTCATTTGGCTGTCAATGTTACTTATTTTCTTATTTTGTTTATAACGTACACTCAACAGCGCGAGCGCAGCGTTGCCTTGTTTTATTTTATGAATGTATTGATTCTGATTGTATAAGCTATGTAACGCATAACTCACTGGTATCTTGCTTGACAGCTGACACTTTTGACAGAACCGAAAGCGTTCGGATACGGTCTATAAATGTCTTATGATTGCCTTTCTGAAGCATTCTGAAGTGATAAACAACAATAATGTCAACTAAAGTTTTTTAGTATTTACATTTATTTATTTATTTACATAAATCATATAATATGTATGCGTATATATTATATATATTGTCGTATATATTTTAATTAACATTTAAATTGCATTTTATTTATAATATTTATTATTTTAGTATATACATATAAATATTATAGGTATATCATCTGGTCCTGCGAGAATACCAGCGTTGCAGCTATCTGCAACAATAGCTGACGCAGGTTCCAATTTGTACTCCAATCCGTTTGTTATTGTTTACGCCAACGAATTGTTATGATATGGAAAATAGATATAATACGTGTTTAGTTTTAAGGGTTTGGAGATACGAATAAAATATTTCTTTTCTTTTCTTTTCTTTTTCTATCGAGTAAGCAACGAACTATGTGCGGTGCGTTATTAATATCATAAACGATAACTTGCGCTGTTGCTAATAGAACCGTTTTGGATGCCGTCACTGCGGTTTAGCATCGCGCTGAGCATGACAAGCGCGCGAGGGTTGTCCGCGTGTGCGCGTTGCCAGCGCAATGGACGTCGTACACAACGATAATTCGCACTGAGACGCGGAGGGGAAAGCCACCGTGGCGGCCCGCACCTGCGACGAGAAATCGTGTCAAGGCTACCTGATTGACCCAACAACGGATAACTTTTATCAAAATGTAATATAATCATGAGTGATGTCATTGATTACATGAACGACACTTCGTCTTACTAGAACAATGACTCGTTTTATGTTTTATACTTAAACAATTAACGCAAGCTACGTTTTCTTTTACACCTTTGAAACGAGCAGTGGGATTTAAATTGTTAAAAGCGGGACATTTATAGAAATGGTCGTGTACTATATTACTGCACAAACACTTCTGTGAATTATTATTATTAGATTCCGAGCATGCTACGTAAGATTGCGGATTAGGGACCGAGTTATTATTGCTATTTCGCGATTTATTCGACTTTTGTTTGCTATTGTTATTATTAGACGAGCTAGATGAACTAGACTGCGTATTATGAAATATTCGACACTGATCTTTGATGAAAGAAATAAAACTATCTAGTGTAGGTATTTTATGATTACGTTCAGTCATTTCGAAAGCACGAATTGTTTCAGTGTCAAACTTTTTTAAAGCGAGTTGAAGAAACATAAAGTCGGAAAGATCATTTAATTTTAAGTTTTTAAGGGAACTAACTGCGGTAGCAAAGTTGTCTATAAACAGCTGGAAATTCGAAACAGACGCGGCACCGGACAGTTTAAGATTTAAAGCTTGATCAAAGTAAGTAGACGCTAGAACACGAGTATCTTGATACCTATCAAGTAGTGACTGGAATATGACCTGATAGTTCTAAGCACTGGGTGTGACACCTGCAAATACGGACTGGGCCTTCGGTGACAGCTTACCTATTAAATAGTACAACCTGTCAGCATCTGTCAGAGAACCATTATCGTGCACTGTAGACTTAAAACTCGCATAGAATAACGGCCAATTTCGCATATCGCCATCAAATGACATAAGCTCAATTGGCGGTAATCTCGGCGCTCGAACCGCCGATCCGGCAGAAACGGGCTGTGCGGAACATCTACCCTCTAATTGTGATTGTATGCGCTTGATGATACAATAAAGATCTTCGAATGAGGTGTACGCCTGATAATTCGGCTGTTCATCAGGATTAATAAAAAGCAATCTTGCGTTATAATCGTCTAACAACTTATGAAAATCTGTTCAAATACTATCTACTGTCATACAATAACTAAGAAATGATTCCCTATTAATATCGGAAGTAGCGGCAGTTTTTGAGCGCTCGTAAATGTTTTGAATACGCTCAAATAAAATATTACGTTTAGCTTCCAAGATTGTCAGCTCTTTTTCTTTCGACATGCATGGCTTCTTTTGTTGCGCCATGATTACGTAGTTATAAGCTAATGAGACCGAATCAAAATAAGAATACCTAAAGTACCTATTATTTTACCTAAGTAGGTGTTTATGCGGTAGTTATTCGTAAGTAGGCAACAACCTTAGGGCGGTGGAATTAAAAGGTGCTTGAAATATGGAATTTGCAAGACAACTATGATAGTTCCAGTAATAATAATTGGGTAGATATATCAGATTAGTAGGTAGCTACATAAAAGTATATTACCTACGGAAGCGTGCGGAAGTAACCACGTAATGAGTATGTAAATGGACTAGGAGTATAGCTAGGTGCTATAACTGCCTAGGTAGGTACTTCTAGAAGATACCTACGAGATATAAACGAGAGGTTACGTATAAACGCAAATAAATCCGGCTTCGTACGGACCAAAAAATGGTTCGGCGTTGCACCAAAATATGTACTAGGCGATTTCGTGATATGGAAAAATATTAATATTGTGGACTGTATCAAGAGTGGCTGGTAAATCGCCTAGAAGAGTGGGTGAACGGGTGATCTTATGATTATAGGATATAGGAGGCACGCCTTACCTTGCAAGATGGCGGTCGCCGGCGTCTTCGAGAGTCCTGAAGCTGCACAGATCACTCCACTAACCAAGCGGGCGGTTTAGTTCTCGTTTATAGTATAAAATAGCGGTTAAATATTGCGGTGCTGCATGTGTTCGTCGCGGCGCGGAGCTGCACCAGGCTGCAGCCGGTCATACGTGACAATTGATCTTCGACTCCATCGCAGCGTCATTGAATTCTGCGACCAATTAGAGCGAGGCGTGCCTTTGGGAAAGAGAGAGATAAAAGATCGCTCGTTTTGACACTGCGGTATGCAAAGGAATTTATTAGCTAGGTGTTGACATAATTTACTATCAATGGAAAAGATAGATGGCGCTACCAGTAGTTAATCGTTAATTCTTGTATTAAGTAGAAGTTTCAGGCTATTTTAGTAGCAACAAGGATAAAAAAATTGATCGATAAAAGGCATAACTTAAGTCAAACATGGCTCGTCTTGATTCAAATCCCTCTATGTTGATTTAGTACTATAAACTCAAATATATCCAAATAGTCTATATTATGACTCGAATATATCCAACGAAATGCCCATTTCAAAATAGCCATGTTTGTTTACATGTGCAAAGTCATGCAAACGCTCCATACAAGAACTTAAACACTTGTTTAACTGTTCAGCAAAATGGTCCAATCACCTTTAATAACCGTTTAGAAGTTAAATAACCACTTACCCTTAAGGGTTTGTAAAGATGACGGAATGGTTTGAGGTGATGACGTGTCACTGGATATGTCATGTGTATGTTAGGGAGAGGGTAAACCATAGTCTAGTACCCATAGTGAAAGCTCTGCTTAATGTGCGACTAGATGGTATTATATGTAATTGTGTATGTGGTAGACTATGATATCGACAGCACTATGGGTCAAACAGAAAGAACGAAAGATAAATTGTAATAAAATATACGCCACTATTTTTTAATTAGTACAAAACATTTAATGGGGCACTAAGTATCTTTAACTGATCATATTTATGTAGTTAAAAAATAAAAACACTAAGTCCCAAAACTGTCTCAAAACTGTCCACAAAAATACGTAATAATTGGTTAATGCATAACTAGTAACAGTTGTAAACTATTCCATTGATAAATTCCCCCCTGTGCCTCTGCGCGCGCGCCGCGCTTCGATGCTACAAACAGTACTATTGCTAGCGGACGTGAACGTATCGATTATTTTCGCTGCAACAGTTAATTATTTGTCTACGTTTTCCCGACGCGATGGCTTATCAGTTCATAATATCACGGGAGTATGTAGCTATGCTTCGTGCGTACTTTTTGAGTGGAGGAATCGCGCGTGCAGCTGTGTACCCATGGACATCATGAGTGAGTGTACAAAAGTAAGCCGGATAGTTTCGAATAATTAAAACAGCGCATATTGGATGCTTTTGACGAAGTGAAAAGACTGTGATCTGTGTATTGACAATGGTGGTGGACATTTCGAAGGACAATGGAAATACTTGTAATTTTAGTTAATAATACCTACTTAAGTCAATAATAATTTGAGGCGGGCGTTTCAAAATCGGTCTGTGTGGAGAACTTTGAGGGACGCCTATGTCCAGCAGTGGCCGTCTCTAGGCTGACATGATAATGATAAAATAATTTGTAAATAGCAGATGATTCTAACTTCATAAATACGCCAAAATTACTCTTTACTTTTATTACAGAATACTTTCTTTTATTTTGATAATTCTGCTTTCTAATTACATACCTCCTTATTTAATAACTTGTAAAACGGTAAATTTTGCCGATTCTAAGCCCGGATAAACTATGAGGCAGAGGGTAGAATTTAGAAAACTAAAAAGTAAATACCCGCACTGATTATTTTGCTTCATTTTATTGTCTAAGGCTACCTACATTAATAAGTGCGACGGAAAGAATGCGTAAGAGTAGGATGGAAAGTAAGTACTATCAATGAAGTAGTGAATGGATTGTAAAATATGTCTATGATTTAGGTGATTTTTTACATAAAAAAATTATTATAACTTGGCTATTTATAGATATTATGAAATTCTTATTAATAAGTCCTTAAAGCTTTTGTACTAATTAAAAAATAGTGGTGTATAAAACTTTAACTTTTTAAGAAATGTATAAGTAGCGGTAAGGCGTTAAATTCAATGTCTCTTTTCTGTTACAGGTAATATACTTCAATGCTGAAAATTCAACTATTACTATTCAATCATCGAGTAGAGAGAGGTAAGATTAAACTATTCTGCCATTGGAGAGGTCTAGATTGGAGAGCTCGGGTTCGACGTTTTCAACGGACGTTTATATAAAATGCAATTTAACCGTTTCGTCAATACTCCGGTCAGGCGCAATGAGATTTGAACTATCCTGGCCGTCTTCAAATGCACGTTCCTGATTTCTTTAAACACAAAATTATCTCCATTTATTATAAAATTTTCTGACTAATCAAAGAAATAGTTCTACGACTACATCGTATCGTATTTTCGGGTCCGGATCGGATTCGGATCGGACGTAGTGCGAAACCGCTCTTGCCAAGCAGTAAAATAGAGAAGGATATTTTTTTTTAAACCATCATTTACAGGAAATAAATGCTCTCGGTTACAAAAGTATTTTTCATCATCATAATCATATCAGCCTAGAGACGTCCACTGCTATACATAGGCCTCTCCCAAAGTTCTCTCCACACAGATACCAACCGCTTCCCATGAAATTAACCAGATGAAAGATTTTTTATCATGTGGAAAAACGCAGCTCAATAATCTTGCTCTGCTTAAGAATGGATAACATACTTACAGCAATTATCGGAATATAGTAGTCGAGGCAGCCCTTTTGTCATTTCATTTGTTCATAAATAGCTTGAATCCTTTTGGTACAGTCGTCTCTATTATTAGAAGTATTATATTTCGACGCACTTTTCCTATTTGATTCTTTCAAATATTTACAAAACAACCTCAAGGAAAATACCAATAATAAAATACAGGTTTACTCTCCTTGAGAAGACCCTTCAAAATTACATGACCTTTTTGCCTTATTGTCGTAAATATTGATTCTTCTCGCAAAAGTTATCATCACCTTTTATCCGACATAATCCGAGTCTCGAATCCATGTTAATTATTAGTAGGAAAATTTTGACGCAGGGGGATTCACTAACTCGGCATACTTCGTATATCGAGAACTTCCCTTAATTATATAAAAGAGATGAGGTCGATATGTCTGTATGTTTTATCAGAGTAAACCTTAGGGACTTTCGGATACGGAAAATGCGATATTCAGATTCGTTCGCCGAGAATTTCATCCTCATTCCGATTATGTGAAAAGTATGTTTGTGTTGTATGTTTTTAATTTGTCTGAGTAGGGTTTACCTTACCCATTTGTTTAGGAGGTGTTTGTGATAAGAATTTTTTGTCTAAGTTATCGATTGTGGGAAACGCTGGGTTGGATTTCGGTTTTTGGTTATCTTGCATGGCAGCCGGGTGAAAACATCCTCAGTCGTAACATGGTCAAAGCACAATATCTGATAAAACAAAATTTTGCCATAGCTACGAAAAGGTTTTTTTAAAGACAAGTCTACTAGGACTAAAACCTGTGTCGCGGGGGAGTTTACAAACATACACCTAACAGACACAATGAACACACAGACTCGAAACAACAATTTATGAATCACACAAAATGTTGTCTCGTGTGGGGATCGAACCCACAACACACGGCGCAATGTCAATCGGCGAGGCGGCCGCTTAAACTACTACGCCAACCATGCATTCAAAATTGCGATAATGTTAATAATAACAAAGCGAGTTTTGCGGCATTTCAAACAGATTTACTCTCGTCTGTGCCTATCAGAACAGACCTGCTCCTTGAACGGATGCATCAGATATGTAGAGTCAATTCAGCAAACAATTAAGAATGGATAACATACTTACAGCAATTCTCGGAATATAGTAATCCTAGTACCCCTTTATATCTCAAAGAACGTTTTAATTTCCTTAATGACACACATATAAGGTCCTTGAGGTCGTCCGAGGATTTGACGCTGGAAATGCCAATGCAATCCACAAGCTTTTTTGATAAGTCTTTTACTGTCCAAGCTGTACGCCTGTGGAATGGACTTCCTTTAGAGATTCGAAGCGCAAAATCCCTTAAAATATTTAAAGCTATGTTAAAAACGCACTACCTTTCACCCATTTGATAACATAGAATGTGGTTATACCTAGTATGTATTTTATATATAGTATATGTGTAAGTATATTGAATTTTGTATATATGTAGGTATATTGAATATAGTTTTAGGTGTGTACGAATTTATATGTATGTGTAGGTATATCCCTTATTTATAAGTTTATTATATTGTTTATTCTGGATGTTTTAAATTGCACCTGACAGAACTTTAATGCTAACCTACATCGTTCCTGTCACCCAAAGAGGTTGCCTGGAAGAGATTGCTCATAGCCTTTTGTACAATTTGTAAATTTTGTATAATGAATGTCATGAAATGTTTTATAGTGTACAATAAAGAATATTCTATCTATCTATCTATCTATCAGTGTATCGTCGTGCAGCGATAGCAGTTATAAAGCTTTGTGCACTTAATCGATTTTAAACTTTCGCGATTTGTATACATCATACGAAATAATTCGTGATCACGGAGAGACTCTCCGCGACCACGATCGGTGCAAGACAATCAAAACATCGGAAACAAATAGGTATTTATACCTTAAATAAGTTAAGTTTACGCGATTAAGACCCGCTAGATTATTTTGTACTTTGTGCACTTGGTAACGCCTCTCGATACGTACTAAGAAATGGAACAAAGAAAGGGCAGCTGATATAATCAAATATATTTGGAGACGACCGCACCTACGCTTGAACAGTTTATTTTAATTTTCACGTTTCTGTACGATCCCATGGAAATTTGAGAAAATCCAGTAACATACATGCCAAATTTTACGTTTTAGCGCCTAATACTTTGCGTTGTCTATCAGTCAGTCAGACACGCATTCATTTTACATACACAGATTGTCGGCTTGAATCAAAGTATACTTACTATGGTTCTAATACTCAAAAATATTCCATAACTACGAAGTATTAGAAGACTTATATTTGTGACTTACAAAAAATTCATATCGACGAATCTAAATGCCAGATTTCTTTGCCACGAATTCCCTTTTGATCCATATCCGGCTCCACCATGCTTAACCATAATAATACGATCCTTATTGTAACTAGAAGGTTTGTTTGATTGTGAGGCTAATGGCTTGTTAAAAATAAAGGCTTGATATAAAAAGGGACCTAATAAGATATGAAATAAGTGGATTGTATTGTAATAAAGTATTTTATTGCTATGCTTTTGAATTATAAAATGAGAATTCTATGGCATTCGTTATGCTTGATAAAATGCATGGGTAATGAAATTGTTCTAATGACTGAAATTATAAGGAAATGTATCCAAACATTTTCTACATAAAACAATGTTGTCCGCATTGGACTCCTATACAATCTTATAAAGCGTTACCCCGGTTGCATTTAAGACTTATGATTTGAAACCCGAGGTCTTCTTACTAGTTTAACCAGATATCACAGAATTTTTGCTTCATACAATCGTATAAAGTATAACGCTTTATTCATTTCGATTAATTTATTGTTTATTAAAATAATAATAGGACAATTAAGTAGTCTGAAATTTCAACAATGGACAGACCGACAGTAAAGGCTTACAATACAACTATAGTCCTGTAGGTATACAACTTAAGTAAGTTGGAGGCTCAAATATTGCAAGAACCATGAAGAACCAAGCGAATATTAAAACGTCACTGGTTGATAGTGCTTTTTTGTCCTGTAATTTATTATTTATTTTTAATTTGTAAAAATTAGCAACTACTTGAAAAAACAGATATAGATATCAAATCAAATATTTTATAGGATCCCAGGAGACAGCATTCTACATTCGAAAAGGGCTCATTATAATTTAACTATATTTCTAACGCAATTATTAATTGGTGTTTGAAAAGAGTTCCTATGAGTTTTATTACCCGTTCTTTCTCGTGAGTCCAATCTCGCCGTGATATTTATATCACCACCGCAAAAACATCAGATTTAGGATTTTTTATGATATTACCTACGCTGATATTCGACGGCATATTTCAAAGACAAAAATAATAAAGGTGGTTACACAAAGATAAAAATAAGTATATCTTTATTAGAACCAATAAAAGCAAGCCTAAAGCAACTCAATTCATGTACAAAATCTACAATTTCTTGGTGAAAGCCACATCTCTTGTAGCTGGCGATCGTTACTATTAAAATCAGGCAGAAGGCGCCTCGACTACACGGAATAGACATCTTGCGCAAATAGAGTTAAGAAGCTCGATGTAATGCCGGCGGCTATGACTGTATATAGTATAAGAGAGAGCGTTTCATATTTACTTGACATTTCCTTCAAACCAAATGTAAGATTGACAAGGCAGCGATAGGCTAGTGGAGATAGCAAAAGACTGCTTTCAGAGGTTATCAGGACTTAGCCTAAGCCTTTAGTTGCAGTTGTGTTGAAGAGTTTTGAAGGGAGTCAATACCCCTAAATAAACTAGCACTGGAATAAAACATATCGCAAGCGACTTTGTGTAGTGAAATAACTTTCACTAAATGCATCTAAACTCGGTTTGAGACTCATACAAAATATTATCCCGTGTGGGAATGGAACCCAAGACACAACACACCAGCAAGTATATAATAATAGCAAGTCGAACTTTTAAGTCACTACGCCATATGTGCAGTCAGTCATACAACTTTATTAAAACGGGTCTTATTCGCGATATTTAATTAATTTAAGGTATAAATACCTATGTTTTACCGACGTTTCGGCCGTCTTACAACAGCCTTGGTCGCGGCAGGACTGATGTCATCTCAGCGTCGTCCTTGTGAAGCGCGGGTTTCGGCAGTTACCCTCACTTGTTTTTTATTTTTATTTTATCCGAACTGTCGGTACGTTGACACACAACACTTATGACGTCTACACACTGATGAGCTGTGTTACTGCGGCGGGGTTTACATTTGTTGATTACCGGATTCCAAGTTGCAGACAGTCTGTATCCATCCTCCTGGTTGAAATTTTTATGCTTTTTGATTTCAACCGCTTCACGTATGTACTATCCTGGAGTAATAGTGACGATCGGTAGATAAGACCTTTGGTTGATGTAATTCGATCCAGTGGTTTGGTCCAGACTCCAACAAATGCTCAGCTATGGCAGACTTGTTAATTTGCCGTTTTTTTTGTTTTTTTGTGTAACGACCCGTCTGCCTCCAGAAATGTCATTCCTCTACAAACACCTGGCGTCTACAAGGTCGACTGCAGTTGTGGTAGTTCCTATATCGGACAGACCATTAAATCAAAAAGTATAAAAATTTCAACCGGGAGGATGGATACAGACTGTCTGCAACTTGGAATCCGGTAATCAACAAATGTAAACCCCGCCGCAGTAACATAGCTCATTAGTGTGTAGACGTCATAAGTGTTGTGTGTCAACGTACCGACAGTTCGGATAAAAATAAAAATAAAAAACAAGTGAGGGTAACTGCCGAAACCCGCGCTTCACAAGGACGACGCTGAGATGACATCAGTCCTGCCGCGACCAAGTCTGTTGTAAGACGGCCGAAACGTCGGTAAAACATAGGTATTTACACCTTAAATTAATTACAGCTTATCAGTGTGTAGACGTCATAAGTGTTGTGTGTCAACGTACCGACAGTTCGGATAAAAATAAAAATAAAAAACAAGTGAGGGTAACTGCCGAAACCCGCGCTTCACAAGGACGACGCTGAGATGACATCAGTCCTGCCGCAACCAAGGCTGTTGTAAGACGGCCGAAACGTCGGTAAAACATAGGTTTTTATACCTTAAATTAATTAAATATCGCGAATAAGACCCGTTTTAATAAAGTTGTATGATGTATACAAATCGCGAAAGTTTAAAATCGATTGTGCAGTCACTGCTTTAGAAACGTCCTGATATCTACTTTTTAGACATCTCATTAATTTAAAGTTACTTAAAATTTAATTGAAAATAATCATTCAGGCGTTTAAAGAAGAAGCTAAGAGAGCAGAAAGAAGAACTCATAAAAGTAGAACTCAGAAATTGCCAAGTAATTGAAATATATATTATCGACCATCTTGATAGAGTAATGACCCCGGCTGGTTGCCTTGCAGCAGCAGACTAATGTGAAGGCGCCGTTATATTGAAAACTTCCGAGTTTTTCTGAGAGAAAGATAGGCATCACCGAAACAAAGAAATAATCACACATAACTTTACCTAGTTAATCATGCCCTTAACCCAAAAAATTAATCTTTTGGATTTACAACTCTTTGACCTTTAGAAATAGCGCTATCTAAAACAGATGAAGTGTTTTTGATCGACAGGGTACAGATACTTACATGACTAATATTTTACAATGCTTGACGAATTTTTCAATGAATAATTCGGATACGAATCGGTAATAGAGAAAAATAAATAATTACCGCCAACATTTCAAATAAACAAACAATGTAAGCTTCCCATTGACAAGCGGTAACCAATCAAACCCGAACAAGGTCTATAGAATAACAAGGTTTGATATTTTTCTAAATTAAAAATGTTATAAAATTGAATTGTATGTCGCTTGACAGTCTTATTGAAACAAAATGAGTGTCAAAGGAAATACCTTGAAATAGATAGTTTATACAAAAGCAATTACTTGTAGGCCAACTTGTTCGACCAAATCAAAAGTAAACTAGTCCCGACTATAGTCCTCGACGGGTTCAGCTTATGTATTAATACGACGGGATAGACACCCGGTGGTGTCGCGCATGCCATACTACACTGAGGTAAATTCACATGAACCCAACACTAACGAAGCTCGAAGACACTGCGGTAGTCCTAAGTTCGTAGGCCAAACATCTTTTGGGCGTCGCACATACTCCCTCCACTAAAATTTAAACTTGATCTTGAGTGTTGGAGAAAGGCTCGAAATAATGTTCTGTAACGAAACTCCAAGTATACTGATAAGCCCAGCCGTCGAACTTAAATTTATTTTCAATCATTATCAACCCCGTATAATATAAACTGTCCTACTACTGGGCACAGTACTCTTCACATTATGATAAGGGCTAGGTCATAGTCCTCCATGCTGGCCAAGTGTAGGTTGGCAGGCGAACAATTTGACTAACGAATTCAATTGTTTAATACCGTTTTTTTCTATTGCTTAGCATTTTTTCTCTGTGTACCTTATGCAAAGACCATATTAATATTTCAGGGCCTTTAACATTTGTGACATTCAATGTCAAAACTAAGACAATAAAACACAAATATGAACGCCTTATCTCACACATTGGACCAAATCTCGGAAGCTTTGCGCCGTCGGAAATAATAACGTATACCTTTTCAATGCTAAGTTTGAGTTTTCAGCAAATTAACATGTCTCCGCGTTGAGAAGGCACCGAAATGTTTTCACGTTACATTTTCCTTGACAACTTTTCATTAAAATAACATGTTTTTACCGAGCTTTGAAGGAAGTTGGTAACTTTGGATAATTTACTGTGAAAGTGTTGAAGAGTACTGTCATTGTTGATGGAGTTAATCCACTATGGAATAACTATACTATGACAATTGTTCAAAAGGCTCTTAAGGAGCAGTTCGACTGCCTAATATTAGTGTTAGTTTGAAGGTATAAAGCGTATTATTGCGAAACGGTGAGGTTGCTCAGGTAACGCATCGTTTTTGTAAGTTGAGGTTTATATAAATCTACGTATTAGCAAATAGAGATTTCAACATAAGAACGACTTCAGAGTATCAGACGCTCGGTCTAAATTATTGAGTTTGGAAAGCTCCGATAGCTATGACTGATAATATGAAAATACTGACATAAACTGAAAACAATAATTATGATAGACACTTGACTGTAATATTGAAATTTGCAAAGTTTAATTAGACTCGAGAAGAGCTATAAATTTCCTAATCTTGAACACAAGTAGATTTAAAAATATTACCATTTTACAGATTTACTTTACAGCTAGGAATGTTAATACTTTACTTGCTTATCTTCTTAATATATAAAATCCTTGCGTTACTGACTGACTAACAGACACGCTACAGCCGAAACTATTGGGCGCAGGAAGCTGAAAATTGGCATGTATGTTTCTTGGGGACCGTAGGGGTGCACTAAGAAGGGATTTCCCGAAATTCCCACGGGATCGGCCAAAATGGGGGTAAATTTAAAAAACTGCAGGCGTAGCTGCTGGCGTCCTCTAGTCAAATATAAATATGTATAAGGAACAACATCAATCATCCTCACAAGTGCCATTGACACACTGAAGCACGTACAGTATTATTAAAAAAAACAATTCTGCAAACATATATAAAAATTTTGCTAAACAAGCAAATTTTGTAAAGCCATTCCAGTATTTAAATCCAAAAGCATAAAAAGTTTAGCCAAACAGCTTATCGACCCTTACACATAAAAAAAACAATTCACACGTCCTCTAATTAAAAATTGTAACCATATTACAAAAATAAAAAACAAATCAACCAACACTTAAACGTAACGCCCGAAACCAATTCGGTTCACTCCACAAGATTCGGCAAACAAAACTAAACAGCTCTTCTGTCGTACATTAATAGGGGCGTTAACTGACACCGGGGATAATTGCAACCTTTTACTGGAACAGGTGGTCAGGCAGTTCCCTTACCCGACTATAAACCTTTACACAGTCACATTTCACATCCAATTCATCGTGACAATCAACACAATACCAAAAAATTGTCAACCAAATTAACAAAATCGTGTCCAAACGGACTACACTAGAAGCGATGCAGATTGTACCAACTGATTGAGAGAAAACAATACGAGGGTAGGAGCCACCCTCCCTTATGTAACAGAACCCAACAATAAACCCCAACAGTATTCAGAACTTTGTCGCTTTTACTCCAATATTATTTAAGGCCACGTTTAATCCTATGTAATTGTGACTCGGAATGGACAAAGGTTACGCTTAATTAGGCGCATACCCGTGTGTAGCACAAATTGCTGATAGCGAAATTTCCAAGCCCAAAGACCGTTTTGTTTTTAAATAGACATTTTAGACAAGAGATTATTTCATGGCTGAAGTGCCTTAAGAGATTAAATCAGTATTTTGGGGGTACAAAGGCTAACATTGAGACTGTGGAATGTTCGAGAGTTGTCAAATTGGGAAATTGATGCGCAGAATTCGGATTAAGAATTAAATGATCAAAGGTTTTTGTTCTTGTCAAAAGTAGATAAAAGATGGTACAGATAAAAAATCGGGAGCCACTCAAGTGTAGCCCAAGAGCTTTAATCTTTTCGACTTGTCAAAATAAATGAATGTTTAAAGATTACTCGTGTCGATTAATTTGTAAGCACTCAAGGGGAATGTAAATTTTTTAAACATACAAATTTAACATATTAAATTTCAAGCTAAGCTTAAAGCTAAAATTAATAGATCTTTATTTTTTATCGTTAAATCTAAGCCATTCTTAGGCACACCTAAATATACATGAAATTAAATAACATAGATTTTGAAATAATTATTATATAAAAATAGCTCGCAGGCTTCAATTAATGACATTATTTCGGTTGTGTGGGAGTGTATAAAAATGTTTGCAATATCTTGGGACTATGAAATTATAACTAACGCCTTTAGCTATGCAGACAACGAAGAAGTGTTCGAAGAAGACATTTTCGATGTGCGACATAGGGATATATACCGTTCATAGAGATACGCTGCAACGGATGCTGTAGATGGATACTGTAGGGCAAGTCCCATTCAATTCATAATATTGAAGGAGCTGAAACAAAAGAAAAGAGCGCCACTGGTAAAAATTACAATAAAGATATCAATCTTGAATATGAACATACGATAACCATACGAATTCTATTAAATATTAAGTACAGTTCAGATTCCAAGCTCTCTTGCTGCTCGTTGGTCTCGCGGCATAAATGTGCGCGTGGGATTGGGAGGTCTCGGGTTCGATCCCCGGTTCGGGCAAAGTGTTATTGGGTTTTTCCTTTAGGAAATTCTCAGTAGCAGCATGGAGTCTGGTAATGTGCCCGGTACGGCAATAGGTTCACCCCCTATTACGTGGGACTAAAATAAAATCTGGCGAAAAGTGGGTGTAGCAATATACCTCTGCCTACCTATTGGGGATATAGGCGTGAGACTATGTATGTATGTACAGATTCCAAGCAAAAACGTTAAAATTCTCACAACAATACCGCCGCCACACGTGTGAAACTCACAATACCTTACAACCCAATAAACCGTAAATTCAAAAAAGAAGACCTTCAAAACAAAACTTCACAAAGCCTCAATACACGCAACTAAATAATAAACACTTAAAACAAAAGTGACAACAAAAGACTGAAACCATTGATGCGGTTAATTCAATTGAAAACCCAACGAGGACTCAAACGTATATTCCTCTACAGTTTCAAATAGAGGTATATTAAAACTGCCTTTGTTTCACTAAATCATAACTTGGTTGACAATCGAATTGATGAAAACAATCGTGTCAGACCATTGTCCGAGGCACAATGCACTGAGTAAACTACAATGATCGCTAAAAACGGGGGAAAACGTCTAAATGCATTTCGTTTCTCCCCCTTTCCTATATCCTGTGGGAGGGGGTATCCGTTCAGCGGTTGAGAAATAGCGCTTTTACGGGTATTCGGAGTGGATTCGCGCGTGCAGGTGATAAAAGCAGGTAATTTCAATAATACGGTGTCTATGACGTGACGCGACAAGTTGTGCTGCGCTGCAGGTTCTCTGTAATGGTTTAATTGTCATCCAAGACGATATTGTTAAGAACTTTGGCAATTTAGGGCTGTTGAAAATATTTTTTTTGACATTTAAGAAAAAGACAAATATCACCTGCCTGCCTTGACCATGACTTTTGTAAGGAAATCGAAACGTTGGCTAGTAAAATTTGTTTCTAGATAGAGTCCATTCCATTAATCCTTCCCAAGTCGCCTAGAACCTACGGTTTCGGTGTATCGCCGAACCAATATGATTTCTCAATCGTCAGATAAAAGTTATTTTACCGTTAAACTACAAACTGTAACCTAGCTAAACGTGGCAGTAAAACGGTTGATTCACTTTATTCAAATAATAGTTATTTTCAATTTGGAGTAGTTTTATTTTGTCTTAAGAATGATTTATGTCTGATTATTGAAAAATCAGCACCGTAAAATTAATTAAAGATGGTTATCTGATACTGACTGGAAAACATTTCGATTTCTTTAGGAAACTTAAAACTGTACAGCTTAAGATTATTTAGTTGTGTTTATCTGTAGGGTTCTGTAGTCAGGCTGTGCCAGTAATTACCGCCGGCTTCAGTAAGATTAACTGACACTAATAGATTGCAGAAGCACTCATCAGAATTACTGGCAACAGATACAGGTTTTTGAGTGGTGTCAGTCTCATTTGCGGCTCGCCACACAATTCTCGGCGTGGAACATGACTTTTATACTATAGACAAAAATGCAAAGAAAGTATTAAGCGTACTGAGTCGCGTACCATAGATAAAAAATACTATTACGTTTTCCATATGACACCCAGGAATTATTAAAATCGAAGAGATTAGTATCCATGCCCATGCAAGGTAACGCATTGGCATGGATACTAATCTCTTCGATTTTGATCTTTGGTCCCTTCTTAGACAAAGATTTTGTCTAAGAAGGGACCAAAGGAAGGCAAGAATACGTGCCAACTTAATTACTTAAGAAACATCGACACGTTTAAATAATCTATGTAAGCATATTATCAAAGCAAGTAAATTAAGTAATAAGATACTAATTACGGTAGAATGTTCTAGTTTCGAAATTTTGTTATAATTAAGACATTAATTTAATACTAGAAGATTTTGTCTTCAAGCTCAAGATTATAATTATAGCCTTGAGCTTGTAGACGATATCTATGTATAATTATACAGGCTGTAATTTTAGCGAAACTATTTAAACTTTTAATGGGAACTATTATCATATTTGAAATTGAGAATCACTGACAGGCTTCAAAGTTCTTCGTAATTCTTGCCCAAACCGAGAATCGTATTAAATATAAATTCTACTATGAACAACGACTGTTACAGTTATTTATACTTTATTGTACAGCAATAGGAAGACTTAAGCTTATTAAAGTACCAATGGAAGCTCTATCGATTTTAGCGATCTCTACTAGGCAACATTAGACGAGTAAGAAGATAGTGGTAGTTGTGTTTGTTTTGTCAATACATCTTTATTTATCATTTACAGAATATAAACTCCCCACTCCGCCCCACCGCGTCCTTTCTGTCAATTTGAACGTAATAAACTCAGACCCTCCAGAACGATTTTTGTATGATTTTCATCGATAGATACGGTGATTCTAAAGCAAGGTTTGGGTGTATAATTCACGTGAGCGTAGTCTAATGGGTTAGACAATAAGGACAAAATTTATGAAATACTAGATGAGCCCGCGGTTGCACCCGTGTTATTTAGGGCTACTACTCCGCTCAAGTGGCTCATAGCGTAATGTTATATAGCCTATAGCCTTCCTCGATAAATGGGCTATCTAACACTGAAATAATTTTACAAATTGGACCAGTAGTGCCTGAGATTAGCGCGTTCAAACAAACAAACAAACAAAAAAACCTCTCTAGCTTTATATATTAGTATAGTTAGTAGTAGTTTTATGTAGTAGTAGTTAATTTAGTGTATTAGATATGGACGTTGTATCTTAATAACTAAATCGGCGTTAGTAATAATTTTTGTTGCTAAGAGTGCCGAAGATCTAATTCTCCTTCATCCCGCTCCTATTCCTTTTCCCACCCAGGCCCACTGCTTCTTGTCTGGATTTAATTTGAGTTCGTGATGTCTATGAATTCTATTTGTCATAATGTCTATTCATTAAAGTACCTCGGCAAAAATACACATCACGAAAATTTAATTACTTTGGTTCAGAATAGGTAAGTGATTTTTTTAAATAATGGCAAGAAGCGATTCCTAATTAAAAGTTTTATATAAAGCCTTTTTCACAATTATGTATTATTAATCTGTATTCAAACTTTCCCATCCGGTATCCCTTTCAAATAAACCATCTTAAATAAAAAGCCTATGTCAGTAATAGGTATTTTAATTGTAAATTAAGCTTTTTATGCGATAATCTGTTCAATAAGGTCAACTAACAATAAGTTTTACTTGTAACTTTTACTAATAATAATCGCAAGGCAGCTTTGTGGCGAGCTGAATGTGCGTGGCGACACTGCAGTCCCGAATGCTTCAGGGAGTCGGTCAGGGCCTCGTCTCCAGCCTGCCTTTATTGGCTGGTCGGAGTGGATTTCTTAGAGTATCCGCAGGACTCTCAACTCTAGCTTGTCTTAGTCGGCCGGCCAGAGGGAAGCTGCAAGAGATATTAGCTCGGGGGTGGAAGTGTCATTCTCAAAGGCATAACTACGGGGAAATCCGCTCCGGGTCTCCGTTGTCACGAGGCCCGCGATGGCGAAACCGGTGCCACTCCGCCCGATACCCCTAGCCGCTCGCTGCGGTGTAGCCCTCTGGCTGTCTCTATGGCAGACTTTGTTTACCTTGGTGGCTGTTAAAAGAAGGCATCTAGTGAGTCGGCGAGTCACCGTCTGTCCCTTTTCGACGTACTATGAGAGTACTTAGGGCAGACGCCGAATTTTCATCCATAGTTTTCATCAAACCAATCTATTTAAAAACCATCTCAATAGCCCAGAGTAATCCGTTAGTAGTGCAGTTATGGAGGCGCTTCAGTAGGTGTCCCATCATATTCTAGATTAAAACTCTTAAAGGGCCTTTGCGCGTTGGACCTATGTCTGCGTGTACGCCTGCCAAAGGGCCGGGTATAGTTCTAACAAATTAGAATAATACCCGTGAAAGAGAAAAAGAAAAAAAAACCTTAACTTTTAACTTTCCATATGTTTATGATATACTACTAGACTTAGTCCAAGGCTTTGCCCGCGTGTGATGTTACCTCTCCCAGCAAAGGACTTAACAAAAATCCTCTCTTAGTGCTCCCTTACACTCCTCAAAGAAATATACAAATTTCAGCCCCCTACACTCTGTTGTTTTGGCTGTATGTTGTCTGTCAGTCAGACAATAACGAAATAATTTTATATATATTAATTGTGCCGTGTCCGATAAGAGGATCCACGTCGTCTTTGTCTTCGTCTCGTCTGTGTCCGGCCTGGATACAGAAGTGTGAGAACGAATTCATATAAAATGTAAGCACACACTGAATTTTATGAGCCCCTGACGTAGCACGGTCCCTCAACGTCACGGGTACGACGGCATTTATATGTGTTAATAGATCTTTACTTTCTCATTAATAATATTAAAGTGAGAGTATATATATGAAAGTGAGAGTTGGGTATGGCAGAAAAAGCATGAAATTAGAATTAACGCAGTTGAGATGCGATCACTGCGTAGTATATGTGGTGTGGGACTGATTGATAGAATTCCGAATGTAACTATACGAGAGAACAGTGGTCTGAAAGAAGATTTCGTGACAAAGATTGAGAGGAATGCTGAAGTGGTTTGGACACGGGGAGCGAATGAGTGAAGAAAGAATGACGAATCGGGTCTATAAGGCCAATATGTCAACAAGTCGGTCGCGGCAGACCTCGTCGGACATTCTTCGACCAAATTGGGGATGTCCTAAAAATCAGCAAGGTCCGAAGTACCCAAAATCGGCGAGCTTGTATGAAAAGAGTAATGAGTGTAGAGAATGCGCGTGAGGTCTGTAAGGATAAAAGTAAGTGGCGTTATTTGTCACTGCCTACCCCGATGGGCAAAAGGCTTATGTATATGTATGTATGTATGTAATAAAAACATGCTATTCAAATTGAGGTAAGTGATACGCCACATAAAAAATTTTATTCTTAAACATTTAGTATTCGGTAAATTTTTGCTGTGGGATATATTATTACGGTATTTAATTGTTTCTAACAAAAGAGATTTTATATTCGTTATTATAAATTGTTATAGAAAATTTAATTATTACTATGTTATATAGAAAAATATTGTTCCGTTTTCCAATCAAAGTGATGACAGTTTATTTAGAGACGTATATTCAAGTTCTTTCAGAAAGATGTTTTTTTTTTAATATCGGCGACACATCAAATTTCTTGGAAATTATTTTCGCATACCATATTTTACGTAAGATTTAGTGTGATATTATCATTAGAGTGCTCATTAGAGATTTAATCAACAATGCAGTAAATAAAAACTATTTTAAGTTTGCACTCTGGTGTCTTTGCAGTAGAAAGAAATTAAGAGTAATAATTCAAATTTTCACACAAAATAAATCACTTCAAACATTACGGGCAAGATAAGACAAAATAAAACATAAAAATGACAATGACAACAAACAATTCAATTACACATATTATATACAAGTAATATATCCAATAGTATGAAAGCTAGATACGACCTATTATAACCGTCTCCTTTGTCACTTATTATATTACACACTATATATAGGTACCACTCAATAAAACACACAAGATTAACACCAGAATTCCAACAGTCCCTAATCATTAATTGATTGGTCACACCTACCCAGATCTCATTCTCAAACAGAATAATCAAATTCCGTTACAAAGACAGAATACACACATCAGCGGCACAAATCAATTTAACACAATCACTGTACAGGAATAGAAAATATAGTAACAAAATTAATTTATTCGGATCCCCCATCCAAATCGTTTCATATACCGGCTTGTTCCGTCCTCCTCCGTTCATTTTCCTATTATTTCACAGTAAGAAAACAGGCCTTTGTGTCTTTTCGATTAAAAGGGCACAAAGCCGCATCTACGTTGTTTGCTTTGAACGAGTTTTTGGTTTGATTTCGGGAAACGTGTGAAATGAGACGGTTGTGCGATATTTTTATATGTGCTCGTTGTGATTTAGGTATGTATTTTTGTTAAAGTTTTGTTTTTATTTGTTTAGGTCTCAATGTGCCACTTATGAACGTAAATTTTTAAACTTAATTAATGAATGAATTAACATTTAGTGCCTCGTTCGATAAGCAAGTGCATAGAAACACTAGAAAGAATAGACAAAAACGCACAAGGTTAGCAGGAATGGTGAAGCCCTAGCTTTGAACATGTTAGCTAATCTAGACCTATGCGAGTCTTCCAATGTATTAGATCGCCAATGGTTTAACTTTTCCTGACTCGTGTCTAGATATTAGTATTTGGATTAGTTTAGTAAATGAGCAACTCCAAGTACGCTACTGGAATAATTATAAGCAAATGGACTATGTCCTAAGTACCAATAATAGGTGATATTTTGGTATTAGTGTATGTAATGTACTTAATTAGAACTTTAATCAATATGCTTTAAATGCTTATAAATTATGCTTATTAAATCGTTGATTTTTATTACCATAACTCCAAGATAGCATAATATACCTATATAATGTAATATATTATGTTATATACATAATATAACATAATATATTACACATAGACTAATGATTGGTCTAGCGATACCAATCATTTGTCTAGGATATTACAAATATTTAAGAAAAAGTATAAAGCACGATTGCATGTAGGCTATACACGTTTTGATTACCATTAAAATAGTAAAAAGAGTAGTGCCTAGATTATTATTATTTTCCTTCCATTTGAAGATTAATCCCAGAACGCTTAACGTGTGCTAACATAATTCATAATCTATATAGTGTATGTTATTCATAATATAAAGGGGAAAGGTTGTGATTTCATTTTCTAGTTTCTCCTCCTTTCATGTCAAATAGGTTTTGATGAAATGTTGCAATAGTGGAACAACTTATGCCTATATCAACATTGACACACGCGAGTAACATCTAGTAAATAAATAAATACATAAAATCATCGTGAACACGTTATTTTTCGCCACATACACGCATTATTCCACACAAATAGCTCGTGTGGGAATTATCGCGCGTCGCGGGCAGCGGCGCGGAATTCCGTCACCGAGCGACGGGTTTCACGGCGCCTGTCTTGTCACGTCACTTTTTGATTATTTGTAACGTCAAAACTTTGACGACGCGGTGTCGAACTTACGTGACGAGTGTTTTGTTAGTAGCTACAGTGTAAAATTGGATAAAATGAGGATATTGACGACCGGTGTGTGTAGCGGGATTGTAAGCGACAGCTACACCAACTGCTGCGCTCAAGTCAAACATTTGTGTGCGTGATCATGGATGTTTGTCTTGGTCTGGGTGTTTCTATGTATAATATGCATTTATTTACAAAAAAAAAGTATATATATATAGGTATGTTTATCCATTGTCTAGTTCTCATAGCACAATCTCTGCTTAGTTTGGGACTAGGTGATGTTGTGTGAATGTGGTAGAATATTGTTATTTAAGTTATAGTGCCTATAGCGATGTTTCCCTTTACCTTCTTTTCCTTGCGAATAGAAAAGTGAGGTAAAGTAACTTGAAAAAAGGTCACCACTTTGGTGGGTGATCGCTTGTTGGAACGTTCAGATTAGAGTGCTATCGTGCTTCAGATGACACGTTCAAAGTCATCGGTCCAGCTTCTTATCTCGTCGACAAGAATGGTTAGGTCATGTTGAAGACCTTCGGCAGTCTATAAACTTCGACTATAAACTAAAATAGAAACACACTCATACGAAATTAAATAATAAATTATTCAAAAATATAGTTACAAGTATCTTGGCCTCAATTGATTCTGTAAAACATAATATATAAGTTATATATATATTTGAGAAATATATCTCTAAATCCAGTATAGATTTAAAATAAGAAATTGTTTCCTTCCCTTACCTTATACCTACTTAATATTATAAATTTGAAAGTGTGTATGTATGTTCCGTTTTCATGCTAAAACGGCTGTTGAAATTTAATATGGAGATATATTGGACCATGGAGACGGACGTAGGCTACCTTCTTCGTCAGGCTTTAACAATCCACTGCTGGACTAGGCCTCTCCTTTGAAAGGAGGAATTGGCCTACTATACCACGCTGGCCAAACGGGTTGGTATAGGGTTGCATCAAGTTTTCCTTCTTTTACAGAGCTGGTCTCTGCATAATATGCTCCCTCTGTCGGCTTTTACGACACCCATGGGATGATATGGGGTGGTGACAATCCGTATTCTTAATCAGTCACCACACGGATAAGTTGCAAAAACTGGGAGGGATTATAGGGAGAATAGAAGTGTGTACGGCAAAAATTTACCTCTTGGAAGTAAAAATGTGCTATCGTATATCTGTCAGTACTATCACATCATGCATATTGCGCACGGTGATTACATTGTTGGCATATATTATTAGAAACTGATAATTATATACTACGCTTAAACAGCTGAAACGATTTTATCTACTAATATTACAAATGCGAAAGTGTTTATAGGTATATATTGGACATGATTGGAACATGGCTTTGACGTTTGACTGTATGCAAGGTGATGTTAACATGTACTTTTCGGTAGATCATTTCATAGAAAATGACCGAGTTATTTTGTACCCTATAGAGTTTCTGAATGTAACGTGCGCGAAGCCGCGGGCAAAAGCTAGTATGTCATATTTATGATAGAATATTTTTGTATCAATTTTATTCATCAACGCACGTCAATGCGACGGTGCGGAGTTCCGTCACAGATGGGTATCACAGCATATGTCTTGTCATCTCATGCTGCAATCATTTGAAGGCCAAACTTGGTAGCACTGCTTGTCAAAGTTACCTACCCAAGGAGTTTGTGTTACAATATCGTAAAGAAAATATGTAATTTTTAAGGATTCACAAGAGAATTTACCGATTTTTATGATTATTTTTATTCGAATGTTAGAGGTTCTGTTGTGGTCTTATTTAAATTTGGTAAAGATCTGACGAGTAGTTTTTAGTCACTTATCCTTAATATAGCGTAAATTAGTATATCAGTCGATTTCATGTGGCATCTTTCCCTAAGCGTGGAAAGAAGCACTGATTATTCCCCTGCCTAAGAAACCCAAACCTTCTACTTTAGCAGATTACCGTCCTATATCCATATTACCATTCCTTTCAAAAGTCCTAGAACGTCTCATCCATACACAACTTAGTTCCTTCCTTCGTGAAAATTCCCTCCTAAATCCATATCAATCAGGTTTCCGACCTGGACACAGTACCACCACGGCTTTAGTTTGCGTTACAGATAATATTAGGCAAGGAATGGACAGTGGCAATCTAACGGTGTTATCGTTACTTGACTTTAGTAATGCGTTCAGCACCGTGGATTTGCACATCATGCTTGGCATCCTCAGCTCTCTTAACATATCTCTATCGGTAATTGACTAGTTTCAAAGTTACCCGTTTGGTCACCGGCAACGTATCGGCATTGAAGATACTTATTCCACTTGGTCAAACACGAATGCAGGTGTACCACAGGGTGGCGTGCTAGCCCCTTTACTCTTCGCAATATTTATAAATGCTATTTCAAACCAATTAGTTGCATCCTACCACCTTTACGCAGATGATTTACAAATTTACACGCAAGCTCCCTTAGACAAGCTAGCAGAAGCCTGCAAGACTATTAACTCGGACCTCGAGCGAATTTGTGAATGGACTCAGAAGTATGGACTCGTCGTAAACCCCGAAAAAACCCAGCTGATTGTTATTGGCAGCCCAATATTGTTAGCTAAAATTGTCTGGTCTGATCTACCACAAATCAGTTTTAATGGTAAATATCTATCATTTAGCAAAACTGTTAAAAATTTGGGTATACATATATTTCAGAATTCCGCAACAGCCTCAAGTGGCTTCCGATTCGCCTTCGCAGAAATACTCACATTCTTACATTACTGTATAATAAACATAACATAACATATCTTCACGCCTTTTATCCCCGAAGGGGTAGGCAGAGCCTATTGCCATCTACCGGGCCCATTATTAAGCGAGCGATAATTAACATTTTTAATACACACATAACTTCGAAAAGTCAGAGGTGTGTGCCCGAGGTACCTGGGGATCGAACCCGAGACCATCGTCTCGGTAGTCCGTTACGTACACCACTGGGCCACCGCCGCTCTTATCTTAAAGAACGTCTTAAGTTCCTTCATGACACACATTTAAGGTCCTTGGTCTGTGGACTTGAAGCTGGAGATGCCAATGCATTCCACCAATTATTTTGACAAATCTTTTACTGTCCAAGCTGTGCGCCTGTTAAATGCATTGCCTTTAGACATTCGTAGAGCAAAATCGCTAAGTATATTTAAAGGTTTGTTGAAAACGCGCTATCTTTCGTCCAATTGACATCTTTCATGGTATTTATAGTAGGTGTTTATTATATATATAGATAAGAGGGACTATTGGAATTAAACAGGATATTATACAGTAATGTAAGAATGTGAGTATTTCTGCGAAGGCGAATCGGAAGCCACTTGAGCCTATTGCGGAATTCTGAAATATGATCATATTTGCGTAAACCAAATATAAAACGTATACAGAAGTTTTGGAGACGCTCAAGTTTGTTTAATTGCTCCTCGGTAGGGCCAAGGTAGCTGACATCAGCGTAGTCAAGGATCGGCAGAAGCAAAGACTGTGCAAGCGCAATCTTGGTAGCAGTTGGAAGGAAATTGCGTAACTTTCGTATTGACGCGGCTGAAGCAAACAGTTTTCGACTTGGTTCTTGTATCTGAAGTCGCCCAGACATTGTTTCATCCATATGTTTACCCAAATTTTTAACAGTTTTGCTAAATGATAGATATTTACCATTAAAACTGATTTGTAGTAGATCAGACCAGACAATTTTAGCTAACAATCTTGGGCTGCCAATAACAATCAGCTGGGTTTTTTCGGGGTTTACGACGAGTCCATACTTCTGAGTCCATTCACAAATTCGCTCGAGGTCCGAGTTAATAGTCTTGCAGGCTTCTGCTAGCTTGTCTAAGGGAGCTTGCGTGTAAATTTGGAAATCATCTGCGTAAAGGTGGTAGGATGCAACTAATTGGTTTGAAATAGCATTTATAAATATTGCGAAGAGTAAAGGGGCTAGCACGCCACCCTGTGGTACACCTGCATTCGTGTTTGACCAAGTGGAATAAGTATCTTCAATGCCGATACGTTGCCGGTGACCAAACGGGTAACTTTGAAACCAGTCAATTACCGATGGAGATATGTTAAGAGAGCTGAGGATGCCAAGCATGATGTGCAAATCCACGGTGCTGAACGCATTACTAAAGTCAAGTAACGATAGCACCGTTAGATTGCCACTGTCCATTCCTTGCCTAATATTATCTGTTACGCAAACTAAAGCCGTGGTGGTACTGTGTCCAGGTCGGAAACCTGATTGATATGGATTTAGGAGGGAATTTTCACGAAGGAAGGAACTAAGTTGTGTATGGATGAGACGTTCTAGGACTTTTGAAAGGAATGGTAATATGGAAATAGGACGGTAATCTGCTAAAGTAGAAGGTTTGGGTTTCTTAGGCAGGGGAATAATCAGTGTTTCTTTCCACGCTTAGGGAAAGATGCCACATGAAATCGACTGATATACTTTAGTCCCACGTAATAAGGGGCGAGCCTATTGCCGTACCGGGCACATTTCCAGACTCCGTGCTGCTACTAAGAATTTCGTGACAGAAAAACCCAATAACACTGCCCGACCCAGGAATCGAACCCGGGACCTCCCGATCCCACGCGCACATTTATGCCGCGAAACCAACGAGGCAGTCGTATAGGGTTTGATGTCGAGTTTTCCGTCTCTACGCAAAGATGATATTTGCATCGTGTTATCCCTTAGTCGCCTCTTACGACACCCACGGGAAGATAGGGGGTGGTGATACTTGTATTCTATGCCGTCAACCACACAGCTTATCAATAAAGATGTTCAATCAAATCCTAAATAATAATTGATATTATCATGACGTAAATTATTTCAGAGGTTATCTGGCTAATCTCAGTACGTACACTTCACACACTATTGGACTTTCACAATAACCATAAACTGTCCTGGTGATTGGCATCACAAAAAAAGAAACAAATTCCTTAAGCGTGTGTTGTCTTTGAAAATAATTTTTATTTATGTCCCGGCAACTATGTGTGTTAATTTGAAATATTGCTAGTTATAAAATAAAATTATTTAAATTGGAGAAATAATTTCAGTTACTCGATTATATTAATATAAACCAATAAATATTTCCTCCGTATATCATAAATGTGGAAAGTTAACAAAAATTGGGTTGTTAATTACATCAAATGCGTTGAATAACACATAAAATACACTCTGCTACTATTAAAATAGATCGGCAGCAAACTTTCAAATATTGTTGGAAATTATTTTAATACTGCCTCGTTGGTCTCACGGCATAAATGTGCGCGTGGGATTGGGAGGTTTCGGGTTCGATTCCCGGGTCGGGCAAAGTGTTATTGGGTTTTTCCGTTAGGAAATTCTCAGTAGCAGCGCGGTGTCTGGTAATGTACCCGGTACGGCAATAGGCTCGCCCCCTATTACGTGGGACGTAAAAATTCATGGCGAAATGTGGGTGTAATATTACACCTCTGCCTACCCCTTCGGGGATACAGGCGTGAGACTATAAATATATAAATAAAAATATTTTAATATTAAATAGGCACCTAGTCAAACCGTCAATGTGCCGGGCATAATTTTCATATTGTTGATATTCTATTTTCATAATTAAACTACAGCAACATTAAAATATGTTTTGTAAATGAAACTATAAGCATTTACATAATAACGGCATTAAATGAATATTTAAAGCGTAACATTATTATTAATTACATACACATACATACATAGACTCACGCCTGTTTCCCCGAAGGGGTAGGCAGAGGCATATTAAACGCCCACTTTTCGCCAGTGTTTTAATCCCACGTAATAGGTGGCGAGCATATTGCCGCTGATCGGGATATTTTGTTTGCCAGAGCCTCGTCTGTTGATCGGCAGGTGCACCACTTGCAGATGAGGTTGGCTTGGGACCCTGAGTTCTTGGTGGGAACCCTATGCACCCTATATCATTAATTAATGTAATTGAATTGTGTATGCATGGTATTTTCAGGTGCTTTTAATTCTTTGCTAAGCTATGGATGATTTCGGGTATCCGCTGATCTAATTTACTGAGTACTGACAGATCAGTCATCCCATGAACACAGCTGATGTTACCCTTAACGAAAGTTCTTGGGTAACACTAGCTGTTTAACACTAAAAAATTTAAAGTTTCTTATAAAAACTTTTTGTAAAAAAGACGCATGATTAACTAAATTGCCTCAAAAGTTTGCCATTATTAACATCTGTTCAATAAAATAGGACACTAAAGTCTGATTTATAAATACTAGACGACAGGCAAAAATATGCAATATGTTAAGAAGTCATAAAAAAATTGTTATGGAAGGACGGACACATTTGTGGATCTCATATCTTTATGTCACACTAGTCAGATTATAAAGCTCTTCAAGTGACTGCTGTTTAGGCGTTTGCGATGCAATTTGCTGTAATTTGTTAAAAGCTTTTAATTCTGCCCAGATTTTTTGGTGAAAATAGGACGTCAATTTGTGTATGTTTATTGAACATAATTTTAAATGCCTTGCGTTTTGTAATAATATATTATTTTATTTTCTTTTTAATTTAGTTATAGGTTTATAAGTATAGTTTTAGCTGTAAATAGTAATTAAGTAATAGTTAGTAAAAATGTAATTAGTTGTAAAATAATTGAATTGAAATAAACACATTATTTTATTGTTTTGTAAAAAA
The DNA here is from genome assembly GCA_944739405.2 of Euclidia mi. Taxonomy (NCBI): domain Eukaryota; kingdom Metazoa; phylum Arthropoda; class Insecta; order Lepidoptera; family Erebidae; genus Euclidia; species Euclidia mi. The sequence continues at coordinate 12,569,659 of OX123207.2, read as the reverse complement.
AAAAAAAAAATTAATGAGCGACTGCACTATATAAAACTTAACATAGCAGCCTAAGAAAGGTTTTTAGAACTTCCACGTTTCAAGCGTTTCAAGATCTTTTCAGCTCCATAGTAATAATTTCGTCTTCCCGAAATTTTAGGGTCACTTTACGCCGTAATGGTGTTTGAAATGGCTAAAGGCTTCCGTTACGCTTCCAACAACACCGTGTAATATTATGTTATTAAAAGGCCCGTAGGCTCTAAAAACACAATAAAAAATACATCACACCTGAATAGCCCTAGAAAAAGCGATAAAATACGCAGAATTATCGACTGCTAGACTAGTGTACTAAATTTAACAAATTCTTTGCCAAATTTTCGCCCGCGGCTTTACTTGGGTGGTATTAATGCTAAATATGGAACTGACATAGCAATCTTCTGATGTGAAATGATAGTCTATAGAATAATATAGATGATGCGAGTACACTTACCAAGTTGAGCTTCTTACCAATTCCTTCACTTTTGTGATGCTTGGAGTACACAGCCAATCTATAGATCGCTCTTTAACCATCTATAGTAAAAAAACGGTTAATGCTTGTTTTGTTGCCATATAAAGACCGATCCGTACTAGCATTTATTCACATTTCTTGAGACACTTTGACACCTGCAGGGGTACCAGCCGAATGCTGTACTCATTCAGTCCCTCTCATGGCAATAGTTGTTAATAATAGCTGTAGTAGTAGGATTAATAACCTAAAGTCAGTCGCTCGTAGGCGACACACAGGCTGCGGCTTACGATCTGCTGATGAAACTTTCCTAGAAGACTCTCTATACTTTATAGGTGAAGAGAGATAACCCCAAGCTCTCCTACTTTATAATGTACACCTGCATGAATAGCTACGAAAGCGCTTTGGGTCAGTAATGTCGCTGATCAATAGCGAAGCTGATAGTGGCATTGTGGCACATCGCATTGATACAACAGTATTAATTCTGACACACTGGTATTAGGTGTAATTACTACCCACTCTTGTGAGGGAATTACTTAGTGTATATAATGTAGAGGGACTGTACTCATGTTAAGCTACAGGTGCTGCTGTTATGGATGTGATAATTAGATTTTGGTGTTTGAAGTGGCAGATAGTTTACAGTGACATAACATGAATAGCAGAGATGTTTGATATACAACGGTGCTATCACCTAAGCTACAATGCTGAGATTCGTAACTTCGATCTGCAGTGGAAGTTAAATTAAAATGGTTGTAATACAAATAGCTATGTTATGTAATCAACTTCGCGGCAAAAGGTATATAAAATTCTTGCGTTATTGACTGTGACAGACAAGGCACAGCCGAAACTACAGGTCGTAAGAACTTGAATTTAGCATCTATACAGGGTGCCACAAGACCCATCACCAAGACGAACTCCACTCGTTTTGGATATCATGCCAAGTCATACTAAGCAAAAATAAAAGCTGGGAAACGATATTCTTTTAAAGGAGACACATTTTTAATCCGCAATTAAAAGTGCATGCGTGCAATTTTCGAAAACCCTACATATTCATGGGTGCATAGGTCATCTATAGAACAGGTTGGCGGGGTAAATGCATCTATTTTGTACCTAATTACACAAGTTTCATAGTAACTTTGAGCCTCAATAACTCCTGAACCAGTAATTTCCCAGGTATGGTATCGAAGTAAAAAAATTTCGTAATGATTGGTACAATACGGGGTTTCAGTTTTCGTTAAGGGTCTTTTTACACCCAGTATTTCTTGGGGAGTGTAGAAAAGCACTAAGAAAGGATTTTTGGATATTCCCTCCTAAAAGAAAAAAACATCTCTCGATCAAATCCGCGGTCAAGTCGAGTAACTAATAATTGTCATATAAAGGCGTTTTTTATGTTAACTCTAGTAATAGTATATGTGAGAGGCAGCGATAGCCGAGTGGATATACCAACAGACTGCCATGCAGAGGGTATCGGGTTCGAATCCACGGCGCGCACCAATGACTTTTCGGAGTTATGTGCGTATTGAATTGTTAATTATCGCTTGTCCCGTGCCTCGGAGAGCACGTTAAGCCGTCGGTCCCGGTTGTCATGAAGATCTTTGACAGTTGTTACAGGGCGTCAGTACCTTCTAAATAAACTGACACTAGTCTAAACCATGGAATATCGCTATCCCTTCGGGTTGCGGAGGTCAGACAGGCAGTCGCTATGTGGAAAAGCTAATATTCAGCCAAATCCGGTTAGACTAGTGGGCGGACCCCAGATTGAGACTGGGATAACGCTAAGAGAAAGAAGAAGAAGTCATAGTATATGTATGTATTTACAAAAAAGTATATATGTATGTTTATCCATTATCTAGTACCCATAGTACAAGCACTGCTTAGTTTAGAACTAGATGGTATTGTGTGAATGATTATTATTATTATAATTAAACAACAGATAATTTATTTTCATTATAAACATTTTAAACATTCATACAGTTAGCTAACTATGCATAACCTGCTTTGTATATCATCTCTTCATTATAATAATGTATACATGTTATTCTGTAGATAAGGCAGACAGTATGTCTATTGAGAATCTACAGGTGCCATTGTTATAAGTATAATAATTATATCTTGGTGGTTGTACAAGAGCATTATCATTACATCGTATATATGGCGTGGACCAGTTTAGTGGTTTTAAGCGGCCGCTTCACCGTTTATTAACAAGCTGAGTATTTTGGGTTCGATCGCCACATGACACAAATACATATTTGTGTGATCAACAAATTGATGTTTCTATTCCGTTCGTACATTGTGTGCGTTGTATTTTAAGTTTGTATCTGTTGTACAAAAATAATTTTCTACCTATCTGCAGTGGTTAAATTAGTCAGCAACGCAAATGAGACAACAATTATTACCTACTGGTCTACCTACCTACTATAATTTATTTTTTGAAAAGACAATGTAACGGAATCCTATGGACCCCAGGCTGATTAAAATTTTAGTTTTCTTACTAGCTGGGTTTAAAATATCAAATTCAGCCTGCCAAGCAATTTGTGGCCAGTTTCCCGCGCCCCTCCCCGCGCAGGACCATGGAATTCGTCCTTACTTTATATTCCTCTGCTGACAGCATTTACCAAACTTAAATGCTTATAATTGAATGAAAGTGGACATCAAAATCCTAAAGACAGCGATACATTAGTATTGGTTTGTCATCACAAAATCACTCTCCACATATTCTTGCTTCACATATTGGTACTTGAGTACAAGGCAGCGTATCTCAGAGACGGCAGCTCCAGGGAGACGGAGAACATGATCCAGGTATATTAGTCATATAGTATTATCGGCGCCGAGTATTTCAGCGATATCCAGTGTATAGTATTGAGCATACAGTAAGAGTCTCAGAACTGATGTCACAAAACGCCTCCTTGCCGCAAGTCACAACATTGAAGCCCATACAAACATAGTCAATTAAAACGTATTAAGCCATCGCGCATAGTTTGCAGGGAAGCTCTCGTTACAATCGCCGCTAGATTAGCCGCCGGGACTTACGGTTACCGCGTGACCGACAGGTGGCTCTTCTTTCGCTCTTTAAAACCTTGTCAGCTGCTATGTACTGGCCTGTACGCAGGTTTAGACAGCGATTGTGAAAATCCTGCATTCTACCACCTGATCGCGAATACGGAGACTCCCATCGTACATCGCTCGTCTTCACATCCATCATCAACAAGGTACGAACCACTACTAATGGTACACGCGGTTATTAATAATATAACTATGTACAATATCTCATAGAGAACTTTATATTTTAGTCAGCCTGGTATACATATATGGTGTGATATAGACATAGATACACAAAAGAGTTTTTAATGTTATACAGTTCATGCAATAAATTACAGTAAAGTGAATAACAGACACGCACCGGACTTTTAGCTGCGTCGCTGCCAAACTTAACCCTTGCCCTGTGATGATCACCTTCTCTTCAAGCCGCTCGCCTTGGTCTTCGATATCACTAAGCACTAATTATCGACCAACACCGAACCTCTTTCGCGCTAGGCCAGGTCCGATCTCTCTCGCGCCATAAGACCAACTGTCTAAACTACCACGCGAGTCCGTTCCCGAGATCTGCCCTCTTCCGCGTCCTAAGACTGACTTTACGAGATCCGCCCGGTTCCGCGTCCCCACATTGACTGTCCCGTCAAACACCACCACTACCACGTCACGCTGTCCTGGGACCCGACTAGCTCCGCCTCCTAAGACCGACTGTCCAGTCAAACACCCCCAAGGCAAAGCCCCTGACCTCTTACTACCTGATAGGGTCCGCTTCTTATCGTTGATCCCTTTTTTTATGATCCTCAACTACACTGCATGTGAACACTACAGTGCCAATATTTTCTCACATTTCATGGCTATTTCTTTACTTATATGCCTGTCACACAACTCTTATAAATTTGTCAAACTCTTGGGATTTATGAGTTTACTAATTGCATAACGTTGGCGCCAGCGTAGCGATAAGACAAACACATGTGGAAACAAGTATGCGACCTAAGGACTATATATTATTATTTAATTTGGTGTAGCGAGCAACACCATTACAACAACTCCCGCACTAGGGATAAATCCTGTGTCGCGGGGGACTTTACAAACATGCTACTAAGGTACACAATGAACATCCAAACCCGAAACAACAATTTATGGATCACACAAAATGCTGTCTTGTGTGGGAATCGAACCCACAACACTCGGCGCACTGTCAGGCGGCGAGGCGACCGCTTAAACCACTACGCCAACCGTGCAGTCAAAGATAATGGATATAACTCGTTATGGGGATCTTATGTGAAGGAGTATGACATACAGGGTATATTATATTGACATGGTATATATCCATATTGGGTATGGATACTATTAACACAGTGAAATCTAACTCTATAATTCACCAGCCTTGTACGCGAGATCTGCATCAGTCAAACGCAGTACGGATTATATGTGATTTTTACTGCAGAACATTTCCTAATTAAACTGAATCATTATGAAAACATGTATAATATAAAAATTTTGGGACAAACTTGATTGCAACATAGCCATTAAGGCAAAGTATGGCAATCAGATAACGATTTAACATACTAAGATGATTCGAGATACTTTTGTACAAATAAATGACCCGCAGACTGAATTTAAATTTGGTGGGAAAAGTATGTAATCTCGTTCCTACGTGGAACTATATACCTAATTAAAAACCAGTTCATAATGTGAACTTCATTTTTATTGTGATGTCAATTCTGTAATAATAATAAATTCAAGAATTTGTGTCCTAATGATCGAAAGTCTAATGCAGATAATGGATGCCCGCTTCCTGCAATTTGGATACCGAAGAATGTTAATATGCCCATTATGGTGGCCCTTACTAACATGTAATTATGTGCAAGGTGTCATACACGATGTTGATGATATTAACAGGTTTAGTATAAAACTTAGGCTCACAATAGGCTCGCCCCTTATTAAGTGGGACTAAAGTATATCTGGCGAAAAGTGGGTACCTCTGCCTACCTCTTCGGGGTTATAGGCGTGAAACTATGTACGTATGTAGTATAAAACTTGCTTATAAGTGTCTCGGTCCCATATATTTAAAATTTATTTAATGTAGGCTGATGTTGAACTTTTTCTATACGACACATAAGTATTTTATAATCTTGCGAAGTACGTGCTTACTGATCGATCATAGCGTTTCATTTAGTTGCGTTATTAGAAAAGACATTTTCCTTTCCATTAACACTTGAGTTAATTTCGATGATTTTTATCATTAGAACAGATATTGAATTAAAATCAACTTCTTTGCTAGATGATCTACAGTACTGTATTTTGATCTAGAATGATACTTCATTCCTACTGGTATCATGTATTAATGAAGTCTTTCATCATCATGGTCCTAGTACTATCCCACTTGCATACAAGACTTGGAGCTCCGGGTCCGCTTACAAGTCCAGTCAGATATGAAAGAATATGAGCATATTCATAAGGTATTTATTTTGTAATAAGTTCTACATGTTTCAGCACAAAGTTAACCATCACCATACGAAAATCAAAGTAACTTCGCAAGAACATGAACTAACTTCATTACTAGCAGATAATACCACAACGATAAAACGTTCATTCCAATCAAACGATTACAGATTCCGACGATATCCCACAGGCTCGTTACCTTTGACAAGATAAAAGGTAATCTTCCGTCCTTATCCCTTGTTCCCACTTCAATAAGGACGTAAATATTCAGCAGTGCAACCAAACTGCTGAACAAGATACCTACACTTATCTACCAACTTCCTCAAAGAGCGAAGGCTATAAAAATTTCAATTCGTGTTCAGGATATAAGTTACTGTCTTTTTACGGATGCATTATCTGCTTCAATTTCCGAATCCCACTTTTCTTTTTACTTTTTTATCGTTCCACATCTGAGCTATGGGGCTTATGATTCATAGTTTTTGTGAAATAAAGCTGTAAGTTTCAAAATTGCCCAGCTCTCTGATATCATTTTTATTATAGTAGTTCAAAATTATTTTGAAGGCAGTGATAGTCTAGTGGAGATACCAAAAGTCTGCTTTACAGAGGGTATCTGGTTCGAATCCATGGCGCGGACCACTTACTTTTCGTAGTTATGTGCGTATTGAACTGTCAATTATTGCTGCTTCGTGCCTCGGAGAGCACGTTAAGCCATCGGTCCCGGTTGTCATGAAGATCTTTGACAGTCGCTATAGGGCGTCAATACCTTCTAAATAAACTGACACTAGTCTGAACCTCAAGGAATGGATCTCTATCTAATACAATAGATCATTAATACAAAACATATTTTAAAATAATGTGTAATAATATAAGTCAGTAAAGTGTCAAGTGGCAAAAATGAAGTTTCCATGATTACCATTAATAAATTAAATTACATTCAATGCTGTTTCGCTTTTCGCCAAAAAGGAACCAATTGGCAAAAACCGGCCAAGTGCGTGTCGGGCCACGCGCAATGTAGGGTTCCGTAGTTGCCCATAATGACTTGCTGCAAAGGGTATTAATGTACAACAAATCCGACTGTTTATTTTGCTGAAAAAATAATTTTAATAACACTATTATAAGAACCTAAGTTTTGTTTAGAAAAAATACTAGGTATGTATCCAGTTATGTATTGTAAACATAAAATGTGGTTTCCAAGATATACTACTGCTATACATACGTAGTACCGTCATGTGGTACCATAGTACATTACATACCAAAGTACGTATATCCTTAAGATTAAGCCAGCGCGCCCAATGTAAACTCACAGAAATAGGTATTCATAAGTTAACCGACGATTACTCGTAAACTAGTGATATCTACTTAGCCGTGATAGTTTTCCTTTTAAATTCGTTATATGTACTACATTTGTGATTTTTTTTCACCTCTGCCAAATTAAAAGTTTAGCCGGCAGAGGGGGGGACACTTGAGTCTAACAATTTTTTTCACTTCAAAGCTTGATATTTGACAAACCAATCACTTGATCGAAAAATGATTTGAGCAAACTAATAATATTTTTTTAAAACCTATCCAATGAATCCCCACATGATGGGGTACTCAACCAAAAAAAAATTCAATTCCACTATATATGTAGGGGAGATACCCTTAAAAAAAATATTTTCCTAAATTTTATTCTACAGTTTTGTTGCAATATCTTATGTCTATATTCATGTCAAATATCAGATTTATAGCACCAGGCGTCTTTGAGCTAGGCTGCGGACGGACAGACGGACGGACATGACGAAACTATAAGGGTTCCTTGTGGACTACGGAACCCTAAAAACGAGGAAAATGGCAAAATATCAAGTTATCTCAGCACCAGAACGCAACAGAGCAATATTCTGGTTTCTCAAGAAGTTATTCTTTCATAATATTTCAAAAAAGACTTAATAACATATCAGGGTACAAGAGATTTCTCAAACACAGCCCAAAATACTTATATCGAGTGCTTAGCAGACGGCTTATGAATAATTCAGGGTATTCAAGAAAAAAAATCCTGAAAACTTCCCGAGTCAAGGGTTCTTGGTGTAATAAAGTGCGAGTTTTGTAAGTTGAGGGGTACGGCAGAGCTCTAGTTATATGAAATATTCATGATTGTCGTTAACGAACTTTTTTTGAAGGAACTTGACAAAGAACAAAATAAATAAGGTATTTAAAATTGTGCGGGTAGTTCGGTATTGTTTTGGGATTGTCTGACCTTTTGTTATTTCGTCTTTTTTATCCCAAGAAAACATATTGTATTGTATTATTGAGTCGTCTAATAATAGCTTTTAACTTTGAGAGGTTAAATGTACAAGTGTTTTGAGTTGATATATTATTGTGGTTACTTTCCTCGGATTTTTTTATTCAAGGTAAGAGTATTTATTATACCATATCGTTTGTATTTTTATAAATCGCACGAGGTTGATTTATCTTTTGAAAATAGATTATTTATAACTTTTCTTTTTTAAGCTTACTCTTGGATAAAACTAGGATAAAATAAAATTACTTATACTCTGTGCGCTGTAGCATGGTGCGGGTGGCAGTTTCAGTAACGTTTCATTTCTCTATTGAAAGTCGCCGCGATTTACAAATTATGACTTAGTATTTCAGTTGTACCACATTCGTAATATTTTGAAACATTAATTACTGTGGTACATTAAATTATAACCAGCCAGAATGTTCAAGTCTCCAAATAAAATCGAATGGAAGGAAAAAATAAGCAAAATGTTATGCGTATTACATAACGCCATAGACGTATTAAGTGTACTCCTACGATGGATATTCGATGTTTTTATAATAAAAAAAACGTATATTGAGCGTACTTCAAATCATATTGTAAAAAGTCTATAATTATATTAATGAAACAACAGAACATATATATATAGAATAGATTTCATTTGTCTAAACTTATGAGTTAAGACGAATGAAATCTGAAATCCAGAGTCGGCACCATCTGAATTGTCACTAATTAATTCATCATCTGTATCTGTGACGGATATTATCAATGATGACTCCATTATATTGTCAATGTGGATGTCACGATCCCAATCAGACATAATGTCCCTCTTAGTATTATTCACAATCTTCGACCAGTCTTCAGGTTGAACATTGTTGATGGCCGCTTGCAATAGGACCAACATTTTATTTGATGTAAGTGGCGGTGAAGTATTATTTCTTGCGGCGCCGGCGGGACCTTTTATTTGGGCCCAAATCATCTCAATAGCGTTATACGGGCAATGGTAGAGTGGTAGTCGAAGGAGCTGGTGGCCTTTTTCTTTTGACATTTCGTCCAGAGCATAGGTAGGAGTTGGTGGCTTATGACGCCGTACTAAGGCAATAAGCTCTGCCTTTAACATTTCTATATCTGCTGTAACTCCGTTTTCATTCAGCCACTTCACCAACTCGCTTTTGCAGTTGGATTGGTTTGGGGGTTTATTAACTTGTACCGAATGGTACGGTGCCAACTAGTTTTATATAAGTACAAAGATATTATTATGTAGCCATAAAATATATATATTGACAAGTTTATAAACGTAGTTACACTGCGAAACCGAATAACACTCCAATTAATGTGAACTAGATTTATGCTGTGAGTATCGTTAGATCGATAAAAATGAATTGCATAACGTCACATCCCTAGTCATGTGGTACTGACGGATGTCAACGTCATATAGGCAGCTATCATCCACACCATGCTACAGCGCACAGGGTATAGAAGTTATATTTTGCCAATGTTACGAGTATTAAAATTGTCGCAATGTAAAATACACTCACTCAATTTGATTCACTGCTATGTGCATGTGAACTTGTATTTTATGATCTGTGGATTGGCATTTATTTTTTGATCTTCCATTGACCTAATCAACATGTTTAAATAGTAGATAACAGTTGTTACACAAAAAAAAATGTTTTTGCATCAAGTACCTACTAGGAGATTTTAAGTGTGATTTCATAAATTATTGAAATTATGTGCTGTTATTTTCTTATGTAGTCCTCTAGTGGAACTCAATTTATTTCGTTTTTGCCGTTCGAAATGTAGAACGAAAATGCAGACTTATCCAGATTGCCAGTCGATTTTTTTTGTCCAATTGACGATTCCTCAAGTTGCCCACTGTGTATCTGAATTATAATTATTTCTCTAGAAAGTAACTTTAATGCATCTTTTTCAGCTTTGAATTTTATTACACTCTGTTAAGTTATAAATATGATTTTTGTTCTTCTCTGCTAAATATATTTGTGAAACTTCATAAAATATTCAAAAAATCTTAACAAAAAAATCTCTTTTTATATTAATATTAGTTTTGCTAACCTTTCCGAACTCCCAGCACTGTTTCAATTAAATTGAGTTGAAGAATTTATTCGAGAATTTTATTAATATGCGTGTTGTCTCTCAAGCATCGATCTCGAACCAAAAAAGTATATCCGAAAAGATTTTCAGCAAAAACAAAGTCTCGTACAAAATCGTGTAGCGTCAACAAAACAAATTAGTGGAACGGGGCGTATCGGTTCGTGAAACGCCATCTATATAATTACAAACGTCTAATTCCGGCCCTGTCAATTACTGGAGAAGACATAGTGTAGAAACGTGCGGTAGGGCAACTGGACGCTCTCTTTTAAAGTTCCCATTTCCAAATGCATTGGAATTTTGCTTGGGGAAAATATTTCGAATGGTCTTTGCATTTAAAAATGCTGTTGTTTTTGTTGGCGGAGTTTTGGGATTGGGTCATGCAAGGGTGAATACGTTATATAGTGATTTCATACTAGATTCTGTATTCTTGCGTTTAATATTGTTTACATTTTGGTGTGAGTGTGACATTAGTGCTCTGTTTGTCTTACAATCGATACTGAATAAGCTGTCCAGATGTGGTTGTGGTGTTAACTTAGGTTCATAATAAGAATAATAAGTGGCTACAAATACTTAAAACCCCGAGAAAGGAAAAATTAAATGCTAGAAATATAGAACAGATTACCATTACTGGTAGCACCATCTACCTTCCTATCTATAACGAATCGCATCAAGATCAATCGTTCCACGTCTAGTGCGAGCGATACCATATTTCCGTCCCGCTCTATCCCACTCCCTGGAAGAGGCACTGCCTTCGCCTTATTCGTCGACGCGATCGTGGACGCGAGTGACAGTCGAGAACATTCCGCTCGCTGAGAACGCCGTCTCGATACCGTACCGCGCCGCACCGATGTATGTGATTTATTACCGCTTCCACCAAGGAAAACCCGCTCGCGAATGGTGAATTGAAGTGAAAACAAGCAGCTGCATCACGAAACCACCAGGAGACTGCCCTACGGAAACGAAGAAGGTTGTATAAGGTAGGTGCCCTCCATCCTTGAAATATCCTATACCCACTCACAATCTCCTCTTCCCTTATTCCTTTCTAGGCGACCCAGAACTCGCCCTAATACAGTCCATTTTCCTGCTCCAAGTCGCCTAGAACCCTACGGTTTCGGTGTAACGCCGAACCATTTTTTTGATCCATACGAGTCGGATTCATTTACGTTTTATACGTTATACCGCTATACCTAGGCAGTTATAGCACCTAGCTATACTCCTAATATATTCACATAACCGTCACATGGTTATTTCCGCCCGCATCAGTAGGTAAACTTTTATGTAGCTACCTACTTATTAAATTATTAATTCTGGAACTATCATAGTTGTCTTATAAATCTCATATTTCAAGCAACTTTTAGTTCCTCAGCTCTAAAGTGTTGCCTACTTAGGTAAAATAATAGATACATTAGATATTCTTATTTTGTTTCGGTCTCATTAGCTTATACTTACGTAAGCATGTCACAACAAAAGAAGTCACGCGTGTCGGAAGACAAAGAGATGAAAATCTTAGAAGCGAAACGCAATTTTTATTTGAGCGCATTCAAAATATCTATGAATGCTCAAAAACCGCATCTATGTCTGACAGTAATAGCGAAGCATTTCTCAGTTATTGTATAACAGTAGATAGTATTCGAACAGATTTTCGTAAGTTGTTAGACGATTATAACGCAAGATTACTTTCTATCAATCCTGATGAAAAACCGAACTATCAGGCGTATACCTCATTCGAAGATCTTTATTGTATTATTAAGCGTATGCAATCGCAATTGGAGGGTAAATATTCAGCAGAGCCCGTTGCCCGCAAACCGAGATTACCGCCAATCGAGATTATGTCGTTTGACGGAGATATACGAAATTGGCCGTTATTCTATGCGAGTTTTAAGTCTACAGTGCACGATAATGGTTCTCTGACAGATGCTGACAGGTTGTACTATTTAATAGGTAAACTGTCACCGAAAGCCCAGTCCGTATTTGCAGGTGTCACACCCAGTGCTGAGAATTATCAGGTCATATTTCAGTCACTACTTGACAGATATCAGGACACGCGCGTCCTAGCGTCTACGTACTTTGACCAAGCTTTAAATCTCAAACTGTCCGGCAACGCGTCTGTCTCGAATTTCCAGCTGTTTATTGATAACTTCGTAACCGCGGTTAATTCTCTTAGGAATTTAAAATTAGAAGATCTTTCCGACTTTATGTTGCTTCAACTCGCTTTAAAAAAGTTTGACACTGATACAATTCGCGCATTCGAGATGACGGAACGCAATTATAAAATACCTACACTAGATAGTTTTATTTCGTTCATCAAAGATCAGTGTCGAATATTTCATAATACGCAGTCTGGTTCACCTGGCCCGTCTAACACTAACAACAACAAACAAAGGTTGAATAAATCGCGAAATAGTAATAATAACTCGGTCCCTAATCCACAATCTTACGTAACATGTTCGGAATCTAATAGTAATAATTCACAGAAGTGTCTGTGCAGTAATATAGTGCACGACCATTACTATAAGTGTCCCACCTTTAATGATTTAAATCCAATTGCTCGTTTTAAAAGCGTAAAAGATAACAAAGCTTGCATTAATTGCTTAAGCATAAAACATAAAACGAGTAATTGTTCCAGTAGAACGAGATGTCGCTCGTGTAAACAAAAACATCATACACTGTTACATTTCGATAAAAATAACCGGTTGTCAAGTCAAGCCGCTAACCTTGACACACTTACGAGTACGTCGCAAGTGCAGAACACGGTAGCTGCGCCTTCCGCGTCAGAGGGCGAAGTATCGTTGTGTATGACATCCATTGCGCGGGCGACGCGCACGCGAGGACGGCACTCGCGCATCTATAATGATCCACGCAGGGCCAAAACGCAGTCTACGGCGTCTAAGACGGTACTGTTAGCGACAGCGCAAGTTATCGTATATGATGTTAATGGGTCGCCGCACATGGTACGTTGTCTGCTAGATAGCGCATCTCAGACCAATCTAATAACATCGGAATGCTTCAAACGCCTCGGATTATGGAATAACTTATTATTTAGATCAGAAAGGCATTGCAGGGGTTCCGTAGATATTAAAATACATTCGCGTTTTGATAGGAATATTAATTTTAACATTTCTTCGCTTATCGTGGAGCGTATCATGGACGCATTGCCGAATGCTAATGTAGACGTAGCATCACTCACACATCTCGAGTCATTGCCGCTAGCCGACGCGGAGTTTGCGAATCCGGCAGGCATTGATCTTTTGATCGGAGCTTCAATATTTCCGCACTTGCTACTAACTAAAATAGTACATAGTGAGCGATATGATTTACCGCCCGCTATTGAGACGGTACTTGGGTATGTGATTATGGGTACCGTACCTACGTTACATACTTCTCATTGTATTACGTCTTGTTGTTGTTCTGTTCTTCAAGAGATCAAGGTGGGTGCTAAAACTGTGTGTAAGATAAAGCACTAATTAGCTATGCTATGCTATGCTATGCTATGCTATGCTATGCTATGCTATGCTATGCTATGCTATGCTATGCTATGCTATGCTATGCTATGCTATGCTACGTTATGCTACGCTATGCTACGCTATGCTATGCTATGCTATGCTACGCTATGCTATGCTAAGCTACGCTACGCTACACTATACTATACTACACATCCGCTTTGTATATAGATGACATTGCCTGTAATGGCATACCCGCTCCGCTAGCAATTTCGCTTTGTGAAGAGCTTATTCAGCTTTTCAAGCGAGGCCAGTTTGATCTTGTCAAATGGACAAGCAACTCTAAGGAGGTTCTCGCACGCATACCAGATTCTTATAAAGCTTCTCCAGACATTGAGTTTGAGAAGTCTGTACCGCATAAGGTTCTCGGTTTACGCTGGGACAAATCCTGGGATAGTTTTCGGTTTGACGTCTTACCGCCAGATGATAAGTGCGCCAAGCGCACTATGCTGTCCACAGTGGCTCGACTATGGGACATAATGGGTTTGTGGCTCCCACAATTTTGTACGCCAAGCTCTTGATCAAGGAGCTTTGGCTATCAAAGTGTGAGTGGGATGAAACACCCCCTGAACATATTGTCGCCGCTTGGGGCCAGTTTTGTATTGAGCTTACCGCGCTCAATCAAGTTACTATTCCGCGTCATCTTGGGTTGGTAGATGGATGTACCATCAACTTGATAGGTTTCGCTGACGCCAGCGAGCATGCTTACGGCGGAGTCGTATATCTGCAAGTCCGCATTGGTTCTAACTACTCGGTGCAGTTAGTTTGTGCCAAGTCTAAGGTCTCGCCTGTTAAAACCATTTCAGTTGCGAGACTGGAGTTGTGCTCGGCCCTTCTGCTGTCTCAGTTGCTCCGCAAGGTTCAAGACACAGTTTTGCCCCACTACCCCATTAATAAATTATACGCATTTTCCGACTCCAAAGTAGTGCTCGCTTGGATTCATTCTTCTCCTCACCGCTAGCAGACTTTTGTCGCCAACCGCGTTAGTAAATTGATTGAACTTGTTTCCGCTACTTGTTTCAATCACGTCGCGGGTTATCGTACTCGTCTTCAGGAAGAACTCTCCATAGATCATATTGACTGGAAGTTTATTCCACCAGCATCACCACATTTCGGTGGATGTTGGGCAAGCATGGTCAAAGTAATTAAAACGCATCTCTTCAAAGTTATAGGTCAACAGATCCTCTCTTACGAAGAGCCTTTAACTGTCCTTGCACAAGTCGAGGCACTGATCAACTCGCGTCCGCTTCCAACTCAGTGAGATCTAGCCTGAAGTTGGACTTACCTCTTAGTTTAAATATTTAGTTAGTAGTTTTCGCTATTATTGCGTTTGTAGCTTTCGCTAAAGTTAATTTAGATTAATTTTATTGTCATATCGCTGTCTTAGCCTATTGATGGGTTATGCGGTAGTACACCCAACATAGCTAAGTTCAATTCTATTTTTTTTTAAAGGCAACCCTTTAGGGCCGGGGGGATATGGTAGCGCCATCTACCTTCCTATCTATAACGAATCGCATCAAGATCAATCGTTCCACGTCTAGTGCGAGCGATACCATATTTCTGTCCCGCTCTATCCCACTCCCTGGAAGAGGCACTGCCTTCGCCTGATTCGTCGACGCGATCGTGGACGCGAGTGACAGTCGAGAACATTCCGCTCGCTGAGAACGCCGTCTCGATACCGTACCGCGCCGCACCGTTGTATGTGATTTATTACCGCTTCCACCAAGGAAAACCCGCTCGCGAATGGTGAATTGAAGTGAAAACAAGCAGCTGCATCACGAAACCACCAGGAGACTGCCCTACGGAAACGAAGAAGGTTGTACAAGGTAGGTGCCCTCCATCCTTGAAATATCCTATACCCACTCACAATCTCCTCTTCCCTTATTCCTTTCTAGGCGACCCAGAACTCGCCCTAATACAGTCCATTTTCCTGTTCCAAGTCGCCTAGAACCCTACGGTTTCGGTGTAACGCCGAACCAATTACCAAAATGTATATGTGGTCTTATACCGTGGACCAACGAGCTTTTTCCAAAACTTCAGCCAAGTAAGCTCTGCATTTCCAGAAATCCTAGAAGTGGCTGGTAAAGGATCAGTGGTTTTGCCTTTTGCACTAGCAATCAACGCTTTGTTTGCAAAGCGCTGTAAGACGGACTTAATACCCTTGACGTTACCGATATGATGTTAATCGCTTACCAACAAGGTTTGTATGCATTTCAGACACCTTGTAGATAAACATAATATTTATTTATTTATTTATTTATTTATTATATACTTTACTGTACACCTATAAAATTATTACATAGTATAAACTTATACTATAAGAAAAGTACAGTGGGCGGCCTTATCGCTAAAAGCGATCTCTGCCAGGCAACCTTTGGATGGATATGGTTTGCAGAGGAAAATAATGGTGGTTGTAGGCGTACCAAATAAATATATTATAAATATATATTTATAATATATATATATGTATAATATATACATAAATACATAATAATATTATTAATTTTGACCTAGACCTCGTTTTGGAAGGCAAGTTAAGCTAACAGTCTTGGTCGGCATAAAGACCTTTAACGACCGTTACGGAAACCAGTGGGTACCTTTAAATATCCAACATTTATATGTTTTTACTTTTCCAAATCAAGTGTATGTGAAAAATACTTCTACTGCTGGACCTCTCAAATGTTCTTCACATAGTTTAGCCTAAAGTGACCAGTGTGTCTTTCCAGTGATGTCTTACAGAGACGTAGTTGCTTACTATAGGCGTTAGCTAAGCTTGCTAGGTTTAAAGACATCCTGAGGGCGACGGAGAAAACTATGCCCAGAATTTAGAAATGCAAATTAGAAATAAGAAGATCCGCAGGTGAACTAAAGTCACCGATTGGTAATGGGCAGGGCACACAGTTCCAAGAATTGATGGCCATTGAGCAGGCTTGATTATTTAGGATTGTTACGCACTGGACGACAAAGTCGGCGCAGCTACACCGTTGATTTTGTTAGGATTGCAGGAGGCAGTTGGATGCGGGCTTCGCAAGATCGGTCTGGTTAACATAATAGCAGATTTAGCTATTGGCTGACCCGATTTGACAGAAGTTCGAAGGACAAGTTACACTTGTTTATCTCAACTGGGTAACGCTTGAATGAGAAAGATAAGAAGTCATGACGAAATATAATGTGAAATTGAAACAATTGGCGCTCAACAAACTCATTTTATTTACTCTACGTTACCTGGATTGTACGAAAGAGTAAATCTTGTTGTCTTTATTAGATCCAACCAAACCTTAGTCCAGAATACGTTAACCAGTCTAGACTGCTATATGCAGACAGGTTTATCTATCGATAAACTGTGTAGGAGGAGGTAAAGGAATTACCATTTAAGCCTCCATTTTGTAGCCTTTCATTATTGAGTCTATCACGTATTTATATACACAAAAATTGTACTATTCCCTCAATTCTTCTTCTTGATGTGCCTCTCCATTACTAAAGGTCGGCGGTCAGTTTTTTGAACTTTTCTCTGTTAATTGCAAGTCGGAACAGTTCTTCCACAGACTTGATGCCAGTCCACTCTCTGATGTTCCGGAGCCAAGACATTTTTCTTCTACCAACTTTTCTTTTGCCTGCAATCTTGCCCATTATGATGGTTTGCAAAAGCCTGTATATTTCATGCCTGAGAACATGACCTCTATTCTCTCTATGAATACTAATCTACTACTATTATAAAAACAAATTCTTGCGAAGTGTGGATGATTGTTACTCTTCTACACAAAAAGTACCAAACGGGTTTCGACGAAAGTGTTGTAATATAACTTTGGACGACTAGCGTACTACGGAGATCATGTTCTAGAAGTCTAGCCAGGGTTTCTTTAGGTGTCTCAATAACGCAGAAATAGTTCATCCATGTTAAAATAAACGTGTTGACACAGATTGACGCAATCTGCCCTCCAATCTGCAGACATGCTATGTAGCCTTAACATTAACTTTGGATTCATACAATTACAAAAGACAAAAAAACAACAAAAAATTAAATACAAATGATGACGATAACTAGGAAAAAATACTAACGCCAACGTGTTTGTACTATTATATTAGTAGCAAGATGAACTTAAGATTAGATAGTCAGGCAATAACTGTAACACTTTTCTTCCAAACGCTGTATCAGTTATATTAGAAAGCCGATCAAATAGCTAGCCAGCGAAACATTTCAATGCAATTAGGATTAACTCCCTAAAGGGCGTAGAACCAAGTGAGAACTCAAATAGACATAATAAACTTGTTACAAATAAACGCGAATGTTTCGATATAACAAATGATATTGTTTTGTGTTAGTTACGGCATTGGTTTGCCACTTCAATAAATATTAATATCTATCTTTTGAATTTACTATCGTTTGATTTGATAAAAATTGGGAATGATTTGTTTTTTTTTGTGCAGTTGTTTTAACATACATACATACATACGTAACGTCACGCCTTTTATCCCCGAAGGGGTAGGCAGAGGTGTATTTCTACACCCACTTTTCGCCAGATATACTTTAGTCCCACGTAATAAGGGGCGAGCCTATTGCCGTACCGGGCACATTTCCAGACTCCGTGCGGCTACTGAGAATTTCGTGACAGAAAAACCCAATAACACTGCCCGACCCAGGAATCGAACCCGGGACCTCCCGATCCCACGCGCACATTTATGCCGCGAGACCAACGAGGCAGTCGTACAGGGTTTGATGTCGAGTTTTCCGTCTCTACGCAAAGATGGTATTTGCATGGTGTTATCCCTTAGTCGCCTCTTACGACACCCACGGAAAGATAGGGGGTGGTGACACTTGTATTCTATGCCGTCAACCACACGGCAATTTGAACACCGTAAACATATTATGTTTTTGTAACAATGTTTGAAAATTCTTGTGACGAATTTATTTCAAATAAAAACTTATCTCTTTTCTTAACAACGCAACGCATTAACCCAAACGATTTTTTTTTCTCATTAGCGTTCGAAATACATAAAATATCTAAACCTCTTGCAGTATTAATGCAGTCAAATATAAATGAAGGTACATATAAAGCTTTTTCAAATACTGAGATCAATTCGTAGCATTTCAAATAAGTACTTTTTAATTTTAATACATCCCTCACTGTTAAACCATTCACGTGTGTGGGTGTACCCCACACTGTATAATTTCATCTGTAGAGAAAATCTTGTAAAAAGGCAGTCCGGATAAAAGACGTGGGCTGTCACGTAAGATTAATAAAATATTACCATCTCAACCAAAAACTTATGTAACTTCAACATATTCCTTCCAAGCAACATTACATGTCGTGTCCAAACAAAATATTTAGCCCATATTTTATTCTAGGATCGTCAAAATGTAAATCTCAATTAAGTATTAACTTACAGTCGAACAGGCCGGGTACTCTAACACTGCGTTAAAATCTAATCTTTTCCGGGTGATCCGTACACCCGAACGATACCCGGACACACCCGGTCTAACCCGGATTCATCCGGGCGTCACTTCATAAGGATTACCCGGACTGGTAATGACGTATTTGGAAAGTGTGACGTTTCGGATAATCCAGTTGACTGAATCGAAACGCAATTATTAGTTCGGAGTTTGTGTTCTGTTTGTTTTCTTTTCTAGTGAATTTGTTATTGACTTCTTTGCGCAGCTTACTTACCGTTGTCATGACGGGGATGAAATCAGCAGAAATGGAATCGATATTAGCCGGATTGAGTAATAATACTTAGTTTTCTTGTATGTTAGCAAATCGTTTTGTTGTTTGAGCAATGAGTTAGAAAAAGGCTGTGTTCAGGTACTGATCTGATGTAATGAGAAAAATTATATGACTTAATCTGAAATCATACATAATGCTAAGATTTTAGGGCGGCAATAGAGTTGTTTTCCATTTTTTTTAATTACGGTAACGATATCATCACCCTCATGTCATATGGTATTTTATGTTTGTATTATAAAAACATATAGCTAGTGGAAAATGTAAAGACTCGACATCTATCTAGTCCAAAGGACATCACAATCCGGTCATAGGCAGTGTAATAATTTAAATGACATTAAATAAAAAATATCAGGTTATTCCTTGGCTTGGACAAACTTTGGATAAAAAGACACACTACCCTCTGATTCATTATAGCTGCATCTACAAAAGGTCTTTCGTCCTAAAAAGCCCAAATGCTTCCAACTCACAAAGTACATCAGTCGGACTAAATCAAAAACTTTTCGCCCTTGATTTTTCATTGATGCCCTTAACGGCACAATTCAAACCATGAGGTCAAACAGAAAACTCGAATATTTCGAAGTCGAGCCCGAAAGTGGCCCTGTAATTTATAGCTGTGGGAGTTTTTAATAAAACGCGTTCAAGACCGCGACTCTCATCGATTGTTACTGGTTTTAATAAAATCCAACCGAATTGCCGAATATTTGTGTGGCTTTACATTTCGTAGGCAAATACTTAAGTTGTTACGGAATTTACTGGCTGTTGGTACAAAGGTATTTATGGAACACACCGTCGAAGTAATATTAGTATAATGGGTGGACCAATAAATAGGCTATGTCAACTTCTTTTATCGTTCAGTTTTTGGCAGTTCACTGCAGGACACAGGCTGCTCCTACGTCATAACAGCATAGTGATTCAAATAAGAGGATTTGGTCTTCGATACGACGTTGGCCAAACGAGTTGATATAGGGTTTGATGTCGAGTTGCCATGTCTTTCGGGAATTAACTTTTGTTTTGGATATTTTTCTAAGTCGCTTCTGCCAACAACTACGGAATAAAATGGGATAGAGTCACCCGGTTGTGTTCTAGACCAACACAACACCTCTTTTCTCTCCACTGTAACTAATTCCTCCCAAGTGTGGCTAAGTATCTCACAAACATCTGGTGAAACGCAAGTTCTAAGTAACATTAGCATCAAAATATATTATATTTAGCATCACCAAATAAGATTTTCGCCTGTCAGAGCTTCTAGCCCACTATTCCTTCCGATGATAAAACATTTTTCACATAAAATTACTTTGAAGTAAATTCTTTTATTATTTATTTCTTCGAAAATCTCTCTATCTCTATTGTTGCCTTAAATTATAAGTCTTAACACGTTTCTAAGTAAAAGTGATTCAGTGTTTTTATTCGATCCGTTTCCTGAAGAAATCTGAGATTCGGCAATTAATGGGCAATTAAGCGTTCATGATCGAAATGGAAATTTTTAATGTGCTTTTAACTAAATTACTTACTTACAACTACAAGCTGTATAAATTACAAATATTTACGGATTTTATCGTGGTTTGGTGTTTCCAAATTCTGACAAGTCCCATTATATTCTGTTTCTTATTGTGTTTATTTAAATATTTACGTATAACAATAAAAATAAACATTTAAACACATGGAATGCAGTCACTACTTCCGGTGTAAAAAAAAATTATGTCAATCCGGTTTTCCCTTTCAATACTTTCTCCAAAAAGATCCATAAAACCATCACTGTCCTGCGATTTCCTATAAAAATATCTTCTACATCTATATTTACAATGCCTTTTATGTTTTGGAATTTACCACAAAATAGCGGAATATAGTGAAAATGAGAGCCAGTTTTTCTTTAGGAACACTCCCTTAACTCGTCCCCTGACTTCCTAAACATACAGTATCGTCTGAATCTATTTCTTTACTTGTAAAACGTTCAATATCATCGTGATCAGCATTGTGACCAGTAGCACAAAAACCCAATATTATGTTTTCCTTGTATTGTTAACAAATTTTGGAGTCCCGGGGTCTGAGATAAATGTTGGAAGCTGAACGGAGGCAAGCGAACGAGCGGTCGTGCAGAATCTAATGAAATAGATCCGACATTCCAATGCTGAAACCCCATCTGTTTATCGAAGCGGGTAAACAATAAGTAAAAAGTAGATAATTTATTCAGGTTTTCGGCGAATTTTGGAATTTGTGGCTTTGAAGTGTAACTGATATAAACATTGTTTTTAGAGATTGACCTTTCTGAAGGGTGGTCACGCTTGAAGAGATTATGGACTTGACAGGCGTATGTGAGTCCTTTTTTTGAGCTTCAGACAGTTTGTGTTTCGAATTATAAGAATTCTGAAAACCAAATAGTATAGGGTTACACATTCTTATTTGAAAAATTGATATTTAGCTACATTTCGGCGAACGCAGTGACTTAAGAGCTGATTCTTGGCTTTGAAGCGTAAGTTTAGGGTGTAACAGGTTCAGTAGTGTTCAGTTGGTTAGTAATAATATTCGTAAGCATA
The DNA here is from genome assembly GCA_944739405.2 of Euclidia mi. Taxonomy (NCBI): domain Eukaryota; kingdom Metazoa; phylum Arthropoda; class Insecta; order Lepidoptera; family Erebidae; genus Euclidia; species Euclidia mi. The sequence continues at coordinate 12,547,574 of OX123207.2, read as the reverse complement.
TAACTGATTATTGTTAATTCTATCATAAGGAGTTATATCAGGTCAGTAATACAACAAATAAGAGCAGACTTCCCATCAAGGCAGCAATGTTTTCTATCTATTTCTATCTTCATTAATATATCGCTTCCTTCCTCAATATAGCTTTTATTTACACCTTAGTTGTTTTCCCTTGGCAATTCGCCTAACCTGGCGTGTATCCTGCCATGGTTACCATCGAAACAATACAGAAAAATAATAAGTACAAAAGAAAAATTTTGTACGAAGTTTGATATTTTCAATGCTTTCCTGCAAATTTACGTTATATTTATGCTTTAAACGAACTATTACAGCCGGACTCCTGTTGCAGTTTGCTTTTCTTAAAACTTTCCCAGCGTACCGAAGGCTTTATTAAAAGCGGTTTCCCAGAAACTCTTTGCAAAAATTGTAGATGTAGTTTTTTAATCGCTCTTGAATTTATGGGCTCTGTATTGCTGATTTTCTGAAATTAGAAACGTCGGTGTTTATGGATGTTATATTTAAATAAATTGATAAATTGTTGAGTCGTTAGATTAGCAGAGATGAGTGTAGAATGCGTTTGGGTATTAATATTACAAACATGAAGCGTGTTCGTTTGTCTCTCTTTTACATCGCAACGCTGCAACGTTTTTGTATAATGTTCTTGAGCAGTATGAAGTCTACTACACATTTAGCTAGTAAAGTGGACTCTTGGTCTAATCCATGCCAGAGAACAGCAGTTGCAGTGGGACAGTCTATAAACAGATCTAATATTATAATTTCTACTGTGATATTGGGCAATTCGAAATTAATTTTTATAGGTGTTAATTTTATTTTCAATACAAGAAAATGTATTGCCTTCGTGGTCCAGTAGATAGTGTATGCGACTGCTGGGGAGGACCCGGGTCCGATTCCCGGGTCGCACAGTATACGATTTGACCGAACTAGAGGGACAAAAGTCTATAAGACAATTAAGGGGTTTGTAATGGGTCAACGTATAACGTACGTTATAACTTATAAGTTATGTGATGATGTGGTAGCAAATTAAACACATTTTTTCAATTATGTAAATTTTAATCTGACTTTAAAAGCGATTTTAAATCAATACAATGTTTTAAGTTGCTTTTTTGGTAATTTTCTCAACAATGATATATAAGGGTCAGGTGACACGAGTAAATACTTAATTAAATCAAAATTTGTGCGGACACGAGAAGTTTTCAAAGTGTGGCCCAGTCTGACGTTACGTATTTCTTTGTTTTTGGCCTCCGAAGCCTCTTCGGACATTTGTCCTATTGGTATGATTGAATGTCTTATTATCTCTGCTCCATGAACTAGTAATTTATGTAATGTAGCTGGCATGTTATACCATGGGTATAAGGAGAGGTACAAGCCTTTCGTTTCTGAGCAGTATGAATCAAACTTTATCGGGACAATTTCATAGCCAGAAGCTATGGCTGTAAGAACTGTACAAAGGCGGTAGAGCAGATTTTCGTCGAGGCCGGTGATACGAGCGGTTTCTTTATATTTATGGAAAAACGTTCTTGCTGTATTTCCATCATTGCTCGTTCCAAAACCCGGCTTAACTTTGTCTATAATGAGACCGATTTCTTTAAATTTTCTCTTGATTTCTTCTTTCTGCTTTTTAAAGATTTCTTTGTTTTTATCTCCCCTAACTTGCCACTGACCTATATTCATCCGGTATGCAATATTTAATAGGCATTCCATTGTGCGGATGTAAGCATGTAGGCTAGATATCCCAAACTGATACATATTTTGATTAGGCTCTCTTAAACTTACAGTTGAATTCATCTCTTTGGAGGTAGCTTTGCAGATGAAACATGTTTGAGTAGATTTATTTTCGGAGAGCACGTTACATACTTTACCGTCTATCATCGACAAAATCAACTCATGTTTTACAGAAATAGCAACTCCATCTATTTGTGCACAAGTAGGCATCAAATCCCGAATTTGTTTCTTGACAGCTTCACATTCTTGTTTTATTAATGACTATGTTTCTTTCTTAAATATAAACTTTATAATTCTGCAGAATCTTGGAGAAGATGGGCGTGGATTTTCCCATATGATTGAGTTATTGGCATCATCATTATCTCTCACAAGTATTAGCGGCACCAATGATAATACAAACATATATTCATCTGTATTGTTGGAATTTTTTAATGGCTGTTTGTATAAGCTGTGGCCTGAGGAGCCGTCACATCCCCACTTGTGGATCATTTTGTAGTTCAAGCCGTTTACATCAGGTCTCAATACTTCTCCAAGAATATTTTCGCATATTCTTTTTGCCGTATGATTCAAAAGAGCTTGTAGCTCAACCTCAGCATATGTGTCTGTCATACTGAATTTTTTCACAGAAGGGTAGCACTGTTCTTTCACTTTTGCTACTTGATCATAGCATGGGTAAAGACGGAATCCTCTTTCCTTTGACTCCTGTTGTATAGTCTTATATACATTCACAGAGAAATGGTTGGATATAAACAAAGCCAATGCTTCTGCCGGGGTATACGGCCTTTATTCTTTGTTTGGATTTATTCTTCTGCGTGCTTTTTTATATCCAGTAGCTCGTCTCGGTGAAGCTGTTGTAACTTCCTGAATTAAACTAGCCGCGTCACGTTTCCCACTGGCTCGCACACCTAATTGAGTTGCAAAAGATAATTGTTCAACGGTTCAACGTCATATTCTTCCAACAAATGTTGAACTTTACGTTTTTTAGTTTTCGTGGAACTATCTTCAAAACTCTTTTTTGGTCTGCCAAAACTGGAACTCGGTTTTGGGGGCTGTTCGCGAAACATTGTGAGCACCAACTCTTCATTTAACCATTCTTCGTAACCAATTAAAAATAAATCTAATCGCCTTTGTTTGCGCTGCCATTTCAAACGAATCTTCTCACATTCCTTCTTCAAATAGGCCTTAAGTGGCTTCTCCAGATCTTCCGGCAGGTTCAAATCAACAAATCTTGACTTTATAAATGTTAAAACTTGATCTAATTTGCCTTTAGGCGGTGTAGAACGCCAAAATTCAAACAATGATTTTCGCTAAATTCGGGCACTTTTAAAGAAACAATAAGAAATATTTAGAATCGCATAAAGTCGCATTTCCAAATGATGATTTTAACAAACTTAAATGTTAAGAGAATATGTTAAAAGCGTAATTACACCTTGACTCAACTTGACTACCTACTTTAAGATTGGGTAAACTTAGATCATATCTATTTTTTGTTGTTTTATAATCGATATATTTAGATACATTATAACTACGCCTTTAAAAACAATTTGATGGATTAAAATCAATTTATATACAGATAATTACCTCGAGTTACAGAATCCATGACTAGAAAATACTTTAAATCACACAAAACCTCGAAACACATGCACAAACGGAACCGTTCACAACTGCACTGACCGTCCGGGCGGCTACCCGAGTTCGACGCGGTAACTTCGCGCATTGTTATTGAAGGGATCACTACACAATAGCATATTCTGACGTCATTATCGGCTGTAGGGTTCGTCTAAATGGGCAATTATAGTAAAAAAACGGTTTGTTTTAACATTATGAGTTTTGACTTTTGTCCCTCTAGTTTGGTCAAATCGTATACTGTGGGTCGGGCAAAAGTGTTACTGGGTTTTTCCAAATTCTCAGCAGCAGCACAGAGTCTGGTGATGTGCCCGGTAACGGCAATTACGTGAAACCTAAAAAAAATTCATTGCGAAATGTGGGTATAATAGTACAACTCTGCCTACCCCTTTAATGATACAGGCGTGAGCCTATTAAAAAAAATAAAATGTCTTGTATTGGACTATGGTCTAATATTTCTTTTAAACTCAAACTCAAATATGTTTATTTCCATGAAAATGTAAAAAATTGTTCGACGCGTCTGAATGTCATAGAAAATAAATAAAAAATAAAGTAACTATAAATGCATATTTACAAAATTGAGCATTGAAAAAAAAATGCCTGTTCAGAAAGTAGAGCCTCGTGAGAAGAACCAGACAAGAAACTCCGAGCCACTCTTTTCATCATCCTGTTTTATACAATTTAAATAACTAAGTAACTGCTTTAGATTTTTTACTTTAGCGAACAGAGGCCTATGATTCGCTGTGAAACAAATAATATACAAGGCGGATGTTATTTTTAACTCTTCTATTAGTTATGTAACGTTCAACAAAAGGTTGTTATTGAAATTTCTAGAATCTAGTGTAACTCATATTAGATGCACCAATCTCTTCTACATCTTCATACCACCATCGAATAGATGACAATAATATGTCATCAACATACATCATTCATACAAGCCCCAATAGTTAAGCCGTTATACTTCAGTTTTTAGTGGAACTACATTTTGGTAACATGTTGCTATTAAAGTTTTATATAAATGTGAGCCGATGCGCCCATTTTACCGCATCATTGGACGCTAAAGTGTTTAAGTTTTGATGTATCCCGATGTGCTGTGTTTTATAAAAGACGTTTTAGCATAATATAATAAAACTCTTAGTTGTAGATTATTTTAATTATCAAAGTTGAAATCATTATTTCACTTAAATCACAACGCGTATATGAACGTTCCAATTATTTTTGGCTATTTACATGGACGAATTTAATGCACAGTATTTTTAAGGTTCCACAGCGAAGTGTGGCAAAAAACGGAACCCTTATCGATTCACCACGTCCATCTGTCTGTCCGTCCGTATTTTACAGCTATTATATTTTTTGTGTAGTCTTAGTTTCTGTCATTGTTTAATATTTTCTTTCAATTCATTATGTACCTCACCTGTACGTAAAATGATTAAATTATTATTTTATAGTCCTTCTCAAAAAATCCAATCAACATCTCTTCAGACAAATCCTACGCCGAATACATCTGACGAATGGTTTAAATGGTGCTTGATCATTATGGTCATATGCACTAGTGTATACTTGGGATTAAGGCCTTGTTCAGACAGTTTTCCATTTAATATCGTATGTAGCAATCACAGCAACAGCACACATCTCAGCTGACATAACTTAGACAGATGAAATAATGATCAATGATTTATACTTATGTCTTATTTCGTAAATTAGTATCAATAAAACTGTACTTTTACTGACTGACTGGCTGTCAGAAAAAGTACAGCCAACGCTAGGCGCTATTACCTGTAATGTTGCTTGTAATAATTATGTGCCTAAGGAAGTTTTTATAGTATATTTAAGTGTCTTCTTGGGTTTACACGAATATAACACATTGAAATTAAACTACGACTCGAAACGTCGGCTAGTAATTAATTAAAAATGTAGTTTCTAGATCATTCGGTTCAAATGTAATAACTTAGTGAAACCAATACATCACGATAAAATCCGTAAACTGTAGTTTAATTTCAATATATTTAGGTGTTTTTAAAATTCTACATACAACCTAACGACCGGTAGGAACAGCGGGAGTGCAAGCGACTGCTACGCCGAAGGTCGCGGGTTCGATTCCCGCTCAAGTCAAACATTTGTGTGCATGAACATGGATGTTTGTCTTGGTAAATACATACATATTATACATAGAAACACCCAGATGTTTCTATGTATAATATGTATGTATTTACAAAAAAAAATGATATATGTATGTTTATTCATTGTCTAGTACCCATAACACAAGCTCTGCTTAGCTTGGGACTAGATGGTGATGTGTGATATTAATTTATTATACTAAAAATAATCTTTGTGTGTGATATTAATTTATTATATTAAATCGATATATCCTTCAATTTGATACATATTTGTAATCTACAGATAATATTGATCGTCTGAACTAACCCTAATTTCAGTCCTATGAATAAATCTGGGACGAAATCCGCATCACATCTGATCTGATTCGTATGCTGACTGTATAATCGATGATTGTGTCACAATACTCTTTCAAATGCAGCAGATGTTCGCGCTGATTTTGCATTTCTTTCTAAAAACGATTGTGTGAGAAAGATAGAATAGTCGAGTTTCTATGTAGTTTTGTCAGGTTTCAATTAGAATAAACTGGGGATGTTCTTCACTAAAAAGTTAACGAACGCGTTATTATTTTACAGATGGTTTATACTCAGCATAATTCATAGATACTAGAATAATCATTCTACAATTCGCTTTTTATCATAATTAGGGGGCCAAATAATTTATCACGTATTTTTATTTTTACTAGCCTATACCTGGCTTTTTCCTGTCATTGGGGTCATATTTTATATAAATTCGGTTGCAGATTAATGTTTAGCAATTCTAGGCATAAAAGCGTTTTCATAAAAACAGTACAATGGATATTAAAATAATATGGCTAAGCTACACATTGCCGTTGCTACGACTCTCAATGAAAATTACTGGATTTAAGCGGCAATGTAATGCTGAATTAATATCAATAGCCATGAAATAATTTTGCTGTGCCGAATTGAATTTAGCTAAAACAAAATCAAACGCTGCAAAATGAAATTCATTTGAATGAAAAATTTAATGAATTAGAATAAGAGAATAGCATCTATAATCCTGCACAGATATTTGGTATTATATTTATTCTTATTCACTATCGATATCGTATAGCTGAACTTTTTTGTTAGTTTAGTAAAACAGAGGATGGAACCGAAAAAAATCACGCGCTTTCGCAGACATATGTAGTGACAAGCATCGAGAAAGGCATGTTAAAATGGTTTGGGCACATGGAGAAGATGGATGACGAAAGACTGACAAAGAAGATATATAAGGCAAGTGTGAATGGGACAGGACGAATGGGAAGACCTAGGCGGACATTCTCTGACCAGATTGGAGACATTCTAAAAAAAGGACAGGTCAGAAGTACCCTAAACAGAAGAGCATGCATGAGAAACTTGATGGGAGTGAATGAAGCAAGAGACGTATGTCAGGAACGTTGCAAATGGCGTTCCGTAGTCTCTGCCTACCCCTCCGGGAAACAGGCGTGAGTCAATGTATGTATGTATGTATGCATCACAACCAAAGTCTACTCATCATGGTAACACAAACATGTGTTTGTGTCTGTATGTACTTTCCATTGTTATTAGAGTTCATGAGCACGTGTTTTTACTAGATGTAGTTTTATTGGCTTCATTTGTAATAAAAACTATGCTGTGTGAACCTTTTTGTTCTTAATCAGATTGACGAATACAACGATAAAACCATAATACAGCTAAAGCTACAATTTATATGAGTTGCTAATTATCGCGGAATAAAAAAATGTTTGAAAATATAGTATTTTTTTATAATTGATATTTAATAGAACATAATTCGCCTCTTTGCGAGAACAACGTGTTATCTTGTAAAAACGTAATTTAGGAATTTAAACTTGAACCGAATCGTGAAGTTAAGCCGGTGGTATATATCCCGTAGAAATAGTAAAAAGTAATGATAGTGACCACGAAAGTTTAAATGCCTAAATTACGTTTTACGAGATGTCACGTTGTTCTCGCAATTAATGTTTATGCATCCAAATGAATGGGATTCGCGTGATCCTCTCGATAAATGATTAATAAAGCACACCTTGTCCTTTCTGGGGATCCAGGCTTAAGTCGTACCAAATTTTATCAAAATTACAAATGAAAATAAGGCGGCGAGGGACATGCACGTTATTGTTAATATCTTCTATCCAACCGAAGCTCTAAGCATCGAATAACGCGTGAAAATATCCAGCCACCATAGGACTACAAACGCCAAGACTAGGATTCCCTGAATATTTGACCAAGTCTTAATTTATATCTTACATAAGGAGCTCATGTGGCGTATAAGTATTTGTATTCCGTTTGAAGTAGCAAATCACCCTGCCTGATATTCAACCAAAAACAATATTTTACAGGTAGCCTTGCTGATTTCAGCATGAATGGGCCGGCTCGACCAGGGAAGCACTATACTGTCACAGAAAATCGGCTTAAAGTAACAGTACTTAAACTGTTGCGCTTCGTTCGGTGGGTGAGAGTGCCGGAGGCCCTATGCCCTATATTCCTTCTCCCTCATCCCACTCCTCATCCTATCCCATTTCTCAACCCAAAGGGGCGGCAACGCACTTGTGACTCCTGTGGTGTTGCTTGAGTCCACGGGCGGCGGTAATTGCTTACCATCAGGCGGTCCGTCTGCTCGTTTGCTGCCTGTTACTATAAAAAAACTACAAATTGATAAAAATAATGTTTAATAGACACATATTATAGCACTGTGCTAAAACCAGCTATCACAATGTATTAAATAAAATAGCTCTTATTGTACATCCAGAAGCCCGTATTTAAATAAAATAAATAAATACACCCAGGCAAACAGCTCCATTATTTGTTACTCAAACTCAAAAAACATAATATTATGTATCCAAATAATATTGTGGCAATTATTTGCGTAAGCAAATTCAGAATTATGTAATGCAGAACTTAATTTGGTTCGTATCGTAATGAAGCCGCTGGTAATTATGTGCTGAGCGTTCGAAATGCCGTATGTTTTGTAGGGAGACAATGCTTTGGGTTTGTCAAGAGTACTAAATTATTTTTTTACTGATTCTTATTCAATTTTATTAAAACCGGTCTTAATTACGATATTTTATTAATTTAAGGTGTGAATACCTCTGTTTTATTGACGTTTCAATCGTTTCACAACGGTCGTGTCTATTAGTGAATCGGCTAGGAGCAATTAGTCAGATGTGAAGTGAAACCAACGGCAATTGGTATCGGGATTGCCATGATTAGGCTTATATAAGGTTACTGCATTATGAGTAAGCTCTTAAACTAGCGTTTTAATAAGCTCTTAGATTATACAAACAATCAAACGTTCAGAAAAAAGGTAGGTAATGATAATATTTGGCCATTTGATTGTTAGCTAGGCAAAGCTTTTGTTTAGCCGCTGAATTAGACAAATGTGATAAGCGTACTTAAATTTTATTTTATAGACACATCGAAAAAATAGTCGTACATCGAGAAAAGATTTGTTCTGGATAAGAATCGAACCCACGTCTTAGAACTACACAAACAGGCCAGTCTAAATTAGTAACACGCACTTGACTCAAAAGTTAAAAATATGGTTTGATACTTGAAATCCGCCTTTATTTGCATAATTATGAATTAGGTATAATTTTGTCAGCAAATATTTTTCTAAAGGGTGTATCACAATTGAATAGTGATATCACTATTTTTTTAAGAACAATTTTTTTTCAAATCAAAGTGAGACCTATTGAAAGCAAAATCCCTTTTTAACTCAAGATTACTCATATTGCTGTCTTGTCCGTAAATACAGCCTGACAGTACTCACTAATTAAGAACCCCAGAACATAAAATCTCAAGAGCAAGAGCGCAAGCTTTCTAATCTAGCACTGTAAATACTTAAACCTTCTCTGTGATCCGTTTTAATTGTCATAATGCTAAATGCTGCCCACGGCTCCGCCTATGAGGATGTCATCAATCGCGACAAAAGGTAGTCTATGTGTTACCATGATGTAAATATGAGTTTAGCATAGTTATCTGTCTGTATATATAAAATCCTTGCGTTACTGACTGAATGACAGACAAGCTATAACCAAAACTATAAGGCGCAGGATGCTAAAATTTGGCATGTATGTTCCTTGGGGATCGTAGGGGTGCACTTAGAAGGGATTTCCTGAAATTCCCCCGGGATCGGGCAGAGACAGTTAAATTTAAAAAAATGTGCGAGCGTAGCTGTGGGCGTCCTCTAGTATGTATATATAACTAAAAACTGTGATCAAAATCAATTCGCGTTAAGCAAAAATATCGAACATTTATTTATAAAAATAATATTCTATATTCTACCACATTCACATAACACTATCTAGTCCTAAACTAAGCAGAGCTTGTACTATGGGTACAAATCAAATTTCCGCCCTCACAAATCTTTGCGTTTATGTATAGCTACTAACTAGTCGACGCCAGCGGCTTCGCACGGACATATTTTCGAATTTCCCTTTTTGCCCGATACCGTGGGAATTTCGGGAAATCCCGTCTTAGTGCACCTCTACGGTCCCCAAGGAACATACATGCTAAAATTCAGCTTCTTGCGCTGAGTAGTTTCGGCTGTAGCTTGTCTGTCAGTCAGTCAGTAACGCAAGGATTTATTTTCAGGATCTATATATTTTTTTTTTCTGAAAAATAGATGTTGGCCTATTCTCATAAATACCGGATAAGCACAAAAATTTCATCAAAATCGGTCAAGCCGTTTCGGAGGAGTATGGGAACGAAAACTGTGACACGAGAATTTTATATATTAGATTGCACGATTGGTGTACCTAGTGGTTTAAGCGGCCGCCTCGCTGCTTACCACTACACCGAGTGTTGTGGGTTTGATCCCCACACGACACAACACTTTGTTTGATTTACAAATTACCTTTTTATTTGATTTAGTAAGGTACGTGCATAGTGAAGATTACTTTGTATCATAAAAAATACTCAAATGAATGCTTTATTTTTTATATTACTGATTCTTTAGTTAGTGGGCGACGTCTTAAAATACATTTACAGAAGCTCTTTTAACCTTTCTGGACAGGCAGGTTTATTTGTTAATGAGAAAAATAACACACTTCGAAGTGTGTTATTTTAAGCGATAAGTTTATTTAAAAGAAAAATGACAATTCCGTCACAGTTCCCCGTACGTTTTATAAAAAATATTCAAGACGTCAATATCCTATTAAAAGCACATTATAAAGACTGTCCTACACATTCAAATAATTTGGGTACCGTAACATATTTTAAGAAGAACATCCTCTTACGTATTTTTAGCCTGAAATCCTTCGGTAGGGCAAAACAAACACTTTGTTAACATTCGTTTATATTACACGAATATTTTCTCAGATAATGAATTAAGAGAATTATACACGACAAAAACAATATTATTTAAGGCTGTTGTGAAGTTAGGTGAATTTACTCGTTAAGGGTATTCACTAAGGTTAGGCTATGTGGTGGTAGTATTGTATTTGGATTGGGCTTGCTAGTTTAGAGAGGCCTTGGTGCGTTTTGGTGGAAATGCTGATGAGGCGTTTTAATGGTCTAACTAGCCGGATATTTAAAATTTTGTGCTACCAAAGTTGCGTCAGAAAAATGTTAACTAGGAGGAAATTCCATCTGTCATCAATCTCAATCCTAAGAAGCGTTTGTCTCGCTATATTAAAGACTCGACGAGACGAGTTCTATAGCGGGTAGGCTGGGCACGGCAGCTGGTCGCGACACTTATGCTCTCTCTCTATTCTTGTCTTTGACAAAGTAACAAACTCACTTTCACCATATGATGAACATCCTTGCTGGTAGTATCACGATGTGCCATCCGACTTCATTTGGCATGATTACTACTTAAACTAAGTATAATGATATTTTTTTGTCGAAATTCTAATTGCTAGAACAATTTTCCTTACTTTTTGAGCCGACATTGATGATAATTATTTTCCAACCAGGCGCACCTAACAGCCCATTTTAAGAAAGATTTACACAAAACCTATTCTTGAATTCGTTAGTACAAGTGTACTGAAAATAAAACATTTTATTTGAACTAATAATAACGTCACAGGTGCTTTCATAATTACCTGTTCCCCCGGGAAATCCCCATAATCGCAAATTATGTTCAGTAAAAATGTTATTTGAGCATTTAAATATTTACATATGCTCGGCATTATTACCGAAGTGTAAATATAGTTAGCATTCGGCGAAAATGCTTTTATCCCTGTTATTAATCAGAGGTGTCTGCTTTGCTGGCTGCAAAAAGTGTTTTTGAGTGCCGTTTTAATCTCTTTTAACGAGAAAAACGACGGCAGAGACAGAGCTATTTATACCTTCAACGAATTAGTTAAAGCGATTAACACCCATATAATTAATTTGTATGATGTATTGTATTGTATAAATCGCGAAGGTTTAAAATCTTTTCACAACTTGGATTTTGACACTGAGGCCAAATTTATTAAATATCCATATCTAGATCCAGATACCGATTTTTGCTGAAAACCAGAGTATCACCAATAACTGCTTTATTGTTAGATTTTATATATTTCTATACAATAAACGAAATATTGTCAAGGAAATTTCTTTACTTGGAATATCTTTGTAAAACTCTTATTTGTTACCTGAAATAGGTCCTACCATAAAGTATGTCACTTTATATTTCATCAACACCAAGTCTCACAACTTTATAATTATGAGTCCCATACTAGGAATAAATTCTATAATGTGAGGAATTGTATAAGCATTATATCAACGGACACAAAAAACACTTCTAGACTCGAAAGAACAATGCGTCCATTGAATCACACATCACGTGGCAAGGCGCTAAACAGCCATGGCTGCTGAAACCACTATGCTATCTGCGCATTCAATGTAGTTGTAACACTACAAAGTCGACGATATCTCCGACATCATAATATGTGGCAAACATAGATAATAAAACTGTCAATACTCTTAAAGTTTCCAAATATTTGCTAAGCCGGAGTCCTTCTTTACTTTGACGAAAAGTTTACTACAGTAACCCATAAGAAAATCTAAAGTTCAACATATTCCAAGTTGCGGCAGATCGACTATATTATTTACTCTAGTCACGTAGAAAAACATCCGAGAAAATACCTGGGATTCTTTTTAAGGAGGAATAGAATACACTGGAGGAGGAATAGCCTTCTCAGCATTGTTGGCAAATTGTTTGCAAAGGTACTTATTGAAAGAGTTATGGAAGTAACCGACAAGAAAATATGGGATGTACAAGCGGGATTCCGAAAGGGTATGGGATGCACGGATCAGGTTTTTTCCTTGCGAAGCATAGCCGGAAAATTTTTGGCCAAAGGTCAAAAGGTCTATTGCACATTCGTGGATTTGGAAAAGGCTTACGATAAAGTGGTGAGGAATGAAATGTGGTCGGTGCTGTCAATGAATGGGGTGGACAGCAGCCTCATTCGAGCTCTGAAATCCCTTTATGAGGATTCTAAAGCTTGTGTGAGGATAAACGGGGCATACACTGACTGGTTTACCATCGATAAAGGTGTTAGACAGGGATTTGTAGCGTCGCCGTGGCTGTTTAACCTCTTCATGGACAGTTGTTTGCAAGATTTAAAACATAGTGACTGCGGATTAAGGATGAATGGGTTACTCGTCAAATGCCTCCTTTATGCTGATGATCAGGTTATACTTGCATCTTCAACGGAGGAGTTGCAGGAGATGGTAACAATTATGCATCGTGCGTTAGAAAGGAAAGGAATGAAAGTGAATGTAAGTAAAACGAAAGTTATGGTTTTTGAAAAGGAGGAATGCGTTACGGCTTGTAATGTTTTGATCGATGGACAGCGAGTGGAACAAGTGAATGAGTTTGTTTACTTAGGTACGTTGTTTACAAGAGATGGTAAGAATGAAGCAGATATTGAAAGGAGAGTTAATGCAGGTAATTGTGTGAATGGAGCTCTGAAGGCGTTTATGAACAGTCAAAACGTGTCCAAAAAGGCACGTTTGGCTGTACATAGAGGTGTGTTAGTGCCTACCCTTATGTATGGTAGTGAAAGTTGGGTATGGCAGAAGAGATTTGAAAGTAGAATAAATGCTGTAGAAATGAGAGCACTGAGAAGTATGTGTGGTGTGTCTTTGACCGACAGAGTAAAAAATTGTGTGATACGAGAGTGGTGTGGGGTAAAAGAAGATGTAGTGACAAGCATTGAGAAAGGCATGTTAAGATGGTTTGGGCACATGGAGAGGATGGATGACGATAGACTGACAAAGAAGATATATCAGGCTAGTGTGAATGGGACAGGACAAAGGGGAAGACCTAGGAGAACGTTCTCTGACCAGATTGGAGACATCCTGAAAAAAGGACAAGTCAGAAGTACCCTTAACAGAAGAGCATGCATGAGAAACTTGATGGGAGTGAGTGAAGCAAGTGAGGTATGTCAGGATCGTTGCAAATGGCGTTCCGTAGTCTCTGCCTACCCCTCCAGGAAACAGGCGTGAGTCTATGTATGTATGTATGTAATACACTGACTCTGATCTTTGTAATTCAATATTACGTCATATATTTGAGATGTCGAGCCTAAGATATAGTAAATTTTGTAGCAAAGAAATTTTGGTAGCAAATCTACCGGTTATATTCTAAGAAGGTCTGTCAGTTTTTCATGTAATCTTTTTATTAAATTACCATATATACGTACAATTTCTGTATATTTAAAGTAAAAAATAAAGATTTTTGATTTTTATCTCTATTTGTAAGAGGCTTGATTACTCAGAGATTATGTCTCATCATTGCTTTTATGTTTGAATCATTGTTTCTAATTTAAAACGCTTTTGCTTACGCATGGAAAGCTTTTCAACTAAATAAAGGTAAGAAGATTACCAAAGTTATTGATATGAAATCACAAAAAAATTTCCTCTTTCCGCTTAACTTAATAAGTCTTAATAGGAGTAGGTAACTTTTCCGGGTTCAACATGCGACAACAAAAAATTTAGTATTATGTTTATAAAAATGTTACAGTGGCACAGGTATGATAAAAAATAAGAAAGAAAGAAAAATAAATAAATTATAAGAGTCAGCTTCATAGCTTGACAATGTATATTGAGTTTGAAAGTAATATGGCAACAAGATAACTGATATACATATTATATATTGGACGTACGTGTATCTTAACATACACCATAGTTTTATTACAAAACACATTCTTAGATTTTCATCGTTAATAATCGATTTTAAACTTTCGCGATTTGTAAACATCATACAAAATAATTTAGCGGATCTTAATCGCGTAAACTTTACTTATTAAGAGAGAGTATATATATATATATATATATATATATATATATATATATATATATATAGAGAGAGAGAGAGAGAGAGTGCAAAATGAGCGAAACGTAACAAATGGATATTTATACCTTAAGTAAGTAAAGTCTACGCGATTAAAACCCGCTAAATTATTTTGTATGATTTTCATCGTTTAACTAAGGCATTGCTCAATACATTGGCTGCCTAAGTGAAAGTCGACCCTTAACAAAAAAACACAAATCGTCTAATTTGAACAATAATAAGTTGTTTGATATACAATCTGGAGACGGCAAGACGTCGCTGTTATTTCAGCAAAAATACAGACAAACAGAGAAAACTGGAGACAAGCCAATTTGTACTATAACGAACCTCAACCGCCCCAACCCATTATACTGGCCCGAGGTTCCCCAACCCGGGGGGGGGGGGGATGGGGCGGTTTTGTAAAATATACGCGCCCCTAATGGCAATATGTTCGCAATAATTAGGTAGCGAATAAGGTACAGAACCTAAGTAATAACCTAATAATCATTCAGTGATCCCGCGGGAATATCGGGATAAAAACTAGCCTATAACCTTTTTCATGAATGTGGCTATCACACACAAAAAGATTTTTTCAAATCGGATCGGTAGTTTCAGAGATAAAGAGTATGGATATATACATAGATAAGACTTGACTTTTTTGAGATTCCCGTGGCTCATATTAATGCGACTAATCCCACAGTAAATGAGAGCCATAGCTAAATACACTCTGCTATATTTCGTTTGTGTCCGCCATGGGTATGGTTTCCATACTAAGGTGCCCATTTACCTTTCAGCAATAATGTTTCAAAATGCAATCTTATTTTATCAATTACTTGCTGTATATTCAAAAGCTATGCTAATGTTTATACGAAATCAGACAGCAATTTACTACGCTCGCCACCAGTGATAAATTTATATGGAATTATAAGGGCGCATCCATTTCAATGCAATTTAAAATAGTCATTACAAAAAGGCGAGTTACCAAAACTAGAACAATAAATCTGCAGAAAGTTTATCGTTAAATTAAATTTTCTATCTTTTTCTCACAAGACGCAAGGGTTTAATTTATAGCATAATGCGTTTGTGGTTCTCTTCCATTTAAATACTATTTGCCTTTGTAGAGCTAGATAGAAATAAGACGGAGTTTTTGCAAGCTATTTAACGAATGCCGTCAGTTTATGAAGATTTAGTCTTGGAAGTAGACACTATACGACTTAGAAGGCAGCGATAGCCGAGTGGATATACCAACAGACAGCCATGCACCAATGACTTTTCGGAGTTATGTGCGTGTTGAATTGTTAATTATCGCTCGTCCCGTGCCTCGGAGAGCACGTTAAGCCCTGTAACGATTGTCAAAGATCTTCATGGGACCGACGTCCCGGTTGTCATGAAGATCTTTGACAGTCGTTACAGGGCGTCAGTACCTTCTAAATAAACTGACACTAGTCTTAACAATGAAATATCGCTGTCCCTTCGGGTTGCGGAGGTCGGACAGGCAGTCGCTCCGTGGAAAAGCCAAATCCGGTTCGACTAGAAAGCGGACCCCAGATTGAAACTGGGATAACGCTAAGAGAATGAATCTTGGAAGTAGCCACAGTGCGACTTAATGCGATGATTACTAGAGAAATGAACGTATCATACTTCTTAGCAGTTCTGAGCTATTTTCAAGATTTCTTTTGTTTCTTTAAGTTTGCAATCTTTAGAGTGAATCGCTTTGAATTTTGAATATGTAAAATCTATTTAAATTTTTATCCGAGTACCTAGACTATGTTTTCTGCTGCTACATAAGTATTATATTGAGAGATGACATAATTTTACAAAATAGGTACCTATTGTTCACATGGACTGAATTCTAAGCGTAA
The DNA here is from genome assembly GCA_944739405.2 of Euclidia mi. Taxonomy (NCBI): domain Eukaryota; kingdom Metazoa; phylum Arthropoda; class Insecta; order Lepidoptera; family Erebidae; genus Euclidia; species Euclidia mi. The sequence continues at coordinate 12,530,970 of OX123207.2, read as the reverse complement.
ACTACTTACTTTCTCGGGCCCAAAAATATGCTCCTTTAGTCAAAGGGAACTGTTGGGGGAACTGGCACAACCAGTTTATTTATACCATAACGTGTATGACTGACCTTACTGAAACTAAGAGCTTGTTTCCGATAGTGAAGACATAATTACAAAGCTATTTTGTTCAATGTTCATCCTTTATTAATGGTTACAATAAAAATATACTAGGCGGCGATTAAACATTAATATCAATAGAATAGGCATTAAAGTCTGTGACAAACCTATGTTTTTATTGTTTAGTCTACCACGCTCTGATAACTAAAAACTGCCCCCAAGACATAAAATAAATTCCCAAACCAAGATGTTATCCAACGTTATATAGGTTGATTTATTTTCCTGTTTTCACAGAGTCGATTTCACACTAAAGCGAACAGTCATTCTCTTAAAGTATATTCGACAAACATTTCAAAATTTCTGTAAGTTAAAACGAAAATACTTAGGGAAGGATAAAGGTTCAAAACATGTGAATACGTAAGCATTTACTGAGTTCAATTCGGTTCGAGATAAAAGTTTTTACATTCACCATTGCGCGTTTATGGAGAACCGGGAGATCTGTGGAGTTAGAAGTTTTGGTAATGTATTCAATTTTGCATATTGATTGTATGGAACGTTTATGTAATGTGATAGGTTAAAACCGATATCGATTAAGCTTCGATTTTTTTAAATGGTTTAAACTTTTAATGCCTCATATAGTGTTTACATCTTTAGGTAAAGATTTTATTTCGAATTATGCCAAAGCAAACTTTCCTGCTGTATTTGATAAACCATTTTATTATGCATCATATGGGACATTATGACTCTATAAACTGTACCAAGGCGTATTCCTAATCTGATTTTTGATTCGAAATATGAGGCTGCAATAAGTATGCAATATGTTTCTAGGTTCTTTAATAAAAAAGGCATCTCCAACAAAACGTTATCATAGGAGTTTGCCAATGAGTTATGTGTACAACGCAAAGCAAGTCGAATATTTGTTTACTACGTGTTTATACTAATAACACACAGCCACCTAAACGTACTTTGCTAATCAGACAAATGATACAAGCATTTTTTTCATTATTTCTAAATCACAAAAAGATCTATCTTGGGTGGGGATTGTATCCACGACCTCCAAGTCAGCAGTCACTAACCATTATACCAACAGGCTATATACTCAATAAACATATAAGCTATATGTGTTTATTTACTCATATGGGTTTATAATAAGTTAGAATTATCACAGTATATATCACTATAAAAAAATCATCAGTAAATCAAGCTTTACCCCCTACAACAACTAAGTATCTAGACAGTTGTTTTACAACGGGTAGTCGTTGAAACAATTCATAATGCATGAGCTCGCAGTTCACACACTGCTTGCACAATCAAAGTTGGAGGCGATTAGCATACGAATACACTTTTAGACATTAACGATCTTTCTAAACTGAACTTGCTCTTGCAAAGCTTAAAAGTATATTAGGCTTATTTGACTTATAGTTGAGAAAGCATTATATAATTTTATTGTCGAATCGTGTTAACTATTAGTGTGGTTTTGAACTTGACTTGAATAGATAAAGTTGCTATTTGCTGACCGCTAGGTGGCACTTCATAATGCTTATTTTTCTCTTTTAAGAGAACTCGCGCATTAGAAATAAATTGTGGTACTTCACGGGGAACTTTACAAACATACAACCCATGGGCATAAAGTACACAAAGACTCGAAATTTGTGGTTCTCACAAAGTGTTGTCTCGTGTAGGGATTTATTCACTCATATAATAATTCTAATTAATCATATACGTAATATGATAAATTAGAATTATCACAGTATAATTCTATGAAAAAATAATCAATAATTCAAACTACTCAGTATAACAAAATAATTATCTAGACAGTGGTTTTACAACGAGTAGTCGTTGAAACAATTCATAATGCATGAGCTCGCAGTTCACACACTGCTTGCACAATCAAAGTTGGAGGCGATTAGCATACGAATAAACTTTTAGACATTAACGATCTTTGTGAGTTGAACTTGCTCTCTTGCTGCAAAGATTAAAAGCATATTACGCTTAGGTATTCTGCCGTCATACGGATAAAGGGCGCATCTAACATTTTTTTGAAAATTGAGTTATATAGTGATTCGGAATCAGCAGAAAACGGCGCATCTACTAGTATTTTTTAATGTTGTGAAATACGAATACCCTTGCTTTTATTCATAACGAAAAAGAACTTATCTACAAAATTTCTTGTGGACTACTAAATTGGAAAGAAGGTTCTGTAATAGACTTAGATGAAAAGGCGTAAATAAGTAGAAGAGTCTTATTCGTTTATAAAATATAATAATGTTCCTAGGTTGAAATGGCGTAACAACACGTTACTAAGAGAAAAGACGCACCTGAGTAGATGTTTTTTTTCATCTAAGTATTACGGGAGTCGGTAAGGCGTAAATGGCAGGAGCGCCACTTCTACTTAGTATTTCTAGGTGTGGGGGACGAGTGTTCATAAGTTGAAATAACGTATCTGCATGATACTAAAAAGAAAAAACGCAACTGAGTAGATGCGTTTTACCATCTAAGTATTACAAAAATTAATAAGGCGTACATGGCAGTAGCGTCTTTTCTATTTAGTATTGTTGCGTGTGCGCGGGGAAGTGGGAGCTGCGGTAAAGAACATGTTCCACCACTTGCGTCCAGATATCTACTCAAAGCGAACCCACGCGCGCGCGGCTCTCTGCGTCAATTTTACGAGATCATGGTAAGATGACATTGGTTATATAAAATTATTTTATGCATTTATAACGATCGTTTCTATTTAGAAATTATATTTTAAGAAGAGATTAATTGTAAAACAGTTTTTTTTTTTATTATATACACATATAAATAATAAAAAACAATTCATTAATTGTATTGAGTCGTGGTAGCCTTCTGGCATGAACGTCTCTTCACATGCGTGAGGTCGGCGGTTTTAAACCGGGCAGGCGAACACCTCTGAATTTTATAAAAATCTATGTATGGATTTATACCATTTACTTGACGGTGAAGGACAACATCGTGAGAAAACCTGCTTATATCTGAGAAGGATTTCTAAGGTTGTGTGAAGTCGATCAACCCGCACTTGGCCAGCGTGGTTGACTAAGGCCTAGTCACTCTGATTCAGGGTAGGCTTGAGCCCCTCGGTGAGGACATTATACGAGCTGTTGATGAATTGTATTTTGGTATTTACACGTGTAAATAATAAAATACTAGTCTTTTGTTATTAATATCTGTGTAAATCTTATGAAAATAGTAGGTATTCTATCATGTATGAATTCTAATTGATAAATCATACTATTTTTTATCGTAACAGACTGATAGAAAAAGACTTTCACGTAGTTCAAAAATAATGTCGATGGTACCAAAAGCGTCTTCCTCACAGGAGTCTACATCAGATTTAATTTTACCTATGTTTGAAATAGAATTAGTTTTTATTATAAGTCAAATCGATTAGATCGATTGAGTAACATTTTGTTTAGTCTATTGAAAATTTCTGACAATGGTCACACTGAACTGTCATTCACTCTCTTTGGTTCTTTGTCGTTTCCCGCGGTCAGCGAAAAAACCTAGCTCTGGATAGATTTCGTTTTGTGAGCGTTTTGATCTTGTATTTAGAGCCCGTTTGATTGCCACTTCCTTGATCAATAACTGGCACCGGTTAATTGTGATAAAAATAGTATTTTAACGAACATTGTAAAACTTGAGTGAATCCGATGCACGTGGTTGGTGCCGGACGAATTTGCTGATTGAAAACGCTGCGTTGGAGTCTGGTAAAGTAAAGATAATTCACTTGCTAATATTGGCCAATTTAGTCTCGTGTGTGTCTAGCTTGCCTCCAGGACTCCACTCAAGAACATCACCAGGGGATATTTGGTAAGACTTTCTATTAATATTAGAATTTATATTCATTCGCTGTGCTACCGCAGTGTATGTTGGACCTTTGCCTTGGGCTGAGACTGGATGAATTAATCGCTTCCACTGATCTCTGTAAACCTTACCCGATCTCAGCTCAAACTCTAGACAACCTACGTCTTTCAAGGAAAACATATCATTGATTAATGACATTGACTCTGATCTTGATTTTGATTCGGATGATTCCGTGTTTGATAAGGAGTATATTATGTACCTTCAAGTATAGAACAAGAAATATATTCAGCGGACTCAGATTGTTCCAGGGATTTCATCCCTAACTCAAAGTCTCGATCAACGAACTTGAACCTAGTGCTTCAAAAGACAAACTTCAGCCAAGAGCCACAAACCACAAACTCGAGCCTGAAGTCACAAACCGCGATCTTGAGCCTAAAAAAAGTGACAACACTGATTTTCGTAAAATCGCTAAGAGTGTTTCTTGTTTAAAAGTTTTAATATATAAAGAGATAGGAATAATATTCTGTATTCTACAAATTATTGTATTAAATATAATTATAATAATATGTAAAATGTTGTCTCTGCTTTTTCCCACGACGTATTAAGGTGCTGAGGCATTTGACTAATTATCTTATATTCTAGGAAATGTTTGAAAATATTCCTAGAATAGGGAAATTGGTCCACCTCTTCTAAGATACGTGTAACTTAAAACATTCATTTATATTGCAAAAGCTGCTTAAAAAATTACTTCACTTCTTATTCTATAAATATTTCCACTTTCTAAGATAAGTTTTAACTAGGTATATTTTAGTCCGTGTGGTGACGGATTAAGAATACGAACTGTCACCACCCCATATCATCTCATGGGTGTCGTAAGAGCCGACAGAGGGAGCATATTATGCAGAGAACAACACTGCAAGAGAAGGAAAACTTGATACAAGCCCTATACCAACCCGTTTGGCCAGCGTGGTATAGAAGCCAAGTCCTCCTTTCAAAGGAGAGGCCTAGTCCGGCAGTGGACTGTTAAAGGCTGGTAATGGATGATATTTTCTATAACGTCATCATCTCAGTCAAAAGACGTCTATTGTTGAACCCGGTCGTACTTCAAAGCCCTAACACGTTAAATCTATAAATACCTTTTACTTCCATCACCATCAGGCCATTATTAGCTACGCGAGGGTTAGAGCATAGTGCACTTCACACGTCTTTCGGAAAAATCATGAAGTACTTATAGACATGCATGTTTCCTCACAAAATTTTCCGTCACTATTTTCGGCAAGCTATAGTTAATAATATGGCAGCGATAGCCTAGTGCAGAGACCGACAGACTGCTACGCAGAGGGTCCAAGTTCGAATCCACGGCGCGCACCAATGACTTTTCGGAGTTATGTGCGTAATAAATTGTTAATTATTGCTTGCTAAACGGTGAAGGAAAACATCGTGAGGAAACCTGCATGTCTGAGAGTTCTCCATAATGTTCTCGAAAGACAGGGGAACTCTGCCAACCCGCACCAGCGTGGTGGACTATGACCTTACCCTTCTCATAGTGAGAAGAAGCCAGTGCCCAGCAGTGGGACAGTTTATATACAGGGTTGATGATGATGATGATAATAATATATTGTACGCGTATAACTTCGGAAAGTCATTAGTACGCCGTGGGTTTCAACCCGAGACCCCTGCGTCTAGACTATCACTGCTTATCACCTTTAGATACTATAAATAAACATCACTTCATTTTTCGCAGACAATTAAGGTTTCAAGTAGTCCGCCAGACACAAATTACGAGGCCTCCGTTATCGGCAAATCAATTAGAGTTGCGGTTTATTATCGGTCGGCGCCATTTTGTACTTTAATTACAATTAGGAATTCCAATTTGTGGGGCGAAGGTAAAATTTCGGTAACTTCGGAATTATTTTTTTCTGGGCCAATGTTTTTAGATGCAGACTTCTTCGGGAAAAGTATTTGAATTCGGATTATTACTAAGAATTATTATCGTTCTTCCTTTAAAATGTAGCTACATATATTCGTGGAGAAAAAGTCGAGCCATTCCGCCGCACATACTTCACAAAATTAAACGCGTTCGTCACTGGTTAATAAATATTTATTTATTTATTTTATTCTTCATATACACAAAGTATATAGGCAGACTTAATGCCTTGGGCATTATCTACCAGTCTACCTTAGAGTGGTGCAGAGAGATAAGAAGTAGGTGTATTATATGATGTAGGTTACGAAAAATTACTAATTATTTAATTATTGGTAATACTAATTAAACATACTTACATAAATATATATTATGATAAAAATACATAAACGTAATACACACACAATAAATGCAAATATTTATTTATATATATATATATATAAAATACCGTAACATTCCATCTTCTGTATAATAGTATATTATAATATATATTACTTAATACATTTTATGTAGATATATATATATAGATATTTTTATTTATTTATTTATTATTTATTTATCTTTACATCACAAGGTAAGTATCTTATTAGCTAAGCCCCACAAAACCGTTGCAATGGTTTGACTGTGGGGTCAATGAGTCTACAATACAATTAAATGAACTTATAATTAAGTATTCTATATATATTGTAACTTAAATTTATATATAACTTAAACTATTTCTAAATAAACGTTACAAAACTTAAACACAACGATATATAACTTAAAATGTTTCTAAATAATATAACTTTAATTTACGTTTAAACCTGTTTGAATTTGTTTCACTCCTTATGTCTGCCGGCAGACTATTCAATAGATAAGGTATTCTCTTTTTTAATGTTCTATCACCAAAGTAGTTGGTGACTCTGGGTACATTGAATCTACCAGCAGCCATAGATCGTGTATTATGGTTGTTCTTTACGTAAGTTAAGTTATGCTCTTGGGTACAGTGGTGGTTAACTAATAAAAGATATTTATGTTTGAGAGTAATCGGTAGAATTTTGCATATTTTAAATAATTTTCTATAGTCTCCTTTACAGCTGCTTTAGGTTTTATAATAACAAGTAGTTTTAGAAATCTAATTTGAAGAGCTTCCAATCTATCTAAGTTAGTTTTGAATGTTAACCCATAGCTGTCAAGAGCATAGCTCATAATAGAATCAACTAATGACATATAAATACATCTTAAAATATTAATAGGTACTTTAAAGCTTAGGTGGTACATTTTACTCAATAATATTCTTAGTTTACTAGAAATGTAGTCTACATGTTGTGACCAGGAAAAGTTATCATCTATTTTCACGCCAAGGTAAGTAACACAGTTAACTCTTTCAATAGGTTTACATTTACAGTCCAGTAAGTTATTATGGTGACATGTATAATCATGGGTAAGTAAGGGTAGAGTCACCCCATGAGGTTGTAAGTATGGTGAATGAATTAACATTAATTTAGTTTTACTGGCATTTAATATAATGCCATTGTCATGCGACCATTTGACAACAGCGTCTATATCTTGTTGAACTAGCTGACAGATATCATCTATATTAGTTCCGGAGCGAAGTATGCACAGGTCATCTGCAAACATATAAGCTGAACAATGCTGCAGCACTCGGCACAGGCTGTTAACATGCATAAGGTAACAAATTGGTCCACATCCAGAGCCCTGAGCCACCCCACTCCGCACCTCGACTCTGTCGCTAAGAGTATCCTCCACCTTCACACGGTAGGAGCGCGCGGTGAGGTAATCACGAAACCAAGGATTTAGTGGTTCTCCCACCCCACACTCCTCCATTGCTTTCAGGATGGTATCAAACTGCAGAGGGTCGAATGCTTTTTTATAATCAAAAAATATTGTAATAACAAATTTTTTATCATCTAAGCAACTATTTATTTCTTCTGTGAATTTTGCAAGCAATGTATTTGTACTTTTCCCTTTTAGAAAACCGTGTTGACACTCGTTAATAATATTATTTTTTTGTAAGTAGTTACTCAATTGATTGACTATACACTTTTCAATGATTTTATCTATACTAGATAAAATGGAAATAGGTCTATAGTTTGAAACATTTTTGCGATCACCCTTTTTATGAATTGGGCGTACTATTGCCTCTTTAAGCTTATTAGGAAAGAACAATGGCAGAATTTGGTCTGGGTTTGTTGTGGCGACCTTAAACTTCATATGAACAAAACAAATTGTTTTTTTTTTCTACGATTTTTAATATTTTCACCTTGTCTCGTTAAAGCTGGAGTATTTTATGATGATAAAATGCATTCCAATTGATTACGAATACTTTATTATTTGATTGTTGCCATAGACAATGGTGTGACAGGAATAGACGTGAGTGCTATATCCGTATCGATTATTAAATAAGTAATCGATATGATCGACCTTTATAGAGTTGGTTTGGTTTAAAATGCAGTTATTTAATATTTAATCAACATTATATCAATAAGCTAATATTTTTGAAGCAAAACAACATTTAAATCAAATAAAAACGTCACAGCATCGTTTTAAAGTTGTATCGATTTCACATAAAATCGATTTAAAATGTGCAGCTCTGCTTTTGTCTTTGGCTGTGACAGTTAGATGCTACAAAATACTTCCGCGTTTTGATGTCAATCTGACATATGCCATTTGATAATTCAAACGTACCTACCTACATTGTTTAACTTTCATACTATAACTTTCCTTTTACCTACATTGTTCATTCTTAACAAAAAATTCAAACACCTTTATCTTCCTTTTCCACCTTTCCTGAGTGAAAATAGAATCATTTATAGACTCTGTTACTTACGGTAAATTTTTTGATATATTTTTTATTACTGTTCGCTTCAATTTAATTTCAGACATTTTGATGTATGGAGATCTGCCATTGTAATTTGTGGCTTTTGACAAATAGATTTATTAGTTTAGCTAAAACGGGACATACTTTATCAATAATTATTTTAAGGTCGGACATTCGCACAAGATCGCTTCCCGGTGACTTATTTACATTCATGTTTTTAATTATGTTTTTGACGTATTTAGGGCTTACTGGTTGCCACCTCATGGACATGTCCGAGGCTTTTACATAAGTCTGCCTATCTAACCAGATCTCATGACACTTATGTTTTATTTCCTCTATTTCTCTATCGAAGGTAGACGCAAAATTATTACTTATGTCAATAATACTGTCTTGTCCGTTCATGTTTGATAAAATTAAATCATCAACAGATTGCTTATTGTTTCCTAACATCGTATTTATCCTTTCCCATACTTTTTTAATGTTTTTATTACACATATATATTACATATATATTACATATATATTTTTACTTTTTATAATAGCTTTTTGGCATTTATTTCTAAATTTAGTATAATTAAGTCTCTTTAACATATTCTTTGGTTCATTGCTCCATAACTCAAATAACCTATCTTTTTCCTTTATCATACACTTCAATTTGTTGTCAATCCATTTTTTGTTATTCCTGTCACTGTTTGAAACACGTTTATTTACGTAGCAGTCATTATAGATATCAACGAATATTTGTTTAAATGCTTTATACAATACAATAGGACATTCTAATGTCATAAGGTGGTCGAAATCAGTACTTAATAATTTCTCTCGAACTTTGTTATTGTCTAGGACGCGCTTAGAGGTCACGTGTCGTGGCAGTGACGATTGAGCATCGCTCCTCGGCGGTGTGCGTCTCCACTGTACATTAGCAGAAACGAAATAGTGATCTGCTATTTTTTGTTTTATTACAGCTGAATACATGTCGGCGTTATTTGCTCGAATATAAATATGATCAAGACAAGACTGAACTGGCTTTCCTGAAACAATTTCCTTTCTAGTAATATCATTTATGCATTTTATGAATCCGTGTTCAGATGATAGGTTTTCGTAAGATATTACAAATTTATCATGGCAATTTAACAAATTTATGTTTATGTCCCCACAGAAAATTACTTTAGAATATTTAGGTATTTTTACAATAAGGCTTCGAAATTCATCTATAAATCGGTTTAAATTAGTCTGTTTATTGATTCGGGGCGGTCTGTATATTGCTAATAAGTATATTTTCTCATTATTGTACTGGAGTGTTATGGAGACGCACTCCGCCGAACGCATACCTGTGGACTGTGACAACTCACACACACGCGCATTCAGACATTCACGCGTGTACACCAATACACCTCCACCTCTTCGACCCGGTCGCGTAAACGTATTTACATGATAGCCTTTTATTGAAAATAATGACACTAAGTCGTGACTAATATTAGGTTCCGTTACAACTATTACGTCTAGTTTATCTAAACAGTAATTTATAGTTAAAAGTAGTTCACTAAAGTGTTTTTTTAGGGAACGTATGTTAACATGTAGAATACATAGTCCTTTGTTGTGTACAATTGAACTTATCCAATTATTTAGGTCATTAGTACAGGTGTAGTTTACAGTATTATCCGCTATCAAATTAAAATGATTAAAATCGGCGAATTTGGTAAACTATGATTAATCACGGTTAAGTACCTACAATTCCAGATTATTATTTTACTTTGTTAACTGGCCGAGGTCATTTTCGTTTCTAATCCATATTGTATTGTCGCCATCCTTCTTTTTTGCCAGAATTTTTCCATTAGTCACCCATATATATTTATAAATACCTTTGAGTTGTCTTTTTGCGTTCCACAGCAGCGTCTTCGTAGCTTTAATTAAGTCTTCATTGATATATACTTTGTTTGTAGCCGATCCGCCGGTAAAGATACTGCTATTTAACTCGATTAGTTTGCGTCGATTGGCTAACCATTCCTCCCTTGATTCAATGCCAGACGGCTTAAAACCAACCATTATTGAAGATGGTTTGTTTTCCTTCTTGGAATGTTTGTTCCGTTTTACCCATTTATGTCATTGCTCTTTACGCCTATCTTATCTCCAATTTTGGTCACAATTTCTCTTAGTTTTTCACCAGGTATGTATTCGACGCCGACAATTTCAAGGTTTTGTTTAAGCGATGTTTGCTCTGCATCCTGTAGTTTCTGCTCAAGTGCGATATTGCATTTCTCTAAATATACACACCTGTTGTTAATATTAGCCACAGTTTTTTCAAGTTTCGAGATTTTCCCTTTAGATTCTTCGTGTTCAAATAATAGTGTATCATATTTATCTGATAATACGCTAATGCTTTGCTGTATTGTGTCTAGATGCTTTTTAAGTCCGGGTATGGCACTGACCTTTTTTTGAATGTCTTTCAATATTTTATCAACATCTTGTAGCTCTTCCTCCACTTCTTCTTCGTCAGAGCCCTCATCTTCACAGTTGTTACAGTAGATCCTGTTTTTTCCCGCCTTCATGTCTGCAGCAAGGCCTTTGACGCAGCTTCTATGGAATGTTCCTTGACAGGAACCTTGGCACATGAAGTGGGCTCCTTTTTTTGATAATACCTTTTTACACTTTTGACACTCCATTGCAAGATATTAAGTATCACTTAGTTATCGCTTAGAACGTAAGGTAACGTTGTCGTGTACAGTGGCTGGCTGGGGCTCTGCGCGCCAAACCACGGCTGCCACTTGAGAACGCACGGGCGTGTTAGTGTTGTCGCCCCGTTTAGGCTCCTTATTGCGGCAAGTCGGACACACCCAAGATTCTTTAAGTCTTTATCAAACTTGTTGAAGTCCTTTTTACTAAAATTCATACAACTTTAATGTTACTTATCGGGACATCGACTGCAGTGTAAGAAGGCAATACCATTCAAGATATTAGGACATCCAGCACAATCTTGTGTATTCATTGCAAACAATCTTTATAGTAATAATGTATATCTTGGTAGATTGGTAAAAAATGGTCGTTATGTCAAGTCAGTGCCCTCAAATATCCCGATTGTGGTTTAAACCATAGAAATGTGGCTATCCATTTGGGTTACGAAGATTTTACAGTATTTGAAGTGCGCGAAGCCCCTAGTTAAAATTTTAGTGAAATATTCTTAGATGCAACCTAGATTACACTAGACTAAGGATCATTTATAACTTATTTCATTTTTCTTAAATACGAAAATCTAGTTGCAATATATTTCAGGATTATTGCCACATATATTTCAGAAAATATTTTTAACCATAGCTGAAAATATATAGCTACCTAAAAACCCCAAACTAATTCATACACAACCCAAAGGTATCGTTGAACCAAAAGCTTACTTCACACAGCATTTTTAAAACAACAATACCTCCGAGCGCTATTATTCAAGTACTTTACTTTTTAACCAAGTTCAACACAAAAAAACTATTAACTTTAAACAAAGCGCGACACAGAACAGCGGTATTACTCCTTCAAATGCAATTAGTACGAATATGGAAGCATTAACACCTACGTGAACGTGTTCATTCAAAACTTCACTCGTTCACTCATTCACACATTCATACAAGCGATTGTTCCACAAGGCATTTGCATTTTTATTAACGGTTCCGCTCTAAAGATGAATACATCCATTATTTGATGTCCTATGTATAGTTTGGCGTTCGTTATTAGCGGCCTTGCTTTGGATTATAAACTGGTTATGAAAAACTACGTATGAAATACGACTGGAATGCATGCTTTATTCAATTTTATCTGGAACGGTTTTGTTGATTTAGTATTTTATAGATAGACATAGATTGCACTCTATGATTGCACTAAACGCAAGTCACATTGTTTTATAAATACAGAAGTATATTTAAAAAATTACATGCCAGAACACCAATGAATACTATTCTGAAAAATAAACTTGCATTGGCTGCTGTAGTCCTTGTAGGCCTTAGCCCCGTAAGGAATGTGCGGTCCCTAGAAAAGTAATGAATAAGCAGCAATGACAATGATCTTTGATCTTGTACTAATAGTACAATGCATTCTGGAGAGGCGTAAGATATAGAGATATCATAAATAATAACCAAAATTGACAAACAAGTCCATGTGGTTCGTCAGGTAGTTTCCAACCACCTTAGTCATAAAGCTGCTGGATGCGTTACATTAATGAAATATGTTACAGTTAAACTGTAGACTATCATATAATATAATTACATCATTCAAATATGTAAGTCACAAATAACGCAACACATAATATAATATCATCCAAATACTTTCACACTAAATAGCGCTAAATCAACCAAATTAATATTGACTGGCAAGTTACGCACACTGAAAACAATATGCATTCTGCCAATAATTCAAAGCGGCAATAACCATTATTTAGATAATCTAATGAACCGAACAACGTACAAATAAGCGTCATGGAAAATGACCTCGTAATGTCAAAACATTGTGATGCCTGCTTAGTGCAATTGACAGCGATTTGGATTAAATCAGGAAATTATATTGATGTTTGACGATTTATTCGTTGGTAATTGATATATGAGGACCTAGAGAGCTAGATAGAATATTTTTGTAGCATAGATTTTTTACCTGTGTGTGTGCATGGAGTCACATAAAGCAGCATATTGACGCACCATTCATCTACAAGGTGTCCTTCTTTCTCTTATCGTTATCCCAGTTTCAATCTGGCGTCCGCTTACTAGTCTAACCGGATTTGGCTAAATATTAGTTTTTCTACAGAGCGACTACCTGTCTGACCTCCGCAACCCTAAGGGATAGCAATATTCCATGGTTTAGACTAGGTGTCACTTTATTTAGAAGGTACTGATGCCCTGTAACGACTGTCAAAGATCTTCATGACAACCGGGACCGATGGCTTAACGTGCTCTCCGAGGCACGGGACAAGAGATAATTAACGATTCAATACGTACATAACTCCGAAAAGTCATTGGTGCGCGACGTGGATTTGAACCCGATACCCTCTGCATGGCACTTGGCATATCCACTCGGCTATCGCCACCGCTATCTGCTCCTCTGTTCTATCCGCTCGGCTATCTACAGTGTAACGTATGTCCGGTACTTACCGCGTTGCGTCACAGTACCGCCCATACGCTCGGCCAATCAGAGAAAGCCATCGTCCGCACTCGCAAAGCCTGACCAAATATGGTCATAAACGGACTCTCAGCCTGATGGAGGGCCCGGTATATAAAGGGGCCGACAGAGAGGCCGGCACCGCTACTGTACACTAACCTACTACCGCTACTAAATTCTATACCGCTATATCTATAATTATACTACTTCATACGTGTATCCTGGTCCCAGCTGTGGGTAAGTTACTACATTTACTGCGTTAGCGTACTGCCCATCTCTCTACCTGCTAGCTGAGGCCGGCTGACGCCGCCTGCCTGACTCTATTGGTTGTGGCTCTCCTAATGCTGCTTTCCTTCAGGTTCCAGGTTTACCTTAAGCTCCGGGCTACACTACCTAGACCGCTACACCTGCTGCATCGCCTTCGGCGTCACCTCTGCCGAAGAGTCTGGCCTGCCCCGTTCATCGCACACACACCGCCGGCACCTGCCAGCTGAGCCAACGGCCTGCGAGGATCTACCGCTACGCGTAGCCTTCGAGCAGCCTGCCTACACACTACCGGAGGGAACAGCGTGGGAGACTGCAGCCCTTAGTGTTCAGGCCAGTGTCGTGTTGTTGGTCGGTCATACTCGTGGCAAGGGAAGTGAGACAATACTCTGCAATAAACGCATATAACCTTTTCTGCGTTTTACTACCAGAACCCGCCACAGTGGCGCCTACCTGGGTTATTGTCTCGCTTTCCGTGCTCGAGTTCTCTTCTAGCAGGTCTCCATCATTGTAAGCGAGGAGGTGCGGCTACAGCGAACCGGTACGTATTGTTGTACTAATTGTCTACCTTTTAGTGTAACTACCTACTACGTACTAGTTCGCAGTTTTGATTTCTAACGTTTTTCTAATTAGTCCTAACGGTCGAACTTTTACGCCTAATCGTAAAGTAGGCCATTTGTAAGGGCGGAACGCTTGCGCAGTAAGTGTAGTGTGTAGTGTTATACTTACGCGGTACTCCTTCATACACAATGGGCTCACACCCCATAAAATACTTTCTTTTAAATAAGAACGAGTTAGCTTACGAGGTCGCAATTAGAGGTGAGGAGCCGGCTACCTCTGTCCTAGGTCTGCGGAAGCAGCTCTCTAAATTACTGGAAGCCATTCCAAATGATGACATCTTGGAGTCGGGTCTAGCCATAGCGGTGGACTTCGAGGGCGCTAGCGAGGCCGTCTCTGAGCTGGCCAAGCGAGTGAATTTATTAACCAATTCTTACGACGCAAACCTAGCTAGGAGGTCTACCGCACTGCACAACCATATTTTCCATAGACTCCGTAGGATGAACGTCCTACGGCGTATTCAAAACGAATAACCGAATTGTGCAGCCGGTTCGACAAGCTCTCGGCGGAGCTGTCCGCCATTGAACAATCAGGTGTTCGCTCAGCTGATGCTGTGGCTGAGGCCCAACCTGCGCCGTCTACCTCGACGCAGGCAGGGTTAGCCCCAGTATTGCATTGCGAGCATTTGAGAGTTAGCGAACTGTTTAAGCTAAAATACGACGGTACGGGATGCGTCCGAGCGTTCCTACAACGCGTAACCGAATTCCAAACCGCGCGTAATCTACCTTCCACTAAAATTTTATCATATGCCTCCGAAATATTCACCGGTAACGCACTTCACTGGTACCGCGGCCTAAAAGAATATTTCAATACATGGGAAGAACTCACCACTAAATTAATAGACGATTTCACACCGTACGATTATGACTACCGGTTATAAAATGAAATCCGCCGACGTACTCAAGGTGCTACCGAAACTATAATAATTTATCTCTCGATAATGAATCAGTTGTTCGCTAGGCTATCACCGTCAAAGCGATTGGCCGAACGCGAAAAGTTAGACATCCTATTGCATAACATACGTCCATGCTACTCACTAGTGCTAGCTCCATCAATATCTTCAATAGACAGTATAGCAACACTGCAGACGTTATGTTTATATTACGAACGGATGAAATGTTTGAACTCTCAATTCCGCGAACCGTATTATAATAACGACACGTTGGCACCAGACCTAGCTTACAGTCACAAACCTAATAACCGAGCGCGTAATAATTCCTACAATAATTATCCCGTTGCTACTATAGAGGGTACGTCCGAATACACTGAGAACAACAAACCTAGCAAACCTAAGTCTAAACCTAGCTCTGACGCTCTAGTCACGTCCAAGTACTGCCCGCGCTGCCGTATCAATGATCACAGTTTGAATGACTGCAAACGCGATCAGTTTGCAATTTGCTTCAAGTGCGGCTGTAGGGATGTGACATTCCCTAACTGCCCGAACTGTAAATCGACGAAACCAAAAAACTAGTTGGTCAGGGTCGGGGCGTGTCAAAATCTAAATTAGTTTCTACAACCTATTCAACCAATTTTGACAAAGATGATTGGAGAAATTGGCTAAACACTCTAAAAGTGTATTTCTCTAGTTATTCCGTCACCTCGATCCTGGATAATAAACCTAAAAATGACCTAAGGCCCTATGTTAACGTAACGATTAACAGTTTACCTATTTGTGGATTGCTCGATTCCGGTTCAGCCATTACAATTCTAGGTAACAACTCCCATCTGGAGGTAATTACTAAAACCGGGTTAGAAATACAGCAGTGTCACAACACTAATTCCATTCGGTCCGCGGGTGGAAATATCTTGTTGCCGCGCGGTTTTATCAACTTACCCACTACTTTTAATAATCAAACCCACTTATTGAAAGCTTATATTATTCCAGAAGTTACAAGTAATTTAATTTTAGGCATCGATTTCTGGAAACTATTTAAATTACTGCCTAACCATATCGCATCCGTATGCATGTCTAAAACATTGCCGTGTAGTGTGTTAGGTGAAAATAAGCTAAGTAACACGAACGTATTGCAATCTTTTAGTGAGTTGAGTGAGTCACAACAGAGAACGGCTAAGTTAATTATAAAGCAATACGAGTCGATTTCTACTGAAAAAACCGGTTTAGGACGAACTCACTTAATAGAACATGCAATAGACACTGGCGATTCTGCGCCGATACGCCAAAGATATTATAGGTTACCGCCGGCGAAATTAAAAATAATTATTGACGAATTAGACGAAATGCTTGCATTGGGAGTGGTAGAAAAATGCGAAAGTCCGTGGTCGTCACCGATTTTACTAACGCCTAAGAAAGACGGTAAACTAAGGTTTTGTTTAGATAGTCGGAAACTTAATTCTATTACTAAAAAAGACGCGTACAAACTACCTTACGTATCCGAAATTTTAGACAACCTTAGGAACGCTAGATATCTAAGTAGTATAGACTTATCTAAGTCCTTTTGGCAGACGCCTCTTCGCGAATGTGATCGTGATAAGACTGCGTTCTATGTGCCTACTAGAGGAACATTTAGATTTGTGACTATGCCGTTTGGTTTAACGAATGCGCCTGCGACACAACAGCGTTTGGTGGATCACTTGTTTACGAACAGTCCTGAGTTCGAAAACTCTGTATTCGTTTTTTTAGATGATATCGTGCTTATATCGCCATCTTTTAATGCTCATGTGTCACTATTAAATAAAGTTTACGAAAAATTAAAATCGGCCAACCTTACAATAAACTTAGAAAAATCTAAATTCTTCCGTGATGAATTGAAGTACTTGGGCTACGTAGTAAACTCTAAAGGATTACAAGTAGACCCATGTAAGGTGGAAGCCATTCTTCAATATGCTACGCCTAAGAATAAAAAAGAAGTCAAAAGGTTCTTAGGCATTGCATCATGGTATCGGCGATTTATACCTAATTTTAGTACTATTGCCGGTCCTTTGAACAAACTTACCTCTACCGGTAAGAAAGCCGCACCATTTCAGTGGTCAGTGGAAGCTGATGACTCGTTTTGTAAACTAAAACAATTGTTAAGCTCCGCACCAATATTATCGTGTCCCGATTACGAGAAACCTTTTCAAGTTCACACAGATGCGAGTGCGAGCGGCATCGGTGGGTTACTTACACAAGAAATAGATGGCGTGGAACTACCTATCGCTTACATGAGTAGGTCACTAAATGCACAGGAACAAAACTACAGTATAACAGAACGGGAGACATTAGCAGTTCTAACGGCCCTCGAATATTGGCGCTGTTATTTAGATAACGGGTTAAAGTTCGTTGTGTATACTGACCATTCTGCACTGAAATGGTTCCTAAACTTGAGCAACCCGACTGGTAGATTAGCTCGGTGGTCGGTTCGTCTGTCAGCATTTAACTTCGAAATAAAGCATCGGCGCGGCGCGGATAATATTATAGCCGATGCGTTATCACGATCCCTACCTGTAAATATAATTAACGCGAATAATAATAACGTGAATGACACTAATGTTGACACTGACCAATGGTATTCAGCCACCTACAATGGTTGTTTATCTTCGCCTAATGACTATCCAGACTATTCTATTAAAAATAATAAATTGTATCGTTTGATTAAATCTAGGTGTATGCTACGTAAGGAGTCCGAATGGAAAGAAGTACTACCTTCTTCTGATCGAAATAATGCCATATTAGAGAACCATGCCGAACCCACTTCGGGGCATTTCGGTATATTTAAAACTTACAAGCGCTTAGCACTGCGTTACTATTGGCCCAAAATGCGCAATGACGTAGTTAAGTTCATAAATTCTTGCGACACTTGTATCGCGCACAAACATCAGAACCATGCACCATTGGGAACCATGGGACGACCCAAAGTGTGTTCACGACCCTTCCAAACCATTGGTGTAGATTTGGTGGGGCCACTACCCGTCACAAGAAAACAAAACGCCTACATCTTTGTAGTAACTTGCTGTTTTAGTAAATACTGTCTACTTTTTCCTATCAGGCGCGCAACTGCTGAAATAATAACTAATATTTTAGAAGAAAAAATATTTTTGGTTCATGGTATACCATCTACAATTATATTGGACAATGGTAAACAGTTTGTAAGTGCTACTTTAAAAGCTATGTTGCGCAAGTACAAAATCCCTAATCTTCATTATACTCCTAAATATTCCCCACATGTCAATACGGTCGAACGCTATAATAAAACCATTGGTTCTACCTTAGCGGCGTTTGTAGAAAATGACCAGAGATGATGGGACACTCTCCTATCTAAGGTGCAGTTTGCATTAAATACTGCAGTTAATGAAGTCACGGGCTATACACCTAGTTTTTTAGTCTATGGACGTGAACTAGTTCCATGCGGCTCACACTATGTCGACACGGACGCTGATGATATAGTATACATACCTAGGGACGATTACGCAGAAAACATAGGTCACTTATCAGGCATATTTGAAAAAGTTCAGGCACTCCTCATTCAAGCTCATGCTAGGAATTCCCAAACGTATAATTTACGCCGTAAACCAGCTGAGTTTAATGTGGGAGACACTGTGTGGAAAAGGACTTTTTATCAGAGCGACAAGGATAAGTCCTTCTGTAAGAAACTAGCCCCTAAATTCGTGAAGTGCACAGTGATTAATAAAAAGTCGCCTCTCGTTTACGAGTTGTCGGACGCGTCTGGAAATTCTATTGGGTTTTGGCACATTAAGGACCTAAAACTTATACACTTACTTGATGGCACGGGCTGTTTCCGCAACTCCACGTCTTGGCGTGTATTTTGCGTGCAGGTGGGAATGGTGTCTTCATTCGAGCCACCCCAGCTCTTCGAGGAAGGCCAGCAGACTCTTGATGTGGCCCACTGCCTCCCTCAGGGTGCTGTATCTCGTCAGGTACTGCTGCCTGTACTGTGCGACCTCAGGGCAGTCGAGGAGCAGGTGGGCTGCCGTCTCGTCTGCTGCCATACAGGCCCTGCACAGCGGGCTGTCGGTGATACCTATAGTAAATAGGTGTTTATTAAAGAATCCATGTCCTGTGTAGGCGGCCGTGACTGTGCGCAGTTGTTGTTTGGACAGCCGGAGGATTTGTTTGGCTATCTTACCGTCTACTGCGGGAAGAGCCTCCTTGGCCTGCCTACATGTTTCAATACCAATCCAGGACTGGTTGTGTTGGGTCCTGGTCCTATTCCTTACCAGGTTGCGATAAAAACCAGAAGGGCGGGGAATAATGGGCTCGGGTCCCACCACCTCTAAAGTGGCCCCTCTTCTGGCAAGTACGTCGGCTGCGTCATTCCCTCTTGAGCCACTGTGGCCCTTGATCCATTGCAGTGTTAATTTGTTTTGTTTACCTACCTCTGTTAGTTTCTGGTGGCATTCAAGCGTGAGTGCCGAGGTGATAGTATGGCTTTTGAGGGCTGAGAGGACAGCCTTACTATCTGAGAGGATCCTAATGGATCGTTCCCTTACCTCACGTGCCATGATTGCTGTGGCAGCTAGGATTATGCCAAAACATTCGGCCTGGTAGACCGTGTTGTAGGCTCCCAGCGATGCTGCGATGTTGATGTTAAGGTCCTCGGAGAATACTCCTGAACCCGTACCTGTATCCGTCTTAGACCCATCTGTGAAGATCGTGAGCTCGTTGTGGCCAACCGCTCCCTCGTGTAGATCCTCGTACAGTTGGATTTTGTATTTCTTATCGAAAACAAATTGTTTCGGTATTCGGTCGCCAATGGCTTGTGTGAGAGGAACTTCTTTAAAGAGTGTGTTTATGTTGATAGTGTGCGGTGTGTTAGTGTCTTTCCAGAGCTTTAGAGCTCTTAGCCGGATCGCCGACATCGTTGTTTCCTGTTGTATGAACAGGTGCAATGGAGGCAAGTCCAGCAACACTTCGAGTGCCGCTGTAGGTGTAGTTTTCATGCAGCCCGTGGCCGCTAGGCATGCAATTCTTTGAAGCTTTTGAAGACGCCACAATAGCGGGGAGAGTACACCGCCCTGCGGGCAACCTTTAGTTATCAAGGCTGTCTGGGAGTCGCCGTGCAGGCGCACTACTCTTTTGCTGAGCATGTTTTGGATCCACTGTATGAGCATCTGATCCACACCATGTCTGGCTAGGGCGTTGCTTATACTGGAGAAGTTTGTCTTGTCAAAGGCTCCTTCTATGTCAATGAAGGTGCCCAGACAGATGCTTTTTTGTTGTATAGCAGCTTCTATCTGGTTCACGACCTGATGTAAGGCCGATTCCGTCGATTTCCCTGAGCTGTATGCATGTTGATTGGCATGTAGGGGTAGGTGTTTAAGTGCCCCACTTCTTAATTCCCTCTCGCATAGCCTTTCCAAGGCTTTAAGCATGAAGGAGGTCAGGCTTATTGGTCTGAAGGACTTTGCATTTGTGTAGTCTGTTTTGCCTGGTTTTGGTATGAAAATTAGTTTGACTTCCCTCCAATTCTTCGGTACATATCTAAGGGCCAGGCTAGCCCTCATGATTGCCAGAAGTCTTTTGCGGACCGGTTCACCCCCCCATTGTAATAACCCAGGTAAGATGCCGTCCAGTCCGGCTGCTTTGAAGGGATGGAAGCTATCGATGGCCCATCGGAGTTTTTCTTCTGTGACCACGGTGTTTGCGTGTCTCCACTCGTGTTCGGTCGCCACTGTTGGTGTATCGTGCCACGTTATTACCGGGGTGAGGACGCAGCCTGGAAGTGTGTTTCTAGTAGGACGCGTCTTGTCTCCTCCTCCGATGTGGTGTGTGTGTTATCCGGTTTACGGAGAGTACCTGGTGCAACCATCGGTTGCTGAGCCAGTAGTTTCCTTACCCGATTTGCTTGTTGGCAAGATTCAATGCTTCCACAGAATTTTCGCCATCCCATGGTGCGTCCGAATCTGAGGCATTTCTTGTAGCTTGATTTGGCCGCTTTATAAGCGTCCCAATCTGCGTCCGCGCTTGTGTTCATTGCCCTGTTAAGGGCCCTTCTTACCTTCTTGCGCTTGCGTTCAAGCTCAGCGCCCCACCAGGTTTGTTTACCTGGGGTTGAGGGTAGAGTGGTTTCTGGACATGCTGCGTGGTAGCTGTCGAGCATCGACTGCGTCAGTGTACATACCTGCTCGTCGATCTGTTTATTGTCACCCAGTACCGTCGGCGTAGCAGTAAGGGTAAGTTTCTCTTTAAGTAATTGGACATACTTTGCTTTGTCAGTGTTGTGTGGTTTCCTGCGTGGCTGTGTAGGTTGTATAACGACTTCCATAGAGAAGCTGATCCATCTGTGGTCTGAGCACGATGCCTCTTTCGAGACGTGCCATCCCTTGATGCGTTCAGCCGCTCCTTCTGTTGCGAGAGTTAAGTCGATAATTGTCTGACTACGTCTTGTGACGAAGGTGGGCTCCGTACCTGTGTTTAATAGGGTAAGATTAGTGGTGAATAGGTATTCAACCAGTGATTTACCTCTGTTGTTATTGCAGTTCATGCCTCACATTTGGTGGTGGGCATTGGAGTCCGTTCCTATTACGACCTCCGTTTTGGTTCTCTCGCACTGGTTAACCAGACGCGTGAGGTCGAACGGTGGCGGGTCTTCGGCCTCGGGCATGTAGACCGATGCGAAAACAACCGCTATACTCCTTGGCTGCTGTGTTATTTCAATTTGTATCGCTGTGATGTCTCTGGAACAGAACTCCGTTAGAACTTGGGCTCTGATGTTTTTAGTTGTCAGTATGCAGGTTCTTGGATGTGTGTGGTCAGTTGAAGAATAAATCTTACCTCCCAGGCTGGAGAGGCCTCTGATGAGGCCACCCCTTATCCAAGGTTCCTGGATGAGCACGATGGCTGATTGTTTGACCTCCATCCATTTGCGCAGTTGCGCAGTGGCCGTTTGGCTGTGATGGAGGTTGATTTGGAGGCAACTGACGTCACTAGGCAGAGGGTTCATCTTTGGATGATGTCCCCACCTCCCCGACCGTCAGCTGCGTTAGGCCGGCCAGGATGTCGCCAACAGGATGTCGTCGAAAACTTATACACAATGGTGCCTAACTATTTGTTACAAACCGTAGAAGACTTTCCCTTCCTTCTCTCTATATACCGTCTTAGCTTGGACAGTAGCGGACTCATAGACCTAACGCAGCTAGTCCGATTTTCCTTGTTAGCCACGTAAAATCCTCTCCTAAGGCGGGCGGTATTGTAACGTATGTCCGGTACTTACCGCGTTGCGTCACAGTACCGCCCATACGCTCGGCCAATCAGAGAAAGCCATCGTCCGCACTCGCAAAGCCTGACCAAATATGGTCATAAACGGACTCTCAGCCTGATGGAGGGCCCGGTATATAAAGGGGCCGACAGAGAGGCCGGCACCGCAACTCTACACTAACCTACTACCGCTACTAAATTCTATACCGCTATATCTATAATTATACTACTTCATACGTGTATCCTGGTCCCAGCTGTGGGTAAGTTACTACATTTACTGCGTTAGCGTACTGCCCATCTCTCTACCTGCTAGCTGAGGCCGGCTGACGCCGCCTGCCTGACTCAATTGGTTGTGGCTCTCCTAATGCTGCTTTCCTTCAGGTTCCAGGTTTACCTTAAGCTCCAGGCTACACTACCTAGACCGCTACACCTGCTGCATCGCCTTCGGCGTCACCTCTGCCGAAGAGTCTGGCCTGCCTCGCTCATCGCACACACACCGCCGGCACCTGCCAGCTGAGCCAACGGCCTGCGAGGATCTACCGCTACGCGTAGCCTTCGAGCAGCCTGCCTACACACTACCGGAGGGAACAGCGTGGGAGACTGCAGCCCTTAGTGTTCAGGCCAGTGTCGTGTTGTTGGTCGGTCATACTCGTGGCAAGGGAAGTGAGACAATACTCTGCAATAAACGCATCTAAAACCTCTACTGCGTTTTTACTACCAGAACCCGTTACAACAGGTTGTGATGCACATACGAGTATAAGCCTCTCTATGAGAAGAACTAGGCCATAATGGCTTATGACTTAACCTTCTCAAACTGAGTCGCAGTCCACGCCCAGCAGTGGGACAGCTTACAAACAGGCTATCATTCTGACATTCAGGCTGATATCACGTTGGAACTAATGTCAAATTGAAACAACAACAACCTTTTTTTAAAGAAAATCTAAAATTATATTAATCTAGAAGCAAGTCTAGTATTATACTTCATCCTTCTTTTGTAATAAGATCTTTGAAGTTTTAATCTTTGGAAAATGTACCTCTTTATATTAGTTCTCAATTTTATAGTTAGAAAAGTTACTAATAGTTAAGAAATAGTACTCCAAAAACTTTTAGACTACGTTTACTATATTCAAATTTTAATTCAAAATCATTTATTCATCATATAGGTTACAAAAGCAACGCTTATGAACGTCAATTCTTTTTTTTTTACAATATCTATAGGACCCTTTTATTATTTACCTCCATAATTTTACTGTCCAGGTGAGCAGCATTGAAGTGTAGAAACATATTAAGCGCAAAACTGCACACAAAAAGTATCCTCGGTAAGATTTACTTTCATACCGGAGTTAAATTTATTAGTCTCTTGGAACGAATACGGTCGATGGCCACTTTCTCACTTGCAGTGGAATCACAAGCACATTTAAGGATATCTTTGAATAATAGAGTCTATGTGGTTTCAATATGAACGTAGAGGCTCTAATAGGGAAGGTCTACTACTAAGATTTTGTTTTAAAGAACATACCTGCAGCAGTATATCTCATGTATGGCGGGGGACTAAAATTGATTTATATGTCGACACTCCGAGACTTTGAGAAGGATTCCGAGGTGTTTTTTTAAAGGTTTCATAGTTGTCATGTTGTATAATTTAACGAAAATAGTTATACATTTTACTAGTATTAGTTAGTGCAAAAGCAATTTGGTTATTATGCTGTAAATAATAATTTAAACATTACTTTTAAATGATCCCTCTGAAGCCATAAAAACGTATAAGCAATTTATTATACTGGATTACATTTAGATATTTCCGCAATGAATGTATTCTAAAAACTACTACTGTATAACTACTACTACTAATGTAAACTATAAACGGCTTAAATGCAGGATTTGTCTGTAAACTATACACTTCCGAGAATAGACTAAGAACTTTAAAAAATCACTATTTTGTCATGTAGCTGCAATTTTTTTTCTCGTTGACCGTTAGAAAATTGCTCAAGGTTCTTGTGAGCATGTGTATCTATCGTTGTAGTATTTATCAAGCGTGTGAAAAATTGTCTTCATATTCGGCAGTGTAACTTTTTGATCAAAAGTTTTATACTTTTGATCAAAAAGTAATCAATTTCAAAATCAATAATTTTGAATTTGAAAGACAACGGAGGCAAAATATTCCGACCGCAAAATGGGTGCCTGCCTAAGACGCAGTAGTAGTATGACACCGTAATGTTATCCACTGTCAAGACAAATTTCATCATCATCATCAGCCTTCCACAGTGCACTGCTGGATACATGCCTCTCAATTGATTTATTTAAAAAAACAATTTTATTTTACATTAATTTCATCACGGAGATTCAGTCATAGATGTCCCATTGGCAACACCTAGAAAAGGACGGCTCCTAAAAAAAAGTGTCGCTATTTACATATTATCTATGATATTTACCATCTCGCTTGCGATAGAACCAAATCCTTATCTGTATATTGAACGTCATACACCCCGTCACATTAACATATTTGACACGCGTCACGTGAATAGCAAGTGTGCACCAATGTTACCAGATAACTGTGCGAACATTATAATTTTATATTTCGTTTGGCATTTTAGTTTCTGTCGTTTAGATAAGGGTCATAAATCTAGATTTTGTCCATTCCTCTGAGAGCACGTTAAGCCCTTGGTATATACATACCCTATATACATAGCTGATCTTCGACAGTCGTTATAGGGAGTCAATACCTTTGATTAACCTAATACTTGTAGATAGAATATCGCTATCCCTTTGGGTTGCAGAGATCAGTCCAGCAGACGCTCTGTGGGAAAGCTAATGTTCCCTCAAATCCGGTTATACTAGTAAGCGGACCCTGGTATGTAACTGGAACAACCTAGGAGAATGATAATGACAGGCATAATTAAATTCCCCAAAAGAAGTAATCCTGTGACATGGGTTTTACCAACCATGAAATAAAGAACAAAAAGACCGCCCACACTGCGTATTACTTGTGACAAAATGCAAATTATAGCGTGTAGTAACCTAACCCTTAGCTTTAACACCATCCGTGCAATATTATTATACATTTATATTTCACTACTGACATTTAAACTCACTACAAAGCAACAAACTTAAACTACTAATTATCCTCATCCGTAGTGGAGCAGACTTTAAAATTAAATTTGAGGAGCGGGTAAAATGAACTTTAGACTCTGCACTGAAAGTCAGAAGGCCGAATTAATGGAAACATTGGATGCGAACTGAGGTTGAAGGGCTCCTCTTTAAGAGTTAATTGATACAGTGAAAAATATTGTATATTTTACAGATGATTCGTAAATTCTAAAATTGATTTCACAATACTATTTACTGCTGACTTAAAATGTTCTTGATAGGTTAGTTTGTTAACAAATTGAATAAATTTAAATGATTATTGAACGTGATGAGGTTTTTGCGATCACATTCAAACATACCAGATCTACCGGCTACCGACGGTAACCCTGAATCACGATATAGAAGTTTCCCACGAGGTGTCTTCTCAGCTCCTGGGATTCCTTTTTTCCGGATACCTTCTTGTTCTTCACTATTAAACTTAAGTAGCTTTTCCATCCTTCAGTAGATGGCAGACAAGCAAGTGCATAGAACATTTTCGTCGAAAGTAAAATCTCTTCTTCTTTTTGGTCATTGATATTCACATCCTACGAGTGATATTACTTTGTATAATATAAATAGAAGTGACATTTTAATATACATAGACTTTCTGGATATAAAATTTAATAACAGCTACGTGTACAAAATATTACTTTTCATATGGAGTTATTACTAGTTTGCATTTCAGTGCAATATTGGATACTGTAATGTTGACAGTTTGACGTTGACTTGTCTGGTTTTTAATAAAAGCCGTTTTTGTAGAGTATTTAGAAAGCACAAAAGTAATTTTATAGAAAATACATTATTTGAATAAAGTTCTCGAATTTGAAAGATGTGCTGTTTTATTTTTTTTCTTTGTTAGAGTTTCATTAGCATACGAGTAAGTAGTGTCACCAAAAAAGAACCAAGTTTACTTTACGAATGTCCGTTTTCGTTTTATTTATTTATTTATTTATTTATGCTTTATTGTACACCAGAAATATTACATAAGACATCATACAATATAAGCGAAGTACAATGGGCGGCCTTATCGCTTATAGCGATCTCTACCAGGCAACCTTTGGATGGAAATATTATTGGTCGGAAAATAGTGGTAGTTGTAGGTGTAACAGTCATAATACTTAGAATACATAGATATCTCTAAACACATACATATATACTTATTCATATACTCTACTCTATATACCTACATACAAATACATATATACATATACATACATACAAATACATGTATACATAAGTATACAAAACATAAATATATAAAGGACATAATTATACACACATGAACTATAGCAATGCCTCAATTATAGAATATTTTAGAAAGGACTGTAAACTATAATGAAAGATAATATTCCTTCACTAAGGATTTAAATTTAGCTACCGTCTTAGCTTGCCTAATGTGCAGCGGTAATTTATTCCACAAGCGAACGGCAGTTACAGTGAAGGAATTGTCATAAAAAGCCGTGGAATGTACCGGCATAATAATTTTAACGTAACGTAATTTTTTAGCTTGCATATCAGAATTTTCGCAACCAAAACGAACGCTTACATTACTATACGAAGCAGTTTACCTTTGGTTACTAATAAAACTCCATTTCCTTTCGTAGGTGTTGTAAGAGACGACTAAGGAATAGTACTCAAATACCTTCTATCTTAGGGAAGACACGAACACTTGTCATCAAACCCTAGCAACCCGTCTAACCAGCGTGGCATCAACATCATCAGCCTACAACCACAGCAACGATATATTACTCCAAATTCTCTTATTGTGACGCTTATCAAAGGAGCATGTCCAGCAATGGAGTGTGAAAGATTATGATGATTAGGTTCAACAAATATAACTTACGAACTACTTCCATTAGTCCATAACCTACCTCATTTCTATCCTCCATTACAGATGCAAATGAATGGCATCACACATCGTCGCATCCGCTAAAACTATGCTCCTGTATATACCGCTTAATGATCACTGACATGAAGGCATTTGCATCCGCGCAGCCACCTCTCCAGGGAAATCAACTACGCTCTTATGACAATGCGTGTCGCGGTAAAACTATGCTATCCGTTGTTTTACCAAATGTTTGATATTAAATAAGTTTTAGTTAGCGCTGCATAATTTGTTGAGGGTATTAGACGAAGTTGGTGTTGAGATGTTTGTGCATGTGTAAGTGAGGTTGTGTTGTTATGAGAGTGTGTACGGTGTAAAGTTTTGTAGTATGGATCCTTAGGAAGACTGTTTATATTATAATAAAATTGATAAATCCTTTTGAACTTTCACGACTTCACGTGTTTGATTTTTGAATAAAGGTAAATTATGCTCTAATTATTTGCCTCGACGTTTGGGCATGGGTTATAGCAGCCCTGGTCACGAGATGATTCATTCATCATCATCATCAGCCCTTTATACTGTCCCACTGCTGGGCACAGGCCTCTTCCCATTATGAGAAGGGTAAGGCCACATTCCACCACGCTGGCCAAGTGCGGGTTGGCAGACTTCACATGTCTTTCGAGAACATTATGGAGAACTCTCAGAGATGCAGGTTTCCTCACGATGTTTTCCTTCACCGTTTAGAAAGCGATAATTAACAATTTAATACGCACATAACTCGAAAAGTCATCGGTGCGCGCCGTGGATTCGAACCCAGACCCTCTGCGTAGCAGTCTGTCGGTCTCTCCACTAGGCTATCGCTGCCTAAACGAGATGATTGCCGCAATTATAATTTACTTGCTTGGCATGGGTATTCTCATTATGAGTAGAGCCACCGCAAAGCGGGTCGGCAGACTTAACATGTCTTTTGGAGTACTGTCAAGCATGCAGGATTCTTCAAGACGTATTCTTTCACCGATAATTAGGCGATAATTAACAATTTATGCATCCAAATTCGAATATTCAGTAGTGCGCGCTGTTAGTCGGAATCTGCAGTCCCACTTTTAGCAGTCTGTTAGTCTTTATAAGCTATCAATGCTTATCTACAGAGGTATACCTTTTTTACACCGTATCTCTTTCTCCAGTACAAAGGTACGGTCACGGTTCAAAGATGTATCAAAATCGGTGTCTGATATCAAATGCGAATCGACCACAGCAGGTGAACATAGCTAAATATCTTCGGATGCGATCTCAAAGATGCAATGTTGCAAGTCGCAGGATGCAATTTCAGACAGGGTTTGTGTGGGATAGTTTGTTTGTATATCTGTATTGAAAATGCTTGGAGAATATGTTCTACATTACAAAATCCTCGCAAAAGAAAATATTCTTTTTGTCTTATTTTCACTATCGGTAGGCGGGTTTTAGGGAGGTATTTGGGTTCACGGAATTGGATAAAAGTAACTGCCAGTTTCAAAGCTGTTTGGTAAATTTTTGTTTTATTTATTTTTCAGGTTACGCATACGTCCATTTGGTTTCAAGTATAATTAAAAGAAACGATTCAAAAGTGGTAAAGTTTGTGTAGTGTATGCGTGTCTTAGCATTATCCCGGTTGCACCCAAGACTTACATGCCCTGGAGCCCAGGGTCCGCTAACTAATCGAGCCAGACTTTATATAACTCTTTATATAACTATGTACAGTACTCAAATATAAGAATAATCTTACAATTCGCCACCTAAGTCATGAGACATCTCAGCAACACCAACTGGAATACATTTAAAATAGATACTTTTCGTAATAAAATTGAGAGCCACTCGCTTCGCGATAGTTCTCTTTAGCATTTCATTTAAATCGGTTCACTTGTTAAATCGGAGCGTAACAAATATTAGCAAGGGGCCTGGGATTCCAATTTATTTGCATCTGTTTTATACTCCGTTTTGTTTTACTTTCACCGGTAATTACTTTCAAAGTAAGCAGTTCCCAGGTGAAGCAGAATAAAATATAAAAGGCAAAAGCCTTTTTCTACTATGAAGATGATTAAATTGTGGAAAATGTACAGAAGACTTAGTAAAGACTAGTAAGTAATAAATTTTCAAAACCTAGGACTAAAATATTTCTTTCGCATTCTCATAGTAAAAGTTGGAGGATAAATCAGCAATTTAGTGACTGCAACAATGATTAATTGCATTTTGGCGACTTTGTCATTGTTGCAAATAAATTGCGAGATGTAGCGTCTACATTGGAACCGTTTTACGGTGTGATGGTTTATAAAGACTTATTACAAAAACAAGAACAAAATAAAACCTTACACTACCGGACACCCAGACAATCTGAAACTAATATTTCTTAAACATCTATAAGAGCAGACTGACATCCAGAGATTACGAATAAAGCCTAGGCTACCTTTGACAAATTAGATTGCCCCAAAACCACCGTTTAACAAGTATCGCGAAAGTTGTCACTCCCAACTTGGCCATAAGATTGATAATTAAGCCAAGTGTGTCAATAGACCGCAACTTAAATTATAACTTAAATGTAACTTACTTCAAAAGTTGGACCAAAAGTAGCTATTACCGTCTCTTTAATTAATTTTGTATTTCAGTTTTGTTAAGTTGAAATGTTTAACAAGGTGGTTTAAATGGAGTTGTTTCAATTATGCGGTGAGGCTATGGTTCTTGCTTTTTAATGTGGCCGTGTAAATGAAGGTTAATTGGGTGTTGGTACCGCGACTTTTTAGACTTGAGTGCTTGCGGTCTTTTGGATTTTTTATTGCTTTCGTCGGTTCTAGACTTACTGGTGATTGGTTAGCGTTGCTGATACAAACATCTGTATAAGGCAAAAATTCTTCTTATCCAAGTTGCTGCCTAACAATAGAAATAGGAGAACGAACGAAGAGCTAGCCCCGGGCGATAAACTACAGAACTCTGAATTGTTATAAATCGATATTCTACAAGGTAGTATTCCCATCCGATTAATCACAAACTGTATCAACGCAAATATCGTTCCTGCAATTGAAAAAATATATATTGTACATCGAAGTCAAGTTTATTAATCATAGTGTACCTGCAGAGGCACAGCCATTTCTAGACTCCGGTGCTATGATTAAACTCAGCCTGTCTGCAATGACAGCGGCATAATACCATTTTCTTGCTATGCTACCCTTACGTACAAAACATGAACAAAAATACGTTTGAGTTTCATATTTTACCAAGCAAAAATAATTTCGAAGTAATATTCATCGGACAATACTTTCAGGCTTCGAACCTACTACTCAGCTCATCGCAGAACAAAACGCACTCCGATCAAATAACTGTGGGCGAGGCCTTGAAACGTAAACCTTATCGTTTACCAGCGCGTAACCCTTCATTATATATATGGCCGCCAGGAATAAACGTAGAATGTTAAGTTGTGAATAGATTTAAGGGCCAATTGTTCAATCCTCAGTTAAACAACCAGATAGTATTTATTCTAATGTTAGCGTAATATTGCGTTGTTTAATGATCAGATAGGGTTTATTCGTCAACTAACTCACCAAACTAACGAATAAATTTAACAGTCCGATCCTCGGTCAGGTAACCGCTTATTTGACTGTTAATTTCAAATTGACGTTGAGATACATTTGGTTAGAGTTTATTTTGGCTGTGTTATATATTACGAAATATAGAATATTTAGACAATTTTGATATTTTGACGACGCAGCAATCGAAGAGGAGGCTATTATAAACGAATAGGTATCTTAATCGACCTAGCAGGAGTTAAAGAATTGTAAGACCGCGGCGCGAGCCGATCATTTTAATACCTATATTGGATTCAATGGAGAGCTGATATTATGAAATAGTGAAACAAATCAGATAGCATGTATTTCAAACATTAATAATAATAATAGTTTATTTGTTGGAATACTGTATACAAGATGTTAACAATTATTTTAATCCCTAGTATTCTGCCGTCACCGGCGTACAAATATTTCTTTTACATTAAATTATCGTTATTGTCTTACAAATTATTATGCTATTGCTATTACATTAGTCTTATTGTTAATCACATTCACACTGTATGAATCTCAACATTAATATAATTTGCATGTCACAAGAACTATTGAATAATAACTAGATACAGACAATAAATGGATTAATAAAATAGTCAGTCAGTAAATAATCATTAATAATATAGAGTTAAATTGTTAATTAATAATCAAATGTCAATTAAAAAATCAAATGTCAAATAAAACATTAAAAAAATAAATAACAATGTCAATTAGGCAAAAATTCAAACAATTACAATTTTGTCTTCCATAAATTCTTTGACTGTATAATAACATTTCATTAGTAGAAATTCAAAAAGTTTATTTTTAAATGATCCACAGTTTAGCGCTTTAGTATTTTCAGGTAATTTGTTTAATATGCGGATTGCCATACAATATGCATTGCTTGAGTGTATTTGCAATTTTTGGTTAGGAGCGTAGAGTTTATGCGCTTTGCGGCTAGGTCTAGTTACCACATCATTCCATTTATTCTACTACACACATTTATGGCATAAAAATAGAGACTTATATTTTCAAAAACGAATTAAAACTTAAATACCTACTAACTCACTATTTTACTATAGACTAATTTACAATTATTCAACTACCAAAATTTACATCATAATACTATTTTACAGAAACATAACATTACGTTCATAAGTCTTGAATGTACTTAAATGTAAAGGTGTCTGTTATGTTGAAACAGATGCCCAATATTCTTTCCTTGGACATGCTGGGCGCGTTGGCTCGTCTTTGAAGAGACGATTTCTTTTGGTATTCTTTTAGACTCTCGTATTTAAGCTTTAATTTTTATTACTAACGGTTATTTGACACCCCGCATGAATTAGAAGCACTTTCTATCTTTCCACGCACATTCCTTGTCCTTATTAGTTACCGCATCATTCGTTTTAATTTCTATACTTAATATACTTGTATTTTTCTATTAAACTTACTAGTAGTTGAATGTCTTTAATCTCGCATTAAAATGTGAGGAACGCTGTCTTTTTTTAATTGCACTGTTATTATAATATTATTTTTGATTGAAAACGAACAGCTCAACACTCACAAATTCCACGAAAATACCAC
Organism: Euclidia mi; assembly: GCA_944739405.2. Classification (NCBI taxonomy): domain Eukaryota; kingdom Metazoa; phylum Arthropoda; class Insecta; order Lepidoptera; family Erebidae; genus Euclidia; species Euclidia mi. The sequence continues at coordinate 12,498,049 of OX123207.2, read as the reverse complement.
AGTCCAAACATACCTAAGTACGTAAACAAACATAACCCCGAAATAATGACAACTATCATTTTGATAGTTAGAGCAGGACAGGAAATAAAGCATCTATTTCCTGTCCTGCTCTAATTTCTTGTCCTGCTCTATCATGCACTTTTCTGATATATTTGTTTCACCTCTCTGAACGTAGTGACGGGTACGATGCTGTTTCGGACAGATAGTTGCCCACGGAATAAAAGACGATTGAAAAATTGACTCAAGTTTAACGGAATTTTAAACAGCCTAACAAATTTATCAGTTGATTAGTAATTCATCTCTTTAACTGAGGATTGAAAAATCGGGCCTTAGCCTCTTTGGTTTTTTTAGATGAGATTGGGTTGGGTGAAATGATTATATTGAATAGTAACACTTTATTAAACAGATATTTAAATGTTAAAAAAGTAAAGTATTAACTAATAGATAATATGACAAAAAGTATGAATCTGTTCCTTTTTAGGGTTCCGTACCTCGAAAGAAAAACACGGAACCCTTATAGGATTACTTTGTCGTGTCAAGACCCTTTTTCTCAGGAACGCGAGGAGGAATCAAACTGACATTTATATCTAAGACTTAGGCCTTCTGTCCCTTGGAGCTGAGAAAATCAAATTTCTGAGCCAACGCAATAAAAAAATACAGCCGATATGCCGCAAATTTCCGCAAGTTTTCGAAGCTCGCAAGGGAATCAGAAACTACAGAGTACTGCCCGTGAACTCAGATTCTTGAAATTTGTAAATAAAATAAAAATAGCGAAGACCGTACATTTTTAGTTACATCATATAATAAAAATACTTTTTACGCACGGAACCCTCGATGCGCGAGTACGACTCGAACTTGGCCGGTTTTTTTAATTAAGAGTGTGTAATGGAAATCGAAGTTACTCCTCCGCCATTGACATTGACAATGTTATACTTGCTATGTTTGGTGTTAGTTAAAATCAAGGCATTGTTACTTCTTCGTCTAAAGGTTCTTTAATTTTTAAACCTGATTTTTCTGAAATAATAATGGGAACATGTAATAGTCAAGGCACATAAATCTCTGTGCCATCCGTGCAAACATTCTTTATTATATAGTCTACTGTTATATTTCTCCTCTAAAGAACGGATGGGAATATCAGTTACAAGTATTTAAGCCCCATCTTCCTTATTTGCCCAACTGAATTGCTTATTATTTTATCTAAAACCTCTTTATGGTGTTCGTACCCCTAGCAATCAAATTACAACTTATAAGTACATTTTCTTTATTATTTATTCTAGTTTCATGCCTACTTTGGGCTATAATCAATGATACAACTTTGACGTTCTTACAAACATTAACATTGTTTATGCTTTGTTACGCACCAGTGGGTGAGGCGCCTAATGGCCGTTTGAGCAAAAATGAAGCTTTTGTGGATTCCACTCACGGCGCAACGATTTTAAGAGCCCTTCTACTCGACCATTATCATCCTATTTTTCTTGTACACCTTTTTGCTGAGGCCCTTAAAATCTGCACTTTTTATATGCTTATATTTCAGTTTTGTGAAATATTGAGATGTAAAAATATTTGCAGCGGGAGTACTTTATTGAACTGGTATGCAGATGCGTATTACCTAATCTAATCCTAGGCGCGCACCACTGACTTTTCGGAGTTATGTGTGTATTGAATTGTTAATTATCGCTTGCCCCGTGCCTCGGAGAGCACGTTAAGCCGTCGGTCCCAGTTGTCATGAAGATCTTTGACAATCGTTATAGGGAGTCAGTACCTATCTCTAGATAAACTGACACTAGTCTAAACCATGGAATATCACTATCCCTTTGGGTTGCGGAGGTCAGACAGGCAGTCGCTCCGTGGAAAAGCTAATATTCAGTTAAATCCGGTTAGACTAGTAAGCGGACCCCAGGTTGAAACTGGGATAACGCTAGGAGAAAGAAGTTGGGTTGAAAATGTGCATTTAAAAAGTGTTATCATATACTAAATACATATAATACTACAGGAAATGATTCAATAGCGCTCGTATCGTGAATTGAATTGCCATTCGCAATAGACCGCCAAAATGAGGCAAAGATACCCATACCTAACTTTGTGGCAGCGTTATCATACTTCAAATATGTTAAAAAGGTTATAATTTTTCAAAGCATCAAAGCATGGATTATCTTTTTTTTATAGTCTCCTTTCTAAATACCTTTTTCGTTTTGATAATCGTCAGTTGTATCAATAGGTTTATTTTTAGGTTTGTCTGAGTGCTTTAACTCGAGGTTAGAGGGCTCCGTCTTATTTCATCACTGAAGGACGCTTTTATATGCTAAGAAATTGTGCCGTACCTACCGTAGATAACACCGAATCATTATGTAGACAGCAAGATTTTTTTGGATCTGGGCACGAACGAAGATTAATATTTTTCTTGATCATCGTGGAAGTAGTTTACGTAGTTTGTATGTAGAAACGACAAGAATTTTTGTATAGGGTTGGCGAATATTCTTAACATGTACAAGATCCCCAAAGCAATTAAAATCAGTACCAAAAACATAATCAAGGTCTGCCTTTACCAACTAAAACAAGAGCTGTTATAGTGGTGTCAGCTAAATATTCTACTTTCTACATAAGACGTTTTAGTTCAACAAGACTTGAACTTTGTACCTTTGATCATCAATCAATACCCTTGTACCTATTTAAATCCCTAATCTAATTAGCATTTGTCTACATAGCATAATGGAGAGCCCTTCGGGAGCTAGACAAAGGGTTATTATCGATATTTATAGCATGACAGTTACCCGTAGGCGATTTAGGCTCAAAATATTGTATCTGATATCAAATTTCAGCATCAGCATGTATCCATGTAGTCCATGTAGAAATCCTGCTGAAACCTGAAACTCACATTAACAGAGAAGTGTCGTATGCAATAAAATATAACTGCTTTTATGTCGAGACCACCATATACACATAATGTAACAACGCCATAGCTGTGGCAGATGATTGGTCGCACACGATTTAAATCGCCATTTACATGACAAGAAGAAAAAAAAGATACTTATGTAGGAATTCCGTGGAGAACATTTGGTAGCGTGATTTTGAGTCATATGTGTTAGATGACGATAATGTTTGTATCTTCGTAAGATACACTAGTCATGTGTTCCTTTCCAGAAAGATAAAAAATTTAAAAGCGTAATTTGCCTTATATACTGTATTTTTTCTTGTTGGATGTCTCTTGAAATTATTGACTTATAATAAGCAAAATTGTCGTAATCTGGATTGAATATTATTTAACGTGTGATGCTACATTTTTTTGCATGTTCTTTCTTTCGTTCACGTCTCGATGTTTCAGACTTTACATGATTGTAAACATTTTAAAATCAGAAGAAGAGACAGAATCAAATAGATTCAATTTTTATTGATTTCTGTACCTGTAAAGGGTTCACACTTTGGGTCCATTGTGCTGTCAGTAGCTGTCTATAAGTCTGTCAAGACTCTTTTTCACAATAGAGAGTATAATGTTATATAGGCATCGATCCGAAATAGCTATGAAATACTAGTCTGTGGTATTTTACTGATGTAAACAAATCAAGTTACTACTATCATCAATTTGGTTAAAAGATTTGATATTATTGTAGACTTTATTGAATATCAGAGTAAACACTCATTAAACACTTAAGTTCAGAAACAGAATTATAAAATAATGTTAGGAAATAAAGTTTTACAGCATAAGTTTAAAGAATCTTAAAATTATTTATTGGGAATAAAAATACCCCATATATTTTATATTATTCTGGAGGATGCTCGCGGTTACAATCACGTTATTTAAAGCTACTGCTCCGCTCCCGTTGCTCATAGTGTGATGTTATATAGTTTATAGCCTTCCTCGATAAATGGGCTATCTAACACTGAAAGAATTGTTCAAATCGGACCAGTATTTCCTGAGATTAGCGCGTTCAACTAAACAAAAAAACAAACTCTTCAGCTTTATATATTACTAGATGATGCCCGCGGTTACACCCGCGTTATTTAAGGCTACTGCTCTGCTCCCGTCGCTCATAGCGTGATGTTATATAGCCTATAGCCTTCCTCGATAAATGGGCTATCTAACACTCAAAGATTTTTTTAAATCGGACCAGTAGTTCCTGACATTAGCGCGTTCAACCAAACAAACAAACAAAATCTTCAGCTATATATATTAGTATAAGATAAGTAAGTATAAGATAATAAAGTTTTTCGGCTTACACACAATATTTCTTTTTTTTGTGGATGATGTTGTTGTGGAGCAGATTATGGTGTATACATTTTTGTATGAACTATTCAAATCCAACCAGCCGTCGTATCCCGTGGACACAAAGATCACGTCAATAATACAGTCGGATTTTATTAATAATAAGATTTTAAATTAATGTCAACATACAAAACAAGTAATCTACGTCACTTTATATTTAGTAAGAAAAATGTTTATCCCGCTTCAAATATTTCCTTCATCTACAAACGTTTGTGGCATCTTACGACAACAGCCCCAGGCTCTCCATCTTCAAGTAGAAAAAATTATACAGCCTTTCGGTTGACGTACACCTTATTACACTCTCTATTCACATACAAAATACACGGTCATAAAACTGAACACAAAGCCAACTCTGACTAAATTACAGGAACTTAACCGTAATACTAAATGAGAGCTCGTAATATAAACGAAACCATATTTTTTGTTAAAGCAACACAACCTTTGTGTCATTTCTCTTGTCCTCAGTGGAATGTGCGACTGGTTTATGAAAGCCGCGAGAGTGTTAACAAAGTCTTTCAAAAGCCAGACTTATTATTCTGCACATTTTTCTGTACAAATAATAAATATGTATTTATATTGTATATTTTTTTAGCTTGATTAAAGCTTGGCAAGTGTTGGTCAAATGAGTGTTCAATACGTATTGTCAGTATGGGTACAAGACAATTGAAATTTACGAGTTCAGTGAGGAACCCTTTTTCATTTGTTTCTCTACACCAAATAATTTACTCACAATTTTTTACTTTTAACTAAGGTATTGTAATTGACAAATGGGTACTATTTTGTTTTTTTATACCATAGCTACCTAGCTATGGTCTAAAAAAAACACACTTATGAGCACACCTGTGCTCATAAGTGACGTTCTCTGAATTTAAATCTAGTGTTGCTTTTGTGAATAATGAAGGGTTAAGAAATTATAATTTTAGTGAAATGCGAAGTTTCGTTTTCGAGACACTTTGCGTTTTAGTCTGTTAGTACTAGGCTATTACTGCCTTTATGAATTTGGGCTGGAGAGCGATTTTTATGGATGCAGGACCGGTAGAAAATGTTGTCATGCATGAAAACGTGATTTTCAACACGAGCATGACATTATATCGACGGCTAGTGAAACTCTTGCACCTACAGGAAAAAAAATATAAATCCAAAATATTATTTTACTTTAAGCCCTCTACACACTGTGGGATGTGGGGCATTTGACAGCGGCGAGTATCAAACCCTTAAAGCATTCTTTCTACCGCCCAAAACTCGTTCTCTTCTATGTTGGATAACATGCACTACGGATCACATTACATAATGATTTATCCCAGAAGAGCACTGAATCTCTCCAATAAATTTGATTATTTTATTTATACGCACGTAATGCAATGTGTGCAATTCCAACTGTATCACTTTGCAAAAACATTAATTTATTATCCAATCATACTACTAAATAAACACCCTAGTGTACACATTGATTATTATAATGTGGTCGTTTAAAAGCTATTTAGTGGTTGTATTAAATAACATCAAACCTTGAAATTATTTGTTTAGTTTCACTGTTGGCCAGCGTTTAGTATTTTGTTTAACGTATTCATGAAAATGCTTGAATCGATGGACTATTAACAACTGTTAATATTATTTATACTTAAGGCTCTATGATTCGTCTTAACGTATTTTGATTCATCAATGCATCGCGTCGTCCAAACCTGACCGGTAGATTATGGTTTATTCAAATCCAACTTAGTACATTCTGATATATTCTTTGTTTTAAAGACAGAAATGTAACAATAATATGAAATGACATGGTGTTTGTTGTCATATGATGCTGAAATGTTTAATAGATTTTCGTTGTGGACATGATGGAATTTCAATGAGCAACATAACACTAAATAACAGAAGAGGTGTGTAGGCTTGATATATACTCAGCCTCACCTTTTGGCGAAATAAATTTGACGATATGTCGTATCCGAAAATAACATATTCATATGAGATTTTCCTTTTCAGGTACGTACCTGTTGATTTATTGATTATTGTGGTCACACCTCTGCTTCATTAGCGTAAGTAAGTATATAATTACTTTTATTTTCATTACGAATGAAAACAGGAAGATTACAATTGTTTCTTCTGCAAGGAAAATTTCAAAAGTTATTTTGATATAAATGGCAAAGGATGGAGATGAAATATAATAAAAATTAACAACAATTCTATTTATAAAAAGTGTATCTTTCTTCGAAGTCGTAAAGCATTCAAGTATTAACGAGATACGTAATATTACTCTCCCTTTTTCTTGCGCTGAAATATTTCCACATGAACAAATACGTCAACATAAACCACATTTGAGAGAATGTGGCTCAACCACAATAAAATGTGAATAGTGAATGGGTTGTGACAACTCATTACAAAGTGTGCAGGACATACCTAACAGAAACAATTTATAAGACAGTTAAAAGAAAAACAATTTAAATTTTCATCAGAGATAAAAATAATTTCAAAGAGAATCTTATTCTCATGGTTAGATTTATTAATTGTTATGCTAATTTACATAAAAAGTGAGACCGAAACAAAATGCAACACTTTATCTAAGGCTTAGATCTCAGAATTCAAATAAGAACTTGTATTTGTGTATCTTAAAAGGTCGAGCCGAGAGTGGCTCTTAGCGACACTCCCACTAACTCTGTGAGATAAGGCGCGAGAGGCGAGGCTCTACGCATTGTTATTCAGGCCCGGTGCCGGGCCGAATTGTCCCCAACACCTATACAAAGAAACGCTTGTGGATTCTCTCCCAGTAGTTTTCATTTTATTGTAAATCTGTGACCGCAATGTCAAACAGCCGCGGCCTTTTGACCTCGCTCTGAGGGTGGGCCGTAATAAAATTATACACAATTGTGATTGATCGCTACAATTGTTTTCAGTCGTGAAGTATTTTTTGCGGTTACTCGTGCCTTAAAATATGAACATCATAAGAACTTATCTGGTAAGTGTATGTAATAAAAAGTTATGAGGGTATAATTTACTTTGTAATGATAGCTACGGAATTGTGCTTTCACTGAGCAATATTATTAATGAAAATCCAATTATAAGTTTAAATGTTACTGATAATGGTAACAATACTTCACTATCAAATAATAATGTATCAAAAATACAGTTTAAAGTGCAGATATGTGGAATATCTGCCGCGCTTAATATCCAAAATGGAACATGCTATCCATCTATCTATGGAGTCCATTCGTCTTAAGAAAGCACTTTCATAGTTTTATATGTCATTTTCTGCTCGTACAGCAGTGGCTTGCTATATAACACAAAGATAAAAGCTATTTTATTTTATCTGCAAACTAATAAAATAGTTGTAAATCTAGTCGCTATGCAAGGAATAAGATATAACTCATGTACGTATACAGTAAATAAAGAAAAGATTAAATGACAAGATTAAATTCTATTTAGATTGTTTCGGAAAATATTTTATTGTAATTGTATTGGGTAGCCTGTGACACACAGGTTACGCTTACATTATTTCAATAGATATTATAGTTTACTTTCCACTTTGACGAATGTAAAATAAAATTACAATTTTAATATTAAACAAGTTTCTAAAGTGGTTTTTTAATAACTCATTATTATATCACAGTAAACAAACAGATAAAACAGTCAAAGGTAAAACTTATGTCAGCCTCTGGTGAAAGTAACCAAGAATCAATAAAAGAAGAAGGAAAAACTAAACCGTTTGAACAATGTTTTCTATTTTACTCTGAGGCTGAAATAGAAAACATTATTTTCCCTTATCCACGCTTAAATCTGGCAAATATAACACAACTGGTATAAACATTAGCCGTTATGATCCAAACTAATTCGCCCGTGCCTAGACATCCGACATTTTTGCTATAGAAGCAGAAATCTTTCTCAACGCTCCTTTTGTGTGGTCAAAGGATTAGTTTGATAATAATTTACCGTTCTTGTTGGTAATATTATTTGAGTAAATCCTTTTAGTGCCACTATTTCTTTATTTCCACTTTTTATTTTCGCAGAGCATTCAAATAGAAACGCTTTGTGAATGGGATCGCTTTATATCCGGAACACTTATAACTTTTGTGGATTTATATTCGAGCAATGGATTATTTTTAGCTTTTGCTTTCTTTGTGTAGGCAGTTTTAGGTGAATTCTTTATGTACATGGGTCACTTATTTCTGTATAACTTTTACGAATTGTTAAAAACTTAAGATTCATTATTATGTAGGTCTTATAATTATAATCTCTTTTCTATAGAATTAAAGCTGACCAGACATTAGAATAACTTGTTATGAACATAATACTGATATTTCGTATCTTTTTTACTTTCGTTGTATTTTGATATGTCATGATAATTTACTGTATTACTAAACACCTACAATTTTATTATCCTATATCTACTCCTTTCAGTAACGCATTACATTAGGATTGATCAAGATTAATCAAAGCAATTCGGAAGTATAACCGTAAACATTCCATTTCTCATGCACATCGTAAATTTTTAATCCAGATTTCTGAAAAAATTGGAACGCGTTTCAGGAAAATATGCAAGATTTTTTACGCCGGCCCCGGAGCTTCATAACAGACTTGAAACATCGGTACCGTGATAATTCTTTCTTATATCAATAGCTTTACAATGTAAACGAAATTTTAAATGCAATTAGCTGATTAAACATTGCTTGCAGACGGGAAAATTGCAATTCAATTACGAAGCCCTGCAAAAATAAACCGTGCAATACATTATTAATTTTATTAAATGAAACTCTGGAGCATTAAAATGAAAGGTGAAATTAATTGTTTGATATTAGATTGCGTTTTTTAGATACTGCCAGGCCGGGCGCACTTCGCATTTTAGGTACAAACTTACAAGTACCTCGGCCGACCATGTCGACATGGTTGGATTAGTGGATTGCCGCGCGCTGCTCACATTAGACGTAACGCAACGAGTGCGACCGCTCCGTATTCTCACGCGCCGTGTTCATACACTGTTCAAATTATATAAACGCCTTTAACAACAAAAATGTATCATCACAAGTCTAGTGCAAAGTATTGCTCAATTAACTGTGTGTCGAAAGTGACTTGAAAATTTGTTTTTATTTATTTTACGAGAGCAACTTGAAAATGGGATTTTTTGTTTGTTGAGATATCTCAACGATTATGGTGTTAAATTAAAGATCTAGTTCAAAAACCATTTTATCTGTTTGAATCATGTAAATTGGTCCACGCGTTTAGGATATAACTAAGAATCAGTATAGTAAAAATGTAAACGACCAGAATTTTTGTGGTTTTTGTTCTACGAGCTCAAATAGTGGGATAGGATACTTATAGGATAATTATTTATTATTAGGTACGTGGTCAAGTAGGTAGATAGACGATGAATAAATATCTCACTCGCGCCACTCCGCGCCAGACAGCGACAGCGTTATGTGTTAGAAAAGAACGGCAACGGTTAGGTGAATATCGCATTAGGCACTGAGTGCTTATGCGAGCTGAATTGCACTTAGTTGCTTAGTAGCAACAGTCGCAATTTCAATAAATTGGTTTGACAAGTCAATCTTCTGTACGTTAGTACTCTCTTTATTCTGTGATACTGCTAAAGTTATCCGAGCAATATGACTTTATTAATATTTATGTTAATAAAGTAATAATTAGTACACGGTATTCGTACGGACTTCCTGATAGTCTACAGACGTGTATTGAAATATAATAATTTGAACGGTTGGTGACCATATAGAACAGATCATTATATTGTACATTACAGAAGACAACAGTACTTACACTCCCTGATCACTACTGGTACAACACAACACGTAAGATAAATTGTCTATTCAACAAACATGGCTCAAGGTTGTAAGGCTGTATTTTTTGAGACGGCGATGTTCTAGTTGACTTTCAAATTTTTAATCATTATAATTTGGACATAAATGGTTAAATAAAAAAAAAAATTAAACAACAAAGAAACCTAAAAGATTTCTTTTAAATAATTCCGGGAAGTCCACTTGATGAAAAATCTTTAGTACTATAAAAACTCGTTTAATTTGACAGCAATTTTAGTCCACAAAAGATTGAAAGAAAAGTTTAAAATGCTGACACAAAAAACGAAAGAATACAATCAGTGGAAAATTTTACTGTAAAAACTTTGCAAATTGAAAAAATCTAGAAACTACATTTTTAATTTATTACTAAAAGTAGTAGCTAGTAATAAATTAAAAATGTAGTTTCTAGATCATTAGTTTCAAATGTAATAACTCAGTGAAACCAAAACATCGCGATAAAATCCGTAAACTGTAGTTTAATTTCAATGTGTAACATTCGCGTAAACCCAAGAAGATACTAAGTTTTAATTATGTTATAAAATGATAATTTTCAATTTTTTTACTTGTCCTTAGATTGGCGAAATTTATAACGTCTAAAATTAATTTTATGTCGGTGGATAAAGTCGGATCATAAACTTCATTATCACTCTTTGCTTAAAAAGACACACTGTCGAATATTATAAAGGGTGGAACTTTTGACAATTTCCGGATTGTAATTGGAGAAAATCCAATGTTGACCTACTTACCTCACTATTATTTTAAATGGCTAAGCTCGAGCATTTTTAATTTAACTTTTTGTTGACTTGTTGTGATTACTACTTAACGAAATTAAAACAGTATGATTTAATAGAAAATGTTTAAGTATATCAATGGTGTTTTTATAAAGGTCAAGATCTTATTTTTCCATACTTCCCTAATTGCCAAACAATGACGACGAAATTTTAAAAATATACCTTGAAATACTTGACCTCGGTATCAATAGAAATGCCTTAGTCGGTAACCTGACGAAAATCGAACAAAGCAATGATATCGTGGTCACGGGGAAAATGAAACTGCTCCGGAACCGATTTACTTAATTAGAAGCTACAGTACTAACTACTTCAGGGGACAATCAGCTTAATAAGTAAGAATGGCTTCGGGATCAAACTAGCTACTCGTATTTCCAAACCTCTTGTATATGGATGAAAGATTTTCATGATTTGTATTTTTGAATTTATTTTCGTCACTTGAGTTTGCTGTCTTAAAAATTGTTTATGCAACTTCATACAAAGCCATTTGAAATTAAATTTACATTCTACGATTTCAAACGATTAAAATACCATGATTTTTATAATTTGTAGCTACCTGTATTAAATTGATATTTTATTTTGATAAAATAATAAGACAATTCTTCGTGACGCAAAAACATTATCTGTGAATTAAGTTGGTTATAATTGTCTCATTAAAATAAACTTTTATTTTATCTTATTTTATTTAGAAAACCAAATTAATGTTAAGCTTAATATCTTCCCCGACTACATGCTGTCTTAAAATGTTTAACACTTCTACATATACCAAGGTACAATAAGCTACCTTGTGTCCACGTTTACATTAGAAAATAATGTTTAACCATATTAATGTTAGTTTGCACATACGGGTGCTTACAAAGCGTTTAGAAAACTACGTCACTTTCGTACAATGTAGTCAAAATCATCTAACAAGTTGTGGCGAACTCTGGTGTTGGTGTTTCTAGACCTAGCTTAAGAAGTTAATGGCTAATAAAGTGTTCAATCAAAAATAAATAGAAACCAAACTGATTTAATAAAAATATAGCAGTGGTATTAGATAAAAAGTTTCGTTATGAGTTCCTAAAGTCTTCAACAAGAAGAACTAGAAATATCACAAGAACTTGTAAATAAACATATCTAAAACAAACTTATTCACGTCAGCCATTCGTTACCAATGTCAATCGTGTTCGCAAAGAATTGGGCAGCAGTAATCGAGCAACGGTACAATGATTCCAAGATTGTGATCCCTAGTAGTACAATACAACCCTTTCTGATAAGGGAGTGAAAGCTAATACGCTCTTTGATCCTTCGCCGTTGCCGGATTAGGCGACGTTAACATATCTCTGTATCAATCGGTAGAAGGTGAATTGTGGACGTCAAGCGATCCGTTTGAGTGGTCATATTTTTGGAACTTTGGGAAATCGGGTGAAATGGAACACCGATTTAGGGAAAAAGTTTAGCGTTTTATCATTTCGGTAGATGCTTTTATGCTGATTACATTTTTAAGATTATGACTTAATTTCTAAAATGACTTCTCACTTAATATATCTAAGACACTACATACGTGGTGGCGAACAACTCCTGTTTTTTTTTTTTTAACTAGGACCAGGAATAAGTCCTATGACAAAGTGGACTTAACGAACATTCTATTAACTGTCTATTAGTATAAGTGGTTCGGCGTTACACCGAAACCGTAGGTTCTAGGTGACTTGGAGAAGGAATGGACTGTATATAAAGGATGGCGGGTTTTAGTCGCCTAGGATTGGATAAGGGAAGAGGATGTGGAAAAGGATTGTGAGTGGGTATAGGATATTCTAATGATGAGGGGCACTTACCTTGTACGCCAGTCCTCCTTCCTTGCAAATGGCAGCCTCCTGGTGTTTTCGGGATAAAGCTGCTTGGGTTTACTAATGTTTGACAAAAAACGTATGACAAAAGATCATTTTACAAACAACGTTTGAAATTGCTTGATTCACTCCACTACACAAATCACTTTCACTTGCGAGCGGTTTTGTATAAGCGGTAATAATTATAGCGGGAGCGGCGCGGTGCGGTACGGTATGGCGGACACGTATTTAGCGAATCGAAAGTTCTGGACTGTCTCTTGCGTCGACGATCGCGACGACCAATCCGCGAAAGGCGTGCCCCTTCTAGGGAATGGGAGACAGGGACGGAAACATGGTATCGCTCGCACTAGACAAGCAAGCGTGGAACGATTGACGTTGATGTGATTAGTTTTAGATGGAAAGGTAGATGGCGCTACCATATCCCCCCGGCCCTAAAGGGTTGCCTTTAAAGAAATAGAATTGAACTTAGCTATGTTGGGTGTACTACCGCATAACCCATCAATAGGCTAAGACAGCGATATGATAATAAAATTAATCTAAATTAACTTTAGCGAAAACTACAAACGCAATAATAGCGAAAACTACTAACTAAATACTTAAACTAAAAGGTAAATCCAACTTCAGGCTAGATCTCACTGAGTTGGAAGCGGACAGAGACGTACAACAGGGTGCACGTAGCTCCCCTTAGCGGTTTTCACGGTAACAACGCGGGTTGTACCGTCCTTGGAAGTATGCAATTTCTCTACGATAGCTAACGGCCATGAAAGCGGCGGAGCATTATCATGTATTATGACGACTAACGTACCCTCCTGTATAGGGGATGCAGGACTATTCCACTTGGATCTAGCCTGAAGCTGGTGTAGATATTCCGCACGCCAGCGCCGCCAGAACGACTGCACGAGTTTATCCAGCAGAGTGTGTCTCTGGAGCAAGCTTGAAGAGTCTGCTTCAGGAGCCGGGAACGACGATAATGGCACTGTGCTCAGAAAATGTGCAGGGCTGAACGCGGATGGTTCTGCAGGGTCACTACTCAATGCCGTGTGCGGACGCGAGTTAATCAGTGCCTCGACTTGTGCAAGGACAGTTAAAAGCTCTTCGTAAGAGAGGATCTGTTGACCTATGACCTTGAAGAGATGCGTTTTAATTACTTTGACCATACTTTCCCAACTTCCACCGAAATGCGGTGATGCTGGTGGCATAAACTTCCAGTCAATATGATTTACGGAAAGTTCTTCCTGAAGTCGAGTACGATATTCTTCCCTGAGAAACTTATAAAGGTCGCGTAAATAAGACCTTGCGCCCACAAAACAAGTGCCGTTATCCGCGTACAAACACTGTATAGGGCCGCGCCGTGAGAGAAATCGTTTAAGGGCTGCCAGGAATGACACCGTGCTTAAATCTGTCGCAACTTCAATATGCGTAGCGCGCGTCGTTAAGCATGTAAAAATACATAGCCAGGCTTTACGGCTTTTAACACCTCGACCACGCACTGGTGTATACTGCAGTGGTCCTGCGTAATCACAACCGGTGTGTGTAAACGCTTTAGCAACCTGGTTGACGCACTGGCTAGGGAGATCGGCCATGGGAGGGAAAGTCGGACGCGGACGAAAATTGAAACAGACGTTACATTTATGTATTCTGTGACGAATTATTCGTCGAGCGGCTAAAATCCAATACTCATGCCTAAGGAAGGACATAAGCAACTCTGGACCGGCATGGAGGTGTTTCTTGTGATAAAAATAAACAAGAAGGTCGACAACATGATCATGTCGCTGCAGAATACAAGGATGTTTGTAGTTATAAGGTTAATCCGAATTTGACAGACGACCCCCAACGCGTATGACACCGTGTTCATCGAGAAACGGCTTTAGTCTAAGGATAGCGGGAGAACAAGGTATTATTGTCTTTTAAATTTTGAATGTCGTTACTAAAATGAACAGCCTGTACAGCTCGTAGTAACTTACATTCTGCGAATTTGATATCAGTACTTGATACAAAAGTCTCATTAGCTAGGTGCCTAAGAAACCTATAGACATAAACGATGGCGCGGAGTAACTTAGACCACGATGACATGCGTAGTGCGAGTGCATAGATGGGAGACTCCGCAACCTCAGCAATCACGGGATAAGAAACAGACTTCCGTTCGGGTACATCTTCGTCTTCTGCACTGTGGTCAAAAGGTTGCATGGGCCATTCTGACGGATCATGGGAAATCCAAGAAGGTCCACGATGCCACAATGGATGATGCAGAAGATTAAGTGGAGTGACACCACGAGACAAGCAATCTGCGGGGTTCTCAATACCCGCGACGTGATTGAAACAAGTAGCAGGAACCAGTTCAATCAATTTGCTAACGCGGTTGGCGACAAAAGTCTAACAGCGATGAGGAGAAGAATGAATCCATGCGAGCACTACTTTGGAGTCGGAAAATGCGTATATTTTATTAATGGGGTAGTGGGGCAAAACTGTGTCTTGAACCTTGCGGAGCAACTGAGACAGCAGAAGGGCCGCGCACAACTCCAGTCTCGCAACTGAAATGGTTTTAACAGGCGAGACCTTAGACTTAGCACAAACTAACTGCACCGAGTAGTTAGAACCAATGCGGACTTGCAGATATACGACTCCGCTGTAAGCACGCTCGCTGGCGTCAGCGAAGCCTATTAAGTTGATGGTACATCCATCTACCAACCCAAGATGACGCGGAATAGTAACTTGATTGAGCGCGGTAAGCTCAATACAAAACTGGCCCCAAGCGGCGACAATATGTTCAGGGGGTGTTTCATCCCACTCACACTTTGATAGCCAAAGCTCTTTGATCAAGAGCTTGGCGTACAAAATTGTGGGAGCCACAAAACCCATTATGTCCCATAGTCAAGCCACTGTGGACAGCATAGTGCGTTTGGTGCACTTATCATCTGGTGGTGAGACGTCAAACCGAAAACTATCGCAGGATTTGTCCCAGCGTAAACCGAGAACTTTATGCGGTACAGACTTCTCAAACTCAATGTCTGGAGAAGCTTTATGAGAATCTGGTATGCGTGCGAGAACCTCCTTAGTGTTGCTTGTCCATTTGACAAGATCAAACTGGCCTCGCTTGAAAAGCTGGATAAGCTCTTCACAAAGCGAAATTGCTAGCGGAGCGGATATGACACTACAGGCAATGTCATCCATGTACAAAGCGGAAGTAGCAACAGCTGCTGCGGCGGGAAAGTGATCGCCTTCATCAGCGATCAACTGGCGAACAACTCGTAACGCGTGATATGGGCTAGACTTGAGTCCAAAACAAACACGATTGAACTGATACACAGATAAAGGTTCTTTCTTGTCAAAACGATAAAAGATCCGTTGAAATCTACGGTGAGATTCGCAAACGCCGATATTGAGAAACATTTGGCGGCAATCAGCTGACAGAGCGATTAGGAAAAGACGAAACATTATTATGATGTTAAATAAATCACCCTGTAGATTGGGGCCGGCATGCAAAATGTCATCAATCGACTGACCCGATGTACTCTTACAACTAGCGTGTAAAACCACACGAAGTTTAGTAGAGGTTTTCTCTTCGCGAACTACGCCGTGATGCGGGATATAATATGAGGGCAGAGAGTTGCCCTCGTTGTTTACAACTACACTCAAAAAACCTTTATCTATGTAGTCACGAATGACGTCATTATAGGCGTTGCGTAACTTAAGTGATGCATCAAGTTTACGTTCCAAACAATGGAAACGTCTGAGCGCAGCAGCGTACGAGTCGCCTAACGAATAAGGGTCACCACAGAATGGCAACGCCACAACGTATCTACCACTGTCGTCACGAACAGTGGTAGCGCGGAAATGTTCTTCACACTCGAGATCTTTACGGCTCATCGAGGGCGGTGCGGTAACCTCTTAAAGCTCCCAAAATCGCTTGAGAAGAGAACTGGACTGTCTCTCGCGTCAACGATCGCGACGGCCAATCCGCGAAAGGCGTGCCCCTTCTAGGGAATGGGAGACAGGGACGGAAACATGGTATCGCTCGCACTAGACAAGCAAGCGTGGAACGATTGACGTTGATGTGATTAGTTTTAGATGGAAAGGTAGATGGCGTTAAAAATATTTTCATAATTTAAAAATGTTTTTTTCCTTTAGTGACAATAAGAGAATTTACTGCTTATTGTTCTGAATGTTACTAGTTAAATTGGGTAAAATAGACATTTTAAGAATAAGTTTACTAAACTGTGACATAAATTATAATGTTCCTTCGTTTTTATACCCTTCAGTTTCATGTTAATTTTACTATACATACATACATACCTATTTATGTACGTATGTATAGTAACACTCACGCTTGTTTCCCGGAGGGGTAAGCAGAGACTACGGAACGTCATTTGCATCGATCCTGGCATACTTCTCTTGCTTCAATTACTCCCATCAAGTTTCTCATGCATGCTCTTCTGTTTAGGGTACTTCTGATCTATCCTCTTTTTAGGATGTCTCCAATCTGGTCAGAGAACGCCCGCCTAGGTCTTCCCTCTTTTTTTTTTGTTTTTTTTTGTGTCGGATTGGAAAAGTCCCTCCGCCCTGGGGGAAGGGCGAAGGGGACTACCAGACTCTTACTGACTAAAAACCAACCCGTGTTCCTCATGCAACCGTGTGTCGGAGGGTCGGATATCTCCGAAGCATTCCTCGCTACCCCCGACGGGTATTGGCCCGCCAGATGGTCAGGCGGGCCCCGAACAAAACCCCCTTGGCAGCGGATCAAGGTGTTGGGTTCCGCCGCCAAAACACCCAGCGGCCGCAGAGGATGAGGAGGAGAGGGAGGACGGCAACGTAACACCGCATCTCTTCTTCCTCTGCGGCCCCACCGCGACGTAACAATGGTGCACCCCCATTTGGTCACGGGAGATAGGGCGCGCGGCAACGCAAAACCGACGCAGAAGAACTGTACCTCGCACCCGCACCATTGGACGCATCCTGCGCAGGCCTCCGTCAAGCCCACGTGGAGCGTCCACTCCCGGGATCTTACTTAGCTTCACTGTGGATGACCTAACCACGGTTACTGAGCCCCCCCCCCCCCCACCATGACAAGGTGGAGATCCCACTGGAGGGCCTAGGTCTTCCCCTTGTCCTATCCCATTCACACTTGCCTTATATATTTTCTTTGTCAGTCTTTCGTCATCCACCCTCTCTACGTGCCCAAACCACCTTAGCATACCTTTCTCGATGTTTGTCACTACATCTTCTTTTACCCCACAACACTCTCTTAACACACAATTCTTTACTCTGTCAGTCAAATACACACCACACATACTTTTCAGTGCTCTCATTTCTACAGCTTTATTCTACTTTCATGACTCTTTTGCCATACCCAACTTTCACTACCATACATAAGTGTAGGTACTAACACCCCTCTATGCACAGCCAAGCGTGCCTTGTTAGACACGTTTTGGCTGTTCATAAACGCCTTCAGAGCTCCTTTCACTCTATTACCTGCATTAACTCTTCTTTCAATACCTTCTACATTCTTACCATCTCTTGTAAATAGCGTACCTAAATATACAAACTCATTCACTTGCTCCACTCGTTGTCCATTGATCATAACATTACAAGCCGTAACGCATTCCTCCTTTTCAAAAACCATAACTTTCGTTTTACTTACATTCACTTTCATTCCTTTCCTTTCTTACGCACGATGCATGATTGTTACCATCTCCTGCAACTCCTCCGTTGAAGATGCAAGTATAACCTGATCATCAGCATAAAGGAGGCATTTGACGAGTAACCCATTCATCCTTAATCCGCAGTCACTATGTTTTAAACTAAACTTTTACGTTACTTTCATAACTTTTTCAATAAATTTCTTCGCCTACAATTTGCCAACAATGCTGAGAAGGCTAATGCGTCTATAGTTTGTGCATTCTTGTTGCGAGCCTTTTCCTTTATAAAGAGGCACAACTACTGCTGTGGCCCAGTCTTCAGGTACTCGGCCGGTGCTCACAAGTTAAATAAGCGCTGCAGATGACTAACTATGATTCCCTGTCCAGCCTTCAGCATTTCGACTGTATCCTATCATATCCTGCAGCCTTACCTAATTTCATACTGGCCAGTGCCATCAAAATCTCATCCACGCCAATATCGCTTTCATCATTGCTATCATAACCATTCATTTCACCTGTTGATGTTTCTGTCGTCAGCCTTTCAAATAATCCTTCAAAATACTCTTTCTATCTCTTCAGCACATACGATTTACCATTCAGAATCTTTCCATACTTATCTCTTATTGCTGTGTATTCTGAGGATTGAGTACTTCCTTGAACTGCATGAACAAATTTCCAGCAAAACTTAATGTATCTCCGAAAGTCGTCAGATAATCTACAATCAAACTCATATTTATTTTCCTTTTTCTTCTTTTAACCATTTCTTTCACTATTCTTTTTGAACTATTGATTTAAATATGTTATTTTTATTTAATTCAAAGCTATTCGCGTTCTATTTTCAAAAACCGCATGTTTGATGCAGCAATTTGTCTATACGTACAATAAAGGTCTGCAAAATTATATTCGTGAAAATATAGAAAAAGAAAGAAGTGCACGACCTTCAAAAGACAGATGATTTAGGTGTTCTAAATGACGCATGAAACGATATTTTTTCTCTTTATTGCGATCAAATGTCACGAACATCCGATCCCATTGAAAACAACTTATAAAATCGCGGATGACTTTGAAATTATCACAGTGAGCCTCGGAAAATAATCTCTAAAATGTATGGAATCTTTCACTTAAAAATCATCTTTACCTGCATTAATTTAAGGCAGGGTTTCGGCTGTAAAGATTAGCGGTTTTATATTTTTAGCCCTTAATATTCTTTTGGAATAACAAAAAGTGTTTACCTAAAGGGGAGATTGGGTTCTCGAGTCGTTGATAGCGGTATCAATTACAGTTATTAATTTTGCATTTCATTCGTGTCCGTTGTTCCCCAGCTTCCTCTCTAAATAACATAAATACCTTTGCGTACACTGTGAGACATAAAAATGTACCCACAGGTATTAATTTTATAATAATATTTTGTTAATGTTGGTTCGATTACAATACAATTATTTTGATATTAAATATGTATATTTATATCCATTAATTTTCGTTACGTAGGTTTAGGCTAGGTTTTATAAAGGGCAGCACTGTCCAAATTCATGCTACTACCTAGAATAGTTTGTGCTCTACTATTATATATTATTTCAGTCAAGATAAATGATTATATATGTAGGCATGACGATGATAATGACAGATACCACGAGTGAATAACATCCCAGTTTATGATAATATTCTTTATTTCGTTTTTTTCTTTTTCATGAATATTATAACGTTTTGTTTATAAGAATGTATAATCAAATTTATGAATGTAATTGTTATTTGCATATTCATTCTGCATGTTATAATATTTGTATGTCTTAAGATAAAACATAGCGTCCTATTTTATGTGTAAGACCTATATTTAACAAACAAACTATTTGAATTAAAATGTAAAATCTAAACCTAAATTCAAATGAATGTATGTGGATTTAAAAACGTACAAAGTAACTTTGTTGTCTCAACTATAAAATCAATTTGTAACTTGGCTGTCAGAGGTTAGTTTAGTTTTAGTTTAGCAATCAATTTTTAATAATGTAAATAGTTTTGCCAAATAAAATAAACTTTGATAAAATCTATAAAAGTGTTACAATTTAATCAATAAAACAGATAAATTAAATTGATTAAAACTTCAGATTTTGACGGGGCAATATTTGGTCAACTACATAGTTGTATAAGGGTCGAAAGTACAACCGCATCACCTCTTTTAAGGCAATCGATGAAAACTAAAACTTTAATCTATTAGAAACTTGAACCCGCAAACCACCTAGTAACTTGAATTGCAATCGAGTGGAATTTATAATGTAACTTTCGAAATTCAGTTCAACGAATGTATTAGTGATCATACGTATCAGTCATCTTGTAAAATAGACGTGAAACTCATGTCAATACGATGGGTGGATTTCATCTTACTTTTTAAACAATTTACGCATTTGTGACCTGTTATATAAACTACTCAATTGATGACGGCCGGTTGGCGCCGCGACCTTCGGCGTAGCAGTCGCTTACACTCCGTAAGCGACTGCTACGCCGAAGGTCGCGGGTTCGATTTCCGCTCTAGTCAAACATTTGTGCGCATGAACATGGATGTTTGGCTTGGTCTGGGTGTTTCTAAGTAGTCGCTTTCGGAGTGTAAGCGACTGCTATGCCGAAGGTCGCGGGTTTGATTTCCGCTCTAGTTAAACATTTGTGTGCATGAACATGGATGTTTGGCTTGGTCTGGGTGTTTCTATGTATAATATGCATGTATTTTCAAAAATAAGTATATAATATGTATGTCTATCCATTGTCAAGTACCCATAGTACAAGCTCTGCTTAGTTTGGGACTAGATGGTGTTGTGTGAATGTGGTAAAAAAAAAAGTTTTGTATGTACCTTATATCAAAAAGATACCTCTTGTAGCCAAGCCAAATCCATGGATAGATCAAATATTGGTACCTGCCATAAGTCTGGTGTATTTAAACCTTTAAGCACAAATAACATAGGTAAAAGTAGCAAACGGGCTCTTGTTAAATGTGCAATCCCAATTAATAATACAACATAGTACGAGCAACTATAAGCGGTACAGGAGGATCAGAGGTAAGACGAAACCGCAGATCGATAACTTGAGATGCTGCGGTTGCAGAATTGGATTTTAACCAGACGAGTCCACCGTCAGTAAACTTAGGAGCTTGTAATTGGAGGCAGTACTTGTTTAAAGGCTTGGCGAATCTGTGGGTTCGGAGGCAATTCGGAGGTATGAATAGGTACTGGTAATGTAATCATCAATATAACATTATGACTGAAATGACCGACAAACAACGCCAAGCCGAAACTACTAATCTGAAACTTGGCATGTATCTTTCTTGGAGCGTGTTTTGGAGTATTAAGGAAGGGAGTTTGTAAATTTCCATCCTTAGAGGGTAAATAGTCCACGTGGTCGAAGCCTTGGATAAAGTCTAGTCTAGGATAAGAGTAGCCTTTCTTTTCAAAATGACTGCATATGGCGCAGTGACTTATGCGGGCCACCTACTGTCTTCCTACAATCCTACCTACCTACAATCTTGCCACCTACTGTTATAGGTTCAATTCCCATACGAGAAAAAATATATGTAGTCCAAGAATTGTTGTTTTGAGTCTGGCTTTGAGTTTGACAATTTCAGCGCAATATAAGCGTTATTTCTTATTGGAGAAGTTATTTTTTTAAGAAATATAAGATCATGATACATTTATATTATAAATATTTTGGCGATAGCCCAGTGGTGTACGTAACGGACAGCCGAGACGATAGTCTCGGGTTCGATCTCCAGGTACCCCGGGCACACACCTCTGACTTTTCGAAGTAATGTGTGTATTAAATATGTTAATTATCGCTCGCTTAATAATGTGCCCGGTAGACGGCAATAAGCTCGCTCCCTATTACATTGGGACCGAAACATAACTGGCGAAAAGTGGGTGAGTAATACACCTCTGCCTACGCCTTCGGGGATAACAGGCGTTAAGTTATGTTATGTGTATTTTTTTTCTTAGTCCATAGACGTATTGCACTAAGTAGGTGATTCTTTAGTAATTTTCTAAAATTCTGTGTAGTTTATTCAGTCAAAGATTTTTAAGAATTTTGATACGAACCAAACATGTAGTAAACGAACCTCACAAGCAATTTCCTCAAGGATGTATGGAGAAACAAGATGTGCTGTACCGTTAGCACAAAAACGGAATTCTCTAGACTAGCGATCTTATGCCTTGGTTTAAGTAATTGTACGGTGCATCGATCGTAAACAAAGAAAATTAAATTTACAAAGGCATTAAAATCAAGGTGTCCAATGGATAGCGTATGAGACTGCTGATCGGAGATCCCGGGTTCGATTCCCGGGTCGGGCAAAAGTGTTACTGGGTTTTTCCAAATTTACAGTAGCAGCACGGAGTCTGGTGATGTGCCCGGTAAAGGCAATAGGCTCGCCTCCTATTACGTGGGACCTAAAAATTCATGGCGAAATGTGGGTGTAATATTACACCTCTGCCTACCCCTTCAGGGATACAGGCGTGAGCCTATAAAAATATATATATATGTTTTTGTCATATGTTTTGACTTATAGTGCTATTGTGAAACAAATTAGGACAGGCTTATAAATATTCCGGCGAGACAAACGAAAGTTATTTCTCTCTAATAAACAAAATTAAATATTTGCAAATTCTTTTTTTGCATACATTATACTAGTTGGTTTAACGGATCTTAATGGCATGGATTTACGTGATTTTATGTACACATGGCACCTTATTTCTGGACGTTTCGACAAGGCTTACAACGGTTGTGCTCACGAAAATACTGCAGACTGCAATCTGACGACTGATGCACCTAACCGTGAATTATGATATCATTCCTTTATATTGTCAATTCATTATGACACACATAAATAAAATTAAACGCTCATTTGTGTCATTCAATAAACACACTACCTATTTATGTCTTCTAAATGAGTCTCTCTTGTTTGACCGAAAGGAATTAGACAAATTTTCACTTCCCAAAAAATGTTTCGCATAATTTCATTTGCCAAATTATTACTTAGCACAAAATCTATTCACAATTTTTTTTAACGCAAACCTAATGTTTGGGAAATAAACGTTTAATCTATAACTTGTTTACCAACTAATCCTTTTGACATTTTTTATTTAGTCAAATATTTCAGTTGGAATAACAGTTTTTACGCAAAATCAATAATTATCCTAATCTAAATACCTAGTTTAGTTGCGGGTAACATACTAAAAACAATTTCTTTTTTCTATTAATGCAAGTCGTTTCTGGCACTCGCCGGCCGCTACCGCGGCACCGCTCACTTCGCTCGCTCGGCTCGTGCGTAGGAGGTCTCAGTTCTAACCTAACCTAACCTGACCATGTTTTTAATAATTAACCTACTTTAACTACTTCCATAAATAATCTAATATCACCAAACGTTTATTGTCTGAAGATTGTTTGCTGTAATAAATCATTTGATTAAAGACCAAATGCCATAATGACATTATACTTAGTAATATTGTGCTAAGTAAAAATTTGACCAAATGAAAATAATATGTGTACTAAAATCATTCGAAATGTTGCAATGGTATAAAAAAAGATTGCTAAAATTTGTTTGGGTAAAGGAATTTTGGCAAAATCTTTTCGGCAAAACGGCAGGATCCCCTTCTAAATATCTATTAATAAAAATATTTACTATTAATGGCCTAATTATCGCATTCTCTTTTTGCATGTACTAAATAAATACATAGACAAAGAAGCTCGGTAGCTTGTGGTTATAAAACGGTTATCAGCTTACCCGAAACGAGGGTAGCATATAATATTGAAACGATTATCCCACCTCCATCAACATCTCCATATTATAGAGGTGACTGCTAACCCCTTTTTATTCCATACGCCTCATTAGTTGCATGAAAAATGGACGCTTTTCTAGAGCCACTCGAGTACAAAATCATATTTTGCACGAATACACCGCTGCGAGACAGGTGACATTTTTGTGTCTAGTCTAACATGTAATGTGGATGCCTTTTTAGTTATAGCATTTTACAAGACTAGAACATACGCTAGAAGAAATATTTATTGACTCGAATTTATGTTGGTGCGTACAATGTTCGTTTCCTTATTAATAACTAGCTTTCATGTCTGAATATTAGTTAAGTAACCAGGCTTCTGAGGTAGGTCGCAGATAACCGAGTGTTATCTGGTCAAAGCTTTGAAATCATTCTGTTAACTGCTCCATGCATGTAAAGGACTGTTTGGCAGTAATTAATTCAAACATTCTTACTGCTTATCAAATGTAATCGAAATTTAAACAGTAAAATAATAATACTAGAATTTTACAATGTATAGGTATATTTACAAAGTGTATTCACACAATAGCTTTTTGTTTATTATAGACGATCTGTGAATATCACTCTTGTACTACATAGTTGTATTCGAATAGGTATAATCTAATGTTCTGATTGTTAGATAAGCGTTTGTAAATATCGTATTTCAGTAACTGAAAAACTGATGTATTATTACACGAATATATAATTACATAATCATAAGTTACACGGTGTGCATGTGTGAATATCACAATGCTGACTGAAATATTACCATTGAAAATGTTATACTATTTTTATTCAAGTACATGGTATAAATTCACCGTTTTACTTGCGTAGTGATTAAAACTGCAAGAGTTAAAGGGTTGTAACTGCACATAAGATAATATATTATGTAGGTAAAATATGGTAATTAAAATGCTAGTAAGTATACCTTTGAGTTTTGGTGTTAAGGTATGCTTTTTCTCTGATTATACCTGTGACCAAAATCAAATAAAATGATATAACATGTCATATATTTTTAACTTCTTAAGTGCATACGAACAGTTCAAGTTTTACCCTGAGAAGAATTATCAACAAACGCAACATAAATCTTATTCAATTGTTTGCAATTTTATTGTCAAAATATTTTACAGTTCATTAACTTTTCAAATATCAATCTCTATCTCTCTTGAGTCGGCTCCTCATTTCTGAGGATTGGATTCATGAATATGTTTATATGAACATTGGTATGGTCATCCTTCATTTCGCTAAAACAGGTATTTTTGCATTTATATCAGTATATATTATCAGTTTAATATATAGTTTTTTTTCTAATTTACGAAATTGAAGGTACCTATGTATCTTTGTCTTCTTGGCACTAAATCAAATATAGTGCAATATTATGCAATTAAAGAAAACCGAATAAATAAGTATTTTGAACAGAGTGTCATGGTATTGCGAAAGGGCAATCTGTAATAGTCTAAGATCCCGCGACAGATTAGTGCACTCATCGAGTTTTTGCTTAAAACCAAATTTTTAAGTATATTTATGATTAGAAGAATACAAATATACTAGGTTGCCTATTAAAATTTGGCCGCAAGTATGTTTAATTAAATGATTGTTAATTGATTTTTGGAAGATACTTTCATTCATTCGTTTTATAAGTAAAATATCGTCTACATCACGGCTATACATATAAAGATTCTGAAAAACCACGGTTGCCATTGTTCACCTGGCCGCACCGCCTCGCAGCCAGTTGTAACCAGGTATGATTTCGATACATTTTTACGTTCATAACGTTTATTTGTGATTTATATATCAAATGAAAGCTATTTTTTTTCTGATTCTGATTATATAGGGTTGCCTTATAAAATCCAGCCGCAAATAAGGGTTGCCGGCTGTTGAAGATTGTAAATATTTAAAGTAGAGTGAAAGAGAGTTATAGGGGGAAGTCCCGTAACGCCGGATGGCACCTAGCGCCGAACGCCTACACTATCTCGACAAGTAATTTTCCACATATTTTTAAATCGCGAGCAACAATTTAAAAACATGTGGAAGAGGTGCGGGATAACATATCAATACAGGATCACACAACGCGGTTTTCCAGTGCTGCGACTGGGCACAGCGGTAGCAGCATTTTGCTGTTTATGGCGGCAAAGCATTGCGTCACGTTACTCTATTATGTAATTATTCTATATAAGGTTATATATTATGATTTATTTAGTATATAGTGTTTAGTTAGTATATAGTGTGCCATCGGGATTCGTAAAATATGCCGGTTGGCGTACCGGGAGTGTGAGCGACTGCTACGTCGAAGGTCGCGGGTTCGACTCCCGCTCAAGTCAAACATTTGTGTGGATGAACATGGATGTTTGTCTTGGTCTGGGTGTTTCTATGTATAATATGTATGTATTTACAAAAAAAGTATATATGAATGTTTATCCATTATGTAGTACCCATAGTACAAGCTCTGCTTAGTTTGGGACTAGATAGTATTGTGTGAATGTGAAAAAAAAAGTAACACACACCCTGCCATGAAAACCTGTCTAGTGATCGGGTCCCCTATATTGTTTCGAACGCCGATGTTGCGCCACACGCTATTTTTCCACTGCCTCACAGGTTCGAAAACTCATGGACTCGAATGAAGTAGTCGCGAAAGACGCTGTTTCGAAAAACATTTTCACTGCCTCATACGCTCGAATGCTTGTGATTTCGATTTATTTAGTTATAAAGTGCACAGAAAAATATATAAGCAAAAATTAAATGAAATCAACAAATTCGGTGTCAACATCATCATAATTTAATATTAACAAAGTAACAATAAAAAATATTAATACCTACCTCAACTGTACATTTTTTCCTATGAGTACTGAACACAAAATCTAAGACTGATCTTTATAAAAAGTGTCTAGGTACCGAAGAGGTATTAATTGTTAGTGGTATTTTTCAGAAATTAATCAATTGCACATGTGTTACTATTAGTTAGTATATACGAGTAGGTACTTAACGCTAAAGCTCTTATAAATTCAGGCGCGCCCATTTTTTTTGTTAAATTGCTGAAATAGCATTCTCTGCAACTCTTTGTTTTTGTTTGGGTGCTGTCTGAGGTAAATCACCCAAAATCTTTAATTTTTTTTGTTCTTCTCAATAAGTTTTCGTACACATCCAAACAGTCAAAGTCTCTTATTTTCTAACAAAGAATTCCAGCGGCAATGCCAGGCTTCTACACTGTTTTGAGTACGTGGAAGGAACAAGTTGTTATTTCTTTCTATAGATAATAGGCTCGGTGGAAAAAGTGGTTGTAAGCGTAAAAATTTAATTTTGTCATCTATGTTGCGGCTTATCAGTCATCCTAAACATAGTACTCTTCAAAATAATTAGTAACTGCTTCGGCTTTTTCTGGGGAGAGAGTATCTTTAAATTGTCTGAAGATATATTATTTGGTATATCTTCCGCAGGTAGATAGGCAAACGCTATATAGCATCGCATTTGTACCGCAAAATTACTATCTGCACCATATCGTCCACTTAAACCACAAGACTGATTCTTTTTCTAAACTTAATTGAAGTTCCTGATTATATTTATACAGAAATCGTATTTTTGTTGATAGATTAAGATTTCATAATTTGTTGAGTCAACAAATTCAAAATTCATTAAAATTACATTTCTTAAAATAATTTTTATTTTATTTCCTAAAAACCTTAGGTGTCCGCCACTGGGCGCGGGGGACAACCGGCTTCCGCAGTGTCGTGGCTCTTGCCAATCGTGGCGTGGCACTGGTCGTCTCGGCGACCAGCCAGCTGGGCATTCGAGTGGCGCCTCACAAATCTGAGGCGCTATGGTTCCATGCCCTTCCTCGGGGTCGGGAACCACCCAGCTCTGTGGTGTCAATTTGTGGTGCACAAGTCCGGGTGGGGCGTACTATTAAGTACCTTGGCCTCATTTTGGACTCTCGCTGGGCGTTCGAAGACCACTTCCAGCGCTTGGCCCCCCGAGTTCGTGGTGCGGCGGGCGCGCTTCGACGCCTGCTCCCGAACCTTGGTGGGCCACGCGAGGAAGTTCGCCGCCTCTACTGTGGCGTCGTGTGGTCCATGGTTCTCTATGGGGCGCCCGTGTGGCATCATCGTCTTACGCGCGCCTCCCGCTACAGGGCTATCCTAGCCAGTCTGCAGCGGTTGGTGGCCATTCGGGTAGAACGAGGCTACAGGACGATATCCCATGAGGCGGCGACGCTCGTTGCGCGCCTCCCGCCGTGGGACCTCCTGGCGAGAGTGAATGCCCGTCTTTATGACCAGGTTCGCCTTCGTCGGGAAGGCGGAGAGGCGTCGAGTGAAACGCTCGAAGAGTGCCGGCAAAATGCGCACCGAAGTGCGTATGAGGAGTGGCGCGTGCGGCTGCATCTACCACGTTGCACGCGCCAACGCATCGTCGGTGCGATTTTGCCAATATTTGACGCCTGGCTCGAGACGAAAGAGTGCACTACTTTCCGGCTGACTCAGATACTTACCGGGCATGGTTGCTTCGGTGAGTATCTGAGTCGGATCGGCCGTGAGGAGACGACACAGTGCCACCACTGCGATGACGATCTGGACTCCGCTCAACACACACTAGAGGTGTGCCCCGCGTGGGCGGACGAGCGGAGTACTCTGGTCGCTACAATCGGGAGGGATTTGTCCCTACCAGCCGTAGTAGCGACAATGGTAGAGGACACCCACAATTGGCGTGCAATGGTCTCCTTCTGTGAAGCTGTAATGCTCCAGAAGGAGGCCGCCGAGCGGCGTCGAGGCGGCGGCAGCGGCCGTTGAACTCGACTCTTCGTCAGGTCTGCGGGCGTTGGAGGGGGAGCCTCTAATGACCCACCACAAGCGGACCCGAGAAGGCAGCGGACTGTGTGGCGCAGTCTGCTGTAAAAGGCATTGCACACCCCGCCTTTCCCCGGGCACGCGTCCCAAGCAAGAGGACGGACGCGACAGGTACAGCGAAGCAATACAACACAGTTCCCGCTGTACCTGCAAGGCGTCGAGCTACGGAGCCACCGTGTGGTTTTTAATCGGTAACCCAGGTGGGAATCCGACATACCCCCTTCGACCGCTCCCCGGTCGGATGGGCATGAGGTAACTCATTTTCCACACGATAAAAAAAAAAAAAAAAAAAGGTGTCCGCCACTGAGGAACTTCACCCTATGCGTGTCATCATTTGTCAGACGAGAACCATTGACAGCTCTGCGACGTTTTTAAGCCATTGCGCATGCGTCAAATTCTATTCAACTAGTCAACCCTTAGATTATATAACTATTAGATGGAGGCATACGACCCCAAGACCGCCACTAATAATCTAAAATAGGTGGCCATATGGCCACCCATTACCCGTTAAAATGTAATAGAACTTCATTTAAAACTTTGAGACTTCGGTCTTCGGTCATAGACATTTTGATAATTATTCGTATAAAGATTGTGACGTATTAACATAGTTACGTAATAACTTTATCGATACTTAATTTTTACAGACTAGCTTCAGTACACCGCGGGTCTTACTTATCGCATAAAAAGGTAGTTTATTGTAATGTATAAGCTATACTACAATATTTCAATAAAAATATTGTTTCATGATAGAGTATCCTCCATTTTTTTTCGTTTATAAATGTTTTTTTGTAAAACCATTTGCCGCAAACAACTACTTAACCATGCAATTTTGTCATGTTTTCCTTCATCATAGCAAGCCAAGCTTCTAGTAACCAGCTTTCTTACGTAATGTTGAAATGTTAAGTAAAATAAAAAAAGCATTTCAGTGCACGTGTGAGGTTTGGTCATGGGAGAAATAATCTAACGGTTTATTTTTTATTGCCAGTCAAATGTACTATACTGTACCTGGAGGCAAGCAGACATTGAAGATACTGAACTTCAAGGTCTGCTTGACTCAGCTAAGAACCACAATTAGTTTATTTGCTCCTGTAGTTGCTTATATAAATGCAGATCTATTTTTTGAACGGATGACATAAATAATACTATTATGACTCTTTCCTACGTTCAAATTATTTTGTTGATATTTATATTTGATATATTCCTTAATTTACTTGATTGAGGAATTATCATCATTCTATCGATATTTATTCTGAGTAAACCAGATCTGTTGATTTATTTCAAATTTTAACGATATTCTAACTTATCAAATTTATTTTAAATTGTCTTTCGGGATATATACCACGTATCTTGTTTGGAGTAACCGATATTTCAGCACTGTTGCAAGCGCCATGTTCACGGATGTACATGGCGCTTACAACAGTGCCGAAATATCGGTTACTCCAAACTAAGGTACGTGGTATATATCCCGAAAGACAATTTAATACAAGTTTAAATGACCACGAAGGTTTAAATTCCTATATTATCAAATTTAGTGTGAACCGACGAAAATTCGAAACGTCTTTTGTATAGATAGCTGACCCAGCGAACTCCGTATCGCCTTTTTAAGAGTTTTTATTTAATTCCCTTTTTTCCAAGCTCCTTTTCCAAAGTTACCATTGACTTAGCGCTTAATCTCTTATAATTTCAGAGTCTATACATGATGAACAAACAAACATAGATTTTATATAATATTGAATTCCCATTCCTTAAAATATCGGAGACGATACCCATATCGACTTTAAAAACAAATCCCGTCCGCTATCTTTGATCACGAAAAAATGTTGTATTTGGATTCCCCATCCCTTAAATCATCAGAGACGATACCCATATATATTATTTTTTTTATTTTTTCCCTTTCGCCATCTTTGATTTTCCATCCGCCATCTTGAATCACGAAATAGATGTTGTATTTGGATTCCCCATCCCTTTGAACATCGGAGAGGATATCCATATTGATTTAAAAAGAAATCCCATCCGCCATCTTTGATTTCCTATCTGCCATCTTTGATCACGAAATAGATGGTGGTTTTGAATTCCCCATTCCTTAAAATATCGAAGGCGATACCCATATTGATTTTGAAAATTTTCTCATCGGCCATCTTTGATTTCCCGTCCGCCATCTTGGATCACTAAATAAATTTCATATTATTACTCAGCATCCAGAAAATCTCGACAACGATACCCATATAGATTGTATCCTATTCGTTTAGCCTTTTTTTGCCTTTGACCCAATCAGAATCAGAATATATTTATTGCGAATATAGGTTTAGGAGATGTTTTACATTATAACATAATAATATTGTACAGCCATATTCCGCCAGTTAGCATGCAATATAAAACATACGAATTAAATTAAAATGGTACAAATCCACACAAAAAAATATTAATATTACATTACAAATAATTAAAAACTCAAAATGTAAATAATGTCAAATAAATATCAATGTTATTAAAATATAAAAAACTCAAATCTAAAAATAATGTCAAATAAATACAAACTCAACATTTAAATAATGTCAAATAAAAATAATGTCAATTTTAATTCTGTAAAGGTATGTCAAGATCTTATGAAATAAATCTATCATCAAGGTACTCCTTTACGCTATAATATGCCTTTTGGATAAGTAATCGTTTCAGTTTCTTTTTAAGCATATTCAGACAAGTGCATTTTAATATATCTACAGGAAGATGATTATATATACGTGGCGCTATACAGAAAAAACTATTACTAAACTGCGCTGTTTTGTTTGCTGGAAAACATATTTTTGCATCATGTCTTTTGCTTTTTAATTGTGTAAAAAATGAAATATTCTGGAGAACAAACATGATTACCTCTTGTATGTATATGCTTGGAAGGGTTAATAATTCTAGGCTAATAAAATACGGTTTACAAGTATCTGTTGGTTTCAATTTACAAATTGCCCTCACACATCTCTTCTGAGCTTTAAATACATTTTCTACGTCTACCGAGTTCCCCCAAAAGATAACACCATATCTCAGCACAGACTCTACATAGCCATGATATGCAGAAATGACTGCAGATTGGTTCACAATTTTTTCGAGCATATAGTGTGCATATGAACATTTACTGAGCTTAGTGCAAATATTTTCCACTTCTGATTTCCAATCTAATTTGGAATCTAGATTTAAACCTAAGAATTTGACGTTGTCAACTTTAACTATATTTTGTCCATTGAAATTTATGTCAAGGTCTAATAAATTATTTTTTCTATTCATAAATGTCATAATGCTAGTTTTATTTAAATTAATTAATAAATTATTATAAGATAGCCATTGAATTATTGTGTAGAGTATTTGGATAATGTCAGATTCTAATTGATGCTTACTTGAGTTGGTGAACATAACTGTGCTATCGTCTGCAAATAAGACCATATCATGTTGAACAACATTTGGAAGATCATTTACATAAATGATGAATAACAATGGCCCGAGAATACTACCTTGTGGGACACCTTGTGTTACTGTACGGTATGAGGAAGTATAAACGGTATCTGTCTGTGTTTTTAAACACATTCGTGTAATTTGCGTACATTGCTTTCTGTCGGTAAGGTACGACTTAAGAAGATTAAGCACATTGCCTCGAACACCATAAGCCTCTAATTTACTTAGTAGAAGGCTGTGACTTACGTAATCAAAAGCCTTGGTTAAATCCATGTAAAGTGCGGTAACCAATTCTTTTTTGTTTAAACCACTCATTATTGTATTCAAAAAATTGTATATAGCCTGATTTATGCACTTATTTTTTCTAAAACCGACTTGCTTTTTTGTGAAGAGTCTGTTGTTTTCAAAATAATCATTAAGACTCTTAGCTATAACCTTTTCAAATATTTTTGAGAAAACTGGTATTAGTGCTATTGGCCTATAGTTGTTTAAGTTATCTTTTTCATTCTTTTTGTACAAAGGTTTTACTATCGTTACTTTTAATTTATCTGGGAACGTCCCAGAAAATATACATAAGTTTATAATGTGAGATAAGACAGGTGAAATAGATACAGATGTACTTTTTACAACATTTGTACAAACATCATCATAACCAGTGCTTTTAGTATTTTCAACGAATGTATTATGTTATTTATTTCAAAAGCAGTTGTTGCGTTCATGAACATAGATCCATAATTCCTATTACCTGTCGATAGTTTTAAATTTGAGTTTGTAACAGTCCGATTAACTTCATTGTCACTGACAAAGTATGAATTAAATATTTCCGCAATTGCCATCGGGTCTCTAGTTACCTTTCCATTTACTTTAATTTCCCTTATATTCTCCTTGACAAGGTTTTTCTTAGTTTGATTAACAATAGACCAAGTAGCTTTATTTTTATTTGATGCAGTATTAATTTTATAGCTATTTTGGGCTTTCTGTATCATTTTTATTATTTTGTTTAAGCGTTGAGAGTAAGATTTGAATTTATTCTTATTATATTTACTAGGCTGCTTTCTAAGTTGCCAGAGTAAGGCTCTCTTTTGCTGGGCACAATTTCTTATACCTTTTGACATCCATGATGGCTTCTTATGGTATGTATTCCTTATAAGTATTAACGGAAAGCATAAATAATAAAATAAGGTGAATATTTCATGAAAATAATCAAATGCATCATTAGGATTATCCATATTGTAAATTTCGTTGAAGGTAAGGGCTTGTATACATTCTATAAATTTTAAAATATTTTCTCTCGAATAATCTCTTCTTTCTATGAACCAATATGGCAATGAGCAAGTTTCTTTAACGGGACAGGTTAACAACTGACTCGTATGGTCTGACAGAGCAAATTCATGTACAGCACATTTACATCCTATAATGTTGTGTATAAAGTTATCAATACATGTTCCGCTTACTGGACGAGTTGGTTCCTTAATGGCTAATTTAAGGTTGTAGCTATTCAGTGTGTCTAAAAAAATATTTGTCGCTTTGCTGTTCACTAGTGTTTATATTAAAATCGCCACATATTATAATTTTCTTTTTTGAGAAACACAAGCTATTTAGTATATTATTAAATACTTTGAAAAAAAGATCGAGGTCTTCTGTATTATTTCGAGGTGGTCTATAAACACATATTATTATTAAACGATGAAGTATGAGTTCTATAGCACAACATTCAATTATTCCGGTAATACTACATTTTTCTACCGAGGTAATTACTTTGTACTCACATTGATCGCGAACCAAAATGCATGCACCGCCACGGCGAGATTTTCGGTTGAAAGAAGTTGCATATACATAATTTTTAATTAATAGTAATTTAGTGTCATCTTTTGTCATATTGTGTTCGGTTAGACATATAACATCGACTCTCTTTGCCCGATCCGTAAGCCATTCCAAATTAACTGTCAGGAGTTCAGATTTGCACAAGATACCATTAATATTTTGATGCAATACATTCAAATACCTATAACTATAGAAAAAATGTCCTTGTTTGGATATTGCACGCTTGTTCATCGTGTACTGATTCTTCTGCTACTGACTTACCACAGCTATTCATGTTATTCAGATTTCTTTGTGGATTTGTTTTCATAGTGGATGCCAAATTTGTATCGCCATCATAGTGGTTACATGTCATATTCTCAGTGTTCTTGTCTTCATATGGAAAGATAGACATATCGATCTGAATCCGCAGCATTATATTTTTATATATATTTTGTATGCCGTGCATGTTCAGTTTGCCTGATCCTCTTGAAAACATGTCATAGGTGAGTACATTGTTGGTATCGAATACATATACGTTATTTTGTTTAAGATCGTATAAAAGAGATTATTGAACACTTCAACCTTATAATTGTATATTGGTGAGTTCATTACGTAGGTGGGGACACATATTATTATATTAGTGCGTTTAATTGACTGTAGCAGTACCTCAATAGATTGTATTAATTCTGCGTAATTTGTTGTATTTTTGAAGTCATGTTCTCCTATTAATATCAAGCAATAGTCATTCATATCAAAATTTTGCAATTTGTTTTCTATATTTAATAGTAATTCCAACACACTACAGTTCTTTTTAATGTAACGGCAATATATAAAATGTTCTCCAAAATTATTTTCCAGGTCTTGTAATTTGCTGTTTATGCTACTGTTAGTTAGGATGCATAGTTTCCTTTTCTTGCTGATGGTTTTCAAATTATATTTGTCTTCAATTATTATTATATTCCCCCCCGCGCGGATGCCGTAGTGAACGGTCGTGTTTATTAGAGCTCCCGTATTTATATTTCATTAAACAGTAAAAAGTAGTTTATATGAAATGAAAGTGATGTAAACTTGTGTGTCAGTACTTAACTAAACAACAGTGTTAAAACCAAGCCTATACGCGAACTATTTATCTAGTAATTAACAATAAACTTTATAAAACCAATGTGAGTGATTGTGCAAAATAGTGTGATGATATTGACCTTTGCTTTGAGTAGTCAATATAATAACAAAGTTACCCTCTACAGAAGATTTAGTCGAAACCTATTGTATTATAATCTGAACACAAATTTTAAAACTCTCAGTACAACTCATACAGTCCAGCGGTATAAGTTACCCCGGCGATAAAATAGGCGGCTTGATGAATGCTGGATCGAATCCGATCTATCACGGTCGTCTTTTTGGAATTATTTAAGTTTGAATTTTTGCCGTGTATAATAGTAAAGACAAATTTGAACAATATTTTCACAAAAAAAGAAGAAAAATATTACACAATTAATTTTTTGCAATATTTTGGAAGAAAAATAAGATAATGGACAAAGATACCTCATTATTGAATGCTGAAGATGTAAATGAAAATGTGACGATTAGAAAACAATATGTGATTAACGTAAACACTGAAAATTCATTTGAATCATTATCAATTACTGAAGATGATGACGATGATGAATACTCATCCTTCACTGCAAACACAAAACACAACAGAAGTCTCCCGAACCAGCACGCTGATGATCGTGAAAGAGTGGAGGGGTTAGAAGGATTAGTAAGAACATTACAAGCGAAATTAGACTCAGCAGAAAACGAAATCGTTAATCTTCTGACCGAAAATAGCTCGTTAAAGGAAATTATAAATAGTAATGAAAGAACTATCAAAAATTTAAAGAAAATTTGCAATTATACACCTAAAAAGACTTCAATAAATAAAAGGAAATCTTTAAATACACACACTACTGGAAATCAAAACACTTTTATTCCACTACGCAATGAATCAATAATTACAAATGAGAAAACAGATCAAAATATAAAGGTAAATAATATATATTCAGTGCAAGATGGTGGAAATAGCGAAGAAAATCAAACAAACTTAAGCAGAAGTAAATTAAATAATAAAAAAAGAAAGCTATGTATTTTATCAAACCAAAATGTAAAAGGCAAACTGAGAGACATTGATGAAATTTTTGGAGACTGTTTTAACTACTGCCATTACTTTATGCAAAACTGCGATCTCAAGCACTTATTGAGCAATATAAAAAGCAAAATTTTAAATTTTGATATTAATGATTATTGCATTGTAATGATTGGCGACAAGGATATTAAGTATACAGATAATTATTCTGATTTAATAAGTAGTATAAAGGATTGTCTACGAGATGTAACACACACAAATATTATCATTTGTGCGCCCACATATGTACTTGGAGCACCGATCTATAATTACAAAGTTGAACTGTTTAATAACTTGCTTTACCTAGATATACTTCAAAATAACTATGCGTATAATTTTGACACAAATTATCATTTACAGTTTAATATGTTTTCGAATAAAACAGGCACAATCAATCATTATGGAATTAAAAATATATATAGGAAGATTATGGACAGAATTATGATTGACTTTTCGAACTTTCACTATGAGGAAGGCACTCCGACACCAATCAAAAACATCAATATGTCTGGAGCTATATCACACAATCAATTGGACTATACACAAATAAATAAAAATAATTTAGACAAGTTTTTTCGGGAATAATAAGATAACGATACTCCACCAAAACATAAATGGCTTGCTTAGTAAAACTGATTCGTTATTGACCCACTTATTCGACCTGTATAACGGTAGGCAAAATATAGATGTTATAGCTATTACAGAACATAACATGAAAAGAGGTGACGAAGACCTATTTTATATACCAAATTATACATTAGCTTCTTACTTCAGTAGGGATAATAGAAATGGAGGGTCATGCATCATAATTAAAAACAATTTATCATTTAAAGTTCTACATGATGTATCAAAGTGTAGTGTTTCAAATATAGTAGAATGTTGCGGCATACAACTTTTAGATTCTAAGATAATTATAATTTGCTTATATAGAGTTCCCAATGAAAATAATGAAGCCATGAATTTGTTTTTTACAATCCTAAATAAATTATGTTTCATGTTTGCGAAAAAAATTAATAACAAATTGATAATCACTGGTGATTTTAACATAAATATGTTGAGGGAAACCCAGAGGTCTATTCAACTAGAAAACTTGCTTCTTAGTTATAATTTAAAAGTGGAAATACGAAAAGCAACAAGATTGGATAGTGGTACGTGCATAGACAATGTTTTTCACAATATTGAAAACGCAAGTTCCGCCATTCTGGATTGGGCACTCTCAGACCATACGGCTCAGTTATTAGTCTGTCCAAGTAAGAAAAGAAATCTGTTAGATCACTGGTTTATTAAGAGAAGAAATTACAATACAGATAATATAACTAAATTCAAGTCATGTCTCCAAAGTCTGAGCTTCAGTGAAACTATGAACACAGAAGATCCTGAGCTAGCGTTTTGTCATTTCTATGATACGTTTTTGCTTTTTTACAAATTGTGTTTTCCTGTAGTAAAAATAAAAATATCTAGTATTAAGAAACCAGCTTGGCTCACAAAAGGCATTAAAAAGTGTTGTAAACGTAAAAGAGAGTTACTTTGGCAATATCGATTACATTCCAATTTATCGAATAAAAAGAAGCTCAAAAATCACACGTGGCGTTTAAAAAATGTATTAAAACTAACTCAGAGATCACAAAATGATTTTTATATAAGAACAGCTGCAAATAAATCTAAGGCCACTTGGAACATAATAAATAAGGGTAAAATTAATCAACCGAAAGAGAATATAACTAAAATAAAGGTGAATCAAATAGAAATAACAAATCCAAAAGATATTGCGCAGGCTTTTAACAATTTTTATACTGATCAAGTGCAACCAATTAATATTAATAATAATGTGGGACACTTATTGCGATTTAGTAATCCAAATTCAATTTTTTTAGCACCAGCTACTCCCTATGACATAAAAAGTATTATAGCTACACTAAAAAACACGAAAAGTACGGGTTACGATGGTATAAGTACAATTGTTGTTAAAGAAGTTTCTAATATTATTTCTCCCATATTAACCCACACCATAAACCTGTGTATAGAACATGGTATTTTTCCAAGTTGTCTAAAAACTTCGGTTATAAAACCACTATTTAAAAAAGGCGAAAAGGATGACATGAATTGTTATAGACCTGTAGCACTTATTCCTGTATTTTCGAAAATAGTTGAAAAGTATATACATAGGTGTTTATATTATTATTTTGAAAGGAATAGTATGTTTGCCATAGAACAAAACGGTTTTAGAATGAATAAGTCTATCGATATTGCTATCTATAATCTGATCGAAAAAATTATTACCAACGTTGATAGCAAAGTACCCGTATCTGCCTTATACATGGACATGACCAAGGCATTCGATCATGTCGATCATAGCATTTTATATTCAAAACTTAATGCCTATGGCATAAGGAACAATTCCTTAGAATTAATAAAATCATATTTGAGTTCCAGAAAACAGATAACACAGTTAACTAGTGTATGTCCTAAATCAAAAACTGAAGTAGTTTATAGTTCCGATTCCAGGTATGTACGATATGGTGTACCTCAAGGCAGTGTGCTGGGCCCACTGCTGTTCTTGATATACATCAATGATCTGCCAAAAGTAGTCACCACCCCGATGGTGCTCTTTGCCGATGACTGCACTTTGATATTTTCAAAGTTAGCAAATAGTGACGATATTACATACGAAAAAGACATCAATGAATCAATTAAATGTGTTATAGAATGGTTAAAAAGTAACAATCTCAAAATAAATTTAGGAAAAACGAATCTAGTTCAATACAAACAAAGAACAAAAACACTACATTTAAATGTAAATTATGATGGTCAGCAAATTACTAAGTGTAATACTCAGAAATTCCTCGGTTTATGGATTGATGACGATATGTCATGGAAAACGCATGTTGATCAGCTGTGTAAGAAATTAAATAAATTTTCTTATGCATTATTCATGTTAGCAAAAGTTGTTAATAAAAAAGCTGTCCTAATTGCTTATAAGGCTTATGTTTCAGCAGCATTAAGATATGGCATTATTTTTTGGGGGAACTCTGTTAATAGGGAAGAAATCTTTAAGGCACAAAAGAAATGTGTCAGAGCTGTCTGTAAATTACGACTCCCAGAAACCTGCAGGCCACATTTTAAAGAGTTAAATATCTTAACCCTACCATCACTGTATATTTACGAGATGGCTATTTTTATTAAATCGCACCCCTCAATGTTCGAAACTTTTAAGAGTAAAAGACAGTGCAATAAAATACATGTACAACCTCACAAAACAGCATTATATAATAAGAATGTTTTAGGTATGGCTCCGAAAGTATTTAATAAAATCCCGAATGACATTAGAATTATAAATGACATCAATTTATTTAAGCGGACATTTAAAGCATATTTATTAGAAAAGACATATTATTCTGTGAACGATTTTTTGACTGACACTGTATCGTAAAAAAAAAAAAATTATTCGTAATCTATTACAATCGTATATGACTAATGTAATCACGTATAATGACGATGTAATTAATTGTTAAACGTTGACTTGCAAATGAATTTAAATTATTGATTTGGTAATGTTAATTTTGTTAAAACTAAAATGTATAATGTTATTGATGTGAAATTTGAAATTATTCATAATTATTTTAATTGAGTATTTTATTTCCTGTGAAATTTGCACACCAGAAATGGTAGTAAACAGAGAGCTTAACATGTATTTTGTAACAACTAAATGTAACCTGTATTACGCAAATAAACGATTTGATTTGATTTGATTTGATTTGACTTCAGTAACATTACGTTCTATGGTTTTTGGTAAAGTCATTGATTTTGGGTTTAAATCATTTTTATTTACGTCTACAGAGGAATCTGGTTGAGACGAAAGCTTTGGAGTGTGAAATTCTAAATCAAGGTTCAATTTTCGTGCAGAAAATTTAGGCTTTGAGGTAGTTAATATTTTATTAATATTTCTTCTATTTGAAATTGTATCTTTTTTTCTGCTGCTAAAATTTGTGCTCAGGCTTGAACACATGTTTTTAAGGCGCTCATTTTTCAATTCTTGTTCTTGCAATTGTTGTTTCAACATAATTATTTCTGAGGATAGGGTTTCAATTTCCGCATGTGCGCTTAATAATTGTCCTTTTAAGTTTTTGTTCGAATTTATTAAATCTAAAATCTCATCACTCTTGGTGTCTGTGGATAATTCCATCATGCTTTTTACACTCAAATTTAGAGAAGAGTTGTCCAATGATTCTATGGAGTCACTTGAGTGAGTTCTGTGTATGCGATGATTTCTCATTGTAATGTTACTGTTAAATTCCATTTCTCTTAAATTCAGTGAATGCCCAGCCTTATAATTTGCTTGACACTTCTTTGGCCAACACTCGTGAATGTCCGTCTTTATTTTGACACTTATGCTAATATGCTATTATGCGTGGTTCTGGAACGCGATTTTTGTGAGATAACTTTAAGTTGGTAGCACTGTTTTCCGCGAAAAGTTATGTTTTGAATGGAGTTCGAATAAAAAACGAATTATTTTAAAGAAAAAGTTACTTTCACACTGTAAACTTATTTACTGAGTACTAGAGGACCCGTGCTGCTCCACAGCATATTTTAATATTATAAAAAAGCTCTTACATATAGGTATGATGAGTACATTGTAGCCTTATATAATAAGTAAAAAGATGATATTCTTACCAAAAATATAATATATCACAAAACTTCTTTTCTCACAACATTGGCTTTGCGTTGCACCTTAGGTATCGTGAAATTTCCACCTTGGCATTACTGAATGGTTTGCCGCGCAATAGAGATATATATATATATAATATGTATAACTGAACATTGACGAAAGAAAGTTCTTCAACATGACTGTGCTGCCCTACCATTCTTTCCATTAGGACACTGTAATGTCCTTCGTCCAGGTGCCCAGAAAATAGCAAGTTATGAAAAATTTCGCCAGTACAATAGTCAGTAATCGTATTACTGTTTTCCAGGTGAACTCTGAATTGACACTCGGGATATACTCGTAGCTCACTAACACTCTGAAGTTCAGCATGCCCTCCGTACTGTTTATTGGCACCCATCACACGTTTGTAATCTGTTGCATTTGTAATGGTCTGGCCATAATTATGCTTCGTCCCCAACAGTGAAGTTACTATATACATCCCACTTATTGACAATGTTATCAACAGTGGCCAAACGAATTTTATAATGTTTATTCTCACTTCCATATACCTAAACAATAAGAAATTGCGCGGAATAAGCAATTACCGTCACCAAGAACGGAAATAACTTAAAAATTGTTGATGGTAGAATTGATGGTAGAATTAATCAAATCTGAACCCGTTTCCACCCGTATTTTTTAGCAGTAGGAGGTCCATCCGCTACCAAATCTCTAACAGGGCCGTCATTGACCAAGATTCTTTGTTCAAACTTTCTCTGAGCATTTTTCAATTTCCTTCCAAGAACCATCATTATAATTGAAAACACAACTACTCACAAAAAATACGTTATTAAATCAGAAACTTAAGTAACTAACTTACGCTAACTTCACTTTTTTCTTTATCTGTCAATATTATTATCAAATTGATCAATATTAAAAATATAGATAAATAACTTTTTTTTGTAAGTAAGAAAATAGGTTTTATTTCTGTTATCCAGCTAAATATTTATGTGAGAAGCACGATTTATTTTGTTTTGTGTATGGGTGTGATTAATCCATCATAATTTAGAAATGTAATAATGTTGTTTCTAGTTTTGGTCAAAATTGTACTTTTGGTAGGAATGGTA
Source organism: Euclidia mi (assembly GCA_944739405.2). Classification (NCBI taxonomy): domain Eukaryota; kingdom Metazoa; phylum Arthropoda; class Insecta; order Lepidoptera; family Erebidae; genus Euclidia; species Euclidia mi. The sequence goes on along the minus strand of OX123207.2, from coordinate 12,455,948 downwards.
GCATTGGTAGCAATCGTAAGTAACATTGCTACCAAAACTACAATATATGCCAAAATACCATTTCTACCAAAACTACTATTCCTACCGAAAATACTATTCCTATCAAAACTACTATTTGTACCAAAACTACTATTCGTACTAACACTATCATATCTACCATTTTTTAAACTACCATTTCTACCAAAACCACCGGTCTTTCAAATCTACTATTCTTACCAAAGCTACAATTTCTACCATAAATACCACTTGTAATAATATAATTATAATATATGACTTTAAGGCTGATGAAGAATATATGACAATAGTACTATGATATATATGACAATAGAACATATTACAATATGTTCCATTTAAAAAAAAAATTTGCCCGAAGAAAGTCCGTAATTTAAAAACACAAACATTTTCCTAACATAAAACGTAAGGAAAATTCCTCAACATCAGAGATCAATTCACCCAACATTAAGGGTTAACTGGTAACATTCTGGGAATATTACCTGCCATCAGCGAAAATTCACTATAGTGATAATTTGACCAACATCGCGTATATTTTACACACCACCACACTCACACCCGTATGAAAGTAAGGCAAGGTCACCTTAAGGAGGCATAACGTTTATTTTCCTGGCAGTTACCGCAAGGATCTTATTAGATGCCATAAAAATATTTTTGAATTAAGAACCGTCCATGTAGAGAGAAAGCAATGCAATCTTAAGAAATGTATAGGAAAATATTGAAAAATAAGTTGAATGTCCACGCCTATCTTCCTTCAATTTTACCCAATTTAAATGAGCATACCATCAAATGAAAGAGCTCTTTTCAGCGCGTGTTTTAGACCTATAACGAAACGCCTACCTCAATGAGAACCAGATATAATTATAGAAGCATAAAGTCATTGACTACGGCTACGAAAACGTAAAAATTGTATAGGAGAAAACTGTTTCTGCATATAACTTGATGAATGTGCAAGTTAGGTAATTTCTAATGCTTGATGACAAATCTATGCAGCGAGAGCTTTCATTTAAAAAAAATGTCAATCACCTTTCATTCAAAAAATCATGCGAATCGGTTGAGTAGAACGGGCTGGCCGACTCGTATTATAAAACACAAATTCTTTTAATATATAGATTGTTTTGTTAAAACACTGGATCTTTTTGCAATTTTAGCACGATAAATCTTAGTTTACACTCATAAAAAGTTTTAAATCGCATACACTGTGCAGTTTGTCTAAGAGGTTTATAAATGTTCAGAGCGGTTTTTAAAGGTTGTTTATTAAATCACTTTATGATTTCACTAACATTATTCACTTAAATGTAACTTTTACTACGATTTATTCACTATTAACATATAGAATTATTTATAATTTACCAATCCTCCCCCCTTCTCATTTGACCATTTTATTATTTTTGTCTGGCCCCTAAAAGTTGTGGCGTAATTTTAAATAACCTATAGCCTTTCGGAATAATTGGGCTATCATAGGCAATAACAATTTTTTAAATCCGACTGCTAGTTCCTGAGATTAGCCGACATTATCTTTTAGACTTTTTAGCTTTTTGCCCGGCCCCAAAGGGTCGAAGCGTTATGTTATATAGCCTATAGCCTTCCGGAATAACTGGGCTATCGTATACAAAAATATTTTTTCAGATCCGACCGGTAGTTCCTGAGATTAGCGCGTTCAAACAAACAAACAAACTCTTCCGCTTTATTATATTAGTATAGATCTTACTCTAACACTAGAAATAATTCATAAGTCAAAGTAAATATATTGGGTATAACCGCTGTTTTTATGCGGTTTCTATGTATATTCCTTATTCTCAGGAGCTGTCTGACACATTATGTTACGCGTATAACTCTTTCACTCTACCTTAAATATTTACAATCTTCAACAGCCGGCAACCCTTATTTGCGGCTGGATTTAATCAGGCAACCATATATAATCAGAATCAGAAAAAAATTAGCTTTTACTTGATATATTAATCACAAATAAACGTTATGAACGTAAAAATGTATCGAAATCATATCTGGTTACACCTGGCTGCGAGGAGGTGCGGCCAGGCGAACAATGGCAACCGTGGTTTTTCAGAATCTTTATATGTTTAGCCGTGATGTAGACGATATTTTACTTATAAAACGAATGAACGAAAGTATCTTCCAAAAATCAATTAACAATCACTTAATTAAACATACTTGCGGCCAAATGTTAATAGGCAACCTATTAGATATGTATTCTCCTAATCATAAATATACTTAAACATTTGGTTTTAAGCAAAAACTCGATGAGTGCACTAATTTGTCGTGGGATCTCGTACTATAAGGACTATATATACGTTATGTTGATCATAACAGCTGAGAAAATAGATTTGTATATGCACTCTCCTGCTTAGCTGTGACACGCCGTTTAATGCATCTACTCTGATTTGTCTCTGTACCAATCAAAAGTTGAGTAGGAGAGAATGCCTTTGACATGAAAATTTTAATATTTTGTCATGACTGTGCAAATATTTAGTTTAAGTAAATAAATAGAGAAACGGGTTTGATGCTTTCTTTTATTTTTCATGAATACAGGAGTAAGTAGGATAATTTCTGTTGACACATTCATCTGCAGATATTATGACAACAATTTTGCCGTGACATGCTGCGGTTTATATGGCAACATAGGGCTGAACATATTTTCTTGTGCCTGAAATATCATTTTCCAAAAACACAGACATATTATGCAGTAACAGAATTATATTCAATCTGTCCTTACTTATAACAGAACTACATTAAGCAGCTTATGTATTAGTAGACGTCGCCAGCGGCTTCGCCCGCGTTAATTATACACATAAAACTTCCTCTTGGATCATTCTATCTATTAAAAAACCGCATTAAAATCCGTTGCGTAGTTTTTAAGATTTAAGCATACATAAGGACAGACAGACAGAAGACAGACTTTATTTTATACTATGTAGTGATTTGACAAACTGACATTTTAGAGTTGTTTAAAGCTTACCTGGAAATAAAATTTATTTTTTATTTTGTATTCAAAAGCATCCGCTGTCTTTAGAAATAAAAATATTCGCTACGCCACGACTTCTACCACACATGTATTATTATAATTCCTGGAAACCACCTGCAAAGGTGAAAAGAAAATCCACCTCACCGTAAAATAAATTCAGCCAGCAATCACATGTACACAATTGGGCCTACAGTGTAATCATTTAACAATCAGCGCCTGTACAATTACTTGTACATCGCTAACGACGGCGTTTGGTTGTTCATTCCCTCTGTTATAATTCTGAGCTTGTGTTAATGGTATGTCGTTAAGGTTCAAATTCAAATTCTTTATTTTGCTCAAACATAGGTGCAAATTGATGTCAGTGTTTCACAATTAATAGTATCACTATAGGTATTATTTAACCTTGCGGCATGCAAAAATAATGTCAGAAAAGCAGTATTGCTGGGTATAAGGTGTGAGGGAGCTATAAGGTGTGAATGAATGACGAAATGATAGGTTGTACTTGTAGTGGATGAATTGAAAAGTTAATTGACTATGTATGTGTGAGTGTTTATTTGAAGCTGTGATTTGAAGTTATCCTTCGTATTAAGAATACGAAGTGTCATTATATTTAATACCGAGTTTCGTAAGAGGCGACTTAGGAATATACTTATGTATGTCGCTAATACTATTATTGGCAAGAGAATAAAACTCGAAAACAAATTCTACACCAACCCGGCCCCATCCAGAGTGATACAATAGGCTAAATCCTCTTATTTTTTTATTTTACACTAGAGGATGCCCGCGGTTACACCCGCGTTATTTAAGGTTACTGCTCCATTGCCATCACTCACAGCGGATTTTATATAGCTTATAGCCTTTCTCGATAAATGGGCTATCTAACACTGAAATAATTTTTCAAATCGGACCAGTGGTTCCTGTAAAGATGAAAAAAGTCTTTAAACAGCGGTGATTTATTTAAAAGTCATAGATTAGACACCTTCTAATTGTCCCGAAGTTTTGGCATGGCTCACAATAAATCTGTATATATAAAATCCTTGCGTTACTGACTGACTGACAGACAAGCTACAGCCTAAACTATTAGACGCAGCAAGCTGAAATTGGGCATGTATGTTCCTTGGGCACCGCACTAAGAAGGAATTTACCGAAATTCCCACGGAATCGGGAAAATTGGGCAAAACGAGTAAATTGTGCAGGCGTAGCTGCGGGCGTCCACTAGTATTTACATAATAACTAAGCCTCTTTACATAAATACCTACGGTATCAGCGGGCTATGGTGACAAAAAAGTACAAAAAGCAAGCTTGAGTTTAAGTTCTAAACTTTTTCCTCAGCTTTAATCAATAAAAGCAAACCTACCACTACTGTTTATTTCCCACCAAAGCTATATCCATCCAAAGATGCCAGGTAAAATTACCAGGCTACCTAATTATTTATACATATTATGTAAGATTTCTTATTATGTTTTGCTGTAAGAAAAATAATGTATAATTATAAACAGAAAAACTATCTTCACTACTTATAGTACAAACCACCAAGTACATTAAAATTTTATCCAAAACCGCTCGATCCATTATAATTAATCCACAAGTACCTTAGTGCATAATCTATCACCGTGTTAGTTCAATATTAACGTAGTTTTACCACTACCGTAACATTAACCCTCAAAGGGTACGTTTTCTCTCTCTAGAGGCAAAAGGGCAAAATTGAAACTAATTATAGTTTGTTGAGTAGCAAGGGATAATCTTCGATGTGAGAAAAATATGAACATGGGTAGAGATTAATCAAAAGTTCAGTCCGTTATATGTATTTTAGTCATACAATAAGAAATGGCTTGTATGTTTTTCACACAATCACGTAAAACGGTTTTAAAGGATTCTGGTCTATTCGGTATACTGGAGAGTATTACCTGGATTAGTACAAAGGGTACAATTCATTGCACCAAAATAATATGCGGCTGTGGAAATTTACAGTACATGTTATGTAAATACTGTTAGAGAATGTCTTTTAAAGGTTTGAACTCAATAACCAATCATTTAATTTACTGATGCTTGATAAATTACCTAACGTACCTACTGGGTAATTATGGCATCAATGCTTTAGGATTTGACTTGTGATCTTTTCGAAGGATAGGAAACTGTACAGGGAAAAGGCTGAAGAGTAAATAAATAATAGGGTCTCTGGGGCTTTTACTGACCGAACGGAACGAAACTATGATAATTGCTTAGCGTCGATGATGTATTGGACCATTTTTCTTTTAGACACAATGAATTACTTTATTTCAAACATACTTTAGGATAATTTACACATGATTACGGTACGGCGTTATAAATATACCTATATGCTTAGAAAAATATCATTGAGATAGAGAATAGGTGGGCAAAAGAACGTGAATCTTCCAGCATAGAAGTCAGAATTATGAACAAACTTGTGTAATACTTCCCAAACCGCAAAGCTGCTTAAACATAACCTATATTTAATCTTGTCTTACAAAACCAAAAGTTTGGGAGGATGCGATGGAAGAATCGATGTTTGATACTCTTTCACGTAGAAACTAATAAACGCATTTAAATTATTTTATTTTCTGTTTTGCATGTTCTGTGTATATTTTCTTAGGATAGTATTTTGATAGTTAAGTTGTAATAAGTTGTAATATACCTAATAATATGAATATTGTTATGAAATAAATTATCCGTGTGGTTGACGGCATAGAATACAAGTGTCACCACCTCCTATCTTCCCGTGGGTGTCGTAAGAGGCGACTAAGGGATAACACGATGCAAATACCATCTTTGCGTAGAGACGGAAAACTCGACATCAAACCCTATACGACTGCCTCATTGGTCTCGCGGCATAAATGTGCGCGTGGAATCGGAAAGTCCCGGGTTCGATTCCTGGGTCGGGCAGTGTTATTGGGTTTTTCTGTCACGAAATTCACAGTAGCAGCACGGAGTCTGGAAATGTGCCCGTTATGGCAATAGGCTCGCCCCTTATTACGTGGGACTAAAGTATATCTGGCGAAAAGTGGGTGTAGAAATACGATGTGTATTTCTACACCCACTTTTCGAAGCCTACCCCTTTGGGGATCAAAGGCGTGACTATATGTATATATGTATGTATGTATATGTATAAATTATTAAGATCTATAAACGCAATAAAAAAAAAACTTTATCATAACTTAAACATCAGGCATAACACAAAGGTTATCTTTTGTCACTCTTACCAACACCCACGTGGACGAAGCCGCAGGTGTAGTCTAGTATTACATACAAACCCTTGATTCGTTAAGTCACATATCCGCAAATTCAATTAAGGAACAATCTTATCATCGTCTACAAGGTACATTTCTAGTGGCCAAGTTGCTGTTTTAAGAGCTATTTCTTTAAATCTAAAAATAACATCTCTTGAAACCAATCAACCATCTCTGAAAAATGTAATATCGATTTCTTGCGATTCGAAAATCAAACACGTCGCTATTGGCTACATATACTCGTTTAAGCAGAGATATCAAAGGACCAAACATGTTCCCAAAATCCCAATTTGCCAAAAACTCGGTCACGGTGTAAAAATATTCCCATCTAAGTATAAAAGTGCCAAGTTGCGTTGCATTTCAGATTTTCGACGAAGCTCTAGATCCATGTCCGAATATCGACAACTGTCTAAAACAAAACCAAGGGTCCAATTGACGGCTATTTTCTCGACCCAAATATTACACTGAACTGGCATTTGGCACTTCGACAGCCATATTTGATTAGGTTTCAAATTTTATTTTTACCAGATTATTGTTTAAGCTGAAAATTGAGTTTTCTTTTTTTAAATGCAACCAATTATTTTAGGGCTTTAGTACTTTTGAGCGATAGGAATGAAGATATTTATTAAAAAAAAAAAAAAAAAAATTTGTTTTTTTTATCTCTACTTATTGCCAAATACGTTTTCGCCGTAATATCACTCATTAGTCTTAATACAACTATTGCCATTAGTTAGAAAGGTTATAAAGCTTTAGCCTGTGGTTACGCACGCTGATAAAACGTAACGTTCTATCAAACAAAAAGAGACAAAAATAACCTCCCTATCCGCGATATTCCATCGTTTATACCAGTGTCTGTAAATTCAAAGGTACTGACTCTCCATAACCACTACCAAAGAACTTTTTACCAGCCGGGACTTCACGTGCTATCGAAGGCACGGGGCAAGCGATAATAACAATTCAAAACGCACATAACAGAAATCTTTTGTGGTGCACGCCGTGGGTTCAAACCCCTGTAGGTATATATTCTGCGTGGTATCTGCTCTCAGCTATCACTGCGTCAAAAGTAATCCAAAGTACCTAAATTTATATCCAAAGTTATATATTGTTTTTATAGGCCCACGCCTGTATCCCCGAAGTGGTAGGCAGAGGTGTAATAATACATCTACATTTCGCCATGAATTTTTAGGTCCCACGTAATAAGGGGCGAGCCTAATGCTGTTACCGGGCAAATAACCAGACTCCGTGCAGCTACTGAGAATTTGGCAAAACTCAGGAACACTTTTGCTCGACAAAGCAATCAAAGCCGGTACCTTCGATCAGCAGTCACATATGCTATCCACTGGACCACGGAGGCAGTATAGCCAAAGTACCTAAACTGATATCTAGTAAAGTTGATATTAATTCCAAAGTACCAAAATAATAACGTATTTAGTGTATACTCATTAAATTATAAGCTTCTTACCTAGTACATGAACTAACTTCTCACAACTTAGATACAACTAATTTGATACCTAAACAATTTCCCTTTGTCTGAAACTTGTAGTTCTGAAACACAAGTAGTTATCAGGCTCGCACAAGTTTCAGAACGATTCCATGTGACAATATGCGGAGACATGTGTTGCCTCAGATTAACTACTTACTAGTATATAGCTACATAATAATATGTTCGGATACAGCTCGATAACAATAGGTGGTTTTATTTTTACACTTTGGAAGCTAGTTGTTACTTGTGGTATTACGTTCGGGTAGAATTTTTGAGAAAGCAAGAAATTTCGTAATAAATGGACAAAAGATGGATTTAAATTATTTTTTGTATTTTGTTAATACAAGTTACCCTGATTATCCAAGTTAAATTAGTCTTAGGTACTTTATTTAGTATTATCTATCTGCCAGTGAAAGCTGCGTCATAATTGTTGCAAACCGTTCCAGTGATTATCTCAAACAAACACGCAGATAAAGTATTTATATGTCGGGTGCGATCATTAGTATAGTCGCTAAACTACTCGAAGTGCTGCCATCTGGTGACCACTAAGTGACGTATTGCGGTTCGTTGGAGGGGCGTAGCTTGCTACCCGTCGAAATATAGAATAAGTCTCAAATGAATTGTATAAAGCTGTGAATTTAACGTTATAAACATGCTCTTAAATTTTATTTATGTATTAGAGGATGCCATGATGTAAATTTCTTGTGCCTGAATGTTTTGGCTATGCGTTGTCTGTAGGTCAGTCAGTAACGCAAAAAATTTATATACACAGGTTTTAGTCAACGTCGTTTGTTTGTAAGCAGTCTTTATAAATGTTTTCTTTAACATTTTGCTAATCAAGCCATAGGTACTTTATCAATTAATAGAATCGTCGCCAAAAACATGTTTCAGATTTTAGCAGGATTGAAAGACCGTTACATTTTACAATATAAACGCCTCGAAAAAGTATAGGTTACGTACATTAAAACTTGGACGCTTTATGCCACCCTATTTTGTTACCAACGAAAAGCGTGGGTGGTTCTTTTACATTGCGATAATTTGTGAAAAATCATGTCAGTGGTAATTGTTTCCGATTCGAGATAACAGAGCCAAAATCTTCGACAATTTGTGAATTATGTTATTCCAAGTTAACTGTTCGAGTCGGTTTGAAATGAGATCTTCATTGGAAGACATTAAAACAATTTCTGTAACTTTTAAGCTTTTCGAGAAAACGTCTTTTTTCTGAGAAGTCTTTTTTTTTTAATGTCGAAGACATTAAAGTACATTTGGCTGAGTGTAAGATAAATATAAGATTTTTAAGAGCTTCGCGTCAGTGTCATATTTTAATCTTAGAATTTACGAAAAGCAGCCGTCCTTTTGTCGATGACAGGAAAATTGAAGCCCTTAATCATGATAAGCAGTAGGGCAAGTTAAGATTAAGCATAACGGAAGTAATTAAAGCCAACCTTGAAGAAGATACCGGGTATCTTTTGAATAGCTTTATTTCTTGCCTTCTAAGGTCCAAAAAAGAGGATTTGAGAGAAGTGAAGGGGATGTTTAAAGGCTTAATCACATCCAACTAAATAAAACACGATGTGCATGAAGTATAGAAATACTTCGCTTTACTCGCTTTAAAACCGCTGGATCCATTATAATCAATTCACATGTACATTAGTGCATAATCTATCACCGTGTTCGTTCATAATTAACGTAGTTTTACCACTGCCGTAACATTAACCCTCAAAGGGTACGTTTTCTCTCTCTAGAGGCGAAGGAGCAAATTATAACTAAGTATAGTTTGTTGAGTAACAAGGGATAATCTTTGATGGGAGAAAAATATGCATATGGGTAGCGGTTAATGAAAAGTTCAGTCCGTTATATGTATTTTAGTCATATAATAAGAAATGGCTTGTATGTTTTTCACACAATCACGTAAAACGGTTTTAAAGTATTCTGGTCTATTCGGTATACCAGGGAGTATTACCTAAATTAATACGAAGGGTACAATTCATTGCACCAAAATAATATGCAGCTGCGGAAATTATCAGTACATGTTATGTAAATACTGTAAGAGAATATGTCTTTTAAATTTTAGAACTCAATAACCAATAATTTAATTTACTGATGCTTGATAAATTACCTAACGTACTGGTTAATTATGGCATCAATGCTTTAGGATTTGACTTGTGATCTTTTCGAAAGACAGGAAACTGTACAGGGAAAATGCTGAAGAGAAAATAAATAATCGGGTCTCTGGGGCTTTTACTGACCGAACGGAACGAAGCTATGATAATTGCTTTCCGTCGATGATGTATTGGACGATTTTTCTTTAAGACACGATGAATTACTTAATTTCAAATATACTTACCTTAGGATAATTTACACATGATTACGGTACGGTGTTATAAATATATACGCTTAAAAAATAAATAACATTGAGATAGAGAATAGGTGGGCAAAAGAACGTGAATCTGCCAGCATGGAAGTCAGACTTATGAACAAACTTATGTAATACTTCCCTAACCGCAAAACAGCTTAAAATACCTATATTTAATCTTGTCTTACAAAAGCAAAAGTTTGGGAGGATGGAGGAATCGATGTTTGGATGTTTGATACTCTTTCACGTAGAAACTAATAAAGGCATTTAAAAAAAAATACTTCATCAGAACTTAAACGTCAGGCATAACACAAAGGTTATCTGATTATATAGATATATATAGATTATATAGATAGTGATATATAGTTAGGACTGTAGTCTAGTATTACATACAAATCCTTGATTCGTTAATTCACAGACCCGCAAATTCAATTAAGGAACAATCTTATCATAGTCTACAAGGTACATTTCTAGAGGCCAAGTTGTTGTTTTCAGAACTATTTCTTTCTACCTAAAATACCATCTCTTGAAACCAATCAACCATCTCTGAAAAATGTTATATCGATTTCTTGCTATTCGAAAATCAAACACATTGCTATTGGCTACATATACTCGTCTAAGCATAGATATCAAAGGACCAAACATGTTCCCAAAATCCCAATTTGCCAAAAACTCGGTCACGGTGTAAAAATATTCCCAGCTAAGTATAAAAGTGCCAAGTTGCGTTGCATTTCAGATTTTCGACGAAACTCTAGATCCATCATACAATTTTATTAAAACGGGTCTTATTCGCGATATTTAATTAATTTAAGGTATAAATACATATGTTTTACCGACGTTTCGGCCGTCTTACAACAGCCGTGGTCGCGGCAGGACTAGATCCATGTCCGAATATCGACAGCTGTCTAAAACAAAACCAAGGGTCCAATTGACGGCTATTTTCTCGACCCAAATATTATACTGAACTGGCATTTGGCACTTCGACAGCCATATTTGATTAGGTTTAAAATTTTATTTTTACCAGCTTATTGATTAAGCTGAGAATTAAGTTTTTTTTAAATGCAACCAATTATTTTAGGGCTGTCGTACGTTGGAGCGATAGGTCCAATGATATTTTAAAAATTGGCATCAAAATATATGTATTTTTATCTCTATTGCTGAATACGTTTTCGCCGTAAAATCACTCATTAGTCTTAAAACAACTATTTACATTAGTTTGAAAGGTTATGAAGCCTTAGCCTGTGGTTACGAACGCCGATAAAACGTAACTTTCTTTCAAACAAACAGAGACAAAAATAAAGCGGTGGTGTTGCTGAGCGCGTCCGTCTGTGGGATACGCAGATTGTTGAGACTGTGTGAGGAGTATGCCGACAGGCACGGCCTTATATATAACGTAGCAAAAAGTCAATACATGGTTTTTCGGGCTGGCAGCAAATCGCCGGCACATGACATGTGCCAACAATAAACTTAAATAATACACCCTTGGAAAGGGTAAAAGAGTTTAAATATCTTGGGCACTGGCTGACCGAAGACCTAAGGGACCATGTTGAGATGGAACTGGAACGAAGGGCACTTTCGAAAAGAGCTAATATGATAGCTTGTAGGTTCGCACGTTGTTCGTTACAAGTTAAGATTTCGCTATTTAAAGCTTTTTGCACCTCATTATACCCGTGCAGCCTGTGGGCGTCATACACACAAACTGCTTATAATGCCCTTCGTGTCCAGAACAATAACGCGTTCAGGGCGGTACTGGGGCTGCCTCGTTGCTGCAGCGCTTTGGGTATGTTTGCGGAGGCGCGCACCGACTGTTTTCACACCACCATGCGCAATAGGGTGGAGCGTCAATGTATGGAGAAAAAAAAAAAGTCATCGAATCGATTGTGTATACCTGCAGAAAGCTGTATTGGGCTTAATTATACGTAAATATAATTTTGTATTTTTTTTTGACATATCTTTTAGTTCCCTACCTTAGCTTAAAGATGGAAAAATAAACTAAAATTAGGTATTTTTTAAATATGTACAGAATGTTATGAAATTTTAAATCCTATTATATTATAACGTAAAAGTAATATTAAAACACCTATCTATTTAACAACATTTTTATTTACGATAAAGAACATTATTATTATAGATTAAATTGAAGACAAACATAGCAAAATCGTGAAAACGTCAGATATTCAATCAGATTATTTCTATATTTTAAAGTTCTTTTTAGTTTCAAAATATGGCATTATTGCACGCGATTTGATTTTAGCACGAATAAATCCATCTCTGGCTTTTTCACCAGCCACATTTATCGATGCTTCGGTGACCATCTTAACACATCGCTCTACTGCTTGTGTGTGACAAGGATAATCGGGCAAGTTTAACGTAATATTTGAGTTTGATGAAACCAGGTCTGTTAATTCGTTATCGCTGACATCTTTTAGGATTGGAGGAGACGTAACTTGTGACTCACTCCAAACAATCATATCTGTGTAGTCACTGGCCTCAAAGTTCAATTTTGGGACTCTAAATACTCTTAGCCCAGGCTTTGAATTTTTTCTAGCTGCAATTATTCTCCTCAATCCTAATTCTTTTATATGTGGCCGATTATCATATAGCATTGCCAATAATAGGTTTTCCGGATGTGCAAAAAATGAGTTTCTTTGTATGACTGGATCAATAATATTCTTGACGTCAGAGCACAAACATCGAGAATATTCGATTAGTTTGTAAACGTGGGTCGGACCTTGTTTAAATGAACTATCTTTCTTTATACAAAACCACACAGGAGCATAAACTTTTACAATATATTCTGTAAGTTTAGTTAATTCAGCTGAAGGATCTGGTGTGGCTACATACAGTCTCAAGATTCTGTTAGCCATCGTTAACCATCGTGAATGAGCCATTTTTCCTGGATTTCTGTTGGATAAATCTTGAGAACATGATCCACTGCTTACTGCTTGACACATTTGGTATAAATACCTCTGATCTGTACTGAGACTACTTTCAGTTTCCTTTAGTAAAACGGGCATGTTTGAAGGAATAGCTGAAAACGTACTGGTAGGGAGACTGGCGCAGGTTTCAAGCGCTTTTCCTATAGGGCCGGAATAAAATTGAGGCCCGCTGGTTGCTCCATCTAATTTGATAAATAAATGCCTAAGGGGTAGCTCGTTTGCATGCAGTTGACAAATGAACCATTGCAGTGGTCTTCCTAATTTCGATTCCATGTAACGAATTGCTCCATTTTTCCAGCCAGTGTTCGTCGCAGTGCCGTCACACCCAACCACAAGTAATTGGTTGTTTAATTGGTTCTGTGAAAAGAATGAAAATATCGAATCGGCTATAGCTTTTCCAGTACCAGAAGACACAGTTAAGTGACCTAAATAGATTGATCCTGGCTCCATAATTAAAGAAATGTGTTCTTTGATAACAATTGCTTTATGTAAACGGCGGTCTCGCTTTTGAAACACGAGTGTCTTGTCCTTTCTTCCATCAAAATAGATACCACGTATTTCGGAAGAATATTCTTGACTTTGTATTTCTTCACGCATTTGTTTTCGAGCTCTTCGAATTTTGCTTCGGTCTATTACTTTTTCTACATTTTCCGAAGTAATCAGACCGACATCCTGCAATACTGCACTTGCAATAGCTGCCGCGGATCGATCAGAGATACCATAACGGTCACAAACAGTAGCTAAAGTAGGCAGCGATAGCCTGTTCCTTTGATTCGGTTGCAGCAGTATCGGACTATTAAAATCAGAAACTTTCGAGGTACTGGGCTGAGGTTCAACTATCTCAGGAGTGCAGTAACTTACAGATGGCGTAGAAGACGAGGCAGTTTTCCTTGTAAAGTTTTCTTCCTGTCCTGTCGTTGCCACGTCAGATTTAAGCTTCCTTGCCATTTTCTTTTCAAGTTTTCTAGTCTCTGTGCGATCTAAGCTACCAATCATCATTTTTCTCTCATGTCTTTGGTCATATAGAAAACCTCTTTCAAGTACAGGTACTTTCTTTTCCCGAGAACAATTACAGGTATTAAAATCCATGCATTTGCAGCTACAAATATCAAACAACTCTGTCACACTTCTTTGTTTCCAATCTTGTAACTTAATAATAAATGTCTCAGTTTGCTTAGATTTCGGATAGTACAAAAAACGTAAGTATGTGTCGTATTGACATTTTAACATTTGTTTTACTCGTAGTACTTTAACAGTAGGTAGCGAAGCCATAGACCACAGTTCTAAGATGTCACTTGCTACTACATCAATTACCTGTGATATAGAAGGCTGTTTGCCCTTACCTTTAATTTTTTCCTCATTTCTGACATAAATAATATGTTTTAAAGTGTCGGCTATTGTTGGAAGCACTGATTTACTAAATAAACAAGGTGATCCCAAAATGGGGCAGTTTGATTCATTTCGCGTAAGTCTTTTCGACATTATCACTGTTTAACTTGGAACACACTAATAATTGAACTTTAAATTACAATAAACAGTAACCAACTATGCTTATAAAACAAATATGAGGGTACAAAACAATTTTGGTGAAACAAGTCAGCAACTCAACTTACTCAAAAAACCGCGATTTTCGTAATTTTTTTACACTTTGATGTCGGGTTAATATAACTTTTTTATATGATTTTTACTAAATTAGCACTTTATGTTTACAATTTGTGATACTTAGAGTATTAAAAGTTATAATAATAATGAAAAAATGTTTACCTTTTATTGTATGAATTTTTCAAAATAGTGTTATATGACAATATTTTTATAATCTTCAAACGGCGGTAGGGAACTAAAAGTGGGTTCCTATATTTTTTTAATTATTTTTCCCGTATTATTGGCAACACAATACAGCGTTTTAGCGCTATACGTTATAGGAAACAACAAAAAAAAATTGACGCTCCACCCTAATGCGCAAGCGGTGCGCGTCCTTATTGCGCAGGGTGAAGGCCAGCTCCAATACAGTCCTGACAATGATAGCCGACAGAATTGACTGTCCTTTTATTCGGCATTGCTGCTACTGTAATGGCATGTCTACGAGCATGGTTGCTAAATATAAATGAGGGCTGTCAAGTTTATGTTTGGCAATTATGCAGGTGTTTTGCTTTGTTCTCTGTGCTTTTAAATGTCTTGTGTGCGCTTTGTTATGTATTATGTGTACTTTTTGCTTTTAATGTAATATTGTTTTTGTGCTTTTTAATGTATTTTTTTTTATCTTTTTTGTGTGTGTATATGCTTTTGTAATCGTGTATATGAAATTCTATGTGTCTAGGTATATGGGTTATGTGGCCTGAAATAAAGGTATTTTATTTTATTTGTATTTTATTAAAAATAACCTCTCTACCCGCTATATTACATGGTTTATACCAGTGTCAGTAAATTCAAAGCTATTGACTCCCATAACTCTCCATAACTACTGCCAAGGCACTGTTTTATCAGCCGAAACTTAACGTGCTATCTAAGGCATTAAATAGGGTAGTTTCCAGGGTCAAAATAATTACATTTTATTTAGTCCGTATTTTAGATTATAAAAAAAATATTGGACACGTATTTTTTTCTTTTTTCGATTAAATAAAAAATAAAAAAGATATAGCCCTTTAAAGTTACGTGTGACGTCATCTAGTGCGAAAAAATGCAGCACGGAGTGACGTTATACGTAACTTTAATGAGCTATATCTTGGTCATTTTTGGTTTAATTTACAAATAAAAAAATACGTATCGTTTATTTTTGAATAATCTAAAGGCCGGACTTATATTTTTTTTTTGTCAACAAGCCTATTGTCTAAGGCACGGGACAAGCGATAGCGCTTGTCCCGTGCCTTAGACAATTTAAAACGCACATAACATAGAAAACTTTTGTGGTACCTACACGCCGTAAGTTTTCACCCACATTTCGCTATGAATTTTTTGGTCCCACGCAATAGGGTGCGAGCATATTTCTGTTACAGGGCACATCACCAGACTCCGTGCTGCTACTGAGAATTCGGAAAACCCAGTAACACTTTTGCCCGACCCGGGAATCGAACCCGGGACCTTCGATCAGCAGTCGCATACGCTATCCACTGGACCACGGAGGCAGTATATCCAAAGTACCTAAATTTATATCTAGTAAAGTTGATATTAATTCCAAAGTACCTAAATTCATAACTTATTTAGTGTATACTCATTAAATTATAAGTTTCTTACATAGTACAAGAACTAACTTCTCAAAACTTAGATACAACTAATTTGATATCTAAACAATTTCCCTTTCTCTGAAACTTGTAGTTCTGAAACACGAGTAGATATCAGGCTCGCACAAGTTTCAGAACGTTTCCATGTGACAATATGCGGAGACATGTGTTGCCTTACATTGACTGCTAGTATATCGCTTTAGGATATAGCTACATAATACTATGTCTCATTGTTACACTTACTTTGGAAATTAGTTGTTACTCGTGGTGTTACGTTCGGTTAGAATTTTAGATTAAATGGAAAATTCGGGCAAGTGCGAGTTTGAGCCGCGCACCGAGGGATGGTTCCGTACGCATTGCATCGTGTAACAAGACGAAGTTTGCCCGTTTTTAATGTCGAGTGCTGTTAAAGAATATTGCTAAAATAAGTATAAGAAAAGGTTTTCTACTGTTAACATGTATGACCTCCTTAACTTTGGCAGTAATCGCGAAACTATTTAAGTACATTCCTATCTACAAAACCGTTCTTGGAGTTATTCATACTGTAAGACCTTGCTTCTTGCAAAATTACAGTACTCTAAGTCCACATTGGTGCTAATTACGCTAGTCCTCTAAATCTGTATGAGCGCCCATACAACTTAGAGGACTATCTTGAATGGAGTCTACTATGTATGTATGGGGATACCCTTAAATTTTCCACTTTTTTATTTTGATTTTAATACACCTAATAGGAACCATACACCTCAGTATCTGGTATATAAAAAATGGTATATTAAAATAAATTTCAATTTGCTAGGTCAACCCGTTCCTGAGAAAATCGGTGGTGACACACGGACAGACAGACAGACAGACAGACAGACGGACAAGAAAGTGATCTTATAAGGGTTCCTTTTTTACCTTGTGAGGTACGGAACCCAAAAAGGTAGAAACATTGAAATAAATGAACGAGGTATTTAAATATAATTATTCATTTTATATTTTGTTAAAACAAGTAACCCTAATTATATAAATTAAAGTAGCCTTAGTGATTCTTTACAGTATCATCTGCTAATGAAAGCTGCGTCATAATTATTGCAAACCGTTCCGGTGATTATATGAAACAAACACACAGATAAAGTATTTATAGAATAAGTCTCAAATGAACTGTAAAAAGCTATGAATTTAACGTTATAAACCTGCTCTTAAATTTTATTTATGTACTAGAGGATGCCCGCAGCTATGCCCGTGCATTTTATTTTAATGAAACTATTTCTGCCTTATCCCGTGGAAATTTCGAGAAATCTCTGCTTAGTGAACATACATGCCAAATTTCTTGCGCCTGAATGTTTTGGCTTTGCGTTGCCTGTAAGTCAGTCAGTAACGCAATAATGTTATATTCAGATTTTATTCAACGTCGTTTGTTTGTAAGCAGTCTTTTTTTTCTAGTCTTTTGTTTTTCTCTAACATTTTGCTAATCAAGCCATAGGTAGTTTATCAATTAAAAGAATTGTCGCCAAAAATATGTTTCAGAATTTAGCAGGATTAAAAGAGCGTAACATTTTACAATATAAATGCCTCGAAAAATTATAGGTTACATACAATAAAATTTGGACGCTTAATTCCACCCTATTTTTTTACCAACGAAAAGCGTGGGTGGATCTTTTACATTGCGATAAGTTGTGAAACATCTTGTCAGTGATAATTATTTCCGATTCGAGATAACAGAGCCAAAATCTTCGACAATTTGTGAATTATGTTTTTCTAAGTTAACTGTTCAAGTCGGTTTGAAATGGGATCTTCATTGGAAGACATTAAAACAATTTCTGTAACTTTAAAGCTTTACGAGGTAATGTCTTTCTTCTCAGAAGTCATTTATTTTTAATGTTGAAGACATTAAAATACATTTGGCTGAGTGTAAGATAAATAAAGTATTTATGAGCTTTGCATCGGTGTCATATTTTAATCTTAAAATTTACAAAATGCATCCGTCCTTTTGTCGATGACAGGAAAATTGAAGCCCTTAATCATGATAAGCACCGCCCTACGCAAGGTAAGATTAAGCATAACGTAAGTAATTAAAGCCAACCTTGAAGAAGATACTGGGTATCGTGTTAATAGTTTTATTTTTTCCTTCTTAGGTCCAAAAAAAGAGGATTTGAGAGAAGTGGAGGGGATGTTTAA
The DNA here is from genome assembly GCA_944739405.2 of Euclidia mi. NCBI lineage: Eukaryota > Metazoa > Arthropoda > Insecta > Lepidoptera > Erebidae > Euclidia > Euclidia mi. The sequence goes on along the minus strand of OX123207.2, from coordinate 12,437,549 downwards.
AGGCTTAAACACATCCAACTAAATAAAACACAATGTGCATAAAGTATAGAAATACTTCTTTACTCTGAGATGTTGCCACTTTGCCGATAGAAATCATCCCTTTGTTCTATATTCAACAAAGTTCCATAATAGTAGCAACATGACTGGTGTTCCGACGATATTATATTACTCTTTCGACTGCTTCGCAGGACCACAGCTGAGGTAGTGTAAGGGACTGCGGATCATAAGGTCTCGGGTTCGATATTTCTGTCGGTCGGTCAGTCTGATCAGTTTTTCTGTCCGAAATAGAAGTTCGGAGTCAGGGAGTTAGTGGTGTCACATTCCCGTGCCTCGGCAATCAATCAATCTCTGGTCGTGTCGCTTGTGGCGTTCCATCGGACTATGGGAGTGAGGAAATATAAAGTGCACTTGTGTTTGCGCACATATTTGTGCACTATAATATTATGTCCCTCGCAGTAATAGCAAGTCTCATATAAAGACAAGCCGCCGTGGCCTGAATCGGTGGGAGGACATTATTACTTTTTATTTCATTATACTTACGTAAAATATATTTATACGCATCTTTAAGTATACACTAAGACTATGCTATCTTCGACTACATTAAAAAAAACTTCCATAAAGCTAGTCTACATTCTAACGTGAAAATATTCTGAAATCTCTTGCGTGTGACGTAACTGCCTTCCATTTCAAATAACGTCACTGAAGGCGCAATAGCTGTTTATTAGACTTCACTTCTACATGCATTGCCCATATTTGAAGCTCCTCACACAAGTACAAAGCATTCTCATATACACTCACACACATGTAAGGAATCTCTTGCAAATAAAAGTGACATCTATTGACGGGGTGAGCTAATAGTCTGTTTATATAAAGGTCTTTGTGACAAGCGTTGATACGTTTGACAAATCGTTGTTATATAAAGCGTATTGTATAGTTTGTTGCATTTTATTGCGCTATTTGCTGTCTTATTTTATAGTCAGAATTTTAAAATCGCTAATAGTTTTATTACTTCTCGTAATCAACAAGGGATAAATAATCGAGTTCATCACACAAATATATTGTCTTGAGCGGGAATCGGATCCACGATCGGAGGTTACTTACTAGTCATCATCACCCAGCGGACTAGCAGGTCTGTCAGATAAATCAAGTATATCGAAGCTCTATATATCTTAATATATAAAATCCTTGCGTTACTGACTGACTGACAGACACGCTACAGCCGAAACTATTGGGCGCAGGAAGCTGCAATTTGGCATGTATGTTCCTTGGGGACCGTAGAGGTGCACTAAGAAGGGATTTCCCGAAATTCCCACGGGCTCGGCCAAAACGGGTAAATTTAAAAAATCCAAGCGTAGCTGCTGGCGTCCTCTAGTTCTATATAATATTAGGTTCATAGGTATATAAAATGTTCTTTTGCCTATGCAAAAAATAAAAAAAAATAATTATAGGTATTACAAAATAAATATTTTGCTTTTTTATAGTTTCATCATCATCAGCCTTTAACAGTCCACTGCTGGACTAGGCCTCTCATTTGAAAGGAGGAGTTGGCCTACTATACCACGCTGGCCAAACGTGTTGGTATAGGGTTTGTATCAAGTTTTCCTTCTCTTACAGTGCTATCCTCTGCATAGTATGCTCCCTCTGTCGGCTCTTACGACACCCACGGGATGATATGGGGTGGTGACATTCCGTATTCTTAATCCGTTTATAGTTTATGATAGTTTATTTATATAATTAGCTTTATTTTATTGTACATAATTATGTTACTCCTACTTGTCAGAAAATAATAAATGGTATTTGCCAAACTATATTAAATTAATCAAAGTGTGGATCATTATTATATAAGCACTGCCGTCATTTTAAGAAAATTCGTTAATTCAATTTGCAACGAAATTCAAGGAACGAAAGTAAACGATTTCTTGAAAGGTTTTTGACGGTTTCACCGGATTTCAATTTTAAAAGACGTCGCCTAAATGTTGAAATTATAAGATGGAGCCAGGTCTGTGTTTAGAGCTCTATTTTAATCGGCACTAATTTGGCAATAACCTGCTAAGCAGTCTTTTGTGGAGCAATGTTCTGAAAGAACAGTAGGTGGGAGCAATTTTTCTGTTTTGGTATTTCAATAATTTTTATCACGGTTTGCGACTGCTGACAATATACTTTCGCAGCAATTGTTTAGCCATAAAAGAACCAAACTACTTATACAAGATTTTTTTCTCTATGAAAATAATAAGGAAGTTATCTGCTAGTAAAATAATTCATAAAAATTTCTTTATTTAGTAAAACATGTCAAAATAATGATAGTTTTATTTATTAATTAATGTTAAACTTTATTTTACATTTTTGTCGTCAATTTATTGATAATAAGTATTCTACTTGACAGTAAAAAACCCGAGTGGAGAGACCGACGGACTGCTACGCAGAGGGTCTTGGGTTCGAATCCACGGCACGCACCAATGACTTTTCGAAGCTAAGTACTTATTAAATTGGTAATTATCGCTTGCTTATCGGTGAAGGAAAACATCGTGAGGAAACCTGCATGTCTGAGAGTTCTCCATAATGTTCTCGAAAGACATGTGAAGTCTACCAACCCGCACTAGGCCAGCGTGGTGGACTATGGCCTTACCCGTCTCATAGTGAGATGAGGCCCGTGCCCAGCAGTGGGACAGTATAAAGGGCTGATGATGCAAGTAAAAAAACTATGACGGCACTATGTCAGATTTCATACAAAAGCCGTAGCAAAGATCGTTTCTTAAATTTTATTAAAAGTGTTTGATTTGACTAGTTGGAAACAACCCTATTATTTTAGTAACAGCAGTTATGCCATTAAAACACGATTTGCAATAAATATAATATATAATATTCTACCACATTCTCACAGCACCATCTAGTCCCAAACTAAGCAGAGCTTGTACTATGGGTACTAGACAATGGATAAACATATATGTGTATATACTTTTTTAATTTGCCCGGTCTTAAGCAAATTAAATCAGGCAAGCAAGGCCAATACCTTAACTTCACAAATGTTCTACCACTAGTAGGTACTATCCAAACTAGTTCTTCTCCTACTAGATATACTACTCAAATTTTAATATGCAGTACATTATATCGTAAAAACAGCAGGACCTTTACTTTCATATTGAGCTAGTAACGAGTGCTTTATTATTACTAATTAAACAGAGAGCTAAAGTGACATTTGACGTCAGTAACTAGTTTTGTTACGGTCCATATTAATTAATCGGCGGCTGTGCCTACTCATAAAAATTTTGGGGAAATAATGTTTTACTCGTTTTGTAGATTTGCTCAAATTTAATAGAGAAAATGTAGTCATTAATGCCATATTTTGACAGATGGCTAATGAATAAAATTAACTATGTGTAGCGTAGTTGGTTAAATGGTCGCCTCTCTTCAACGGTGCGTTGAGTGTTCTCTCTCTTCCTAGCTATGCATCCCACATGGTGGTGGAGTCAGCTTTCTTTATTTTACTCTTCCACTTTGCTCTATCTGCGACATCATCGTCAGTGTCATAACATACCCTCTTGTCCTTTGACACTACATCTCTCCACCTTGTTTTGGGTTGTCCGACCAGGGAGATCAAGCTGTAGTGCCAAATTCCCGACGTAGACTGGTGGCCTATTTTTCACATGACCATCTCAGCCTACTTTCCTGCATCTTGTCGGCGATGTCGCGTACACCGAGGCTTCCTCGCTCGTACTCGTTGCGGATTTTGACGAGCCAGGTTACGCCGCAAATCCACCTCAGCATCTTCATTTCAGCAACTTGGATGGTATGCACGCTCTTTTCTCTATTTATCAGCAAAGAGTGTTATGGGTTCAATTCCCAATACGAGACAACACTTCTTGGCTTAGGTGTTCTTTGTGTCTGTTTGTGAAGTCCCCCGTCACACAAGATTTTACCCAATTGCGGGAGTTGTCTTCTTAAAGATACACAACGGTATTTGGAATAGTGAGCTGTTGTGTTACTCTATCTGCTATCTGATCGTGCTGCTGGATTTTGTCAAGATCCTATATATGTATACAGTAATCGCGTGTGAAACATCTAAGAGCATGATTCAGGATTGACAATGCAGTCTCCGTAGTTCCGTCGTTAAACGTTAGATGTCGCCCGTATTTGTATCTTCGCAATTGTATATTAGATTACTGTCTTTCTATCATGGTTGCATCCAAAAGTTCGCCCTGGTGCCCTAGGTACACTTGCAAGTGTGAGTATATTAACTTTTCCACAGAGCGACTACCGGCTGACTACCGCAACCCAAAGGCATATTGATATTATAAGACTTTCACTAGTCTCGTTTATTCAAGGGTATCAATTTCAATATTCGCTGTCAAAGATTTTTATGATACATAAAGGACGGTGTGACATGCTCTCTGAGGTACGGCGGAAGCGACAGTTAACAATTGAATACGCACATAACTTTGAAAATTCTGTAGTATGCGCCGTGTATTTAAACCCAAAACCAGTGCAGTCTACTAGACCATCGCTGCCTTATTAAACGTTAAATAACACTATTTATATATAAATCCTAAAAACAGGACAGGTTAGGAATACCCTGAACAGAAGAGCATGCATAAGGAATCTGATGGAAGTAAATGAAGCAAGGGAGATATGTCAGGATCGTTGCAAATGGCGTTCCGTAGTCTCTGCCTACCGCTCCAGGAAACAGGCGTGAGTCTATGTATGTATGTATAAATGTAGCTGACTATATAAAACTATCAACATTGTGTACACAAAACCATAGTAATTTTTGTATACTAGGTCTTTAAGCACAGTATTCCAACAGACACCTTCAGAATGCACTGCCACACCTCTTACTAGTAATCTCAAGGCTGATACTTTTTAATCAATACAGCAATAAGATTCCTCATCTATCGTCCGACTCAGGAATTTAATCTTCCCTTTGTGAGGCAAGAGGCTGAACATTTAATAAAAAAACCTTAACAAGAGGATCGATGGCAGGACCGCTGTATCAATCACCTTGTGAAGGCCTCTAGGGACAACATAATGCAATTTCTGATGCTGTGCCTTTTTAAGGAGCAGTTTTATGCATGCAGACTTGTGAATCAAAGTGCGTTAAAAGTATTATGGGATTTTTTACGGTAATTATTTGTTAATGTCGCTGTATTGTCCTTAAAGTAGAAATGATTAAACTTTCGTTTGCATAATAATTGTGTGTGGCTAAAATATGGTATATATAGTAAAATATATATTTTTTTATAGTCTCACGCCTGTATCCCCGAAGGGGTAGGCAGAGGTATAATATTACACCCACATTTCGCCATGTTTTTTTTTTTACATCCCACGTAATAGGGGGTGACCCTATTGCCGTACCGGGCACATTACCAGACTCCGTGCTGCTACTGAGAATTTCCTAACGGAAAAACCCAATAACACTTTGCCCGACCCGGGGATCGAACCCGAGACCACCCAATCCCACGCGCATATATATTTATGCCGCGAGACTAACGAGGCAGTCTACTACTTAATACTTTTTAAGTCACGGTAAACTGCATGCAATTTTCTAACAAGCTACGCCATTCATAAAGTAATATTCATTGAAGTATCCCCCAATCTCTTCAATCGCAGAGCTTAAAACTCCATACCGTCAAAATTAGACACATTCAAAGACGAATCGCCATCATATTCCAGTGTATAAATCGTCCAAGATCCATGGGTTCCACGTTAATCTCTCATTTCAATAATCCGGACCTCAGGGTCCCATTTAATGGGCTGATAAATCAGCCGCTGACCCCGGAGACTGGTAGTTATTAATTGTGTACCTTAAGGTTTTACGTACCTGCATATACCTATGAAGTATATAAAGGTGTTTAGTTATTAAGAGGGATATAATACTAATACCTATAGCATAGGTAAGTATTAACCAAATCAATAAAAAATCGATAAAAATATTTTGAGATGAGAGCCCAATGGCACGGTTGGCGTAGTCGTTTAAGCAGCCGCCTCTTGACGCTGCGCCGAGAGTAGTGGGTTCGATCCCCACACGAGACAACACTGTGTGTGATTCACAAATTGTTGTTTCGAGTTCATTGTGTCCGTTAGTTATATGTTTGCAAAGTTCCTCTCGACACAAGAGTTAATCCTAATGCGGGAGTTGGCCTTTTAAACAAAGAAAAATATGTTCTCTGACTACCTACCCATAGGAAAGATCAATTGAAATGCATTAGTGACTATGATCACAGTGTGATGCTTGATGAGTAAGCGACAAATGGACTATTTCTAATAAGCAATATAATTCACACGTACATGTATATCATAATATTTCATGTATAAGGTACGAATCACAACTTAATTAAAACGATCAATTCAAGCACTGGAAAATCTCTCCCAATTTGATTCTATATTAAAAATCCCACGAGAGAAATTCTCTAGAGCATTCTGTCAGTTTGGTAAACATTTACATAAACGCACATTGTCTTAGGGATCAGACACCGATTTGAACAGAGGCACGACAAAATGTACAACAAAATATTGTGAAAATACTGATTATTATTATTATAGTGTTCACGCCTGTATCCTCGAAGGGGTAGGCAGAGGTGTAATATTACACCTATATTCCGCCATGAATTTTTAGGTCCCACGTAATAGGGGGCGAGCCCATTGCCGTTACCGGGCACATCACCAGACTCTGGGCTGCTACTGAGAATTCCGAAAAACCCAGTAACACTTTTTGCCCGACCCGGGTAACGAACCCGGCACCTTCGATCAGCAATCGCATACGCTATCCACTGGAACGTGAGTTTAATTGATTTTTATTTATATAATACGTTAACAACAATTTTATTATGCATATTTTGAAACTTTTGATCATGTCAAAGTTGTCAAACTTGTTAAGACACGTGTTTTATTTCGCTCCGCTCAAATTTCACTATAAAAAGAGTAAAAAGTTGTTATCAAGTATTATTAAAACGATAATTATGCAGTAAAAGTGTCAATCTATCGATCAGTGTAAAGTTTTCCCGGTTCGTGTTCCGTGCATGTTGTCGACTTATTCTACAATACGCACTTTGTTATTCTACAAACCTGTCTCTTTAACACTGTATAGCAGCGTTGAGTGGCGCAGCAGTCTACTAAAATGCCATCCACCTGCAGCGCTTGCGGTAAGAGTATTGGCTCACAATATTTTATGAAGTGCTCTAAATGCAAAAGACAGTATGACATAGACTGCTTGAATATAAGAGTCGAATGCTTCGACGAGCAATCCGATGAAATTAAGAACCAGTGGATATGTCCTATGTGCTCATGTTCCAGGCCGAAAACCGGCGACACATCTACTCCTATACATGTTTTCAACCAGTCTAAGTCATCGAATAATGTGAACCTGACCCGAGGTGGCCGTGGCAGGCCAACTGCTAATCCAGACAATGACGTCGTGCCAGGAATGACTGAAATAATTGAGGAAATTAGACTGTTAAGGCAGGATATCTTAGATGTTAAGTCTAGTTGGCAACGGAATCCTCTACACTTACTGAGAAAATAAATGACTACGAGCATAGATTACTCAATAAGGATATGGAGATAAATCACTTAAAGTCGTCTGTAGCTGAACTACAACAGGCGGTAAATGAACACGAACAATATAATTTGAGAAATGAACTCGAAATCATAGGTGTGCCTGAAAAGTCAAGTGAGAACCTACCTCATATTGTTCTTGTTGTTGCCAGGAAACTTGGAGTAGAATTGGAACAGTCGGATATTGATCACACTGTACGAGTGGGGTCTAAGATAACCGACTTGTCCTCCACCACCAAGAAATCAAGACCAATAGTTGTTAAACTAACCCGCAAAGCCAAAGGAGACGAACTGATGTCTGCATCTGCAAAGAGGCGAGGTCTCATTTCCTCCGACATCGTCAATGGTACGTCTTCAGTACTGTACGTCAACGAAAGACTGTCTAGAGCCAACAGGCAGATATTTGGAGAATCGAGGCAACGTGCAAAACAACATAACTTTCGCTATTGCTGGGTTCCTAATGGTCAAATACTTGTTCGCAAAGCCGCTAATACTAAAACCAAGAAGTTTCCAGCAATCAACATTCGCTCTAGAGATGACCTTGACAAGCATATTGGCCCAGCAGCAGATGAACCGAAGGTCTCTACATTTCATACATCCAGCAACCCTGATTGATAGGACCCGATCTCAATTTTCTTTTCAAGATACCAATATAATTGGCAATGCATGTCTATCAGTGTCTATTGTTTCATATTGAGTTTGTTTATGTAAGTGTTATTTTTATTATTCTAAATTATGCGATTAACGCCCAATTAATTGAATGCTGTGTAAATGAGTGTATCATTGTACAATGTTCATGTAAGCGGTCTGACAATGTATGTGCAAAGGTATTTCCTTTTATCCTTCTTTCTTATGGCCACTGGTTTGTTAAAACAAAACCTTTTATTTATGACCAGATTGTATGGTGTCCGCTGTCCTTATAAATGATATTGATACCTCTTTCAATGCACTATGCCATAGGATGGAGGATACTGCACTTTGTAAAAGCTTCATTTATAAATGTGAAACTAAAATTATAACTTATAACATAAGGAGCCCCCGTCATAGCTTGGATAGTTTCTTAGCTAATGTGAATAGACTAGGTCTGAAGCTCCATATAATTCTTTTTATTGAATGTTTGCTAGGGGATAACCAGGTAGTTCCACACACTGATGGATGCCTTAATTTCTGGTACACACCAAAAATTAAGGTATTCATCCAGATATTTTCATTATTTACTATGTTGTAATCATTAGATATGATGATGTGAAACTCATTGTTCAATGTTCATGTAACCAGTCTGACACTGTATGTGCAAAGGTATTTTCTTATCTCTTTCTTTCTTATGGCCACTGGTTTGTAGAAACTAAACTTTTTAAGTATACATCTTCCAATGCACTGTGCCATAGGGTAGAGGATACTGCACATGGTAAAAGCATCATTTCTAAATATGGACTTAAAATTATAACTTATAACATAAGGAGCCTCTGTCGTAATTTGGATAGTTTCTTGGTTAATGTGAATAGACTGGGCCTTAAGTTCGATATCATTCTTTTAACGGAATGCTGGTTAGGTGATAACAAGGTAGTTCCACACGTTGATGGATACCTGAATTTTTGCTCAACAAAATTCATAAACCAATCGGGTGGTGTAGTGGGCTATGTGAGAAACTGCTGGATTCCGTCAGTCAGTGAACCTGATCTGGTCGACGCAAATTGCCTGCAAATACACATACCTAATCATGTAACCTTACTAGGAGTATACCGTTCTCCCTCGTTTGTAAGCACCGATCGATTTGTGAATTCGCTTGATCAAGTGGTCACTAATATGGCTAAAAGTCCTTGCTCAATCATCACAGGGGACTTTAACATAAATTAAATGCAGCCAGAATCATGTTCAGAATACCTAAGTTTAATGGCATATCATGGCTTTCAGGCTTTAGTGGATAAACCAACCAGAGGCAACGCGTGTCTTGATCATGTCTTCATTAGGACAAATTACAGTTTTGAGTCTCTCATATATACATCATCGGTAACAGATCATGACTTGGTCATTACAGGCATACGTGTGCCAAAATCCCAATGCAAAAAAAAGAACTAAAACCAAACTGGACTAAGAGTCGACTGAATCGGAGATAAGAACAATTGATTGGCAGGAAAAATATAATGCTACATGTCCAACTGAAGCAAGTAATGCACTTAAGCTTAAGCTTGAATCACTAATAAAAAAGCACTCCCGAATTGTAGAAGTAAGTCGCTCCAAATTTAACTTGAAGCCCTGGATGACACCGGGATTAATTAGGTGCTCCTCTCACAAAGACTAATTACACATGGAGGTGCGTAAAAATCCTTATGATATGGTTAAATTGCACATTTACAAGAGGTATAGAAACTTCTACCCGAATTTGATAAGAAATCTAAAGACACAGTATCAAAGACAGGAGACTGAACAGAACTCTCATTGTCCTCGCAAATTGTGGCAAACAATTAAACGCATTACGCATTCGGTTACAAATAAAGCCAATGTTCAGAAACTCTGTGATATAAAAAGTAATATTAACGAGTCGCTTGACTACTGCAATACTTTCTTTGCCCAACTGATCGAATCCTTACTCGTTTAAATGAAACCGAAAACTCGCTATCGTCAAGGGTGATAACCAATTCCTTACCAATTAATTCTCTATTTCTTCACCCCACCACTTTCTCTGAAGTCGAAAGCATTATACTCCAGCTTAATAATCACAGTGCTCCCGGACTGGATGGAATTACAAACTCTCTCGTTAAACGTTTCAAAAACTACATTATTGAACCACTCACCTTCATATTTAACCTTAGCTTATGCACTGGCAAATTTCCTGATACCTGGAAAGCAGCACTTGTGACTCCTATTCATAAAGGGGGTGTAACCGACAACCTTAACAACTACAGGGCTATTGCTCTGCTCTCAGTTTTTTCAAAAAAATTTGAAAGAGTAATAAACAAGCAACTGATTTTTTTTCTAGAATCTCACAATTTACTTTCACCTCAACAATTTGGTTTTCGAAAGCAAAGATCAACTGAACAGGCAGTGACCTTACTGACAAATTCTGTATCACAGCATCTCGACGAAGGGCGTGCATGCATGGGCATTTTCCTTGACCTTGCGAGGGCCTTTGATACTGTGTCTATTCCTATCTTATTGAAAAAGTTGGACAACTTTGGAATCAGAGGACTTAGTCTAGATCTATTCAAAAGCTATCTCTCAAATCGCAAATAGTGTTTAAAGGTGGATCCTTACATCAGTGGACCTCAGGAAGTGACTTACGGCATACCTCAGGGCAGTATTTTGGGCCCTACACTCTTTCTAAACTATATTAACGATTTATCATCAATACCACAACGCGGAACGAAGGTAACGCGGAAATTATCAACTATGCAGATGATACAGTCATTATCTTCAGTGAGAAATCATGGGATTTGCTATAAGAGTCTGCTCAGGCTGGGTTTGACCGAATTGTTGATTGGCTAAACACAAACTTATTATCGCTTAATGCTGACAAGACCAACAAGGTATGTTTTCACAAAACGGCATCGACGAGGCCGCCGGTGGGCTGGAAATTATTGCACACTCTTGTAACAGACGGGGGAACACTGTACCCCCGGGCTGTGATTGCACTCAAATAAAGCAAGCAAAGACTGTGAAATATCTTGGCATCACAATAGATGAAAAACTTACTTTTGGCGAGCACATCGTGGCAACATCAGCGAGAGTAAGGAAACTATACACATCTTTAAAACACTTCGGGACGTTGCCTCGAGGTGCTTGCTAAGAACCGTCTACATTTCTATTTGCCAATCAGTTTTATCGTATTGCATTACAGCCTGGAGAGGCACTGCTACATCTCACCTTATAGGCCTGGAAAGAGCCCAGCGTTCTGTGCTCAAGACAATGTATAAAAAGCCATTCCGATATCCAACCACTCTTCTCCACGGTGAGACTCAAACACTGAGCGTGAGAAGGTTATACATTTTGAGAATGGTACTTTTGACCCATACCGAGGTCATTAAATCGGGTCGATTTTAAACTTTCGCGATTTGTATACATCATAAAAAATAATTTAGCGGGTCTTAATCGCGTTAACTTAACTTATTTAAGGTATTTTAAATACCTATTTGTTTCCGACGTTTCGCTCGTCTTGCACCGAGCTTGGTCGCGGAGAGACTGATGAGAGCTCAGCGCCGTCTTGTGGAAGTGCGGGTTTCGGCACCTACTCTCACTTGGTCTTTATTTAGGCGCAACGGATACAAGAAAAACATACTTCGTCGGAAGAGGAACGAGCGTAAACCTGAAGTAAGCAGAGTGCCCGCTTACATGCCGTATCTAAAGGGAGTGACGGACAAAGTTGGAACAGTACTCAAGAAATACTCCATCAAGACTGTATACAGTCCACTCTCTAAGATAGCACACAATCTGCGTACCCCAAAGGATGTCATTCCTCTCCAAACACCTGGCGTCTACAAAGTCGATTGCAGCTGTGGTAGTTCATATATCGGGCAGACTAAGCGTACAATCGCTGAAAGAGTAAAAGAACATATCGCAGCTGTAAAAAACCGACATATTAATAAGTCGGCGATAGCTGAGCATTTGTTGGAGTCTGGACCAAACCACTGGATAGAACTGCATCAACCACAAGTCTTATCCACCGATCGTCACTATTACTCCAGGATAGTACGTGAAGCGGTAGAAATCAAGAAATATAACAATTTCAACCGGGAGGATGGATATAGATTATCGGCTACTTGGAATCCAGTCATCAGCAAATGTAAACACCGCCGCAGTGATAAATCTCAACAGTGTGTAGACGTCATTAGTGTAGTGTGTCGGAGTACCGACATTGCGAACTTAAATAAAGACCAAGTGAGGGTAGGTGCCGAAACCCGTACTTCCACAAGACCTCGCTGAGCTCTCATCAGTCTCTCCTAAGTTAACGCGATTAAGACCCGCTAAATTATTTTTTATGATTAAATCGGGTCTCCGTGAAGACATGGTCAAGAAACGCGTTTACAGACTACCCCTCTATTTGGTCAAAACCATGATTGCCAAGCGTTTCTGCTCCTACATGAAGCCTCTACTCTACAATAGAATTAACAAAACATATAATTTGTCACAAAGTTGGGAAAGTCATGCCTGAGCTGCGGCGCATACAGTCATAATTATAGTGATACAGAAAACATTTAAATAATTTCAAATTGTAGTCATTGTTGGTTGTTTTGTACGGAGACCCGCTCCGTGAAGACATGGTCAAGAAACGCGTTTACAGACTACCCCTCTATTTGGTCAAAACCATGTTTGCCAAGCGTTTCTGCTCCTACATGAAGCCTCTACTCTACAATAGAATTAACGAAACATATAATTTGTCACAGCTATCAACACACGAAGTTAAGAAAATTATTACTAAACTGCTGCTAACATGGACATATAGTGAAACAGAAAACGTTTTAAAAGTAACATATTGATGCTTTCGTTGGTTGTATTGTAATTGGTAACTAACTTAAGTTCATTTTAAGTATGAATTATAAAACATATAATTAGTCACAGCTAACACCATACGACGTTGGGAAAGTCATGCCTGAGCCACGGTAATATAATCTAACAGTATTGTAACTCGGGCGTCTTCGTGAGTTATTTACCTACCAGACGCGCCGCATGCGAGCTGCGGCACGATCGCGGCTGTGGGTACTGTAGGCACAGTCCGACAAGTCTAATGGCCCATTGTAATGGGTACTCTGCTCGAGGCGCGTAGGTATAACTCGAGTTTCGTGCGTTTGTATGGAGTTACAATAGTGTTAGATATTATTACCGTGCCTGAGCTGCGGCGCACACAGTCATAATTATAGTGATACAGAAAACATTTAAATAATTTCAAATTGTAGTCATTGTTGGTTGTTTTGTAATTGGTAATTTGACTCGCTAAGGATTAATTCAGGTATATTTCTATTGCAACCACGTTCCAACATGTAATCTATACTCTATATAGTATTAGAAACAAATATAATTTGTCACTGCTAATAATATACGAAGCTTAGGAATGTATTATAATGAACGGTTATTTGATAACAAGGACATACAATGAATGATATATGGAGCAATTTAGAGTAGCATACTGTAGTGTATAGGGGTTGTTATGTAGCTGGTAATTAATCTATTTTTGCATCGCATAATTTGAACTCATTCATTTTTATTATTTGTTTTCCGTTGTATTCATTACAAGTGTATAAAGATTTGAGTGTAAGTCGTGTAAGATATAAGTATATTGACAACATAAATAAATTAGTAACTTGTATAATAAGGCTCCTGGCAGGACAGGCTATGCCTAGTGTGAGAAGTTTTAGGATAAGTGATGAAAATGTTGATGTACCACCGCTTTAAATGGAAAATCTGTACTCACTTTGTAGTTTGCATGTATTGTATTAGAACTGTAATATGGAATGGCAAATAAATACACTTACTATTATTATTATTATTATTTTGTAATATTGTTACATACTCATATAAGACATACGGCGCTAACTACTGATTTTCGAATATAGTGCACATAAAATTGTTAATTATCGCTTGACCCGTGCTTCGGAGAGCAAATTAAGCCGTCGGTCCCAGCTGTCACGAAGATCGCCTGTCGTTGTAGAGCGGCATTATCTCTGAATAAACTGACACTAGTCTAAATGATGGAATATCGCAATCCCTTTGTGTTGCGGAGGTGAGACAGGCAGGCACTCTATGGAAAAGCTAATATTCAGCCAAATCCGGTTAGACTAGAAGGCAGACCCTGGGTTCTAACTGTGATAAACCTCCGAGCAGGTTGACTACACTTTCGACTACACAGAAAATTTACTAAGTCATTTAACCCGGCCAAGACTAGTAAGCGGACCCCAGATTGAAAGCGGTATAACGCTTGGAGGATGATGATTTATCGTAGAGTTGAGGTAAATTTTTTTTGGCACCCCATGAACTATAGCAAGCTCTTTTTCTCTGTATTCTACGAGGTTTTGACGAGCGTTACGTAATTCACTGAAAGCGGCTATTCTACTCGCGGCCACCGTACTCGCAATGAAATATAATCGCAACTCCGTTTATAAATTTAATGTTGACCTCTGCGACGCGCCTGTGCTGATTTATTATTTACCTGGAGTTCAGAGGGTCCCGAATTAGGTATATAAAAGCCGGCTGTAGAGATTTCCGGTTTTTCGGAACTGAGAATAGGTAAAGCACGATTGAAAATTGCTTGTAATTATTAAAGGCTCTATTGAACGGGACCTTAACTTTGCCGATCTGTTTCCAATGGCAAGTCAAGTCTCGCTATGACCGCTACAAATCGGCAAAGTTAAGCAACACTTGCACAGGTCGCTACTTGGATGTGTGACCGTGTAACTAACGATCCTTATCCTTAGACAGGAGCCGGGACCGACAGCTTTACTTGCCCTTAGAAGCACGGTAGTGCTCTGACATAAATACCACCCTTCCTAGTGGCGACCTGTTTGTAAAAGTTTAGACGCACGTGGAGACCGGAGTCACGACATTCAACTCATTAAAATTTGAGCTATCGTTTAAACCACTAAGCCATCCATGCATTCAAACTTACCGCACTTGCTTAATAACTTGTGTTTATTTACTATTTCTCGTAACTGCAAATAAAATATAGTCATATCATAATGTAGACCACGATTAACTATAGCTCAACATCCTAGGAATCTGCTAACGCACAAGACAAAAAATTTAATTGACAAAAAAGGGTTAAAGGTTTAGATCAGAGTAAAAATTGGTGTCTTAAATTAGAGTTAAAAACTTTAAATAGAAATTAAGACCATTAAAAGACCTGCATCGCACACTTTTGCACTAATTTTAGTAAAAATCTAAATAACCTTTTTCTTGAAACAGCGTCTTTGACGTCTGGCGCGGTATTGCTTTATAATAGTCTTGTACAAAATAAATAGAATTCAGAATTCATGCGTATTGTTCATTTTATCTCACGATCGTAATTTGGAACGGCCTTTTAATAATTAAAGAAACAAGATTCCCGGTTTATAGAAGTATTTTTAAAGACAGCGTATCTTTCGCTTGCTTTTTTATTTTTATCATTTCCAAGTAAACCAAATTTAATAGCACAAGCCAGACACAGCATCATATTTCATAACTCCATAATATAAAGCAAATATAAAACAAACTGTAAACTGCGTTATCACATCAAAGTATTAAACAAAAAATATATAATTCATTTTTATGGCAACGCCGATCATTTTTGTATATAAAACCACACACGCAGCCATTCACTTACACATTCACAGACACACACAGCTTAAGATATATGACCGCCCCAAGCTCACACTGATTCTAAGCTTCAATTTTACGGCCAATTAAACGGAAAAGCGACAAATAGACTTCCAGAGGGTTCTCAATATAATATAATGCATTTATCATGAAAAGGGTCCCAACATAACCATAAATGAAAGGTGCTCCCTATAAATCTATGCAGATCCTTAATACGTTAGGGCTTATAGGAATCGGTGATCCGTAATCTCGCCTACGTTTCTGCCTAGACCGGATTTCATTGGAAACTGACGATATGTCGACATCCGATCTATTATAGATGACATACGAGATAGAACTTTGTGAGTCCGTGTATGCTTTGATATGGACTTTTGGATGATGAATTCATCTGAAGGAGTGATTGGTTTCTGATGTGTTCCCTTAGTAATTCGTCTGATTGATGATCGATGTCGTTATACGGATATTTTAATAGATAAGACATGTATGTATAATATTGTATATGCATGGCATAGCAATAAAATAACGAGTAAAGACAAGGCATACAGTATTGACATTCACGAATCCGTAGTAAACCTTAAAAACACCATATAGGCCTTTCTCCATGTTTGTCTGTCGGTCTGTCCGAGGCTACATCCACAAAACTATTCTGAAAAGTATAATCTGGTAGTAGTAAAGCTTTCCATTGTATTATAGGGGTATCCTGCAATGTTATTAAACGGGCTTTACTCACAATATTATACTATTTTAACGTATAATAATACCTCAGTTTTTCGCCAACGTTTCGACCTGCCTTCAAGGGTCGTAGTCGCGGAGGGACTGATATCAACTCATCGTCGTCCATTGCTTCGGCTAATCAGCCATTCCAAAAATCATGTGAGATTTCCTTTTTGGAAAGAAAAGAATGAAAGCTTACAACTGCTTGCTAGCGACAGACTCTTAAATCTTTAAAAGGGAATTAAAACAAAGTTAAATCATGTTGTACATTTAGACAACGAGTGTTGACTAATAATTTCCATAATTTACAAGAGAATCCTTTAGAGGTTATATTAAGACGTCTGTGATATAAATGTTAATTTCTACGAATCATCATTTCAGACTAATAATGGTTTACACAAACTTGGTCAAGCTTGTCTTCTATTGTTTGTGATATTCATTAGAAGTTTGGTATTATACATATCTTGAGAAAGGATCACGTATTTATCTCCCCGGAGTTGTAGGCAGAAGTGTGATTTAATCTGTATTTGTTATTAATATGTTAGTATAGGCATTTATAAAATGTTTTAAGCAGCAATAGCCCACTGGAGAGATTGACAGACTGCTGCGCAGAGAAACCCGAGTCGGGTTAAAATTTTAGAGGTTCATCAGTGGTTAATATGACCAATATTTCAGTTCAGAATAATTTATTGACCAGCTGTTGTCGAATGAAAAATTATATCTTCAATCGGCAATTATCTCGGCGAGCGTTTTACCGAGACAATGTTAGTTTGCGCCCATGGGGCCTATGGGCGTTCATACAGTGGTAAGGCTGGTTCGCGACATTCGAACACCAGTGTCTTCGAAAACACTCAAAAGAAATAAATAAATAAACATGAAGCATAATATTGTAATATTCATTAACACGTATTCTACTGAAACAATAGGCTTAGTTATGTATCTATTAAATTCACGTATGAATAAATATACATTATATGTATATCTACTATGCTTAAATGCATGTAGTGCTTACTAATTCTGTGTAGGTATTATCAAGAGTTAATCTTCGGAAGTTTAATACGATTTATAAAACATGAATAATTTCCTCTTAAAAATATGTCTAGTAAGCAGCTGTAATATGGTACGTAACAAACTAAAATGCAAAATAAAGCTGTAATAAAATTGTAATAAATACTCAAATATTATATATCTATTAGTCAATTAAAGCACAAGTCATAGTCTAATAGTATCGACTCTATAGAAGTAGGCTTAGAAGGGAACTGTTATGAATGATTCCAGTGATACACTCACACAAATGTTTAATCGTGAGCCTCATACCTATATTTCAGACTTTATTTCAAGATGAAACACAATTATTTACAAGCATTGAAACAAGTTCTCAACATTAAAAGCAAAATGGAATAACAGTAATAGGTACCTAGTTACCTAATATCGTACTTAATCAAAGATTCTCTCCGCCAAACACATTTATCGACCTAAAACTTACCGAGAAGGTAAAAAATCGGATCTTTTACTATTTTGGTTTTTACTGGATTTGGGCTTTTACTGGTTCGACGGAATTTTAACGCAATCTCGGTATCCTCGGATCTATGGGCATAGCTTAGCAGATCAGCCGGGACTCCAATGAATTAGGTCCCGGGGGAGGCGTCATTCGTTCGATAATTGTTGGATGGCTATCGGGAATAGGGATGGCCGCGTATCCCGGGATTACGGGACTTGTTTATTGCGTGTAAAATGCGGAAAATTAAGAAAATACTTCAGATTTGGAAAAATACAGTCTTTTTCACTACTACAAGCGTCATTAGGCTCTAGTTTATGGTCACAAATAACTATAATTTGCTGCTAGTGTCATAAAAGCAATATCCAGACAATACATCAAATCAATGCTATCAACCAAAAATAAGGAAAAGAGTGAAAAGGCATAAAAATTACAATTCCCGAAGTCATACCATGGTATGATAAAATTTTACGATATTTGTCATCGCATCTTAATAGCGTAGATATTTATTTCAGATATATAAAAACCTCTTTTTACCCTTACTGGGGGCGTTTTCCATATTTTCATATTTGTGATAACGAAGTGGAGGAAATATGTTTTGAAATAAACGATGCAATTATTATGCAGAATTTTTCCAACAACCAAGGGCTTTGCAGAGTTGTATGAATATATAGCAAAAACGTATTTATAATTATGGCTTCAGAGTAAAAGCGTCTGCCCGGAATGCAGTGGTAGAGAGGCAAAGTTTCAGCCATAAAGTTGCACTTTGCATTTTTGTGGCTCCCCATCAAAAACTAATTATCGGTCGCAGTAGAACAACTCTGTCCTACATTTGGTTACTAGGATTATGACCCGGCTTACACTGCACTTCTCAAGAATTAACTACCTACGACCCTTTGAAACTAAAAGCAATTTAATGTTGGTGAACACCGCGGCAAAGAACAATGCCCATTTCTGGCCCAGTTTGGAACTCATGAACAGCACAATAAAGTTTCAATTAGTTGTTGAATAATCCTTTTTATTTATAACTTAATTTATAGGCATTACTAGAGGTGTGCCGAGAAACTTATTCAATAAATAGGTTTAAAAAGATGTGTTAACGTCTAAATAGCCAACACGTAATAGATCAGGAATTGCCAGTAAAGAAATCATAATATTAAATCGATTATCACTTCTTCTTTATCGATTTTACATTTTCTCTACTCAAAATGATTTGAGTTCATAGCAAATCTCTACTTGATCCTTAAACATTTAAAATGTGTGTATTTTTAAGGTATTCATGCAATTAACTACAAATAAGTTCGATTTTGAACCAAATATATAGTATAGATAACCTATGTCCGAAATCCAAATCGATTAATCAATATCATTTAAAAACTGTAAAATGGCAACACTTTTTTGACTCTTAAGTAAATGTCAATAATGTCATATTCAGTTTATTTTGTTTTGCTCGTGCACATTGTGAATGCTTTTTATGTTTTTGGATATTTTACGACTTCTGGCTTTTCTTTCGGATTTCTACCGTTACCAAATGATTAACTCATTCCTTTCTACGCAAAACTACGAAATACTTTAACTATCCTAATAAAAGTGGGTAAACACGTAATGTTTTGTGAGCATATAAAAGTACTTTTTGTAATAAAACTATGAATGTGATGGACCTCTTATCAATCTGAAAACTCTAGTTTAACACTCTTTTATCGAATGCAATAACAACTACTACGATTTTTGACTGTCCACATCTGGGCCGGCGTCTCTAAGAAAAATGGGCATTGTTCTTTCTCAAGAACCTAAACTTCTTAATTAAACAGTCGAAAACAAATTTGCTTTTTAAAACTAACTAGTTTAAGAAATTCTACATAATAATATATAACATTTTCAAACTGTTGCGAATTGAACTCGTACTAATATTTTTGGGCCCGTATCCGCTCCGTTGTTTCAAGGGACAAAACTCCCTTTTTTCCAAATCCATTGATTGCTCCAAGGGACAAAAGTCCCTTTTTTTCTAAAGCCGTTGACTGCGCACAAGTAACTAATGTTCGTTTTATTAAAACTTAACTTATTGCGCTATATTATATATCAAAAGACACGTAATGAAATGAGCTTTCGAATTATACCTTAAATAACACCAAATAATATACATGTCGTCCACGCAAGGGCAGTATAAAGTGAAAAATAGAAATATTTTCCCGCCATTTTTGAGCGCGATTTTATATTTCTGACATATTCCTTTTTCTCGTCGTTTTTTATTAAGGGAGGTATATAAGTATTATACACGGTTAGAAAGGTTATTTCATTTACTTTTAGAGGAAATAAATATAATTAAAAGAAACATTTTAATTTTAAACATAAAAAAAATAAAACAAAGAATTGATTGTTAATTGCCGCCAATTGCCGTATTTTATTTTCGACGCGTTTGAATTTCGACGCTTTCTTGACGCGTAGTCTCGCCGCCCGGCAGCCAATCAGGATCGCGCGTTTGAACTTGCGCGGTGACACGCCCTTCGCCGTCTCGCTCGCTCGCTTCTACGAGGTAAAAATGGACTCGCCTGTCGAGTTGCTGTTTTCTTCAACCTGTGCGTTGGTTTCGCTGATTTTCACGCTGGTCGAAGGGCCATGAACGGGAATGCCCTTGGTAATATTGAAACGAAAAACGGACTGTATAATTATTTATTCGCGGACAGATGGAGGAGCGTGCGCACATTACATTAGGGTTATTTGACAACTAACTTTAGACATTAGTGTTGCCGCGTATAATGAAAAACATAACAAAAAAATATAAAATTAATGTTGCCAATGGTCAACAATATTATAAAGCTGAAGAGTTTGTTTGCTTGAACGCGCTAATCTCAAGAACTGTTGGTCCGATTTGAAAAATTAATTCAGTGTTAGATAGCCCATGTATCAAGGAAGGCTAAAGGTTATATAATATTACGCTATGAACCAAGGGAGCGGAGCAGTAGCCTTATATAACGCGGGTTTAACCGCGGGCTCATCTAGTTTAGTTATAAATAGATCGATGCTCTAAGCTGCTTAGGTTTAGTAACCTCAAGTTATACATGTCACAATAATTCTATCAGCAGTGACATACGCTTGTAACACTACTTGGTGTCCACGCCAATTAGTGCCTGTGGTCAATTTTATCCTTATGTTTGTGTATATCTAATTGGGTTTTGGTTGCTCGCGCCAATAGATTATTAGGTGAATACATATTGGTTGTTTGACAATTCAGATCTATTTTAACTGAAAATATACATTAGCTGAAACCTGATTTGATAAAATTAACCGTATAAAAATAAATGAATAAATAAGTAAACAAGTGTGATCCGGACTCGCCTATGTACCTAAGTTATGATTAGTGTATCCATAAAAGTATCCACTTAACGTATTCTTCACATAATCAAAATACAACTATATTATTTCTCACAAAATTGTTTGTGTAAAATACAAAGTTATATTTGTGGTTTTTGAAAATCTCTTTTCATTATATATATAGTTCTTGAAATAATAATTCAAAAACTACTAACCCTATCTAATTTAAAACATTTTTTTAAGTTGAATTACGAACTACAACATTATATCTTTTAAGACTTTTCCTTCTCTTATTTTAATGAGGAAAATTAATTTAAAATACATACATACATACATACATATCGTCACGCCTTTTATCCCCGAAGGGGTAGGCAGAGGTGTATTTCTACACCCACTTTTCGCCAGATATACTTTAGTCCCACGTAATAAGGGGCGAGCCTATTGCCGTACCGGGCACATTTCCAGACTCCGTGCTGCTACTGTGCTACTGAGAATTTCGTGACAGAAAAACCCAATAACACTGCCCGACCCAGGAATCGAACCGGGGACCTCCCAATCCCACGCGCACATTTATGCCGCGAGACCAACGAGGCAGTCGTATAGGGTTTGATGTCGAGTTTTCCGTCTCTACGCAAAGATGGTATTTGCATCGTGTTATCCCTTAGTCGCCTCTTACGACACCCACGGGAAGATAGGGGGTGGTGACACTTGTATTCTATGCCGTCAACCACACGGCCTATTTAAAATTAATGCAGGAATATTTAAAGTGACAGTACAGGAAGTAAAATTTGTCCCCCGCATTTTAATACTTTACAAGCGTCTATCTTTCAAACGTTTGACTTTGAGAAATATGGTTTCAGACACCTCATGTCTTTATTGTAGACCTCTCTATTGTCGCCTTGTACATAAATAATGAAAAAAGTATTGATTCGGTGCCATGCATAAAGAGGCACTCTTCATTTTAAATTTTCTTTCAAATAAAAACAGCATGCACCGGTTAAAAGTATTAATCTTCTACCTTTCAAGTTTCAATTGTGTAGTCTCAATAGTTTCGGAATAAAGGGGCTATGAATACTGACGGACAGAAAAACAGACATGATGAATCTATAAGGATTTAATTTTTACCATTCGTCTACATAACCCTAAAAATCGGCTACTCTGCGCCCAAATATTAAATAGCTATCATTAACGTCTATTGACCTTTTAATTAAAGTGTTTAACAAAACAATCCCGTAATTGCAATCGCGTGTCCGTAGCTTTGTGAAAATTTCTTTTTACTCTAAATAATGCCCAATTATCCTCCACCGTCACTTAAAATAATTGTAATCAAATCCAAAAGCGTTACACTATCACAAGGAAAACCAACTTCAGTCAAACGTCGCCCGTAAATTAAAAACAAGTGCCAACAGTCGAACCGAATGGCCATTTGGAAACCGAAGTAGTTCCTCTATAATTGTGGCAATAGTGCCAATAACAGTGTCTTCACCCTGGCCAGTAATTGGCAATTCTATTGGCGTTAGCAACACTGGGGTAGTTCCGATATACTTCCGATTGTTGAGTTTAGCGATAATAACGCTTTTAAGTGCAGTTTTAGTTTTGAAGTGGTGAAGGATTAAGAGAAATGGACGTTTTTATTGCTAATGGTTTTGGTAATGACAGGCCTATTTTACTGGTGGTGTGGAAATGAACGATTTGGAGGCAAATATTTTTCGTGATGACCATTCTGTTCAAATTTAATTTAGGCTTGCTGATGTTTATTGTAGTTTTTATTTCTGGAGAATATTTAGATGAACTTTGAATAATTAGGTTGGCGATTGGCAATATTATATTTTGTTCTATATTCCGTTTAAGTAGTTGAAGCGAATCGTTCACATACACATGAAGATTAATTCTTTCATTGGCTTAAATAAGGTGTATACTGGTTTAATTTGAGTTTACTATTTTACCACTTATCCTTTAGAAAATTGAGAAAAGGAATCAAATTTGCATTTGAGCAATTTATATTGAATATTTGGTAAACCTTTAATACTCTATAAACTAGAATTACAATAAGCTGTTTAGCTTGAAATAGTATCTTAAGGATATATCCCTAGATAAGCCAATAATAAGGACAAGAGTGTTCTTGGAAGGGCTCTAATTAAGCAATATTGATTCTAATTAGTCAGATACTTGGCATGTCTCGGCACGTGCCTTGTGGAGATGCCACAAACATCGTCAACTTACATGTGTCGCCGTATGTGGGCTGAAACCGAACAAACAGGTTTCTATGTATGTTTTACAAAAAAAAGTATATACATAATATATTATGTATGTTTATCCAGTGTCTAGTACCCATAGTACAAGCTATGCTTAGTTTGGGACTAGATGGTTTTGTGTGAATGTGGTAGAATATTATTATTATTTGTTTCTCTTTCACGGGTATTATTCTAATTTGTTAGAACAATACCCGGCCCTTTGGCAGGCGTACACGGAGACATAGGTCCAACGCGCAGAGACCCTTTGAGAGTTTTAATGTAAAATGTAATGGGACACCTACTGAGGAGCCTCCATAACTGCACTATTAAGTACAGTCACGGGTTAGCCGCAGCAGGTGAGGGACTATTTCTACTTTTATGGAAACTAATTACTCTGGGCTATTGAGATAGGTTTTTATTAGTTTGGATTATTATTATTAATATTATATCTATATAACGAACTAAATGTAGTACCTAGTGGTTTAAGGGACCGTCTCGCCGTTTGATTTATATTTCACACAAATTCACACTTTAGTATTCTCGTTGTTTTTATTACTGCAACTGAGGAGAATTCCTGTGTCACAAAAGCAACGGACACAAAATACAGCCAGACTCAAATTTATAATTTGTAAATCACACAAAGTGTTGTCCCGTGTAAGGATTCAACATCTTTATTGTATAACAAGTTTACTTTGGATTCTTAATCACGGATGCAGCATCTATGTGTGTGAAAGTTTTTTCAATCGATGTTTTGCTAAATATTATTAAATATATCTTCTGAATAACGAAATAAGGTAGATGTACCATATGACAAAGTTAGCTATGCCTTTAATGTGACAATGTAACAATCGGTCTTTATGAAATGGGGACCTACATTTAATTAATTATTATTTATTGCGATATTATTGACCAAGTCTTCTTCGTTAATTGTTTCATTCCGAAAAATCAGCATTTAAAATGGCCACCACTGCGAATTTTAAACATTAAGACGCAACTCACTACTATCTGGAAAATCGGAATTTATCACAACGAGAGTTTTTAAATTAGTCAAATTTTAATCCATCCGTGGAATACTAACAAGATGGTTGGAAAGAGCCGTGTCGGCATTGAGTTGAGCAGCCGAAATCCGGGAAATTGCCCCGGGAATCACTTCAAATAATTATTAACATTGATTAACAATGACCGGATTTAATTCACAAACTAATACTAATGCACTATTAGAGTTCTCTTCTCTAGAATCACTGTACAACATCATTAAGCAGGTGTTCCACTGGTGTACCTAATTGAATCTATTTTGCTAAAGCTAAATCTAATTTGCAGCGTATAATAGCTTAACTCATATACTGGACTGCAGAAAAGCTTTCATATAATTGCAGGCACGTGATGTGATTTCGGATCACATATTGCCCATCCCATTTTTTTATTTTTTTTCGGGTTGGAAAATCCTCATGGAGTCCCTCCGCCCTGGGGGATGGGCGAAGGGGACTGTCAGACTCTTACTGACTAAAAACCAACCCGTGTGCCTCATGTACCCGTGTGTCGAAGGATCGGGTTTCGCCCAAGCATACGTCGCAACCCCCCGACGGGTATCGGCCCGCCAGATGGTCAGGCGGGCCCCGAACAAAACCCCCTTGGCGGCGGATTAAGGTGTTGGGCTCCACCGCCAAAACACCCAGCGGCCGCAGAGGATAGGGAGGACGGCAACGCAACGCCGCATCTCCTCTTCCTCTGCGGCCCCACCGCGACGCATCGTATGGTGCGCCCCCATTTGGTCGCGGGAGATAGGGCGCGTGGCAACGCAACACCGACACGCCTCTCCTCCCGCGACCGCACCCGACTGCGAGGGACAGACAGAACTGTCCCCCGCACCCGCACCGTTGGACGCATCCTGCGCAGGCCCCGTCAAGCCCACGCGGAGCGTCCCCTCCTGGATCCCTCTTAGCTTCACCGCGGGTCACCAATCCACGGTTACTGAGCCCCCCCACCACGACAAGGTGGAGATCCCACGGGGGGGATATTGCCCATCCCATCAAGCAAGCAAGTTTAAGGTAGTTCTGTGACTAAAGCTTTAGTAACGCATGATTTTAGTAGATGATCATTTGCCCTATTTTTTTATATTAATTATAATGTAAGAATGAGTTGAAAGGTTGAACTTATCGTGTAATAGCATTGGTTTCTGTACCCCACGTCGGAGAAAATATAATGTATTTTACCTGTTTTCTTTCAATCGTTACGCAAACTGACATTATAGTACCTATGTGTACAAATCGTCAAAGTTTGAAAATATATAATATTTTTATGTAATATTACTTCGAACTAAATTTAAAAAGTAAATTTGTTTTCAACTGTTTAATTAAGAAGTTTAGGTTCTTGAGAAATTTGCTTCGGTGTAGTATGTAGTTAATTATTGAGAGGTGGAGTGTAAGCTGGATCATAATCTTAGTCTTTAGCCAAATGAAGGTTACAAAGGTTGGTTTCCTGTTCATTTGCGATGATAATTAGTTTTTGATGGGGTGCCACAAAAATGCAAAGTGCAACTTTATGGTTGAATGTTTGCCCCTCTACCACTGCATTATGAATCTTTCGCCAGCTCAATCAGATGTCCCCGCTATTCTCGTACAAAAAGTATAATATATAGTACAAAAACTACCTCTGTATGAATATGAAGTACTGTTAAGTAAGAAGAACTTTTCGTGCGGACACAGATGATGACTGTGCGTGACATAGCAGATGATGACTAAGTTACAAAAGCTAGACTTAATCTTAAAGTTTTGTGTCATGTACCGTACTTACCAGATGTCGATGAGTCGATAGCTTTCTTTAATATAGGAGCTACCAGTTGAACTTAAAATATATTTTTTTCAGTTTTATTGATAGTCCAGTTATTGATGAAGATCATATAGTATGTAACTACACGTTACTACTGCTAGTAGCGTAGCAACTAAATGAATTGCTGAGCAAGAAATATTGTTAAGTAAAACCAGTAAAGTTAGTATTATGGTTATAATATAGATTGATGCTCTAAGCTGCCTAGGTTTAGTAACCTCAAGTTACACATGTCACAATAATTCTATCAGCGCTGACATACGCTTCTAACACTTATGTCCATGCCAATTAGTGGCTGTGGTCAGTTTATCCTTATGTTTGTGTAGATCTAATTGGATATTGGTTGCTCCTGCCAATTAATCATTTGGTGAATACATATCTCTTGTTTGAGAATTCTGATATATTTTTAACAGTATCTAAATACTCATTAGCTGAAACTTAATTTGATAAAATAGACATTTTAAAACTAAATGAATAAATAACTGAACAAGTGTGAGTCGGACTCGACTATGAAAGTTATGTTAAGTGGATACATAAAAGTATCCACTTAACGTATTCTTCACATAGCCAAAATACAGCTATATTTTTTTTTGCGATAAATAATAACTTCCTTTTTCACAGTGTTTGTGAAAAATACAAAGTTATATTTGTGGTTTTTTAAAATGTGCTTTTTATTATGTATTTATTATTTCAAAAACTGCTGACCATTTAAGCACTTTTCAACAAGTTTAATTACGATCTACAGCTCATACCTTTTAAGACTTTTCGCACACTTATTTTAATGGGGGAAATTAATTTAAAATTAATGAGGAAATATTATAATGAGTATCTTTAAAACGATTTCAGGAACCTCATGTTATTATTATAGACCTATCTATTAATTCGCCGTGTACATAAATAATGAAGAAAAATATTTATTTTCATTTTTCTTTCTGATAAAAACAGCATGAAGCTGTTAATAGTATTCATCTTCAACCTTTCAAGTTTCAACTGTGTAGTAAGATAGTTTTGGAATAAAGGGGCTATGAATACGGACGACAGAAAAACAAACATGACGAAAATATAAGGGTTTAACTTTTACCATTCGTCTACATAATCCGGAAAATCGGCTACTCTACTGCCAAATACTAAGTACCTGTCATTGACTTCTATTGACCATTTAATCAAAGCGTTCAATAAGACAATCCCGTAATTGCAATGGCGTGTCTTTAGCTTTTTCAAAATTTCATTTTACTCTAAATAATGCCCAATTTTTCTCCACCGCTACTTAAAATAATTGCAATAAAACACAAAAGCTTAACCATCATAAGGAAAACCAACTTCAGTCAAACGTCGCCCGTAAATTCAAAACAAGTCCCAACAGTCAAACTGAATGTCCATTTGGAAACCGAAGTAGTTCCTCTATAATTGTGGCAATAGTGCCAATAACAGTGTCTTCACACTGGCCAGTAATTGGCAATTCTATTGGCGTTGGCAACACCGGAGTAGTTGCGATATACTTCCGATTGTTAAGTTTAGCGATAAAGCTTTTGTTAAGTGCAGTTTTAGTTCTGAAATGTTAAAAGATTAAGAGAAATTGACGTTTTTATTGCTAATGGTTTTGGTAATGACAGGCCTATTTTAGTATGGAAATAACGATTTGGAGGCAAATATTTTTCCTGATGACCATTCCATTCAAATTGAATTTAGAGTTGCTGATGTTTATTGTAGTTTTTATTTCTGGAGAATATTTTGATGAACTTTGAATAATTAGGTTCTTAAACTTGCCGTAGAATGCCAGTATAATATTTTGTTAAATATTCCGTTTTAGTAGTTTACGCGAAGCGTTCACATACACATGAAGATTAACATAAGCATTGGCTTAAAAAAAGGTATATACTGGTGGCATTTAAGTTTACTATGTTACTGCTTATTCCTTTTTAGATTCGGAATCAAATGGTACAAAAGTAATTTGTTTCTAAATTATGAGCAATTTTTATTTCATATGTACTAAACCTTTAATACTCTATAGAGTATAATTACAACAAGCTGTTTAGCTTGAAATAGTATCTTATGGATATATCCCTAGAATTATTGAACTAGAAGATGCCTTTAGCCAATAATAAGTACAGGAGTGTTCTTGGCAGAGCTCTAATTAATAAATATTGATTCTAATTAGTCAGATATTTGGAATTTCTCGACACGTGCCTTGTGTAAATGCCACAAACATGGTCAACTTAGATGTGTCACCAAATGTGGGCTAAAACTGTATAAAGAGGTTTCTTACCTCTATTTCGAAATAAGTTTTGTAGTAGTGGTTTAAGAGACCCTCTGGCCGTTTGACATAATAATGGCTAATGTATATTAAAATTTATAAAGCCTGTGTTACGGGGGATTTAAAAGACATTCAAGCAACACAAAGTACATGCAGACTCGAAACAAATATCTGGATCACAGTAAGTGTTGTGAGTTTGATCGCTGCACAAGACTACAAGGGATCAAAATGCTAACCCACAATACTAGGCGCAGTGTCAAAAAACGAGGCGGCCTCCAAAAAGAATTAAATTAAAATTATTTTAATTATTTTCGGAGGCCACCTCGTTTTTTGACAACTTCATCAATGAAAATTGATTTAAATCCATTTATGCAAAAAATATCTGAAAATATTATTACTGTGAATAGCCAAATTAAACATAGATCAACCACATGACACGGTTGGATATGATGTATATGTGACAATCATAACCAACTTTATCAGACGGTGACCTACATTTCATTCATTATTATTTATTGCGATATCGCTGACTAAGTTTTAGTCATTAATTGTTTCATACCAAAAATCAGCATTTAAAAGGCAACCTCTGCGAATTTGAACCGTTAAGACGAAACTCACTATTATCTGGAAAATCGGAATTTATCACAACGAGAGTTTTCAAATTAGCCAAATTTTAATCCATCCGTGGAATACTAACAAGATGGTTGGAAAGAGCCGTGTCGGCATTGAGTTGAGCAGCCAAAATCCGGGAAATGGCCCCGGGAATCTTTTCTAATAATTATTAACATTGATTAACAATGCCCGAATTTGGTTCACAAGCTTAATTCTAATGCATTATTAGAGTGCTTTTCTGTACAATCATTGTGCAGCATCATTTAGTAGGCGTTCCACTGGTGTACCTTGAATTGTAATTGAATCTTTTTTTGCTAAAGCTAAGTCTAATTTGCAGCGTGAAATACCTTAAATCACATTTGCTGCGGCAAGCAGATGT
This sequence comes from Euclidia mi, assembly GCA_944739405.2. Classification (NCBI taxonomy): domain Eukaryota; kingdom Metazoa; phylum Arthropoda; class Insecta; order Lepidoptera; family Erebidae; genus Euclidia; species Euclidia mi. The sequence goes on along the minus strand of OX123207.2, from coordinate 12,407,889 downwards.
CTCGAATAGATGTGATGTACTGGACAATAGAAAAACTTTCATATAAATTGTAGGCACGTGGCGTAAATTCGGGTCACATATTGCATATCCCATCGCACAAGTTTAAGGTAGTTTTTTATGGTAATAGGCGGCAAATAAGCAGATGGATCGCCTGATGGTAAGCAATTACCGCCACTCATGGAAACAAGCAACACCACAGGAGTCACAAGTGCGTTGCCGCCCCTTGGGGTTGGGAAAAGAGATAGGATGAGGAATGGGATGATGGAGAAGGAACAGGGGATAGGGCCTCCAGCACTCTCACTCACCGAACGAAACGCAACAGTTTAGGTACTGTTTCTTTACACATTTTTTTGCACATTGCAAATATGTGGTCAAAATCGTTACTGTTTACTAGTTACGCTCCGTCTTAATATTGTTTTAAAAATAAAAGACCAATTTTCCCTATAATCTAAAGTAGTGAGTTCGTGTACAGTGACACAATAAAGAACTGAAAGTGTTGGCAGTGACTTTTAATCATTAAAATTAAATATAATCTTAAATTAAAACTTACGAACTAACTGGACTCACTTAAAACTACCCTTGGTTAATATAAAAATGCAGTGATCTCAGGTTACAGACATTGTAGGTGCTGACCGGTGTACGTGGTGTTTGGAGTGGTGTCAGTGGCTGAATGTTTCAAAACCCCCGCGCGTCGTCGAAACAGTGAAAGCCTTAAACGAAAGCCTTTTCACAGAACATAGCACAGCGCCATCTCTGTGTTCGCGTCTGAACTGTGGCAAGTGTTGGCAGTGTATTATCGCGGTACAGCGGTACGCCATCTCTGAATAAACACGCGCCCTATTAGATCACGGTCAATCATAGCTGTTCTTAGCATGTCTAAGTCCTGTGGCCGCTGCCGGCGCTTTCTGTCGCCGGGTGAGTCTGCAAGATGTCGCCACTGCAACGCTTACTTCCATCTGAGATGTGTATCGCTGCCTCCAGCAGGCAATATTTCTCCATCCTGGCAATGCCCGGGCTGTATTCAAGCAAAAAGCTCCATAAAAAGACCAGAAAAATCTACAGCCGCTAGCGAATCTGGCTTGCCGCCCACTGACCTGCATCGCGATGTTCCTGTAAGTGTCAGTTCTCCTATGAACTCAACATTCGAGTCCACTCAGGAACTCACCAATGATATTATGGAGGAGCTAAAGACCTTCCGTGACCACATTCGTTCGGTCAATAAAGACCTGCAGATATTCAGGGACGAGTTGGCAGACATAAAATCGTGCATGGAAAAATACAAAAACAAAGTAGACACCTTGGAAGAGAGAGTCGACGCACTAGAAAAACAGCTGCCAACACAGACGGGTGACGTTGATAGCGTGATCACCCAGCTCAGGCAGGACCTCCACGAGCGTGACCAGGAACTGTTGGCCTATGACGTAGAGGTGGCTAATTTTCCAGAGGTGAGCGGAGAGAATCCTGTCCATGTAGTGATGCAAATCGCTGCGAAAATAGGTGTCACTTTAACAGAAACGCAAATAGCGAGCGCTGAGAGAGTTGGCGGACGACGTATCGTAGCGACCGACGCCTCGGGACCCGAGGCGCGTCCACGGGCTTTAGCGGTGTCTTTCACGCACAGGGCCGTGAGGGACGCATTGCTGCACAGCGCGCGAGTTCGGCGAGGGGTGACGTCGGCCGACCTGGTCCCGGGAGCGCCCAGGCGCTTCTATATTAATGAGCGGCTCACGAAGGCGAACCGTCAATTGTTTCGCTTGGCGCGAGATGCCGGCCAGCGCTCGGGGTGGAAGTTTGTGTGGGTCAAACGGGGCCGCATCCTTGCACGGCACAAGCCAGGAGACAAGGTCTGTTCAATTAAATGTGAGTCGGACATCCAACTGGTTTTTGGCTCCAACACAACATAATTGTTATTTAGAAATAGTAATTAGTCGTAAGCAATATAGAAAATCACACTTAAAGAACATAATTAAGATGGGTTGTATTGATAAAATAAGTTATTATATATTTATAATCATATATATTTATTCTTTATACAAATTTATACAATATATTAGTTATTATATATTTATATTTAGTATATTATTTAATACACACATGCTTGATATTACTACTTTCAATTATACACCAATTATATATATTTACATATCAAATGCACACAATAAAGACATGGTATTACTACAAATATTAATAACACTACTATTACTACTACTACTTTACAATTACAAAACAGTACAGTGGAAACTGAAGATTAAAAAGTATCGTCTATTAGTTATATTCAAAAACGGTATATTCCTTCATCTAAATCATACTTTATATTGTATAGTATTCAATACAGTAAATTTATTTTTTAACTTTAATAATGCCTAAGAGCAAATATTTGAAAGTAGGATTATTCAACGCTGGTTCGCTAGGAACACGCCATGACGAATTTTTGTTGGCTATGGATGAACTTGCAGTGGATATAATGGCAATAAACGAAACTTGGTTGCGGGACGGAGAGGAAGGCAAGGCGCCTTTAGTCGCCAATTATCGCCTTAAACACGTACCGCGGCCGGTGAGTGTGCGGGGTGGCCGGGGTGGGGGCGTTGGCTTCTATGTGCGCCGTGACCTCAGGGTTCGAACCATCACACACCCAGTCACACCAAATGTTGAACAAATGTGGCTCAGACTCTCCGTCAATGCGCTAACTGTCATTATCGGTACGGCATATAGACCACCATGGTTAGACATCAATACCTTCCTAGATGCATTGACAGATTCTTTGATGTCATTCAGCCAAGCTGATAAAATTATAATTTTGGGCGATTTTAATATAAATTGTCTAGGGACTAATAGCAGTACTACATCATTAAATAATTTCCTACACTACATGAGTCTTAACCAAATTATCCAGCAGCCAACACACTTTACTGATCACAGTGAGACGCTGATTGATATTGTGTGCACTGATGTTCAAGTCAACAACATTGTCGTTCAACATAAACCGGAATTAGGGCAACATGCTATTATATCTGTGAATTTCCTATTTAAAATTAATAAGCCTACCCCACAGTGGATCCATTATAGACCAATAAACAATATAATGCCCGATATGTTTCAGAATGATCTCGGCCAATTAGACTGGTCTTATATTACCACTCTGGAGAATGTGAGTGACATGGTATCAATACTAAATACTTTCATCACTACCCTTTTCGATTTACATGCTCCAATCAAAAGAATTTTTGTAAAAGAAAGGTCTTATCCGTGGATTACGGACACAATCAAAGATATGGTGAAATTGCGTGACAGGTACCAAACACGCTACAAACAAAGTAAAAGTGATATACATAAAAGTAGTTATAAGTACTTGAAAAATATTATAGTAAGTGCAATTGACAGTGAAAAAAGAGCTTATTTTGAGTCATACGTAAATGGACATATACAAAACCCAAAAAAGCTTTGGTATAACTTAAAATCTACCATTAACATAGGCAAACAAAAGAGGCATGAATTGCCTCACTTGTTTAACAATCCAGAAGACATAAATAAACATTTCATGAACATACCTGGGAATGATACTGTCACTTTAACAGATTTAATATATTTTGAAACAAACAGGTTTCACTCAAACACATTCAGTCTTGAGCCAATTAGTGAGGAAGAGGTTCGCTTGCACATTAGCAGTCTTAAATCTAATGCCCTTGGCATTGACAACATTTCACTAGAAATGTTGATGATGACACTTCCTCATAGCCTTCCGTACATCACAGCAATAATAAATAAGTCTATCACCTCCTCTACCTTTCCTGATGTGTGGAAAACTGCTATTGTCAAGCCCATACCCAAAATAGCCAATCCGGTTACAGCCAAAGATCTTAGACCCATCAGCTTACTTCCTTGTCTATCTAAGGTGCTGGAGAAGGTGGTGTGCAGTCAGTTGAGGAAATACCTTGAAAATTATAATATTATACCTCATAGACAATCTGGATTTCGCAAAGGTCATAGTACGGCCACCGCCCTCCTAGATGTTGTTGATGACATTTTGGAGGCGAGGGATAAGGGCATGGGTACTTTGCTTACCCTACTTGATTTTTCGCGGGCTTTTGAAACAATTAATATTTCTCTTCTTCTTGCCAAACTTTCCTACTACGGATGTGAGTCAGCAACTGTAAAGTGGTTCCATAGTTATCTGACTGACAGATCTCAATTCGTGCAACTGGATAATGCCAGGGAGGGTAATAAGGCCAATTCTTCTTGCTGTCAGGTGACTCGGGGCGTCCCACAGGGATCAGTTCTCGGCCCTCTCCTCTTCATATTGTACAGTGCCGATGTTACCAACCACATCAGAAATGCCCAGTTTCACATATATGCTGATGACCTCCAACTTTATATATCATTTCACCCAAATGATTGTCACGAATCTGTAAAGAGATTGAATGAGGATTTAGACAACATATCAGATTGGGCAAGACAAAATTCCTTGGTGCTAAACCCTACTAAATCCAAGTATTTAATATTAGGCTCAAAGGAATGCATCAAAAGAATAGAAGACCTTAATCCTGTAGTGATTGTTGATAATTGTCCCATAGACCGAGTTAGTGAGGCTCGCAATCTGGGATTAGTTGTAGATGGTGAACTGCATTTTGAGACGCATGTACTTGAAGCTGTTAAAAACTGTTTTTACCGTCTCAAACTGCTATACCGAATTCGCCGGCATCTGAGTACCGACATTAGGATTGTGCTTTGCGAAACTCTAGTCCTATCCAAACTTAATTATGCAGACACTGTATTCGGGTCATGTTTACTGAAAAGAACAGAGAAGGTAATTCAACGTGTACAAAATGCATGTGCTCGGTTCTGCTATAATATTCCACCACATACACATGTCACTCCATTCCTAAATAGTGGGAACCTCTTGAAGATGGCTGCGCGTAGGCATTTACATTTAGCAACCTTGCTCTTTGGAATAGCTAAATATCAAAAGCCGAATTACCTTTATAAAAAGTTGACATGGTCCAGGGATGTAAATCAATACAGCACAAGAGCCGCATCTTATCTGTTGGTTGTTTCAAAACACAAATCAGCCTCGTTCGAAAATGGTTTTAAATTTTCGGCAGCCAAAATATGGAATGACCTCCCACCGCCTATACGTAGCCTGAAATCGGTATATTCTTTTAAAAATAAGTATAGGCAAATTTTATTAATCAAACAAAAATCGACTTTCGTATAACCACCTACCTGTACGCCACTCATTGTTTGGAAGGAATTTCATATGGCTATCAACGTTACTCAGTTTCTTGTCTTGTTTATCTGTTATTACGTAGTACTCTCAACAGCGCCAGCGCAGCGTTGCCTTGTTTTTATTTTATTTTATTTTATTGATGTTTTGATTATTTGGTACCGTACCGGCTTCAGCCGGCTAGCGAAATGGTATCTTGCGTGACAGCTGACACTTTTGACGGAACAATCGAACAATCACTCAAGTAGTGACAATAGACCATAGAGATGACCGAAAGCGTTCGGAAACGCGCTATAAATTTGTTAAGATTGCCTGTCTGATACACAATACATGTCAACCAAATGTCTTTAGTATTAATATTTTTTATAATAATATAATATAAAATGTATGCGTATATATTATAGTGTCGTATATATATTTTAAATAGCATTTAATTAGTAATAATAATTATTTAAGTATATACATATAATTATTAAAATTATATCCTCTGGTCCTGCGAGAATATCAGCGTTGCAGTTCTTCTGCAACAATAGCTGACGCAGGTTCCTATTTGTACCCTCCTCAAAATGTACTCTACATGTTTAGTTTTAAGGGTTATTATGTATGGAGATACAAATAAAATATTTCTTTTCTTTTTTTTTTCTTTTCTTTACGTTGATCTTCTGTGAGTTTTATTAACTAAAGTTAGTTACGCATGATTTTAGTCGATCATCATTTTGTTGTTGTTTTTATTCATTTAAAAGTAAAAGTGACCTGTTAAACTAATCGTGTAATCTCGTCAGTTCCTGTACCCTACGGCTAAACGTCAAGGCAAATAGAAAGTATTTTACCTATTTTTAGGGTTTCGTACCACGAAATGAATAAACGGAACCCTTATAGGATCACTTTGTTGTACGTCCGTCTGTCAAGACCCTTTTTCTCAGAAACGCGTGGAGGTATCAATTTGAAATTTATATCAATTAGCTAAATCTACTGTTCCTTGAAGCTGTGAAAAAATCAAACTTCTAAGCCAACGCAATAAAAAAATACAGCTTTTTATGCTGCAAATTGCCGAAAAAATATTTAAAACTCAAAACCTACAGGGTACTTCCCGTGAACTCAGAATCTTGAAATTTGGTACGAAGCAATGTCTTATAACATGCATAAAGAAAAAATTGCGAAAACCGTAAATTTTTTGTTACATCATATCATAAAAATATTTTTAATAATTTTAAAGTTATTACCATTTTCTCATGAACGCGTAAAGTTATTATTTTTCATAAATTTAAATTCATATCAAATACTCGAGTCTATTACACCTTTAAGCCTGTAACAAAATCAAACTTCTATCTCAGCGCAATCAAAAGAAACAGCAATTATACTATATTTTTAAACTCGCAAATACTGGCAAGGGAATCAAAAAGGGTACTTCCCGTAAACTTAGATTCTTGAAATTTGGTACGAACTAACGTCTTATAGCACAGATAAAGGAAAAACTGCTAAAACCGTAAATTTTTCGTTACATCATATTTTTTTTTATGAGCCTGTTACGTCCCACTGCAGGGCAAAGGCCTCCCCATTCTTCTTCCACAAGTCCCTATCTTCTCCCTCCTGGAACCAATCCTTTTTGAAGGAGTCTAGTTCATCCCGCCATCGCCGTCTTGGCCTGCCGCGATGTCGTCTGCCGTTTGAGGGGGTCCATACAGTTGTTAATTTGGCCCATTTGTCATCTGACATGCGACAGATATGTCCTGCCCAGCTCCATTTTAGCGTGGCAGCTTTGCGAGTGACATCCGCGATGTTTGTGATGGAACGGATACTTGTATTCCTTATCCGGTCTGTCAATTTGAGACCCAGAATACTCCGTTCCATCGCTCTTTGGTACACCTCGAGCGTGGATCTCTGTCTTTTTGTCAAGGACCAAGTTTGACAGCCATAGGTGAGGATGGGTAGAATGCACACGTCCATGATCTGCCTCTTAAGGGAAAGAGGAAGATTGCCCTTCATCAGATCTTTCATGGCCCAATAGCTCCTCCAGGCATTTTCAGTGCGTTTAGCGACTTCTTTGTTTTGTCTTGCCTGGAAAGAGACTACGTCGATGAATATGTCTATCTTGGTCAAAGACCAAGATAGACATATTCATCGACGTGTGCAACCTCCGCACCTCTCACTACGATTCTACGATGTATGGTGTTCATCATCAGCTTGGTCTTTGCCATGTTCATTTGGAGTCCAACGTCTAAGCTAGCCATACAAAGGTCTTCCAGCATTTGTGTCATCTCGAAAGCTGTTGACGAAAAGAGGACAATATCGCCGGCAAATCGGAGATTGGACAATCTTTTGTCACCAACCATAACACTTCTTTTCCGCCCAGCCTGTTGCCAGCTTTTGGAACACGTCCTCTAGTACAGCCGTAAATAATTTAGGGGATAGTGGGTCTCCTTGCTTGACTCCTTTTCTGATGCGGAAGGATGGTCCTGTCAATGAACCAATTTTAATAGCGGCGGTGCTGGTTTGATAAATATTTTGCAGCAGTTGTATATAAGGGAGATCGATTTCTTGTTTATAAAGGGCAGTAAGAATTGAGCTGTGAGTAATGCTATCGAAGGCCTTTGTATAATCCACGAATGCTATATAGAGTAGGAGTCGGAATTCTATATGTTTTTCAATGACTTGGTTGACAGAATTAAGGTGATCAATAGTAGAAAAGCTACGGTGGAAACCAGCTTGTTCCGGAGGCTGATGTTGGTCGAGTGTGCGCGATATTCTCATCTCGATTACTTTAATAATGTGAGACCAAACTGATAGGGCGGTAGTTGTTTATGTCCGACTTATCACCTTTTTTGTGGAGAAGGATGATTTGTGAGTGGCAAAATGATTGAGGAAGAATTCCAGTTTTCAAACATCATATTATCATAATAAAAAACAGAAATTTAAAGTTACTAGCCCTTTCCTTATGAATGCATAGAGATATTAAATTGAAATTAATATCAAGTACTCAAATCTACAGTATCTTTAAGCTGTAACATAATCAAACTTCTAAGCCAACGCAATCAAAAGATACAGCTGTTTATGCCGCAAATTCTCGCAAATTTTCGAAACTCTCAAGGGAATCAAAACCTACAGGGTACTTCCCATGAACTTAGAATCTTGAAATTTGGTATAAGGCTACTTCTTATAGCACAGATTAAGGAAAAAAATCCATAAATGTAAATTTTTTGTTACATCATATAATACAAACATTTTAAAGTTATTACTACCTCTTTTCTCATGAACGCGTAGAGTTATTAGATTAAAATTCATGTCAAATACTCAGGTCTGTTGAATTACTAATCATCGCTTGTCCCGTGTCTCGGAGAACACGTTAAGCCGTCGTTCCCGGTTGTCATGAAGATCTTTGACAGTCGTTAAAGGGCGTCCGTACATGCTTAATCTAATCTAAACTGACACTAGTCTAAACCATAGAATATTGCTATCCCTTCGTGTTGCGGAGGTCAGTCAGGCAGTCGCTCTGTGGAAAAGCTGATATTAAGCCAAATCCGATTAGACTAGTAAGCGGACCACAGATTGAAACTGGGATAACGCTAAGAGGATGATGATCGAATACTCAGGTCTATATCACCATTAAGCTGTAATAAAATCAAACTTCTATGTCAACGCAATCAACAGAAGCAGCAATTTAAACATATTTTCAAACTCGCCACTACTCGTGGGAATCAAAACCTACAGGATACTTCCCGTGAACTCAAAATCTTGAAATTTGGCACGAAGCAAACTCTTATAGCACAGAAAAGGAAAAATTGCGGGAAAAGGTGCTAACCTGTAGGGGTTTACCCGTACCCGTAGGGGTATAAAATTGAAATTCATATGCTCAAGTCAAAACCAAAGGGTATTTACAGTCGATTTAGAATATTGAAATCTGGCATAAAGCAACGTTTTATAGCACATAGGAAAAATTTTGAAAACCCTAAATTTTTGGTTACATCACATATTTTTTTTAAATAATTATATATACCTACAGGTATGTACGGAACCCTCGGTGCGCGAGTCTGACTCGCACTTGACCGGTTTATTTTTTTAATATACTCGCATACCCGCTCCGTCGTTTCGCGTAGGTACCTAAAAATCCCAAGTGCTTACGGCTCAACGCGTCGCGAGCACTTGACGGGCGAGCTCAATAAATCAGTCATTGTTTATTCGTTTGTAGCGTGAGGGTGTTGAAATTATGTTTTTGTTCAAGTAAATTAATTATTCTTTCATATGATCCCAAATACACTACGTTTGAATGAAGTATTTACTTTATGCGAGGGGCCGAACCGGATGCTATGTAAACAATTACGACTTAGGCCTATTGTCCACGTAAACCGCACGTCATGCGCACGCTTTCGTCAATTGACAATTGCAAGACGAATGCTTGCAATCGTCAATGCTTACGTATAAACAATCAAAACTGTGTCCACGGTGCGGCAACGTCGCGTCAACCGCACGTCATGCGGTCGTCATGCGGTGCGTGCGGCAGCATGTCACTACTCGATCGACGCGCGAGACGCACACTTGTTGATTTGTATTACAAAATGGCGGGCGGTGAATTTTGTTAACATTATAGAAGAATATTCATGTTTATATAACAATAAACTGCTGGAATACTCCAGAAAAGATATAACCGATAGAGCTTGGAGTGAGTTAAACCTTCGTCGTCTTCTAAAAAAGTTATATGCTAAAATCACTTCATCATCATCACTTGACATTCTCACAACGAAAAGACACGCTTTCTCAATACTAGTTGAAAAAAAACTGAGATGTTTTGTAGCGTGATTGACGATTGCTTGACGATAACATGACGCAGCGTGGACATAGCAAATATGCAAATTACGCCTGCCGTCATTTGTAGGTTGCATGCATTCGTCAAATGACGCGTCCGTGGACAGTAAGCCTTAGTCGAAAAAATTGCTTATCCTGATAACAATACGAGATTTACCTTGGTTCCTTTTGCTTTGTTATATACCTGGTAATATTATCTTAACAAATATATAAAATTATAGCAATACTTGCTTGAAAAATTATTTAGATATTAGCATGTGAAAAAATATATAATTTCGCTGACTTTGCATTTTGCGCGCGGGGCGTAATTATGGATTAAAAACATAATTGTAAACAAATATTATAATTATATAAGATACTTTTATGTGTTTATTGTGAATAAACTAATTAATTATGAAGTTACAGTAAAAAAAAATTGTGTATTACTTTAATTTAAGAAATTTTTACAAACAACTGTTCAAAAAAACGGCATTTCTTTTTTATTGAATGTAAATACATATGTATGTTGATAAGGTTACATTTATGCTCTGTGTTATTTTTTTATTATGAGTATATAAATAAACCTATCATATGATGTGTAATACTCATATTATTCATGAGATATTGATTATCGAAAAATTTTGCGGATATTCAGGTTATTTTTAGCGGGAAAAAGTAAACAACTGTGCACATTCCAGTAAGAGAAATTCTTATCGGATTCTTATCGTAAATGGTTCTTTTGCTTGGAAATCTAATTGGTAAGAAACTTATGTAGGTTTGAATCAGATATATATCATAAAAAGGTATTTAAAAACTAAAATACGGAAATTGGCGGCAATTAACAATCAATTCTTTGTTTTATTTTTTTATGTTTAAAATTAAAATGTTTCTTTTAATTATATTTATTTCCTCTAAAAGTAAATGAAATAACCTTTCTAACCGTGTATAATATTTATATACCTCCCTTAATAAAAAACGACGAGAAAAAGGAATATGTCAGAAATATAAAATCGCGCTCAAAAATGGTGGGAAAGTATTTCTATTTTTCACTTTATACTGCCCTTGCGTGGACGACATGTATATTATTTGGTGTTATTTAAGGTATCATTCGAAAGCTCATTTCATTACGTGTCTATTGATATATAATATAGCGCAATCAGTTAAGTTTTAATAAAACGAACATTAGTTACTTGTGCGCAGTCAACGGCTTTAGAAAAAAGGGACTTTTGTCCCTTGGAGCAATCAACGGATTTGGAAAAAAGGGAGTTTTGTCCCTTGAAACAACGGAGCGGATACGGGCCCAAAAATATTAGTACGAGTTCAATACGCAACAGTTTGAAAATTTTATATATTATTATGTAGAATTTCTTAAACTAGTTTGTTTTAAAAAGCAAATTTGTTTTCGACTGTTTAATTAAGAAGTTTAGGTTCTTGAGAAATTTGCCGCGGTGTTCACCAACATTAAATTGCTTTTAGTTTCAAAGGGTCGTAGGTAGTTAATTCTTGAGAAGTGCAGTGTAAGCCGGGTCATAATCCTAGTAACCAAATGTAGGACAGAGTTGTTCTACTGCGACCGATAATTAGTTTTTGATGGGGAGCCACAAAAATGCAAAGTGCAACTTTATGGTTGAAACTTTGCCTCTCTACCGCTGCATTCCGGGCAGACGCTTTTACTCTGAAGCCATAATTATAAATACGTTTATGCTATATATTTATACAACTCTGCAAAGCCCTTGGCTCCGATTCGTCGTTTGGTTAGTCACGTCAGAACCCCGCGTGAGAACCCCGTGGGGAACGTCAAAACGTCGCAGGGGATTGTACTTTTTCGCCACGAGGCATCGCCATTGTCATTTGCAACGAGCTAAAAAGGTTTTCATATTGTGTGTGTTAGTTGTGTGTACATTTAAAAAAAAAAGTTGTGTATTGTGGTTCCAATCGTAGAAGTTTATCTTTTGTGTACGCGATGGAAGATCAACTAAAGGCTCTCATTAGAAAACGAAGCGCCGTCAAGGGCTCCATCACAAAAATCACTAATGCCGTCAAAGACCCTGGCTCTCTCTCCAAACAGGCATTGAATCTACAGGAAGAGCGCTTGAGGGCATCATTCCAGAAGTACGAGGACCTGAATCTTGAGATATGTGCATTGAACCCTGACGACGACGACTCCGCCGTAGAAGAGGCCTATCTCGCAACTTTAACCGGCATAAAGGAAACTTAAGAGAGTATGGACTCAAATAGTGTTAATGGCAAAGATCATAGTTGTTATACAGAACTCCCAGCCATAAATGTACCAACATTTACCGGTATAAACACCGAATTTCCCACATTCATTGGTTTATTTGATTCACTCTTACATAAAAACAGTAAGTTAGACAATATTCAGAAGTTCTTTTATCTTTGTAATTTCCTTTAAGGTGAGCCTTACGATCTAGTCAAAAATCTTACTGTGTGTAGTGAGAACTATGAAGAGGCAAGGAAATTATTAATTGAACGTTATGATAACGATTTTCTTACTTCATGTGAACATATTTATTCTTTGTTAGACATTATACCTTTTACAAAATGTACAGCAAGTAATATAAGAAACTTTTTGTGTATTTTTAAGCAACAACTATCTGCATTAAAAAATTTAGGGCACGAGCTTGAACAATGGGACATAGTTGTACTTTGCATTCTTCTTAGAAAGTTAGACACAATCTGCAGAAAGGAATTTCACTTAGTTAGTGGTAAAAAACCCACTGTCACTATGTTAACAGATTTCTTAGAAAAGCGTGCTCTCGCGCTCGAGAATGCAGAACAAGTTGGCAAGACCTCATCAACTCCGAAGATTGCTCATGTGGCCATGGTTAAGGGAGCTAAGTGCTCTGGTGCTGCCACTGATACAACTGCAGGCGCATCAGCTATAGGTGGAAAGAGCTGCCGACTATGTAAGTCCAACCACAAATTATTTAACTGTCCTAAATTCAAATTAATGCATGCAAGCGATAGGATTGACTTTGTAACATCACAAAACTTGTGTGTTATCTGCTTAAATAATCACAGCAAAAAATGTAGGTTTCATTTTAGGTGCCAGGTCTGTAAAGAGCAGCACAACACTTTACTTCACCAGGACAAAGCTCCTTCTCCAGTGACTCTGATGTCAGAGATTCCCACACAACAGGTACTGTTACCCACAGCCAATGTAAAGCTGATAGCAAACAATGGTACAGAAGTTCATGTCAAGGCTCTCTTGGACAGTGGTTCACAGGCATCATTTATAACCAATGAGCTTGTAAGCTTATTAAAATTACAGGTTAACAAGGTGAATATCCCTCTCACTGGAATAGGCAACACTGGACAAAATAAACGAAAGTGTCAACTTACAATTACACTCTCTCAGTTATGATTATAAAGTCAATGTAACATGTTTTTTATTAAACAAAATTACTACTAAGGTACCTCAAAAGAGATTTGATATAAATCAACTTGTTTTACCAACTAACCTTCCCTTGGCAGACAAAACATTAAACGAGCCAAGTAACATTCACATTCTATTAGGTGCTGATGTGGTCTTCCAGGTGTTGCTGCCTTCTGAGCCCGCAGCAGTCCTGCCTAGTGCAGCAAAGCAGTGCATAGATGAGTCAACTCTGGCTACACCATCAATAATAAACACAAGGTTTGGTTATGTCATCGCAGGTAACTTACAGTCACCTCATACACATCCAGTAAATTTACATTGTAACACCTGTGATTCCGAGTTAACTAAAAACCTCTCTGAATTTTGGCAAACTGAAAGTGTACCTGAAACATTTTTAGAATCACAATCTGAACATGACTTGTGTGAAACTATATTTTGTGATAATGTTCAGCTAGACATTAAACATAACAAAATTCAAGTTGTGTTACCTTTAAAATTGCAATTAGAGTCAGTTAACCAGGTTTTAAGTGATTCATTACATTTGGCTTTAAAAAGATTTCATACTTTGGAATCTAGGTTTAAAAAAGATTTATTTCTTTCCAAACTTTATAAAGAGTTCATTGATACCATTTAAAGCAAGGGCATGGTACAGTAATTGATATCAGTCAATACAACTTAACTACTGATCCAGTTTACTTTTTGCCTCATCACACAGTACTTAAATTAGATAAAAAAACCACCAAGTGTCGAGTGGTATTTGATGGTTCTATGAAAACCAACAATAAAACTTCATTAAACGATTTATTACTTAATGGCCCTGTAGTCCAAAGGGAATTAGTAGAAGTATTGTTGTTATTTAGAGTCAATGAATATTTTTTCATAACCGATATCAAAAATATGTTCAGAAATATACTATTACATCCCGATTATAGGTCATTACAAAATATTCTTTGGAGAGATTCTGCTAAAGACAATGTTAAATGTATTCAGCTTAACACAGTAACATACAACTTGAAAAGTTGTTCTTATTTGGCAACACGATGTTTAAAATTGTTGGCAGGTGAACTTCCCGTTGCAGCTTTTATCATAAATAATAATTGTACCTATGTAGATTATATACTACATTCTGAAGTATCTCAGGAAAAAATTGTAGAAGCTAAACAGCAATTATCTAAACTCTTAGAATTTGGATCCTTCCAATTACATAAATGGGTTTCAAACTCACCAGAGCTGTTGAAAGTGATACCACAAAATCAACAACATTTCGATGAGGTTGATTTACAAAAGAATAATTTTTCATTAAAAACTCTAGGTATTAATTTTAATACAAAGTTATTGTTTCATAATGTCATGTCCTCATACAGGTGAAAGCATGCCTCAACCTAAGCGTTCGAAATCCTTAGCTTTATAAGTAAGTTCTACGAGCCGCTAGGGCTTGCTGGACCCATTGTGATTATTGCAAAATGCTTTATGCAGAAGTTATGGCTAAATAAACAAGTTTGGGATTGTTTGCTTAACAATGATTTACTAAAACTATGGCATGATTTTTATAATAGCTTGTTTGCAATGAAGCCATTGCCCATACAGCGACACATAGGTTTACACAATACTAGCTCTGCACAAATTATTGGGTTTGCTGATGCGTCTAGCACAAGTCCTTATGGTTGTTCTGTGTATCTCAGAGTGGTTGATTCAACAGGCAATGCTAAAATATCCTTGCTATGCTCAAAATCGAGAGTAAATCCATTAAGCCAAAGTCTATCAGTTCCAAGACTTGAACTTAATGCTGCCTTATTGCTTGCAAAGCTTGTCACGAGGGTTCATTGTGTTCTGATCGCCAAAATGCACATACAAGATGCCATTTTATATTCTGACTCACAGATTGTTCTTGCTTGGCTACAAACTAACATAAACACATTAAAAGCATACGTTGCTAATCGAGTAAAGGTAATTACACAGCTCACACAATAATACACATGGATGTATGTCAGCACAAACGATAATCCTGCCGATTGTCTCAGCAGAGGAGTCATGCCACATGAACTAGGGGACCATCCTATGTGGTGGCAAGGTCCACCATTTTTATGTTCACGTGAATACAAACTACAGGTAAACATGCCTCCCCCACCACAGGAATTGCCTGAGGTCAAAGACTGTTCTGCATGCTTGAGTGCGATGGTTTGTACCTACAACTTCAGATGAGCTACCATTATGTCTCGATTTCCTAGAAAAAATTTCTAGCATCAACACCATCATGGTGTAAAATAAAATATAAAAATAGGAACACTTGTAATCTTAAAAGATAATAATTTGTCCCCTCTTTACTGGCCTTTAGCTAGGGTAACAAATATATACCCAGGTAAAGATGGTAATGTCAGAGTTGTTGAAGTTAAAACCTCAAATGGTCATACCCATAAAAGAGCTATAATGAAAATTTGTGTCTTGCCTCTTGAATGTAATAATGACAATACTAAATAATGTTTTAATAGTTGATACTTATTATGTACTGTGTATAGGTTTAAGTAAATATTGTTTAAGTTAGTAGTCATATTTTACATAATATGCTTGCGTATCTATAATCTTGAACAATAATGTAAATTTAGTTTATAACTTCAATGTGTAAGCAATATGCTTATTTATTATCTTTCAACTAGGCACCTATACTGTAAGTTAGGTATTGTTGGCTTTAGTTGTTTATCTCAAGATTTAAGTTTATTAGATGTAAGAAAATACTTTTCATTCATTCATTTCATAACAACTGTATCACATTGTTATATTGGATATAATTTTTTGATAATTAAAATTCATCATATAACTTCACTTTAATAAAAACATGTTCTATACTTAGCCATTTGTAATCTCAGTAACTATATACCAGCTATTGTCTTTTTCAAATAACCAGTAGTCATTCAAATAATAATATGATTGTAAGTAATTCAGCATTGTTTTTCTAAAACATAATTACTATTCAATTACAAAATATTGTTTGTATTCAAATTTGAAGTTTAGGGTTTGGTATAAATTAAAATAATCTTAGTTATTTAAAATATTTGTTTATTACGATTGTTCGTTGTAACTCTGTAACACTTAGGTATTTCTAGTTGCCCCGGCAATATATTGACCACTGGCAACATTTTTCTTTTATGTTATGTTTTTCATTATACGCGGCAACACTAATGTGTAAAGTTAGTTGTCAAATAACCATAATGTAATGTGCGCACGCTCCTCAATCTGTCCGAGAATTAATAATTATACAGTCCACTTTTCGTTTCAATATTATCAAGGGCATTCCCGTTCAAGTTCATTCTGGTATATTCTTTGTTTGTAAGACAGAAGTGTAACAATAATATGAAATGACATGGTGTTTGTTGTCATATGATGCTGAAATGTTAAATGGATTTTCGTTCTGGACATGATGGAATTTCAATGAGGCTTTGACAGTATTAGGAGGGCAATAGGCTCGCCCACGTAACATTTAATAACAGATGAGGTGTATAGGCTTGATATATACTCAGCCTGACCTTTCAGCGAAATAAATTTGACGATACGTCGTATCCGAAAATAAAATATTCATATGAGTTTTTGCTTTTCAGGTACGTACCTGTTGATTTATTAATCATTGTGGATACACCTCTGCTTCATTAGCGTAAATAAGTATGTAATTACTTTCATTTTCATTACGAATGAAAACAGGAAGATTAAAATTGTTTCTTCTGCAACGAAAAATTCAAAAGTTATTTTGATATAAATGGGCGAAGGGTGGAGATAAAATATAATAAAAATAAACAGCAATCCTATTTATAAAACTCATGTTTCTTTCTTCGAAGTCGTAAAGCATTCAAGTATTAACGAGATACGTAATATTACTCTCCTTTTTCGTGAGCTGAAATATTTCCACATGAACAAATACGTCAACATAAACCACATTTGAGAGAATGTGGCTCAACCACAATAAAATAATATAGTGAATGGGTGGTGACAACTCATTACAAAGTGTGCAGTACATAACTAACAGAAACAATTTATAAGACAGTGGTAGCGCCATCTACCTTTCTATCGAGAATTAATTACATCAACGTCAATCGTTCTTCGCTTGCTTGTCCAATGCGAGCGATCCTTTGTCTCCTTCGCTCCCCTCCCAAGGCACGCTTACGGAACACTGAACAGTCTAGAAACGACGACTCGGCTGACGAGCGGTGTATAGCATACGCGTCCCGCAAACCCATACCGCCCTATTTTTTACCGCTCCCGGGATATACAAGGAGAACTAAACTACGCGCGAGTGTGGTGGAGTGATTTGGTGCAGCTTCAGAATTCCCGAAGACACCAGGAGGCTGCCATTTGAGAAGAAGAGGACTGATTTGCAAGGTAGGTGTGCCCTCATCCTTCCGCCTCCTACAATACCTCCAATTTCACTCCCTCTCCTATCCTAGGCGATCAGAACCCATCCCTATACAGTCCACAATATTAATAATTTTTCCAAATCGCCTAGGAACATACCGGTTTCGGTGTAACGCTGAACCAGACAGTTAAAAGAAAAACAATAAATTTTCATCAGAGATAAAATAATATCTAAGAGAATCTTATTTTCATGGTTAGATTTATTAATTGTTATGTTAATTTACATAAAAAGTGAGACCGAAACAAAATGCAACACTTTATTATCTGCAACCTTAGATTAGGCTTAGATCTCAGAATTCAAATAAGAACTTGTATTTGTGTATCTTAAAAAGTCGCGGGCCGAGAGTGTCTCTTAGCGGAACTACCACTAACTCTGTGAGATAAGGCGCGAGAGGCGAGGCACGCATTGTTATTCAGGCCCGGTGCCAGGCCGAATTGTCCCCAACACCTACACAAAGAAATGCTTGTGGATTCACTCCCAGTAGTCCTCATTTTATTGTAAATCTGTGACGGCAATGTCGAACGGCCTTTAGGCCTCGCTCCGAGGGTGGGCCGTAATAAAATTATACACAATTGTGATTAATCGCTACAATTGTTTTAAGTCGTGAATATTTTTTGCGGTTACTCGTGCCTTAAAATATGAACATCATAAAGACTTATCTGGTAAGTGTATGTAATAAAAAGTTATGAGGGTGTAATTTACTTTATAATTATAGCTACAGAATTGTGCTTTCACTGAGCAATATTATTAATGAAAATCCAATTATAAGTTTAAATGTTACTGATAATGGTAACAATACTTCACTATCAAATAATAATGTATCAAAAATACAGTTTTAAGTTACGGAAACTTGGAAGACTGCCGACCAAAAGCTACAAAAGTGCAGATATGTGGAATATCTGCCGCGCTTAATATCCAAAATGGAACATGCTATCCATCTATCTATGGAGTCCATTTGTCTTAAGAAAGCACTTTCATAGTTTTATATGTCATTTTCTGTTCTTACTGCAGCGACTTGCTATATAACACAAAGATAAAAGCTATTTTATTTTATCTGCAAACTAAAATAGTTGTAAATCTAGTCGCTATGCAAGGAATAAGATATATCTCGTGAACGTATACAGTAAATAAATAAAAGATTAAATGACAAGATTAAATTATATTTAGATTGTTTCGGAAAATATTTTATTGTAATTGTATCGGGTAGCTTGTGGGTACACAAAGGTTACGCTTACATTATTTCAATAGATATTATAGTTTACTTTTCACTTTGACTAATGTACAATTAAATGTCAATTTTAATATTAAACAAGTTTCTAAAGTGGCTTTTTAATAGCTTATTATTATATTACAGTAAACAAACAGATAAAACAGTCAAAGGTAAAACTTATGTCGGCCTCTGGTAAAAGTAACCAAGAATCAATAAAAGAAGAAGGAAAAACTAAACCGTTTGAACAATGTTTTCTATTTTACTCTGAGGCTGAAATAGAAAACATTATTTTCCCTTATCCACGCTTAAATCTGGCAAATATAACTCAACTGGTATAAACATTGGCCGTTATGATCCAAACTAATTCGCCCTTGCCTAGACATCCGACATTTTTGCTATAAAAGCAGAAATCTTTCTCAACGTTCCTTTTGTGTGGTCAAAGGATTAGTTTGATAATAATTTACCGTTCTTGTTGGTAATATTATTCGAGTAAATCCCTTTAGTGCTACTATTTCTTTATTTCCACTTTTTATTTTCGCAGAGCATTCAAATAGAAACGCCTTGTGAATGGGATCGCTTTATATCCGGAACACTTATAACTTTTGTGGATTTATATTCGAGAAATGGATTAATTTTAGCTTTTGCTTTCCTTGTGTAGGCAGTTTTAGGTGAATTCTTTATGTACATGGGTTACTTATTTCTGTATAACTTTTACGAATTGTTAAAAACTTAAAATTCATTATTATGTAGGTCTTATATAATCTCTATTCTATAGAATTAAAGTTGACCAGACATTAGAATAACTTGTTATGAACATAATACCGATATTTAGTATCTTTTTTATTTTCGTTGTATTTTGATATGTCATGATAATTTACTGTATTACTAAAAACCTACAATTTTATTACCTTATATCTACTCGTTTCAGTAACGCATTACATTAGGATTCATCAAGATTAATCAAAGCAATTCGGAAGTATGACCGTAGAAATTCCATTTCTCATGCACATCGTAAATTTTTTACTTCGGATTTCTGAAAAAATTGGAACGCGTTTCAGGAAAATATGCAAGATTTTTACGATCGCCGGCCCCGGAGCTTTATAACAGACTTGAAACATCGGCACCGTGATAATTCCTACTTATATCAATAGCTTAAGAATGTAAACGAAATGCAATTAGCTGATTAAACATTGCTTGTAGACGGGAAAATTGCAATTCAATTACGAAGCCCTGCAAAAATAAACCGTGCAATACATTATTAATTTTATTAAGTGAAACTCTGTAGCATTAAAATGAAAGGTGAAATTAATTGTTTGATATTGGAATGCGTATTTTACATACTGCTAATGTTATCCGAGCAATGTGATTTTATTAATATTTATGTTAATAAAGTAATAATTAGTACACGGTATGTGTACGGACTTACTGATGAAAAATCTTTAGTACTTTAAAAACTCGTTTAATTTAACAGCAATCTTAGTCCACAAAAGATTGAAAGAAAAGTGCTGACACAAAAAATGAAAGACGGTTGACGGCATAGAATACAAGTGTCACCACCCCCTATCTTCCCGTGGGTGTCGTAAGAGGCGACTAAGGGATAACACGATGCAAATACCATCTTTGCGTAGAGACGGAAAACTCGACATCAAACCCTATACGACTGCCTCGTTGGTCTCGCGGCATAAATGTGCGCGTGGGATCGAGAGGTCCCGGGTTCGATTCCTGGGTCGGGCAGTGTTATTGGGTTTTTTCTGTCACGAAATTCTCAGTAGCAGCACGGAGTCTGGAAATGTGCCCGGTACGGCAATAGGCTCGCCCCTTATTACGTAGGACTAAAGTATATCTGGCGAAAAGTGGATGTAGAAATACACCTCTGCCTACCCCTTCGGGGATAAAAGGCGTGACGTTATGTACAATCGTTGGAAAAGTTTACTGTGAAAACTTTGCAAACTTGAAGTCAAGTGTAGTAAGGGCCCTACGAAAGTCACGAGTCTTAAAAAGTAGGGGATGGAAGGGAGGCTGTAAACGACAGACGATAAAGGGTAACACTAAAAGTTTATAAGCCGTAAAACTTAGTCACTGCATTTTGTTAGAGTGTAAAATTACTTGATTTATGTACATAGTAAACTATGATTTCCATTTGTTCTGCTGATTGCTTGTAAATAATTAATACGTCTGGCCTTGTTTTTATGTTTACTCTCGGCGATTGCTTACTGGCTAGTGAGGGTGACAACGGTGAAGTGAGGCGTAAACGTTTAGTTCCGATTAAGTATTTAGTAAAAACAGTTTGGGCAAAATAGGGTCGTACGTCAGAAACTTTAGAACTTACTTCATACAACGGAACGTACCTCAAAGCTATAGAAATATATTATGTTCTTAAATCAAATCAATTCTATGCCCGTCACCATATAGTTACACATACTAAAAGACAAAATCCCGCGGTAGGATCTAATATAGCATATACTTTATCAATACTAATAAAATTACTTATTAGTTTGCTCACCCTTGTTATACATAGCATTAGCTCTAATATTGATACAAGACATACTAATATCACAGCGCACTATTATTCTTTCAAACTAAAACGGTCAAGATCCCTTCTGTGTTGTATATACTTTAAGGGTCCGTGAGCGGGCGGTAATTTAAACACACTCTCACTTTTCACAAACTTTACTTTATTGTCACTAGAGGGCACTTTTACTAGTTATAATATTATTTACACTGTTCTTGAGGATCGCACCGACAGCTTTTTTTTTTTTTTTTTGTGTGTGGACTAGTTGTTGGCCGCTGATGGCCTTGACAACTTTACGCGGACTATGGGTGAGCGCAGAAGGTTCCCCAATTCGTCTACTATATATACCCCGAGTGTGAACGAAACCATAGCGCGATCTAATTTGCATGGTAGTGTCATCTATCGAGCTAAAAAACAACAACTTTAGGTTCGTATCATGGTTGACAAGTTTGACACGAAATATTTTCTTAATTGGTATAAAACCTACATATCTACTTATAGATATGTAACCTACATACATTAACATTCCGCCCACCAAGGACATCCTGCACAATGTCCTTCACTACCGCCCACCATGCAACTATAACACATAAAAATTATACAATATTAACCATTGTTTATAAACATATCCAAATTTATATCGGTTACATACGAAAGAAAACAACAGATAAACAAACTTACACCTAATATCTGTGCTAACACACAAAATCCAAGAAATTAACAGATAGAACAAAACTTACACCCAATACCTGTGCTAATACACAATAGCCAAGAAAACAACAGATAGAACAAAAGTTACACCTAATACCTGTGCTTATACACAATAAAACATTCTAATTAGTAACTGGTAACATACATAGTTTAGACGTTGGTCTTTTTATCAAGAAATTTTGCGTACGCAGGGTAACGACCCGAGTGACCTCGTCAGGACCTCGATGCTTCTGCTCTATCCTGCCTAACAACCACTTACCCGGCGGCAAGTCATCTTCCTTAACTAATACTACATCGCCTACGGATGGTTCCGGAGTTTGATGAGCCCACTTATGCCGTTGCAAGAATTGGTTCAAGTAGTCCTGCGACCACCGTCTCCAGAAATCCTGCATCATTCGTTGGTGGAGGTGCCATCGCGACAAGTTGCTTATATTTGTTTTTTTTTAATTTTCATCAGGAGCAAGAACCAGTGGCTCTCCAACCAAGAAATGACCTGGAGTTAAAATTGACAATTTATCTTGATCTTCAAGATAAGACAACGGTCTCGAGTTGAGACAAGCCTCTATTTGCGTTAAGACAGTAGCCAACTCCTCAAACGTTAATGTAGAGTTGCCTATGATTCGTTTCAGGTGGAATTTGGTGGACTTTATACCTGCCTCCCAAAGACCCCCAAAATTGGGTGCATGAGGTGGAATAAAGTTCCACTGAGTTCCCTCATTTGACAGATACTCAGCCAATTCGTCATTCACACCAGTACTTTCCTTGTTATATAAATAAAGTAACTCTCGTACCGCTCCTACAAAATTCGTACCGTTGTCGCTATATACTTCAGTCACACGACCCCTTCTTGCTACAAATCGCTTGAAAGCAGACAAACATCCCTTGGTGCTTAAATCACTAACTGCTTCCAAGTGCACTGCCCGTGTGGACATGCATATAAATAAACAAATATACCCTTTGTACGACTTATTACCACGACCTTTCGAGACTCTAATATTTATAGGGCCTGCATAGTCTACGCCACTATGTAAAAATGGCTTACTTGGAGTAACGCGTGCAGCTGGCAGTTGTCCCATGAGCTGCGCCCTTACTGAGGCAGCATAACGAAAGCATTTGACGCAACTCCTTACATATTTTTTCACCAGCAACTTAATTCCTACAATCCAGTACCTTGAACGTAAATACGTAACCATAAGTTGCGGACCTTCATGTAATGTTTTATCATGTGCATCGGCAATCAGAAGGTTTGTCAAGAACGACTCCTTTGGAATAAGAATACGATGAGCTCGATCGTAACTTAGCTGCGACATGTCCAACCTTTCCCCAACTCTTATGATTCCCTTGGAATCAAGAAATATGTTAAGGGACTTGAATTTGCTCCTCTTGTCTTCTAGGGCCTTATCCTTTTTCAAACGCGTCAATTCATCTGCGAACCCTACCTCTTGGCATCGCTTAATACAACAGAGTGTTGATTCTTCCAGTTCCTGTTTGACTACATACTTTGTGTTGTGGCGATCTGATCGTTTCAAAACACCCAAAAACCTACGACAGTAGGCGATCACTCGTACCAACCGAGAGAGCGAAGAAAATCTGTTCCAGAAATCAACACTGATTGTAGATGTGTGCACTTTGACTTCTTCTAAATGAGTGCAGTTATCCTTTGGCCTTTTGTATTCAATCAACTGCTGTCTCAAGAAATCTGGACCATCCCACCATATAGAGATGAACTCAAGTTCAGCAGGAGAAATACCTCGTGATGCACATTCAGCTGGGTTTTGCTTCGATAGTACATGACACCAGTGATGTGATTCTGTAATGGTCAAAATATGCGAAACTCTATTTGCTATGAAGGTTTTCCAGTGACTGGGATGACTGTTGAGCCAAGCCAAGACCACTTCGCTGTCTGTCCACATGTGCCAATCCATCTTTGGTACATCCATCACTCTACCCACTTTAGCCATTAACTTTGATAAAAGTACTGCTCCACAAAGTTCTAGTCTAGGGATAGAAACCTGCTTGATGGGAGCTACTTTAGGTTTAGAGGTTACTAAGGATAAAATATGTATGTTACCTGCTTCATCTATTATTCTGATGTAAATAACCGCTGCATATGCCACCTGTGATGCATCTGAAAATCCATGCAACTCGGTCTTCACATTTTTCGAATGAGTGTATAGCCACCGTGGAATCTTCACTCTAGCCAACGAACTCAAATTATTGTGGTAAGTAACCCATTCAGCTAACAAGTTATTTGAAATTTCTTGATCCCATGTCAAGCCTGCTAGCCATAATTTTTGAATGAACACCTTTACTAAAACAATACTTGGCGTTTATTTGACCCGTTAGAGTGGCTAGCACCCTAACGGGTCAAATAAACGAGCAATCTCGGCGACAATCTTTATTTTTGTTACAGGTTCAGCTATCGGTGATATCCTCACTGAAAACTGAAAAAGATCGGCGCTAGAATTCCAACTAAGTCCCAGAATCTTCGTAACATTATCCATTTTTATCTTTACTTCCTCGAGCTCGTTTAGTTTGTCGCTATTTATCTTATTTAGTAATTCTTCACTATTACTGATCCATTTTTGCAGTTTAAAACCACACTTCGATAGGACTGAATTAATTTTTGTAAATATATTTAATCCCTGTTCAATTAACTTCTTCAGCTGATCCTCTTCACGAAAAGGCAACCGAACTATATACCTGCCAGTATCATCTCGCCTTGTAGTCGCCGAAAATAACTCCTCACATCGCCTTTTCTCCTCTGTGAGCATTTTCTTTGTTTCAGACGGTTCATCTTCCAACTCCCAAAAATTTTTAAGAAGATTGTCCTCCTGAAGGTAAGAATGCATCACGGTGATGTGATTATTTGGGTTAGAATTATTATCCACCTCGGATACGCCCGACAATATCCAACCTAGGGATGTATCCTGTGCTACTAAAGCACCATTCAAATTCTTTCTAATGCCCGTTTGAATTACCTGAGTATACACTTCAGCCCCTAACAAAATATCGATTTTGTTAGGTATGTAGTACTCCGGATCCGCTAAGTCATCGTCCTTCAAGTCGACCCATTCGACTTTGACAGTCCTTGTAACTGGAAGCAGAGCCGTAATTGTCTTCAAAACATAGGCATTGACTCTTATTTGCACGTTTGGATCCTTTCTTGACTTAATATTAACGACAACTGTATATTTAGAAGTTACAATTGTATCTCCCCTTACACCTAACACGGTGTGTTTTGTCGCAACCTTTTTAAGACCCAGATACTGAACCATTGATTCAGTAATAAATGAACCTTGCGATCCTTGATCTAGTAAAGCCCTTAATAACCTATACGTCCTATCTTTCGATTCTGCTTTAACTACAGCTGTAGTTAACAGAACTGTTTTTTTACCCTTGCCCGTCGAAAGACATGAGACTAATGGTTTACTAGATCCCTCCGCTACCGCGGCCTCTTTCTCATCAATATCCTGCCTCATACCCGATGTAGAGGCCCCTTTGCAACTAGCATTAATGTCCTCCTCAAGTGACGCGGAACCACCCGTAGGATGCTGTAAAGTATGGTGACGACGTTTGCATACCTGGCATCGAACTGGTACCTTGCAGAATTTGGCAGAGTGGTTGTTATACAGGCAGACGAAACATAGACGGTTCTTCTGCACGAAGTCACGCCGGTCTTCGTTAGACTGCTTACCAAATTCTCTGCAAACAGTAATTTTATGGTCAGCGGAACAATAAGCACAGGTTATGTTATTCTTTCCCTTCATAACATGAAATGAATGACGTGCATCTTTGGAATTTCTATCTCTCCTACTCCCTTGACCAGTTTCTAAACTTTCAAGGCCCCTAAAGAGACTATTAAGAAACTCAGTAAATTCCAAAAATGTAGGTAATTCATTACTACATGCGGCAGCTATTTTCAATTCCCAGGCCTTTCTTGTTTCTATATCCAATTTGTCACTTATTAGATAGATGATAATGATATCCCAAGACGTTGTATCGATTCCTAAGTTCTTTAAAGAATCTAGGCATTCTGAAGTTGTATTTAATATATTTTTTATTTCTGAAGCCGACTCCTTTGAAATAGACCTTTGGGATAATAATCTTTTTGGAATATTATTTGCCAAATATTTCTTATTGTTATACGTACCATCTAACTTGTTCCACGCTATTTGATAATTATCGGATGTTACCTTTAAATTCTTAAGCAATTGTTCCGCTTCTCCCTTTAAGTGACCCTTTAAATAGTAAAACTTTTGTGAGTCATTTAAACTTTTGTTCTCATACACCAGTCCAATAAACAGATCCCTAAATGTATTCCATTCAGAATAATCTCCTGAAAAATAACTTATTTTTATTTCTGGCAACCTGACTCTGCTCTTTACTTTATAACAACAAGAAACATCTTCCTTTGACGTAGCAGTTGTTCCACCTTTAATATCCAGTAACATTTCCTTGAGCTCACTTTTAAAGGTTATGTACAGTTCCTCCACTTCATCGTAAGTATTGTGTCTATAGTAATCGGAACTGTGAATGTCAGTTTTCTTGATGTTACCGATAATATGGTTGTGATTGCTGAAAAATAACGACCACTGTTTTTCTATATTTTCTAATCGCGTTTCTAGATAACCAACGTTCTTTAGGAGATTTCTTATAATTTGTTCTAGCTTTAATTATTTTCTCCTTAATATCAATCTGCAAGTTGTTCAACGCCTCCATCTTATTTCTTGCGTATGCCGTTTCAAGTTTATATTAAGGTCCAAAAATTCCAAAAAATTGTTCAATGTGTTTTGACCTTAAACACAGAGTCCGAAATCTAGCTTGCTCTCCCGATAGATTTCCTCTGATTTTCGCCTCTTTGTCCTCCCGTCCGGTACCAGAGGTCCGTTACTTAGTCCTCACACCAAGGCTCCGTGACCTCCGGTCCCTCCTACAGCTGTACCACAATCCCGGCTGTGGATTTATCTGGCCAACAATCCGCTGGCCAGTACCTAATGAGACGGGTGATAAATATCACCACCGACGGCTAACCAAAAATACACTCAACCGCTCACAGCCGATCCTTTTATCCGGCTCGAAGGACCATGTATATACTTTAAGGGTCCGTGAGCGGGAGGTAATTTAAACACACTCTCACTTTTCACAAACTTTACTTTATTGTCACTAGAGGGCACTTTTACTAGTTATAATCATAGACTAATATATTATACCTGGAAATAGACTGGCAACTTCGACATTTTAGGCGACGCAAGCGCCACCTTTTTAACCTACAGGCCACTTTTTGCCGTCTGTTTTACAAAAAATGCCGCTAGAGGTCGTTTATGTTAGTCAAGTATTATAATTATAGTCAAAATTATTTTGGAAATATAAATAAAACAATAGAGAATGCTTATAAGTGACGTTTATTTTCCAAAAATCACAATATTTACAGCAGTAAGATCACAGTAAGTTATGCTAAAATCACCAAATAAAAAAAATAATGATTGATATACCCATTTATTAATTTGTTTATTATTTTATTTATTTAACTTTTCTCATTTATTTAATTTGTTTTGTATTAGTCTAAGAGCCAGTGTTACGCAGACTCACGGTATAGTAGCAAAGTTCATATTTTAATGCTAGTTAAACTAATTAATCTGCCGTAGATCAAATGGGGTTCACTATTACCATAGAGGGTTCCTTTAGGCGTGCCTAGAAGTCGAAAAGCATGAAAATCGACTTTCTAAACGTGTTCACAGCATGTCTGCCGTTTTGATATCGTAAAATATTTATCTTTTTAAAACTTAATGGCAGACACTTGTTCCGGTTAGTACTATATTTTATATAATATCATAGTTTCGAAAATTTCATACAATTTGTGTTATTTTAGCAAAGCTAAAAATTATATATGTTATTTATATTTGGTTCTCTTTCACGGGTATTATTCTAATTTGTTAAAACAATAATCGGCCCTTTGGCAGGCGTACACAGAGACATAGGTCTAACGCGCAGAGGCCCTTTGAGAGTTTTAATCTAGAATGTGATGGGACACCTACTGAGGAGCCTCCATAACTGCACTATTAAGTACAGTCACGGGTTAGCCGCAACAGGGACTATTGCTACTTTTATGGAAACAAATTGAAGGGGTAAGTGGACAAAGGTGTTATCTGACTAAACTGAAAAAATCGAGTTTGTAAGCTTTCTTTTCATCTTGTAGTACATTTTTTTGTTTATATCACAGGATGAATCTAACTCATGCGTCAGTCTCTTAAATCTTTAAAATTGCGCAACGGATTTTAATGTGTTTTTTTTATAGATAGAATGATTCAAGAGGAAGGTTTATATGTATCATACATACATAGGTAATATTGCATTGCACCCGTGCGAAGCCGGGGCAGGTCGCTAGTAATTTATAACTCTTAATTTCAATTAAAAAATATATTTAAAAACACTGTTCACATGTATTCATACTGATTCGCTGTCATTGCCAGTAAGAGTGAGAAAGTCAATATCCTGTATCTCCATTAGCATGACTGCGAAAGTATTATGTAGTCTGCCTGCATTTTAGAACCGACCTATCTGTCTGTTTTTTTTATATACATGTATAATAATGATGTAAAAACATATATAAATGGCAGCTTTGCTAAAACACTAGTTATCTGCGAAATGAAGCGTGAGAAAATCAAAATCATGCAACTTCAATAGCAGGACTGAACCAACCCATGGGTCTGTTTTTGTAAATATATGTTTATAATAATAATAATATAAATAACGTGTATAATTTTTAGCTTTGCTAAAATAACGCAAATTTTATGAAATTTTTGAAACTATGATATTATATAATATAGTAGGAACCGGAACAAGTGCCTGCCATATATATATTTTTTTTCTATAAAAATATATATATATTTTAAGATATCAAAACGGCAGATATGTTGCGAACACGTTTTGAAAGTCGATTTTCATGCTTTTCGACTTCTAGGCACGCCTTAAGGAACCCTCTATGGGAATAGTGAACCCCCATTTGATCTACGGCAGATGAATTAGTATAACTAGCATTAATATGGAGTTTGCTACTGTACTCGTCTCTTTGATCCTCTGCTTTTCAAAAAAACATTACGAGCTGAGTTCTTAAACATATCATCACTGTCGTAGGTATACGGTGGTTTTGCCAGTGAGTAGGTGGCCAACCTCCTTGCACCAGTTGTAAATAAAAAAAATAATATTTTTATTAATTATGAATTCTTTCATTGTCTTACCATGTACTTCACATTTGAGAAAATTTAAATTTATATTTACACTAACCACAAATTTTATATATTCCATTTACTTTTCTTTAGTGGCACTGGTTTTTAATATGGTATAATACGAGTATTATGTAATATTTTCAACTTGTGCAAAGAAGTCAAACAAACACCTAGTGGGATAGCAGAGCCATCTTTTATTTTCGAATTCTTTAATTTTTATATATTTATGGAAACTTTGCAAATCTTCTGTTTCCGTGTCTAATTTGCATACTGCACAGCTCTTATAGACTGCTGTTTTGGCCTTTACTGCTATCCAACCACTACAATAACCAATTGCTGCGCATTTTTCGACGCTTTTTTGTCTTTATTATTTATTAAAATATCGGTATCTAGATCCGGTATAGACACATGGTCAAAATATATATTTATTTGTCTCTCTTCTAACAATGGTGCCTCTCCCTCAGCAATAAAATCTTTAAATGATTCCAAAGCGAAGCCATCGTCTGCTTCGCAATTGGAACCAACCGCGTGAGATTAAATTATTTAAAATTAAGGTTTTATACGCTGCTACAAAGTGAGAGGCACCTGGCATTATATTGCCGTGACCATGTGCACATATGGAAACGCAGAAATTTGCCAAAGCGCCTTGGTTGAAATTGCGCAGTAAAACTGAATTAATGCCCTTTCTTTGTAGAAAAAGGGTAATATTTTTAAAAGATTCTATTGTTTTAACCCAGCTCATTGATGAAGGCACAACTCCACCCCTTAGTGGAGTATCAAATTTCATGGATTTCAAAATAGGCATACTTTTGTTCCATAAATTTCTATGTGGTGATTTTGGCGTAACCGCTGTTCTGTGAATTTTTCCTCCAATTGTCTGGTGGTAACTGCCGTTGACGCTGTCGAATAATTCGTCGAAGAAGATGAGTATATCGGCAGTTTGTGTGCATTCTTTGGGTATGCAACCCGATTCTGCAACAAAACAAAATTACTTGATTGTAATATGTTTTATACATTCTTAATATTTCAGAGGCAACGATAGCCTAGTGGAGAGACCAACAGACTGCCACGCAGAGGTCTCGGGTATGAATCCATGACGCGCACCAATGACTTTTCAAAGTTATATGCGTATTAAACTCTTATTTGTCGCTTGCACCGTGCTTCGGAGGGCACGGTAAGCCGTCGGTCACGGCTGTCATTAAAAGATCTTTGATAGTCGTTACGGGGAAATAGTACCCTCGAATATCCTGACTCTGGTCTAAACCATAGAATATACCTTCGGGGTACAGATGTCAGATGGCAGTCACTCTGTGGAAAAGCTTATATTCTGTCAAATGGGAGCCTAGAATTGTTAAAATAGTCTATTTTGCACATACATTAAATTAAACTAAACAAAATCGCACATACCTGCCATAAAGCCCAAAGCTGCACCAACAGATTTGCTGAACACTTGTGTGCAGTGTTTCACTTTCATTTTGGGGATCACAAGCAGTTAATTTTGACATAATTTTAACTCCCTTATAGCCAGGTGAACATTCATAAAGAAGTTGTATGTGTTCCCATTTCGCAATGTTTTCTTTTCCCTTCATTGTAAATTTCAAATTCTTATTTAAGAGATTATTTCTTATACCTTTCATTAGGTGGTCATACAATACAAATATTTTATTTTGCTGTTATAAAACAGCCACCAGTGTACTCTTTATCATTTCTCACCATTTGCATTCGAGTGTCTGCAATCAAGCTATTTATTGCCGCCAAATTTGTGGCGCCTTGGTCACAAACTGTTGTGACAACGTGTAGATTTGCTTCCGTTAATTTCTTCAGGACAGTTTTAATTTGATTTTTTAGCGACAATGTTTTTGTGGTGCCAGCTGAATAAGAAAACCACACTGGTTGCTTGTATTTATTTACAACTCCCCTTATCATAAAGATCAGGACATGGTCACAAAAATTAGGTTGTCGTTCTTCTCCATCATTTACAAAACCTTCTATTTCATCTTTGGCTGCATTATATATACAAAAAGCACCAAAGGCCATTTCATCAAACACCAAGGTACAATATCTGTGTTTATCTGGCATCTTAGCCACTCTCTTTTTTAAATGATTATAAATTCTTTCATTGCAGCCTGGTGAAAGGTTTATTGATTCCAACTGCTTTTTGTGAGATCGCCTTGAGGGTAACACTCACATTCTTCTAAGAATTCTGTAGGACTTGGGAGATGGCTTGTACAATGAAAGAGCCAATATCTTCTCGTCTAAGGAAAATCTTCGGCCTTGAGACTTCTTACCACCTTGGGTTATTTGCATCAGAAAGAAGGTTCTACCATTTTCTGACATTTTCGTTGTTAAAATGTTGAATGCCCTTGTCTTCGATACATTCTTTGCAAATTTGATTTCTTTCTAGATTTTTGATTTAGATTCTATTCATGCCAGTTTTCTTGCCAAGTTGCATATTGATTTTTTTATAGCTTTCTTCACCTCTGCTTGTTCAGCATGAGATATCTTGTATGAGGCTGAAAACAAAATAATTAACATTATTATTATAGTCTGTTTCTGCTGGAAATCTCTCTCTCGCAATTTGCTACATAGTGTTCTTACTATCATACAAATAGATTAATAATGGTTAATCTACCCATATAATAAATAAGAAAGTGTGGTTGTTTCTTTGTTTCTCACACTTTCATGTCTCAACTACTCAACTGTTTGTCATGAAATAGGTATTGCATATGTCGTCAAAGGCACAGATAACATTGATTAAGTACAATCAGCGACAAAGGTCGCTACACATTTACGAGATTTTAAATGGTTTTTATTGCCCAAATAATTACAATTATTTTCTAAATCTGACAGCATTCTAAAACTGAAAAAGCTTTCTATACGAAGAAAACCTGATTTGATCGTAAATTATACCTACAGAATACGAAGTAGACAGTTTTGATTCATAAACGGCCGGTTGGCGTAGCGGGAGTGTAAGCGACTGCTACGTCAAAGGTCGCGGGTTCTATTCCCGTTCAAGTCAAACAAACATTTGTGTGCATGAACATAGATTTTTGTCTTGGTCTAGGTGTTTATATGTATAATATGTAAGTATTTTCAAAAAAAAGTATATATGTATGTTTATCCATTATCTAGTTACCCATAGTACAAGCTGTGCTTAGTTTAGGACTAGATGGTGTTGTGTGAATGTGGTAGAATATTATTATTATTATAAAAATCTATCATAAATCTATGAATGTGTAGCAAGTCATGTCATTGACTGTACCTCTCATTCAAGAGTAAGTGAATAAACTACTCCACTGCAAGATTTGCTAATGTATCAATGATTCTTTATTAATATTCAGAATTCAGCATCACTAAACTTTTAAATATTAAGTATGTAACCAGTGACCGTGACCAGATTTGTGTTGGAGTGAGATTTAATTTTGATGCCTCCCTAGCTCTAAGCTTTCGAGCTAGCAAGCCCCATAGTCTGCCACAGCCTCCGCTCCATTCACCATATGGACAGACTGGCCCTGTCTATAACATTCTAATATATAAAATTATTATACCTGTTTTGTAATGCCTCTTTTGAAGTTAAGTTGATGGCTCGGATATTATTGTCTGTGACATCAATGCCTGAGATCTCGAAGGCATTGGGTTAACATCAAATCCTGCAGTTGCATCTAATAGATTTTCTCCTTGTGTTGAAGTTGCAGAAACAAGGGGTTGCTGACTAAATACAGTGGTGAGTTTATGAGGAGCTGTAAATAAAGAAGGAAGAACTATTAGCATATTTTAATCACTACTGTACTCTATGATGATTATTTGTGAAAAAGTCTAATATTTATTTGATTCTTTCATAACAATAATAGTACATTGTGTAGCAGCATAGACAATAATGATACAATAATTACCTGGAAGATGCAGTTGTGGGACAGCCATTTTACTGAGACGGTTGCTCAGAAAAATAACATACTCAGGAAAGTGTCTATGACATAGGTGCTTTGCGATTTTTATATATGGTGTTATTATCCAGGCCAATTATTTCACCACCAATCCTTAAGACCCATGTTCTAAACCGCTCAGCATCATTTACTGGATCAGGGAAGCTGTGTAGATGTACATCTAGAACCAAAAATAAATTGCTGAAATACATCATAGATCTCAACTTAATCTAGCGACTAGTGAATGGCCCAATCCGGCTAGTACCTTTGACATATCAGACCAACACACTTTAAAAAAGATTTACAAAAACATTTCACAAGTCAAATAAGTTATTCATACAACGGACAAGAAAAAGTTTGTCATCTTATGATTACTAAATAAATGGGCTTCTTTGGAGTGGGGCCTTCAGGTAAGAAGGGATTGTTACACAGGGGATAACAACACTAGCAGATATTATTACGAATACCAATAATGTTCATAAATTGTTATACTAGTCTTAATAACCCATAAAATATTTAAGTCTATGTCATTCTTAGTACCCATATTTATTTTTTAAGTTATGCTGGTATAATATATCATATCCTAGGCTATACTATAGCATACATTTTAATTTGTTTTTAAAGTACGTCCAAGTTTGTATGTAAACTTGTGAGGATTAAGAGTATTTATGCCCCCCAGCTTATCATACGAATGCTTTATCCACGAACGAGTGAGTACAATTGGATAATATTTGGTATATTTATGCAGGTTGTTAAGGATTATTACATTGTTATTATGGTTTCAAAAGTAACTTCAGTTTGTTCCTAATATATAAAAATAGCATCCAGAATCAGTTATTTCACTTTGCTTTTCAAAACTGACTTAAAGGTTTGTGCGAGTAGCTGCGAGAAATCATATAGCTTCACTTATAAACAGGTGTAGATAGAAGAGTTTGTTACATTACTTACCATCCTTATTGGTGATGGGGCACATAGGTACACAGCACTTGTTCCTAGACATTACTTATACACTTTTATATGATATGGGCCAAACTCCAAAACAGGAGGGCCTAAACTTTACACGGAGAACAATTCTCGACGTATAAAACACTGAAGACGGTATTTGCTTGTTTTTGTAATATGCACGGAGGAACTGACGCTCAATTCAACGCGAATATCACTAAAAGCAATACTAATACACCAAAACACAAAAATATTTGCGCACAAGAATTTAAATAACCCGGCAGACGTTATTTTTGTGTAATGACAATTATGACAGCTCTGTGACATAACTGAATAGAATTGAACAGAGTAACAAATCCGACTTTCTACCATTTTGTACCATAATATTAACAATAATATTAAAATAATTTGTAAAGTAAATATTTCTTACACGATTTACACGATTCATGAAGTGTTAAATCTAAGTATAACTATTTCAAATCTTATATTCCTAAGTTAATGTCGCTAACATTAATATGTGCTATAAGTCGAAGGTGTCATTTAAATAAATAAAAACGACCAAATGGAAATGTTTATTTTTCATCAGTAATGTATCGAAATCCGTGTACTCACGAACATTCACGAACGAATTTTGTTACGTGTGCACAATAAAGAGGGAGCTGGTTTCAATGATTTTACATGAATGTAGGCAAGATTCCGACGCATGGTTATAATATTATTTACACTGTTCTTGAGGATCGCACCGACATCTACAATTCGTCTACTATATATACTCCGAGTGTGAACGAAACCATAGCGCGATCTAATTTGCATGGTAGTGTCATCTATCGAGCTAAAAAACAACAACTTTGGGTTCGTATCATGGTTGACAAGTTTGACACGAAATATTTTCTTAATTGATATAAAACCTACATATCTACTTATAGATATGTAACCTACATACATTAACAGTATTATTTCAAGTCTGTAACACTTTTCATAGCACAAAGCAAATAAAACCAACAGCTCTAACCCTCAACCCCAATTACATTCTACCCTAAAACAAAGTGATCTAAAAATACCTTTGAAACACCTCGTAACAATTTGTTTAAACGTTGTAAAACAATAAAACTAGAGGGCTTCCACAAGGCTCAATATAGGGCCCAAACTAACTGGTGGTTGTATCACTGTTAATTGCCAACTAATTAGCCCTTATAAGCCTCCCACTAAAGGGTAATAGATGACGTACTTGACTTGTTAAGGGTGGCCCGAAAGGTTTGTTTGGGGTACGTAAAAATTGGGCTATCATCATCAGCCCTTAAAAGTCCACTGCTGGACTAGGCCTCTCCTTTGAAAGGAGGAATTGGCCTACTATACCACGCTGGCCAAACGGGTTGGTATAGGGTTTGTATCAAGTTTTCCTTCTGTTACAGTGCTGTTCTCTGCATAATATGCTCCCTCTGTCGGCTCTTACGACACCCATGGGATGATATGGGGTGGTGACATTCCGTATTCTTAACCCGTCACCACACGGACGAAATTGGGCTAATGAGACTTTTATATTTTCTTTTTTAATTGGAGTAATATTGTTTACTTTCATGTTTATGATCAACGAATATTTCGGTGTATATATATATATTATATAAATTTTGGGTGGCGATTTTATCACACTGGAATTCTACGTTATAGTTGTGTTTACTATGTAGCAAAGTAAGGTTCTCTGAAGGGTTAATATATTTACTGAAGCCGGGTAAAATATTTATAGCATTTCTCTAGTTTATGATCTTCAAGGCTCTTAAGATTTAATAAGCTTTTATGAAGTTATACATTCACTTGCACATCATCATAAAATAGTACCTAAAACATATATAATGACAAGTTTATGATCGACCGTGGGTATCCGGTTATTTTTTCGTTTCAGTAGTATTAGTACTACTACTTAGTTTTTTTTAACCAATCACTACATATCTTCACAAACTTTATGCCAATCCGCATACTTATCTTTTCGTACAATTCTTTATAAACTTACAACGATTTCTCTTCACATATTATTAAGAGAATATAAAATAAAATAAAAAAAACTGACTCTGTCTCATATAATTATATAAAACTGTTATAAATCCATTATAATTTTGGTACATATGAGGTGTTCCGTGCTCAAGGCTTTCATATAGTTCATTGATGAGTGCTTATTAAAGATTCCTTCTCTCGCTAACATTTTTTTAAATAATGCTACGTTATTGCAACATATTCAAATATAAACACAATACAATGACAATATTAGATTCCTGTGGCGCAATGTAACAAGTAAAATAAATCCAAAAGAATATATAGTTCAGCGGTTAAATGAAGGCTAAAAGGTGAAACATAAAAGCGACAAGTGCAGATATGCAAATGTTATCGCTTCCTTAACACGAGTGCTCTCGAATGGTAATGCGACCGCTACCAATACAACCGAATAAGTACCACTCATTCAAAGCAAATTACTCTGCACCCTTTCCGACGATCGGAAACTATTCAAATGCAATTTTGCGAATCCTGTTAATGCAGCAGTGTATTCCAACACATTCGATCACGTATGGATACATCGCAACTGGTTTTAAACTTTACAACGTCAACTTTAAAGTTCAAATTCAGATATGGTTAATATTAAACTAATGTCTCCCTCAAAATATATTTTTATATCGCTCCCTTTAAGAATACAGTAATGAGACCCTTTTATTTTCACGAGAAGTTTTAATTATATTATAAAAATATAATTTTCCCTTTTTTTAATTTGTAACGTCTAAAATTAATTTTATGTCGGTGAATAAAGTCGGATCATAAACTTCATTATCACTCTTTGCCTAAAAGGACACACTTTCGAAAATTATAAAGGGTGGGACTTT
This sequence comes from Euclidia mi, assembly GCA_944739405.2. Taxonomy (NCBI): domain Eukaryota; kingdom Metazoa; phylum Arthropoda; class Insecta; order Lepidoptera; family Erebidae; genus Euclidia; species Euclidia mi. The sequence continues at coordinate 12,370,696 of OX123207.2, read as the reverse complement.
TGACAATTTCCGGATTGTAATTGGGGAAAATCCAATGTTGACCTACTTACCTCACTATTATTTTAAATGGCTAAGCTCGAGTATTTTTAATTGAACTTTTTGTTAACTTGTTGTGATTACTACTTAACAAAATTAAAACAGTATGATTAAATGGAAAATGTTTAAGTATATCAATGGTGTTTTTAAACAGGTCAAGATCTTATTTTTCCATACTTCCCTAATTGCTAAACAATGACTGTGCAAAATTATCTAATTAAAAACTTTCAGGCGTAAGACACGACGCCGAATTTTTAAAAATATACCTTGTAATACTTGACCTCGGTATCAATAGAAATGCCTTAGTCGGTAACCTGACGAAAATCGATCAAAGCAATGATATCGTTGTCACGGGGAAAATGAAACTGCTCCGGAGCCGATTTACTTAATTGGAAGGTACAGTACTAACTACTTCAGGGGACAATCAGCTTAATAAGTAAGAATGGCTTCGGGATCAAACTGGCTATTTCCAAACCTCTTGTATATGGATGAAAGATTGTCATGATTTGTATTTTTGGATTTATTTTCGTCACTTGAGTTTGCTGTCTTAAAAATTGTTTTTGCAACTTCATACAATACCTTTTGAAATTAAATTTACATTCTACGATTTCAAACGATTAAAATACCATGATTTTTATAATTTGCAGGTACCTGTGTTAAATTGATATTTTATTTTGATAAAATAATAAGACAATTCTTCGTGACGCAAAAACATTATCTGTGAATTACGTTGATTATAATTGTCTCATTAAAATAAACTTTTATTTTATCTTATTTTATTTAGAAAATCAAATTAATGTTAAGCTTAATATCTTCCCCGACTACATGCTGTCTTAAAATTTTTAACACTTCTACATATACCAAGGTACAATAAGCTACCTTGTGTCGGCGTTTACATTAGAAAATAATGTTTAACCAAATTAATGTTAGTTTGCACATACGGGTGCTTACAAAGCGTTTAGAAAACTACGTCACTTTCGTTCATTGTAGTCAAAATCATCTAACAAGTTGTGGCGAACTCTGGTGTTGGTGTTTCTAGACCTAGCTTAAGAAGTTAATGTCTGATAAAGTGTTCAATGAAAAATAAATGGAAACCAAACAAATTAAATAAAAATATAGCAGTGGTATTAGATAAAAAGTTGCGTTATTAGTTCCTAAAGTTTTCAACAAGAAGAACTAGAAATATCACAAGAACTTGTAAATAAACATATCTAAAACAAACTTATTCACGTCAACCATTCGTTACCAATGTCAATCGTGTTCGCAAAGAATTGGGCAGCAGTAATCAAGCAACGGTACATTGATTCCAAGATTGTGATCCCTGGTAGTACAATACAGCCCTTTCTGATTAGGGAGTGAAAGCTAATAGGCTCTTTGATCCTTCGCCGTTGCCGGATTAGGCGACGTTAACATATCTCTGTATCAATCGGTAGAAGGTGAATTGTCGACGTTAAGCGATCCGTTTGAATGGTCATATTTTTTGGAACTTTGAGAAAATCGGGTGAAATGGAACACCGATTTAGGGAAAAAAGTTAAGCGTTTTATCATTTCGGTAGATGCTTTTATGCTGATTAAATTTTTAAGATTATGACTTAATTTCTATAATGACTTCTCATTTAATATATCTAAGACACTTGTAATACGTGGTGGCGAACAACTCCAGATTTTTTTTTAAACCAGGACCTGTAATAAGTCCTATGACAAAGTAGACTTAACAAACATTCTATTAACTGTCTATTAGTATAAGCATAATAAAAAGCTCACCCCTTTTAAATCATACCAGAAAGTAGCAACCATTTCGAGCAATTTTATAAAAATAGTAAAAATATTTTCATAATTTAAAAATGTTTTTTCCTTTAGTGACAATAAGAGAATTTACTCCTTATTATTATGAATGTCACTAGTTAAATTGTGTAAAATAGACATTTCAAGAATAAGTTTACTAAACTGTGACATAAATTATAATGTTCCTTCGTTTTTATACCCTTCAGTTTCATGTTTATTTTACTATACATACATACATACCTATTTATATACGTATGTATAGTAACACTCACGCCTGTTTCCCGGAGGGGTAGGCAGAGACTACGGAACGCCATTTGCAACGATCCTGACATACCTCTCTTGCTTCATTCAGTCCCATCAAGTTTCTCATGCATGCTCTTCTGTTTAGGGTACTTCTGATCTATCTTCTTTTTAGGATGTCTCCAATCTGGTCAGAGAACGCCCGCCTAGGTCTTCCCCCTTATTTTTTGTTTTTTTTTGTGTCGGATTGGAAAAGTCCCTCTGCCCTGGGGGAAGGGCGAAGGGGACTACCAGACTCTTACTGACTAAAAACCAACCCGTGTTCCTCATGTACCCGTGTGTCGGAGGGTCGGGTATCGCCGAAGCATTCCTCGCTACCTCCCGACAGGTATTGGCCCGCCAGATGGTCAGGCGGGCCCCGAACAAAACCCACTTGGCGGCGGATCAAGGTGTTAGGTTCCGCCGCCAAAACACCCAGCGGCCGCAGAGGATGAGGAGGAGAGGGAGGACGGCAACGTAACACCGCATCTCCTCTTCCTCTGCGGACCACCGCGACCCAACAATGGTGCACCCCCATTTGGTCGCGGGAGATAGGGCGCGCGGCAACGCAACACCGACACGCCTTTCCTCCCGCGACCACGCCCGACTGTGAGGGACAGAAGAACTGTCCCTCGCACCCGCACCATTGGACGCATCCTGCACAGGCTTCCGTCAAGCCCACGCGGAGCGTCCACTCCCGGGATCTTGCTTAGCTTCACTGTGGGTGACCTAACCACGGTTACTGAGCCCCCCCCCCCCACCACGACAAGGTGGAGATCCCACTGGGGGGCCTAGCTCTTCCTCTTGTCCTGTCCCATTCACACTTGCCTTATATATTTTCTTTGTCAGTCTTTCGTCATCCACCCTCCCTACGTGCCCAAACCACCTTAGCATACCTTTCTCGATGTTTGTCACCACAGCTTCTTTTACCCCACAACATTCTCTTAAAACGCAATTCTTTACTCTGTCAGTCAAAGACACATCACACATAAGTATGTGATAATGAGAGCACTGAGAAGTCTCAGTGCTCTCATTTCTACAGCATTTATTCTACTTTCATGACTCTTTTGCCATACCCAACTTTCACTACCATACATAAGTGTAGGTACTAACACCCTTCTATGCACAGCCAAGCGTGTCTTTTTGGACACGTTTTGGCTGTTCATAAACGCCTTCAGAGCTCCTTTCACTCTATTGCCTGCATTAACTCTTCTTTCAATACCTTCTACATTCTTACCATCTCTTGTAAACAGCGTACCTAAATATACAAACTCATTCACTTGCTCCACTCGTTGTCCATTGATCATAACATTACAAGCCGTAACGCATTCCTCCTTTTCAAAAACCATAACTTTCGTTTTACTTACATTCACTTTCATTCCTTTCATCTCTCCAAATCTACAAATGCGCAATAGACCTTTTGACCTTTGGCCAATAATTTCTCGGCTATGCATCGCAAGGAAAAGACTTGATCCGTACACCCCATACCTTTTTGGAATCCCACTTGTACATCCCATATTTTCTTGGCGGTTACTTTCATAACTCTTTCAATAAATACCTTCACATACAATTTGCCGACAATGCTGAGAAGGCTAATGCCTCTATAGTTTTTGCAGTCTTGTTGCGAGCCTTTTCCTTTATAAAGAGGCACAACTACTGCTGTGGCCCAGTCTTCAGGTACTCGGCCGGTGCTCCATCACAAGTTAAATAAGCGCTGCAGCTGACTAACTATGATACCCTGTCCAGCCTTCAGCATTTCGACTGTATCCTATCATATCCTGCAGCCTTACCTAATTTCATACTGGCCAGTGCCTTCAAAATCTCATCCACGCCAATATCGCTTTCATCATTGCTATCATTACCATTCATTTCACCGTTGATGTTTCTGTCGTCGGTCTTTCAAATAATCCTTCAAAATACTCTTTCCATCTTCAGCACGTACGATTCACCATTTATTATATTTCCATACTTATCTCTTATTGCTGTGTATTCTGAGGATTGAGTACTTCCTTGAACTGCACGAACAAATTTCCAGCAAAACTTAATGTTTCTCCGAAAGTCGTCAGATAATCTACAATCAAACACCTTTTTTTTTTAGACTCACGCCTGTATCCCCGACGGGGTAGGCAGAGGTGAAAAATTACACCCACATTTTGCCATTAATTTTTTTTAGGTCCCACGTAATAGGGGGCGAGCCTATTGCCGTGCCGGGCACATTACCAGACTTCGTGCTGCTACTGAGAATTTCCTAACGGAAAAACCCAATAACACTTTGGCCGACCCGGGAATCGACCACGCGCACATTTATGCCGCAAGACCAACGAGGCAGTCATCTTTCTTTTCCTCTTTTTTTCTTTTAACCATTTCTTTCACCATTCCTTTTGAACTATTGATTTAAATATTTTATTTTTATTTAATTCAAAGCTAGTTATTCGCGTTCTATTTTCAAAAGCCGCATGTTTGATGCAGCAAATTGTCTATACGTACAATAAAGGGCTGCAAAACTATATTCGTGAAAATATAGAAAAAGAAAGAAGTGCACGACCTTCAAAAGACAGATGATTTAGGTGTTCTAAATGACGCATGAAACTATATTTTTTCCCTTTCAATTGCGATCAAATGTCACAAACATCCGATCCCATTGAAAACAACTTATAAAATCGCGGATGACTTTGAAATTATCACAATGAGGCTCGGAAAATAATCTCTAAAATGTATGGAATCTTTTACTCAAAATTCATCTTTACCTGCATTAATTTAAGGCAGGGTTTCGGCTGTTAAGATTAGCGGTTTTATATTTATAGCCCTTAATATTCTTTTGGAATAAAAAAGTGTTTACCTAAAGGGGAGATTGGGTTCTCGAGTCGTTGATAGCGGTATCAATTACAGTTATTAATTTTGCATTCCAACCGTGTCCGTTGTTCCCCAGCTTCCTCTCTAAATAACAATTATTATCTTTAGCGTACACTGTGAGGCATGAAAATGTACCCTCAGGTATTAATTTTATAATAATATTTTGGTAATGTTGGTTCGATTACAATACAATTATTTTGATATAAAATATGTATATTTATATCCATTAATTTTCGTTACGTAGGTTTAGGCTAGGTTTTATAAAGGGCAGCACTGTCCAAATTCATGCTACTACCTAGAATAGTTTGTGCTCTACTATTATATATTATTTCAGTCAAGATAAATGATTATATATGTAGGCATGACGATGATAATGACAGATACCACGAGTGAATAACATCCCAGTTTATGATAATATTCTTTATTTCGTAAATTTAATCAGAATGTAAAATCTAAATCTAAAATCAAAATGTACGTGGATTTCAAAACCTAAAAAATAACTTTGTTGTTTCAACTATTAAATAAATTTGTAACTTGGCCGTCAGAAGTTAGTTTAGTTTTAGTTGAGCAATCACTTTTAAATAGTTTTGCCAAATAAAATAAACTTTGGTAAAATGTCTAAAAGTGTTACAATTTAATCAATAAAACAGATAAATCAAATTGATTAAAACTTCAGATTTTGACGGGGCAATATTTGGTCAACTACATAGTTGTATAAGGGTCGAAAGTAAAACCGCATCACCTCTTTTAAGGCTATTAATGAAAACTGAAACTTTATTTTATTAGAAACTTGAACCCGCAAACCACTTAGTAACTTCAATTGCATTCCAGTGTAATAATGTAACTTTCGAAATTCAGTTCAACCAATGTATTAGTGATCATACGTATCAGTCATCTGAGTTTCTCGTCTATTTCACAAGATGACTGAAATCAAAAAGTAAGATGAAATCCACCCGTCGTTTTGACATGTCAAAACGACGGGTGGATTTCATCATACTTTTTAAACAATTTACGCATTTGTGACCTGTTATATATTAATATAGTAAGTATTTTTTTTACTCACGCCTGTATCCGCGAAGGGGTAGGCAGAGGTGTAAATATTACACCCACATTTCGCCATGAATTTTTAGTTCCCACATAATGGAGGGCGAGCCTGTTGCCGTTACCGGGCACATCACCAGACACCGTGCCGCTACGAGAATTCGGAAAAACCCAGTTACACTTTTGCCCACCCGGGAATCGAACCTGGGACCTCCAGCCAGCAGTCGCATACGCTATCCACTGGACCACGGAAGCAGTATAGTAAGATATAGTAAGAGGCAGTGTAGCATAGTAAGAGACAGTGTAGTATAGTAAGTATAGTCTACTCAATTTACGACTTACGTTTATAACATGTTTTGTATGGAGCTTATATCAAAAAGGTATCTCTTGTAGCCAAGCCAAATCCACGGATAGACCAAATATTGGTATCGGCCATAAGTCTGGTGTTTTTAAACCTTTAAGCACAAATAACCTAGGTAAAAGTAGCAAACGGGCTCGAATTAAATGTGTAATCCCAATTAATAAAGCAACATAGTACGAGCAACTATAGACGTTTCAGGAGGATAAGGGGTAAGACGAAACCGCAGATCGATAGCTTGAGATGCTGCAGTTGCAGAGTTGGATTGTAATCAGACAAGTCTACCGTCAATAAACTTAGGAGCTTGTAATTGGAGACTGTGCTTGTTTAAAGGCTTGACGAAGGTGTGGGTTCGGAGGCAAATATAAATACTGGTTATGTAATCATCATTAAATTGTTAATAACATACAAACATATACTCACGCCTTTTTCCGTCGGGGTAGGCAGAGACAACAGAACGCCACTTATTCCTCTCCTTACAAACCTCACGTGCTTCCTCTACACTCATTACTCTTTTCATACATGCTCGCCGGTTTCGGGTACTTCAGACCTTTCCGTTTCTTAGGATGTCTCTAATTTGGTCGACGAATGTCCGCCGAGGTCTGCCGCGACCGACTTGCCCACGCACAAGCGGTAATTGTTAATTACCGCTTTGCTAAACGGTGAACGAAAACATCGCAAGAAAACCTGCATGTTTGAGAGTTCTCCATAATGTTCTCGAAAGACATGTGAAGTCTGCCAACCCGCACTAGGCCAGCGTGGTGGACGATGGCCTTACCCTTCTCAAAGTGAGAAGAGGCCCGTGCCCAGCAGTGAGACAGTTTATATACAGGGCTGCAATATAACATTGTGACTGAAATTACTGACAAACAATGCAAAGCCGAAACTACTACGTTGAAACTTGGCATGTATCTTTCTTGGAGCGTGTTTTGGAGTACTAAGGAAGGAATTTTGTAAATTTCCATCCTTAGAGGGTAAATACATGGGCAAAGCCTTGGATAAAGTCTAGTCTAAGATAAGTGTAGCCTTTCTTTTTAAAATGACTGCATATGGCGCAGTGACTTTTGCGGGCATCTTGCCACCTACTGTTATAGTTCCAATTCCCATACGAGAACAAATGTATGTAGGTAGTCCAAGAATTGTTGTTTTGAGTCTGGGTGCTTTTGTGTACATTGGCTTTGAGTTTGACAATTTCAGCGCTATACAAGCATTATTTCTTATTGGAGAATTAATTTTCTTAAAGAAATATATAAGATCATGATTTTTTTCTTTGTCCATAGACGTTTTGCACTAAGTAGGAGATTCTTTAGTAATTTTGTAAAGTACTGTGTAGCTTTTGAACTATTGATTTAAATATTTTATTTTTATTTAATTCAAAGCTAGTTATTCGCGTTCTATTTTCAAAAGCCGCATGTTTGATGCAGCAAATTGTCTATACGTACAATAAAGGGCTGCAAAACTATATTCGTGAAAATATAGAAAAAGAAAGAAGTGCACGACCTTCAAAAAACAGATGATTTAGGTGTTCTAAATGACGCATGAAACTATATTTTTTCTCTTTCAATTGCGATCAAATGTCACAAACATCCGATCCCATTGAAAACAACTTATAAAATCGCGGATGACTTTGAAATTATCACAATGAGGCTCGGAAAATAATCTCTAAAATGTATGGAATCTTTTACTCAAAATTCATCTTTACCTGCATTAATTTAAGGCAGGGTTTCGGCTGTTAAGATTAGCGGTTTTATATTTATAGCCCTTAATATTCTTTTGGAATAAAAAAGTGTTTACCTAAAGGGGAGATTGGGTTCTCGAGTCGTTGATAGCGGTATCAATTACAGTTATTAATTTTGCATTCCAACCGTGTCCGTTGTTCCCCAGCTTCCTCTCTAAATAACAATTATTATCTTTAGCGTACACTGTGAGGCATGAAAATGTACCCTCAGGTATTAATTTTATAATAATATTTTGGTAATGTTGGTTCGATTACAATACAATTATTTTGATATAAAATATGTATATTTATATCCATTAATTTTCGTTACGTAGGTTTAGGCTAGGTTTTATAAAGGGCAGCACTGTCCAAATTCATGCTACTACCTAGAATAGTTTGTGCTCTACTATTATATATTATTTCAGTCAAGATAAATGATTATATATGTAGGCATGACGATGATAATGACAGATACCACGAGTGAATAACATCCCAGTTTATGATAATATTCTTTATTTCGTAAATTTAATCAGAATGTAAAATCTAAATCTAAAATCAAAATGTACGTGGATTTCAAAACCTAAAAAATAACTTTGTTGTTTCAACTATTAAATAAATTTGTAACTTGGCCGTCAGAAGTTAGTTTAGTTTTAGTTGAGCAATCACTTTTAAATAGTTTTGCCAAATAAAATAAACTTTGGTAAAATCTCTAAAAGTGTTACAATTTAATCAATAAAACAGATAAATCAAATTGATTAAAACTTCAGATTTTGACGGGGCAATTGTGTAATAGTAGACAAAGTTTTGTAATGAAAACCTCAGATTCCGTTGATAACAGCTTTAATCTTGCTTTTTTGTCATTAAGTATTACAATGATTCGCAGTTTAACGTCTTGATGCTAGCGTAACAAATTTAGAAATCGAATAACAAAAATATGTGCGGGTGTAAGTAAAATAAATTTAGGAGTCAGGTACAGTATTACTTAAACGAGTAACTTGATGCCATTTAAAATGATCAGGCGTTTATGCAGCGCAGACATCTTCCCCCCCGTTGAAAGACTCCTTTCAACTGCGTTAGTCGTCATCCGGTAAAGATGTAGGCAAGGGGCAGATCCGTGTGAGAGGCCTCCTGAAGCAGCCTCTGGTAGTCTCCACGTCTGCGACTCGTGTGACGCCGTCGGTTCCAGGGAACAGGCGGCTGACTCGTCCCATTCGCCAGCTCAGTGGTGGGACGTTATCCTCCTGGAGAAGAACTAAATCTCCAACTTGCAGGGATGCTGAATTAGTACGCCATTTGGAGCGCTGTTGTAGTTCAGCTATATATTCCTTTTCCCAGCGCTGCCAAAAATGCCGATGAATCTGTTCAAGCTTCAAGTAACGTTGAAGGTTGTTCTGGTTCTCGTGCTCGAGCGATGGACCAGGCAATGCATTTAGGGCACGCCCTATCAGAAAGTGACCGGGAGATAGGAAATGGTAATCGTTAGGGGAAGGGGAGAGTGGGCACAAAGGTCGACTATTAAGCACAGCTTCCACTTGTGTGAAGAGAGTACATATCTCCTCAAACGTTAAATGATGGTTCCCCATAACGCGTTTTAAATGGTATTTCGCGGATTTAACGCCGGCTTCCCAGATGCCGCCGAAATGTGGAGCATACGTGGGAGAAAACACAAACTTTATGCCTTCATTGGTAGCAAAATTAACTACAGGTTCATGATTAGTTTTAAGAAAATTGCCAATCTCTTTAGCTGCCGCAACAAAGTTGCGACCGTTATCGCAAAATATCTCCGCTGGCTTACCTCGACGCGATATAAATCTGCGTAACGTCATGATAAACGCGTCCTTGGACAAATCACTGACGGCTTCCAGGTGCACACACTTATAGCGAAAACATACAAACAAACATAAATAGGTTTTAATTAGTCGTGCACCTCGACCCTTTCTATTTAGTGTTAGGAACGGACCAGCGAAGTCAACTCCCACAGTACGGAATGGAAAATCAGGTATGATGCGCTGTGCAGGTAAATTTCCCATCATGGGAGTTAATGTTTTACCTTGTATACGTCTACATCGAACACAAACATGTACTGTGCGGCGGGCCAAATGCCTACCATTTATAGGCCACACAGTCTCTCTTACACAGGCCAGCAACAGCTGAGGCCCAGCATGCATATTGTGTAAGTGTTCATATTTAAAATACAATTTAGTGAGTGGATGAGAAGCGTGTAAAAGTATAGGATGTTTTTTAGTATAATTGTAATTAGATAATTCTATCCTACCACCGACCCTCATCACCTTGTCATCATCCAAAAAGGGTGAAAGTGACAAAAGTGTTGACTTGCTACTTAAAGTTTTATTTTTTAACAAAAGATTGTACTCTAGAGTAAATGAAGTTTGCTGAGCAATTTTACATAAGCTAATAAAAGATAATTCTAATTCGCTAACATTTAATTTACCAAATAATTTATCTTTAGGACATTTATATCTTATGTTATGTATGAATCTATTGACATACGCAAATACACGTCTCAGTTTTAAAAACGATGAAAACTTATCTATTTTTAGAATTTCTGTTGCTGGTTCCAGGACAACAGCGGAAGTGGACTTCATCTCAGGTAAGTCTGATTCATTTATTAATTTCTTTAAATAGGGCCAATCGGATTCAGGCTGTATTAGAAAGCTTGGACCTGACCACCAGAAATTAGAATTGATGATTTGATCTGGGCTCACGCCCCTTGAGATCAGGTCAGCTGGATTCTGATCAGTCGGCACATAGCGCCACGACGAACTATCGGTAAGTTCATTAATTTCGGCTACCCTATTAGCTACAAACGTTTTTAACTTTGCAGAATTACCATTTAACCAGCTGAGGACAACGCTGGAATCGCACCAGTAAATGATGCGATTGACATCACATCGCAGAGAGCTGGTAACTGTCTTACACAATTTTGCAGCTAATAGCGCAGCGCAAAGCTCCAGACGCGGTATTGTTATCGGTTTCAACGGCGCCACCTTAGACTTAGCACACAGTAAATTTACCTTTACCTCGCCAGCTAAGTTGTGTGACCGTAGGTACACACAGGCACCGTAAGCGACTTGAGAAGCATCACTAAAGGTATGTATTTCTATATAATTAGGAGCTTCGCATAGTGTTAAGCGCGGGATCTGTAAATCTGATAAAAAATGTAAATTGCCAATGAACTTGTTCCAGGATTCCAGGATATCGGAACTAACTGGTTCATCCCAACCCTTCTTGTTCAGCCATAAGGACTGAAGTAACATTTTAGGTATAATTACACATGGACTGAGAATTCCAAGAGGATCAAAAATCTTGAATGATGCAGACAGTATCGATCGCTTGGTAACCACATCATTTTTATTGGGAATCTCAATCGATATTTGAAGGGTATCGGTTTTAGGATTCCAATTTAATCCTAAAGTATTATTAGATTCACTTAAACTAACCTTATCATTCTGATCAATGACTGATGATGATAAAATGCTTGGTAAATTCGATCTGAATTTACGTAGTTTAAACCCACCTGACTTTAAAGTGTCCGACACCTTGCGTTGAATGTATAATAGCTTGGACTCGTCGTTTGATCCGGTGACCAGATCGTCGACGTAATGGTCGTATTTAATAATGTTACCTATAAGCTGGTCATCGCAATTCTCTGCCAATACTGACAAACACTTGGTGCTCAAATATGTAGCACTTGCAAGACCATAAGTTACGGTTTTCAAACGTAAAGTTTTGATAGGATTGGACTCATCACTTCTCCAAAGTATTAATTGTAAATTACGATCCTTTTCATTTAATTCAACCATTCTAAAGAATTTTTCAATATCAGCTGTCAAAATATATTTGTACTGACGAGCTCGAATCAAAATAGAAAAGATTGAGTCTTGAACATTGGGACCGACCATCTGCAGATCGTTCAGAGAGAAACCTGAGGAAGTTCGTGCCGATCCATCAAAGACAACACGAGTCTTTGTCGTTTCACTGTTTTGCTTATATACTGCATGATGGCAAAGATAATAGGATGGAACGGGATTAGTAGTCGGACATTCCTCTAAATGACCTAACTCTAAATATTCTTGAATGAAATTGCAATATTTCAACTTTAATTCTGGATTCTTACGGAAACGTCTTTCTAAATACAACAATCGTTTTTTAGCCATAGCGTAAGAATCTCCTAAACAATCTGGATTATCAATTAGGGGCAGCCTCACACAAAATCTACCCGATTCTAAACGATAAGTATTACGATAAAAATGGTCTTCACATGCCTGCTCAATTTTGCTAAAATATTGCTTATCTGGAACCTGCTCAAGTTCCCAAAACCTTTTCAAATGAGAATCAATATTGGAATTATTGCATTCGTCACTATCACTAATTGAAACATGACACGGAATATTTTTAGGTGACGAACAATTCCTTACATTTGGAGAAATTGGGCCGGCAACGAGCCAACCTAGCTTTGAGCTACGAAGCTGGGGTATATTAGTACCTAATGCAAGCTGATCACATCCGAGTAGGTCCCAAAACAGGTCTGCACCTATCAAGACGTCTATGGCTGAAGGCCGATTAAAGCTAGGATCAGCTAGCTGTAGGTTGGTTGGAATATTTAATTGACTAATGTCTATAGATTGTTTTGGAATAACACTTGTTAATTGGTTTAATACATAAAATGACTGTACAACACTATAGTCATCATTAAGAGAATTTAATCGGGCAATACAACTTTTGTTTACGTATTCCGCTAAGTTGTTGCCTATACCGATAACGTTTATAGTATTAATAGCACATACCTGTAATGATAACTTGTTCATAAGTGACTGGCTAATAAATGAAGACTGACTGCCACAGTCTAACAAAGCACGCACTCGAAATTGTTTGTTTGTTTGTGGATTGATAACATTAACCATAGCTGTTGATAAAAGAATGTGATTTTCTATAAAATTATCACTAATATAATTATTTACTGATATTTCAGTTGAACCACGATCTGTGTTGGTATTATTGCTGCTGACTGTACTAGCATTACTTGCACTAGTATTGTTTAAATTAGGGGAATGCAAGAGTGAATTGTGCCTACGCTTGCACTCACGACAGGGACCCAACTTGCAGTCACGTGCACGATGCCCAGTTCGTAAACAATTGGAGCATAAGTGCAACTTAAATGCTTCATCTCGTCGTTCCTGAACGCTCTTCGCAAGGAATGTAGGGCAGTCGTATATCCAGTGGTCACCCTTACAGACAACGCACTGCTTAGCGACAGAGCCGGTGTTCTGAACTGTAGATGAAAAGGATTTAGTACTACGAGAATTGTTATTATTGTTTTGACGTGATTGTGTGACCTTGGGTATATCAGACTTGTTTTGATTCATAGTTTCTAACACATCAGCGCGATCAGTTAGGAATTTTTTGAAATCCTTTAAAGCAGGGAGATTGGACAAATTATTACGATGTTCTTCCCACTTCATGGCAGTACGATTATCTAATTTTGGTATAAGAATTTTAATAATTATCATTTCAAGCAGTTCATCTTTCGTTGCTAAACTTGACAATGCTCGCAAGTTTTTAGTTACGTGGTCAACTAGAAACCTCAGTGATTTGTCCGATTCACGTTTGTGTTGTTGTTGTGTTGATTCGAAATATATCAATGAATTAAGGTGTTGATTTATAAGTTGGCGCTTGTTATCGTAACGATCGCACAAAAGCTGCCATGCAGTTTTATAATTATTTTCAGAAATCTCTAAATTGGAAATAATTCGCGCGGCTTCCTTTTCAAGATACGATACCAAATAATGGAACTTGTGAATAGGTTTAATGCGTTCATTGTTATGAATAAGCGATAAATAGGTATCTCGGAACTCAAGCCAGCGGAAATAAGCGCCATCAAACTTTGCGATTTGTATTTGTGGTAATTTAAAATCAACATGATGACATTGAAATGACAGATCGTTATGACATTGTGATGAATTGTGCAAATCAGATTCGTTTGAAGTATTTTTGTACTTATCAAGTTGCTCTTCAGCAATTGCAAGATGTGAAGTGAAGATCTGCTCAATTTCATCACGTTCGTCGATCTCGGAGTCCATATTATCGCAATTAATGACCTCAATCTGAGCCTGTAGTTCATCAAATTTGCTAGACATAGCTCGTATTTTACCAATACTAATTTCTAACTCTTTAATTTGGGTTTTATTCAATTTTGAAGAGCATACTCCATCTAAATATTTTTTAAACTTTGTTAAACGACCTTTGACCGAGCTACGCTTAGCAAACAGTTCCTTCAATTGTTTTGCATTACAGTCTTTATCTTCGCTTAAAGACATTTTGTTAAATACTAATAGCAACAACAAACGATAAACTAGCACTGAGAACTTTACGAAAAATGCTTATTGTTAATTGAGTTCTAAACAGTAACGCAAAATGAAGGAATAAAGTTATATGTTTAGAATCTTATCTGATACTCCTTCGGCGGCACCTGGCGCAGCAGCGCGGCTGCAGCTCGGCAGCACGACGATGCACCGACGTCACCCAAACGCGGCTAGCGGTAGCTGGCAGCGTCAGGCAGCGATGGAGTTTCTGGAATAGTCGGCCCAAAATATTTGAAATAATGTTAACTACAATAATGGCACGAACTATTGGGAGGGTGTCTATGAGAAAAATTGGCAATATTACTAATTGGTGTTTAGATACTCAAGTATTGTTCATTTATGAACTTATTTTAAGGAATGTACTGGTATTTTAAGAATTTATAATTTTACAAATGATGACGTAGGTAGTTGTCACACTGAACAATGAATTTTAATTACACTATTTTTCTATATTTACTGGTTGTTTACTTGAAATAAGCTTTAAATTAGCTAGATACTTTGTTGAACTAATGAAATACACAAGTGGAATGTACCAAACAGCGACCCTTTTGATAGGAAAAATAGGTTTAGGTGTTAGGGTAAACTATGGGAATGGCACTTAACTGATAGGCGAGACGGCTGCTTCCGGCTGCATTGGTCCTCGCTGATGGCTGTTGGCACTGATAGAAACACGAGCTGTTCTACAAATGTTGACGGAATCCTCGAACTGGCGTGGCAGGCTGACGGTGAACCCCGACGTGGCGTCGTCGTAGAAGCTAAGGCTGGGCGCGGCGCTTTCTGCTGACCGACCTGGCTGGCTTAGTTGTCTTCTTTGATAGTGTTCCTGCGTCTGTAGTCCTCCACAATCAATCTTTGGTAGATTTCCTTTTGACGAGAATTCTTTGTTTTCGTACTTCGATCCGAATTTTGCAAATCCGTGATGTCGCGGTCGCCAATTTTAATGTGTAATAGTAGACAAAGTTTTGTAATGAAAACCTCAGATTCCGTTGATAACAGCTTTAATCTTGCTTTTTTGTCATTAAGTATTACAATGATTCGCAGTTTAACGTCTTGATGCTAGCGTAACAAATTTAGAAATCGAATAACAAAAATATGTGCGGGTGTAAGTAAAATAAATTTAGGAGTCAGGTACAGTATTACTTAAACGAGTAACTTGATGCCATTTAAAATGATCAGGCGTTTATGCAGCGCAGACAGCAATATTTGGTCAACTACATAGTTGTATAAGGGTCGAAAGTAAAACCGCATCACCTCTTTTAAGGCTATTAATGAAAACTGAAACTTTATTTTATTAGAAACTTGAACCCGCAAACCACTTAGTAACTTCAATTGCATTCCAGTGTAATAATGTAACTTTCGAAATTCAGTTCAACCAATGTATTAGTGAAATGAAATGAAATGAAATGAAATGAAATGAAATGAAATGAATATTTATTTCGTGTAAACTTTTTTAAAGTGCTTACGAAAAGTCAAATTAAAATTGTTCAGTTTATACATCATTTATATTTTTGTGTTGAATTAGAGCAGCTCAATCCCAAGCATTTTTATCGCCTATATAATCAGTAATTTTATAATATGCTTTTAAACACAGTGTAGTTTTAACAATAATTTTGAATTTATTTGTAGATAAATTTCTTATATTAAGAGGGAGTTTGTTATAAAAGCGTATACACTGCCCCATAAAACAGCTACTTATTTTGTGGAGGCGGGTGCTATGAACTATAAGATTATTCTTATGTCTAGTATTAACAGTGTGTAGATCACTTTTTTTACTAAATGTGTCAATGTTCTTGTGGACATATAACAGATTCTCGTATATGTATTGCGAAGCAACAGTTAGAATGCCTATCTCACTGAACTTTTTTCTTAGAGAAACACGAGGACCGAGGTTGTAAATACCCCTTATTGCTCTTTTCTGCAGAACGAATATTGTGTCAAGGTCTGCAGCATTCCCCCAGAGAAGAATCCCATATGACATAATACTATGAAAGTAGCTGAAATAGACCATTCTAGCTGTTTCTATATCTGTGAGGCGTCTAATTGTCTTAACCGCATAAGCTGCAGAACTAAGTTTGCCCGAAAGTCTGTCTATATGCGGACCCCATTGAAGTTTGGAATCAAGCATAATACCTAGAAATAAGGTTGTCCCGACGGGCTCAATTCTGGTTTCCTTCAGTTGTACATTGGTTTCCATCTGTTTAACATTGGGCATGGAGAATTTTAAGAGTTTAGTTTTCTTATCATTGAGTAATAAATCATACGTATCAGTCATCTGAGTTTCTCGTCTATTTCACAAGATGACTGAAATCAAAAAGTAAGATGAAATCCACCCGTCGTTTTGACATGTCAAAACGACGGGTGGATTTCATCATACTTTTTAAACAATTTACGCATTTGTGACCTGTTATATATTAATATAGTAAGTATTTTTTTACTCACGCCTGTATCCGCGAAGGGGTAGGCAGAGGTGTAAATATTACACCCACATTTCGCCATGAATTTTTAGTTCCCACATAATGGAGGGCGAGCCTGTTGCCGTTACATGGCACATCACCAGACACCGTGCCGCTACGAGAATTCGGAAAAACCCAGTTACACTTTTGCCCACCCGGGAATCGAACCTGGGACCTCCAACCAGCAGTCGCATACGCTATCCACTGGACCACGGAGGCAGTATAGTAAGATATAGTAAGAGGCAGTGTAGCATAGTAAGAGACACTGTAGTATAGTAAGTATAGTCTACTCAATTTACGACTTACGTTTATAACATGTTTTGTATGGAGCTTATATCAAAAAGGTATCTCTTGTAGCCAAGCCAAATCCACGGATAGACCAAATATTGGTATCGGCCATAAGTCTGGTGTTTTTAAACCTTTAAGCACAAATAACCTAGGTAAAAGTAGCAAACGGGCTCGAATTAAATGTGTAATCCCAATTAATAAAGCAACATAGTACGAGCAACTATAGACGTTTCAGGAGGATAAGGGGTAAGACGAAACCGCAGATCGATAGCTTGAGATGCTGCAGTTGCAGAGTTGGATTGTAACCAGACAAGTCTACCGTCAATAAACTTAGGAGCTTGTTATTGGAGACTGTGCTTGTTTAAAGGCTTGACGAAGGTGTGGGTTCGGAGGCAAATATAAATACTGGTTATGTAATCATCATTAAATTGTTAATAACATACAAACATATACTCACGCCTTTTTCCGTCGGGGTAGGCAGAGACAACAGAACGCCACTTATTCCTCTCCTTACAAACCTCACGTGCTTCCTCTACATTCATTACTCTTTTCATACATGCTCGCCGGTTTCGGGTACTTCAGACCTTTCCGTTTCTTAGGATGTCTCTAATTTGGTCGACGAATGTCCGCCGAGGTCTGCCGCGACCGACTTGCCCACGCACAAGCGGTAATTGTTAATTACCGCTTTGCTAAACGGTGAACGAAAACATCGCAAGAAAACCTGCATGTTTGAGAGTTCTCCATAATGTTCTCGAAAGACATGTGAAGTCTGCCAACCCGCACTAGGCCAGCGTGGTGGACGATGGCCTTACCCTTCTCAAAGTGAGAAGAGGCCCGTGCCCAGCAGTGAGACAGTTTATATACAGGGCTGCAATATAACATTGTGACTGAAATTACTGACAAACAATGCAAAGCCGAAACTACTACGTTGAAACTTGGCATGTATCTTTCTTGGAGCGTGTTTTGGAGTACTAAGGAAGGAATTTTGTAAATTTCCATCCTTAGAGGGTAAATACATGGGCAAAGCCTTGGATAAAGTCTAGTCTAAGATAAGTGTAGCCTTTCTTTTTAAAATGACTGCATATGGCGCAGTGACTTTTGCGGGCATCTTGCCACCTACTGTTATAGTTCCAATTCCCATACGAGAACAAATGTATGTAGGTAGTCCAAGAATTGTTGTTTTGAGTCTGGGTGTTTTTGTGTACATTGGCTTTGAGTTTGACAATTTCAGCGCTATACAAGCATTATTTCTTATTGGAGAATTAATTTTCTTAAAGAAATATATAAGATCATGATTTTTTTCTTTGTCCATAGACGTTTTGCACTAAGTAGGAGATTCTTTAGTAATTTTGTAAAGTACTGTGTAGCTTTTGAACTATTGATTTAAATATTTTATTTTTATTTAATTCAAAGCTAGTTATTCGCGTTCTATTTTCAAAAGCCGCATGTTTGATGCAGCAAATTGTCTATACGTACAATAAAGGGCTGCAAAACTATATTCGTGAAAATATAGAAAAAGAAAGAAGTGCACGACCTTCAAAAAACAGATGATTTAGGTGTTCTAAATGACGCATGAAACTATATTTTTTCTCTTTCAATTGCGATCAAATGTCACAAACATCCAATCCCATTGAAAACAACTTATAAAATCGCGGATGACTTTGAAATTATCACAATGAGGCTCGGAAAATAATCTCTAAAATGTATGGAATCTTTTACTCAAAATTCATCTTTACCTGCATTAATTTAAGGCAGGGTTTCGGCTGTTAAGATTAGCGGTTTTATATTTATAGCCCTTAATATTCTTTTGGAATAAAAAAGTGTTTACCTAAAGGGGAGATTGGGTTCTCGAGTCGTTGATAGCGGTATCAATTACAGTTATTAATTTTGCATTCCAACCGTGTCCGTTGTTCCCCAGCTTCCTCTCTAAATAACAATTATTATCTTTAGCGTACACTGTGAGGCATGAAAATGTACCCTCAGGTATTAATTTTATAATAATATTTTGGTAATGTTGGTTCGATTACAATACAATTATTTTGATATAAAATATGTATATTTATATCCATTAATTTTCGTTACGTAGGTTTAGGCTAGGTTTTATAAAGGGCAGCACTGTCCAAATTCATGCTACTACCTAGAATAGTTTGTGCTCTACTATTATATATTATTTCAGTCAAGATAAATGATTATATATGTAGGCATGACGATGATAATGACAGATACCACGAGTGAATAACATCCCAGTTTATGATAATATTCTTTATTTCGTAAATTTAATCAGAATGTAAAATCTAAATCTAAAATCAAAATGTACGTGGATTTCAAAACCTAAAAAATAACTTTGTTGTTTCAACTATTAAATAAATTTGTAACTTGGCCGTCAGAAGTTAGTTTAGTTTTAGTTGAGCAATCACTTTTAAATAGTTTTGCCAAATAAAATAAACTTTGGTAAAATCTCTAAAAGTGTTACAATTTAATCAATAAAACAGATAAATCAAATTGATTAAAACTTCAGATTTTGACGGGGTAATATTTGGTCAACTACATAGTTGTATAAGGGTCGAAAGTAAAACCGCATCACCTCTTTTAAGGCTATTAATGAAAACTGAAACTTTATTTTATTAGAAACTTGAACCCGCAAACCACTTAGTAACTTCAATTGCATTCCAGTGTAATAATGTAACTTTCGAAATTCAGTTCAACCAATGTATTAGTGAAATGAAATGAAATGAAATGAAATGAAATGAAATGAAATGAATATTTATTTCGTGTAAACTTTTTTAAAGTGCTTACGAAAAGTCAAATTAAAATTGTTCAGTTTATACATCATTTATATTTTTGTGTTGAATTAGAGCAGCTCAATCCCAAGCATTTTTATCGCCTATATAATCAGTAATTTTATAATATGCTTTTAAACACAGTGTAGTTTTAACAATAATTTTGAATTTATTTGTAGATAAATTTCTTATATTAAGAGGGAGTTTGTTATAAAAGCGTATACACTGCCCCATAAAACAGCTACTTATTTTGTGGAGGCGGGTGCTATGAACTATAAGATTATTCTTATGTCTAGTATTAACAGTGTGTAGATCACTTTTTTTACTAAATGTGTCAATGTTCTTGTGGACATATAACAGATTCTCGTATATGTATTGCGAAGCAACAGTTAGAATGCCTATCTCACTGAACTTTTTTCTTAGAGAAACACGAGGACCGAGGTTGTAAATACCCCTTATTGCTCTTTTCTGCAGAACGAATATTGTGTCAAGGTCTGCAGCATTCCCCCAGAGAAGAATCCCATATGACATAATACTATGAAAGTAGCTGAAATAGACCATTCTAGCTGTTTCTATATCTGTGAGGCGTCTAATTGTCTTAACCGCATAAGCTGCAGAACTAAGTTTGCCCGAAAGTCTGTCTATATGCGGACCCCATTGAAGTTTGGAATCAAGCATAATACCTAGAAATAAGGTTGTCCCGACGGGCTCAATTCTGGTTTCCTTCAGTTGTACATTGGTTTCCATCTGTTTAACATTGGGCATGGAGAATTTTAAGAGTTTAGTTTTCTTATCATTGAGTAATAAATCATACGTATCAGTCATCTGAGTTTCTCGTCTATTTCACAAGATGACTGAAATCAAAAAGTAAGATGAAATCCACCCGTCGTTTTGACATGTCAAAACGACGGGTGGATTTCATCATACTTTTTAAACAATTTACGCATTTGTGACCTGTTATATATTAATATAGTAAGTATTTTTTTACTCACGCCTGTATCCGCGAAGGGGTAGGCAGAGGTGTAAATATTACACCCACATTTCGCCATGAATTTTTAGTTCCCACATAATGGAGGGCGAGCCTGTTGCCGTTACCGGGCACATCACCAGACACCGTGCCGCTACGAGAATTCGGAAAAACCCAGTTACACTTTTGCCCACCCGGGAATCGAACCTGGGACCTCCAACCAGCAGTCGCATACGCTATCCACTGGACCACGGAGGCAGTATAGTAAGATATAGTAAGAGGCAGTGTAGCATAGTAAGAGACACTGTAGTATAGTAAGTATAGTCTACTCAATTTACGACTTACGTTTATAACATGTTTTGTATGGAGCTTATATCAAAAAGGTATCTCTTGTAGCCAAGCCAAATCCACGGATAGACCAAATATTGGTATCGGCCATAAGTCTGGTGTTTTTAAACCTTTAAGCACAAATAACCTAGGTAAAAGTAGCAAACGGGCTCGAATTAAATGTGTAATCCCAATTAATAAAGCAACATAGTACGAGCAACTATAGACGTTTCAGGAGGATAAGGGGTAAGACGAAACCGCAGATCGATAGCTTGAGATGCTGCAGTTGCAGAGTTGGATTGTAACCAGACAAGTCTACCGTCAATAAACTTAGGAGCTTGTTATTGGAGACTGTGCTTGTTTAAAGGCTTGACGAAGGTGTGGGTTCGGAGGCAAATATAAATACTGGTTATGTAATCATCATTAAATTGTTAATAACATACAAACATATACTCACGCCTTTTTCCGTCGGGGTAGGCAGAGACAACAGAACGCCACTTATTCCTCTCCTTACAAACCTCACGTGCTTCCTCTACACTCATTACTCTTTTCATACATGCTCGCCGGTTTCGGGTACTTCAGACCTTTCCGTTTCTTAGGATGTCTCTAATTTGGTCGACGAATGTCCGCCGAGGTCTGCCGCGACCGACTTGCCCAGGCACAAGCGGTAATTGTTAATTACCGCTTTGCTAAACGGTGAACGAAAACATCGCAAGAAAACCTGCATGTTTGAGAGTTCTCCATAATGTTCTCGAAAGACATGTGAAGTCTGCCAAACCGCACTAGGCCAGCGTGGTGGACGATGGCCTTACCCTTCTCAAAGTGAGAAGAGGCCCGTGCCCAGCAGTGAGACAGTTTATATACAGGGCTGCAATATAACATTGTGACTGAAATTACTGACAAACAATGCAAAGCCGAAACTACTACGTTGAAACTTGGCATGTATCTTTCTTGGAGCGTGTTTTGGAGTACTAAGGAAGGAATTTTGTAAATTTCCATCCTTAGAGGGTAAATACATGGGCAAAGCCTTGGATAAAGTCTAGTCTAAGATAAGTGTAGCCTTTCTTTTTAAAATGACTGCATATGGCGCAGTGACTTTTGCGGGCATCTTGCCACCTACTGTTATAGTTCCAATTCCCATACGAGAACAAATGTATGTAGGTAGTCCAAGAATTGTTGTTTTGAGTCTGGGTGTTTTTGTGTACATTGGCTTTGAGTTTGACAATTTCAGCGCTATACAAGCATTATTTCTTATTGGAGAATTAATTTTCTTAAAGAAATATATAAGATCATGATTTTTTTCTTTGTCCATAGACGTTTTGCACTAAGTAGGAGATTCTTTAGTAATTTTGTAAAGTACTGTGTAGTTTCTTCAGTCAAAGACTTTTAAGAATTTTTATACGAACCTAACATGTAGTAAACGAAGCTCACAAACAATTTCCTCAAGAATGTATGGAGAAACAAGATGTGCTGTACCGTTAGCACAAAGACGGAATTCTCTAGACTAGCGATCTTATGCCTTGGTTTAAGTAGTTGTACGGTGCATCGATCGTCTACAAAGAAAATTTACAAAGGCATCAAATTTCCGTGGTCCAGTGGATAGCGTATGCGACTGCTAATCGGAGGTCCCGGGTTCGATTCCCGGGTTGGGCAAAAGTGTTACTGGGTTTTTCCGAATTCTCAGTAGCAGCACGGAGTCTGGTGATGTACCCGGTAACGGCAATAGGCTCGCCCCCTATTACGTGGGACCTAAAATTAATTTCAAAATGTGGAATATTACACCTCTGCATACCCCTTCAGGCGTCTACAGGCGTGAGCCTATTAAAAAATAAAAAAGTAATATATGTTTATGCCATATGTTTTAACTGACTCACAGTGCTATTGTGAAACAAATTAGGACAGGTTTAAATCCAGCAGTTGACTGCAAAAGGCCGTAGACACAAATATTCTGGCGAGACAAACGAAAGTGATTTCTCTCTAATAAACAAAATTAAATTTTTGCAAATTCTTGTTTTGCATACATCATACTAGTTGGTTTAACGGATCTTAATGGCATGACCTTACATTATTTTAGGTATAAATAGAACTTAATTTTCGACGTTTCGACAAGGCTTACAACGGTTGTGGTCACGAAAATACTGCAGACTGCAATCTGACGACTGATGTACCTAAGCTTTAAACCGTGAATTATGCTATCATTCCTTTATTTTGTTATTTCATTATGAGACGCATAAATAAAATTATTCGCTCATTAAAGGACAATGGCAGATCTCCATACATTAAAATGTCTGAAATTAAATTGAAGCGAACAGTAATAAAAAATATACCAAAAAATATGGCGTAAGAAACAGAGTCTATAAATGATTCTATTTTCACTCAGGAAAGGTGGAAAAAGAAGATATCGGTGTTTGAAGTTTTAGTTAAGAATCAACAATGTAGGTACAAGGAAAGTTATAGTATGAAAGTTAAACAATGTAGGTAGGTACGTTTGAATTACCAAATGACATATGTCAGATTGACATCAAAACGCGGAAGTATTTTGTAGCATCTAACTGTCATAGCCAAAGACAAAAGCAGAGCTGCACATTTTAAATCGGTTTTATGTGAAATCGATACAACTTTAAAACGATGCTGTGACGATTTTATTTGATTTAAACGTTGTTAGGCTTCAAAAATATTAGCTTATTGATATAATGTTGATTAAATGTTAAATAACTACATTTTAAACCAAACCAACTCTATAAAGGTCAATCGTATCGATTACTTATTTAATAATCGATACGGATATAGCACTTACGTCTATTCCTGTCACACCATTGTCTATGGCAACAATCAAATAAAAAAGTATTCGTAATCAATTGGAATGCTTTTTATCATCATAAAATACTCCAGCTTTAACGAGACAATGTGAAAATATTT
This sequence comes from Euclidia mi, assembly GCA_944739405.2. Taxonomy (NCBI): domain Eukaryota; kingdom Metazoa; phylum Arthropoda; class Insecta; order Lepidoptera; family Erebidae; genus Euclidia; species Euclidia mi. Next base: position 12,346,510 of record OX123207.2, on the reverse strand, counting down.
AAAATCGTAGAAAAAAAACCATTTGTTTTGTTATATATGAAGTTTAAGGTCGCCACAACAAACCCAGACCAAATTCTGCCATTGTTCTTTGTGTAATTCAATAAGCACACTACCTATTTATGTCTTCTAAATAACTATTTATAAAAATATTTACTATCACTAGCCTAATTTTCGCATTCTCTTTTTGCATTTACTAAATAAATACATAGACAAAGAAGCTCGGTAGATTGTGGTTATAAAACGGTTATCGGCATACCCGAAACGAGGGTAGCATATAATATTGAAACGATTATCCCACCCCCATCAACATCTCCATATTATAGAGGTGACTGCTAACCCCTTTTTATTCCATACACCTCATTAGTTGCATGAAAAATTTACGCTTTTGCAGAGCCGCTCGAGTACAAAATAATATTTTGCACGAATACACCGCTGCGAGACGAGCCACATTTTTGTGTCTAGTCTAACATGTAATGTGGATGCCTTTTTAGTAATAGCATTTTACAAGGCTTGAACATACGCTACAGGAAATATTTTTTGACTCGAATTTATTTTGGTGTGTACAACGTTTGTTTCCTTAAATAACTGACTAACTGTGAATATTACTTAAATAACCAGGCTTCTGTTGGCACCTTAGGTAGGCCGCAGATAACCGAGTGTTATCTGGTCAAAGCTTTGCAATCTTTCTGTTAACTGCTCCATGCATGTACAGGACTCATCATTATCCTCTTAGCGTTATCCCAGTTTCAATCTGGGGTCCGCTTACTAGTATAACCGGATTTGGCTGAATATTAGCTTTTTCACAGAGCAACTGCCTGTCTGACATCCGCAACCCGAAAGGATAGCGATATTCCATGGTTTAGACTAGTGTCAGTTGATTAAGAAGGTACTGACGCCCTGTAACGACTGTCAAAGATCTTCATGACAACCGAGACCGACGGCTTAACGTGCTCTCCGAGGCACGGGACAAGCGATAATTAATAATTCAATACGCACATAACTCCGAAAAGTGCACGCCGTGGAAGCGAACTCAATATCCTTTGCATGGTAGTCTGTTGGTATCTCCACTCGGCTATCGCTGCCTTACAGGAGGATGCATGTACAGGACTGTTTGGCAATAATTCATTCAAACATTGTTACTGCTCATCAAATGTAATCGAAATTTAAACAGTAAAATAAAAATACTAGAATCTAACAATGTACATATTTCCAAAGTGTGTTCACATAATAACTTTTTGTTTATTATAGACGACCTGTGAATATCAGTCTTATACTACATAGTTGTATTCGAATAGGTATAATCTAATGTTCAGATTGTTAGATAAGAGTTCGTAAATATTGTATTTCCGTTCCTGAAAAACTGGTGTATTATTACATGAATATATAATTACATAATCATAAGTTACACGGTGTGTGTGAATATCACAATGCTAACTGAAATATTACCATTGAAAGTGTTATACTATTTTTATTCAAGTACATGGTATGAATGCATCGTTTTACTTGCATAGTGATTAAAACTGCAAGAGTTGAAGGGTTGTAACTGCACATAAGATGTAAGTTACTTATTGTTATTAAAATGCTAGTAAGTATACCTTTGAGTTTTGGTGGTAAAGTGCTTTTTCTCTGAATATACCTGTGACAAAAATCAAATAAAATTATATAACACTAGATGATGCGCGCAGCTACGCCCGCACATTTTTTAATTTACCCGTTTTACCCGATCCCGTGGGAATTTCAAGAAATCCCATCTTAATGCACCCTTACAGTCCCCAAGGAACATACATACCAAATTTCAACTTCTTATGCCCAATAGTTTTGGCTGTAGCTTGTCTGTCAGTCATTCAGTAACGCAAGAATTTTATATATACAGATATTATTTATTTTTAACATACGAACTGTTCAAGTTTTATCTTGAGAAGAAATATCAAGAAACGCAACAGAAATCTTATTCAATTGTTTACAATTGTCAAAATATTTTACAGTTCATTAACTTTTCAAATATCAATCTCTATCTCTCTTGAGTTGGCCCTTCATTTCTAAGGATTAGATTCTTGAATATGTTTATATGGACATTGGTATGGTCATTCTTCATTTCGTTGAAACAGGTATTTTTGCATTTATATCAGTATTTAGTATCAAATTAACATGCCAAAAAATACTGTAGCCAATGATCCGATTAGTGGTGTCGCAAAGAGTACCGACTCATGTAATATAAGTAGCTTGTGTCAGTCTTTCCCAAAAACATTTTTAACCGAAATCAATAATATCGGCACAATAATATTCGTTCCTGAGTCAGATTCTCATTTGAATCATTTTCGCTAGAATGATCAATCTAGGGACAAACTGGAGAGCAATATTTTTTGTTTTTATATTCCATTTCTTTGTTAAGATTAGGGTTGAATTTTTCTAACGCTGATGACTTAAATAAATCAAATTGAAACAGTTCATTCATTTGAATAAGTTTTTTTCTAAAATATGACATTGTAGGTACCAATGTATATTTTTCTTCTTAGCACTAACAATTATAAACCTTGTTGTCGCTTTACCTTCAAACTAAATCAAATATAGTGCAATATTATGCAGTTAAAGAAAACCGAATAAATAAGTATTTTGAACAGAGTGTCATGGGGTTGTGAAAGGGCAATCTGTAAGGACTATATAGGTACGTTATGTTGATCACAATAGCTGAGAAAATAGATTTGTATATGCACTCTTCTGCTTAGCTGCGACACGCCGTTTTATGCATCTACTTTGATTTGACTCTGTACCAACCAAAAGTTGAGTAGGAGAGAATGCCTTTGACACGAAAATTTTAAATTTTTCTCATGACTGAAATATTTAGATAAAGTAAATAAATAGAGACACGGGTTTGATGCTTTGTTGTATTTTTCATGAATACAGCAGAAGCACTCGCGAATATTTTTATGTATAATAATTTTACACTTCAGATTAATGTTGACCCATTAATCTGCAGAAATGACAACAATTTTTCCATGTTGACATGTTGCGGTTTATAAGGCAATGCAGGGGTGTACATATTTTCTTGTGCCTGAGATATAATTTTCCAAAATTACAGATATATTATGCAGTAACATAATTGTATTCAATCTGTCCTAACTTATAACAGAATGACACTAAGCAGCTTATGTATTACTAGACGTCGCCAGCGGCTTCGCCCGCGTCAATTATACACATAAACCTTCCTCTTGAATCATTCTATCTATTAAAAAACCGCATTAAAATCCGTTGCGTATTTTTAAAGATTTAAGCATACATAGGGACAGACAGACAAAAGACAGACTTTGTTTTATACTATGTAGTGATTTGACAAACTGACATTTTAGAGTTGTCTAAAGCTTACCTGGAAATAAAATTTATTTTTTATTTTGTATTCAAAAGCATCCGCTGTCTATAGAAATAAAAATATTCGCTACACCACGACTTCTACCACATATGTATTATTATAATTCCTGGAAACCACCTGCAAAGGTGAAAAGAAAATCCACCTCACCGTAAAATAAATTCAGCCAGCAATCACATGTACACAATTGGGCCTACAGTGTAATCATTAAACAATCAGCGCCTGTACAATTACTTGTACATCGCTAACGACGGCGATTGGTTGTTCATTCCCTCTGTAATAATTCTGAGCTTGTGTTAATGGTATGTCGTTAAGGTGTGAATGATGGAATGGTAAGTTGTACTTGTAGTGGGTGAATTAAAAAGTTAATTGACCATGCATGTGTAAGTGTGTCATGTGTGTAATTTGTCACCAAATCTATATAGATTTGGTGACAAGTAAACAGTAGTGATAGATTCCTTCGTGTGACCTATCAAAATATGCCAGGTAAAATCGCTTTATGCCATAAGGCCAGGCTACCTAATTATCTATACTCATAAATCAAATTGAAGTGTCTGTTTGTAATATTAAAATAACCGCTTTTTACTACATGCATATGGATAAATAAATACAAATAAATATATTCAACCACATTCACACAACACCATCTAGTCCCAAACTAAGAAGAGCTTGTACTATGGGTAATAGATAATGGTTGTATACACGGTACATAATTATACCGAAATGACATTTTATACAATTTTTGTATGTCTGTTCTCGCTGATCTCTGGAACGGCTGGACCGATTTTGACGGGACTTTCACTGGCAGATAGCTGATGTACCAAGGAGTAACTTAGGCTATAAATTAACCGGATACGCGAAGAAGCAGTTCCCTCAGGAGGCGTGTGAAACCGCGGGAAACAGCTAGTTTTTTACATATTATGTAAGATTTCTTATTATGTTTTGCTGTATAAAAAGTAATGTGTAATTATAAACAGTACCTACATACCTCAAACTCTCTTCACTACTTATAGTACAAACCACCGAGTACATTAAAATTTTATCGAAAACCGCTCGATCCATTATAATCAGTCTACAAGTACCTTAGTGCATAATCTATCACACTGTTCGTTCAATATTAACGTAGTTTTACCACTACCGTAACATTAACCCTCAAAGGGTACGTTTTCTCTCTCTAGAGGCAAAAGGGCAAAATTGAAACTAAGTATAGTTTGTTGAGTAGCAAGGCATAATCTTCGATGTGAGAAAAATATGAATATGGGTAGAGATTAATGAAAAGTTCAGTCCGTTATATGTATTTTAGTCATAAAATAAGAAATGGCTTGTATGTTTTTCACACAATCTCGTAAAACGGTTTTAAAGGATTCTGGTCTATTCGGTATACTGGAGAGTATTACCTGGATTAGTACAAAGGGTACAATTCATTGCACCAAAATAACATGCAGCTGCGGAAATTATCAGTACATGTTATGTAAATACTGTTAGAGAATATGTCTTTTAAAGTTTTGAACTCAATAACCAATCATTTAATTTACTGATGCTTGATAAATTACCTAACGTACTGGTTAATTATGGCATCAATGCTTTAGGATTTGACTTGTGATCTTTTCGAAGAATAGGCAACTGTACAGGGAAAAGGCTAAAGAGTAAATAAATAATAGGGTCTCTGGGGCTTTTACTGACCGAACGGAACGAAACTATGATAATTGCTTTGCGTCGATGATGTATTGGAAGATTTTTCTTTTAGACACGATGCATTACTTAATTTCAAATATACTTTAGGATAATTTACACATGATTATGGCACGGCGTTATAAATATATACGCTTAAAAAATAAATAACATTGAGATAGAGAATACGTGGGCAAAAGAACGTGAATCTGCCAGCATAAAAGTCAGAATTATGAACAAACTTATGTAATACGTCCCTAACCAAAACAGCTTAAAATATAACCTATATTTAGTCTTTTCTTACAAAAGCAAAAGTTTGGGAGAATGGAGGAATCGATGTTTGGATGTTTGATACTCTTTTACGTAGAAACTAATAAACGCATTTAAATTATTTTAATTTCTGTTTTGTATGTTCTGTATATATTTTCTTAAGATAGTATTTTAAGATAGTTAAGTTGTAATACACCTAAATAATATGAACATTGTTATGAAATAAATTATTAAGATCTGTAAACGCATTTAAAAACCTAATACTTTATCAGAACTTAAAAGTCAGGCATAACACAAAGGTTATCTTTTGTCACTCTAACCAACACCCACGTGGACGAAGCCGCAGGTGTAGGCTAGTATTACATACAAACCCTTGATTCGTTAAGTCACAGACCCGCAAATTCAATTAAGGAACAATCTTATCATCGCCTACAAGCTACATTTCTAGAGGCCTAGTTGCTGTTTTCAGCGCTATTTCTTTCCATCTAAAAATAACATCTCTTGAAACCAATCAACCATCTATGCGTGATGTGTCTCTCCGCATCGTTGTCACTGTGAAGAGGCTGTCGATAGCCTTGGTCACCATGGCCTGTCATGCAGCAGGATTTCACGACACGCCAACCTCAATGACATACTGCGCCGTGCTCTTGCCACCGCTTGCGTTCCAGCCCAACTTGAACCTCAAGGCTTGGCACGCGACGATGGCAAAAGACCAGACGGGATGTCTTTACTGCCGTGGAAGCTGGGTAGGCCTTTGGTATGGGACGCAACATGTGTCGATACCCTTCCATTTCATCTTCCCAGCACAGCAGTTTGTGCGGGCGCTGCTGCCGCTACAGCGGAGACCCTCAAACAACGCAAATATGTAAATCTAGTAGGAGATTATGGATTTGAGTTTTATTAAATTATTTTAAGATTTAATTTAATTATATTGTTACTAGAGGACGCCAGCAGCTACGCATGCATTTTTTTTAAATTTACCCGTTTTGGGCGATCCCGTGGGAATTTCGGGAAATCCCTTCTTAGTGCACCCCTGCGGTCCCCAAGGAACATACATGCCAAATTTCAGCTTCCTGCGCTCAATAGTTTCGGCTGTACCGTGTCTGTCAGTCAGTCAGTAACGCAAGGATTTTATATATTAAGATAATTGGATTTTCCATATTCTGAACTTGATAAAGTTTAAAAAAAAAAGGAAAATCATCAACCATCTCTGAAAAATATATATATTTCTTGCTATTCGAAAATCAAACACGAGTATAATATGTAGCCAATAGCGACCTATTGGCTACATATTATACTGGTCTAAGCATAGATATATATCAAAGGGCCAAACATGTTCCCGAAAATCCCAATTTGCCAAAAACTCGGTCACGGTGTAAAAATATTCCCAGCTAAGTATAAAAGTGTCAAGTTGCGGTGCATTTCAGATTTTCGACGAAGCTATAGATCCATGTCCGAATATCGACAGCTGTCTAAAACAAAACCCAGGGTCCAAGTGACGGCTATTTTCTCGACCCAAATATTACACTGAACTGGCATTTGGCACTTCGACAGCCATATTTGATAAGGTTTCAAATTTTATTTTTACCAGCTTATCGTTTAAGCTGAAAATTGAGTTTTCTTTTTTAAATGCAACCAATTATTTTAGGGCTTTAGTACTTTTGAGCGATAGGAATGATGATATTTATTTATTAAAAAAATTAATACAAATGTATGGTTTTTTATCTCTTCTTATTGCTGATTACGTTTTCGCCGTAAAATCACTCATTAGTCTTAATACAACTATTGCCATTAGTTAGAAAGGTTATGAAGCTTTAGCCTGCGGTAAAGAACGCCGATAAAACGTAACGTTCTATCAAACAAACAGAGACAGAAAAAATCTCCCTACCCGCGATATTCCATGGTTTATACCAGCGTCAGAAACTTCAAAGGTACTCTCCATAACCACTGCCAAAGAACTATTTTATCAGCCGGGACTTAACGTGCTATCGAAGGCAAGCGATAATAACTATTCAAAACGCACATAACTTTTGTGGTGCACGCCGTGGGTCGAACCTCTGTATATTTTCTGCTTGGTGTCTCCTCCCAGCTATCGCTGCCTCAAAATTAAATCCAAAGTATCTAAATTTATATCCATAGTTATATTTTTTATAGGCTCACGCCTGTGTCTTCGAAGGGGTAGGCAGAGGTGTAATATTGTACCAACATTTCGCCATGAATTTTAAGGTTCCACTGTATTGCCGTTACCGGGCACATCACCAGACTCCGTGCTGCTACTGAGAATTCGGAAAAACCCAGTAACACTTTTGCCCGACCTGGGAATCGAACCCGGGACCTTTGATAAGCAGTCGCATACGCTATCCACTGGACCACGGAGGCAGTATATCCAAAGTCATCATCATCATCAGCCTTTAGCAGTCCACTGCTGGACTAGGCCTCTCCTTTGAAAGGAGGAATTCGCCTACTATACCACGCTGGCCAAACGGGTTGGTATAGGGTTTGTATCAAGTTTTCCTTATCTTACAGTGCTGTTCTCTGCCTTATATGCTCCCTCTGTCGGCTCTTACGACACCCATGTGATGATATGGGGTGGTGACATTCCGTATTCTCAATCCGTTACCACACGTCTATCCAAAGTACCTAAATTTATATTATTTATTTATTTAGTAATCTTAGGAAGGCTTACAGACAAATGATATTATAAATTACATCAATAAGTGTCTAATTTGCTAATTACAAGCCCTCACATATAGGGTTTTATTTTTAGACACACAGTATCTAGTAAAGTTGATATTAATTCCAAAGTACCTAAATTGATAACTTATTTAGTGCATATTCATTAAATTATAAGCTTCTTACCTAGTACATGAACTAACTGCTCACAACTTAGATACAACTAATTTGATATCTAAACAATTTCCCTTTCTCTGAAACTTGTAGTTCTGAAACACGAGTAGATATCAGGCTCACACAAGTTTCAAAACGTTTCCATGTGACAATATGCGGAGACATGTGTTGCCTCACTTTGACTGCTAGTATATCGCTCTAGGATATAGCTACATAATAATATGTTCGGATACAGCTCTATAACAATAGGTGGTTTTATTTTTACACTTTAGAAGCTAGTTGTTAGAATTTTTGAGAAAGCAAGAAATTTCGAAATAAATGGACAAAAGAGGGAATTAAATATATTTTTATATTTTATTTTTTGTTTTTTTTGTTAAAACAAGTAACCCTAATTATTCAAATTAAATTAGCCTAAGGTACTCTATTTAGTATCATTTATCTGCCAGTGAAAGCTGCGTCATAAAGGTTGCAAACCGTTGCGGTGATTATCTGAAACAATCACACAGATAAAGTATTTATAGAATAAGGACCTGTTACACCACCATTAAGTAAGCCAACTCCAGCACAGTAATAATATCTAATGTTACGGCCACACTACCTTACCGTCTATCGGGCTGTTACCGCAATAATTATGGCATTAAATTACGGTTAAATTACTGCGTGAAGTCCTGTGGTTACACTAGAGTACGGTAATCTTCTTTGATGTGCGAAAAAAGACCGCCGCCGGGGCTATTATCTACCGCCATTTGCCATATTGATAGGTATTGTAAAATTATGGCCATAAATCGTGGTTACACCTAGGCGTTGTTGAAGTTATGACAATAATTATTGGCATATCACGGTAGTGTGGCCGTAGCATAATAGTATTCTAACTCCATACAAACGCACGAAACTCGAGTTATACCTACGTGCCTCGAGCAAAGTACATTATATAAGACTGTGCCTAAAGTACACAACACCCGCGATCGTGCCCCAGTCACGGTTTTTGTAGCAGTGCTCTTTATTTAAAAATTCATTATGGTGACGAGTTGTGGACTATATTGTGCCGTTTGAATTCTTCGTTAAATCACCTAAAGATAAGATTTTTCAAATTACCTGGAACCTTCGAAAATGTACCTACCTACTACGTTGCAATGTTTAATGCTTAACTTAGGCACAGATAATATAATACTATACTTTAGGTATGCGTGATAAGGTCGAAATTTGATTACCTTAATCTATTATTGTGTTGATATTTTTTAAAACATAGGTATTGGTATGATTGTAGTTATAATGTTCACTAGCAGAACACTTTTATCTGCGTTATGGACGATGTATTATTTCCGACGCCGACATGAATCTCCTTTGAGTAATCAATTATAGGACATTTCCTAGGGTACTTACGTACTAACATGATTTTTATTTGTTTAAATAAAAAGTATAACTAAGTAATATGAACAATCACAAAACCAGAAAAAAATCGAGTAGGTAGATGCAATTAAAATACTTGAGGCGGTCAGCCCTATCGCTTGTTTGCGCGCAGCGCGAGGCAGGCATATTACTCGGGAAGACGGCCGAGTTATAATTCTGTTAGATTATATTACCGTGCCTCCGAGGTAAATTCAAAATTAGAACAAAATTTGTATGTATATGGCATATAAGCCAAGTAATTTAATCGGAACTTACTGGACAGTGGTGAAACAGGCCCTAAGTCTCAAATGAATTGTAATAAGCTGTGAATTTAACGTTATAAACATGCTCTTTTTTATTTTAATATAACCATGTCTTCCTGATCCATTGGGAATTTCAGGAAATCCCTTCTTAGTGAACATTCATGCCAAATTTCAGCTTCTTGCGCCCAATTGTTTTGGCTGTGCTTTGTCTGTAAGTCAGTCAGTAACGACAGAATTTTATATATTAAGATATACAGATTTTAGTCAACATCGTTTATTTGTAAGCAGTCTTTATAAATGTCTTTCTCTAACATTCTGCTTTTCAAGCCATATGAAGTTTATCTACTGATAAAATCGAAGCAAAAATATATTTCAGAGATTTCAACGGAATAAATAGACCGTAACATTTTACAATATAAACGCCTCGTAAAGAAAAAGAAAAAGTAGAGGTTACATACATTAAAACTTGGACGCTTTATGCCACCCTATTTTTTTACCAACGAAAAGCGTGGGTGGTTCTTTTACATTGCGATAAGTTGTGAAACATCTTGTCGGTGATAATTGTTCCCGATTCGAGATAACAGAGCCAAAATCTTCGACAATTTGTGAATTATGTTTTTCTAAGTTAACTGTTCGAGTCGGTTTGAAATGGGATCTTCACTGGAAGACATTAAAACAATTTCTGTAACTTTTAAGCTTTTCGAGGAAATGTCTTTCTTCTCAGAAGTCATTTATTTTTAATGTTGAAGACATTAAAATACATTTGGCTGAGTGTTAGATAAATATAATATTAATGAGCGTTGCGTCGGTGTCATATTTTAATCTTAGAATTTACGAAAAGCAGCAGTGCTTTTATCGATGACAGGAAAATTGAAGCCCTTAATCATGATAAGAAGTAGGGCAAGGTAAGATTAAGCATAACGGAAGTAATTAAAGCCAACCTTGAAGAAGCTTCCAGGTATCTTTTTAATAGCTTTATTTCTTTGTTTCTTACGTCCAAAAAAGAGGATTTGAGAGAAGTGGAGGTGATGGTCCAAGGCTTTAACATATCAAACCAAATAAAACAGGGTGTGCCTGAAGTAGCAGTAGTAGAAAGAAACTTTGCCGATAGAAATTGTCCCTTTGTTCTATATTAAACAAAGTTCCTTAACAGTAGCCTAGCAACATGACTGGTGTTCCGACGACATTATATTTTTCATTCGACTGCTTCGCAGGACCACAGCTGAGGTAGTGTAAGCGACTGCGGTACATAAGATCTCGGGTTCAGTACAAATCTGATATTGGGTTTTTCTGCCCAAAATATAAGTTTGGAGTCAGGGAGTTAGTAGTGTCACATTCCCGTGCCTGGGAAAGCACGTGTTGTGTTTGCGCACATACTTGTGCACTATAGTATGTCCCTCACAGTAATGGCAACTCTCATATAAAGACATGTCGCCGTGGCCTGAATCGGTGGGAGGACATTATTATATTTTTATTTCATTATACTAACGTAAAATATATTGATACGCACCTTAAAGTATGCAGTGACACTATGCTATCTTCAACTACATTAAAAAACCTTCCATAAAGCTAGTCTACTTTCTAAGATGAAAATATTCTGAAATCTCTTGCGTTGACGTAACTGCCTTTCATTTCAAATAACGTCACTAAAGGCGCAAAAGATGTTTATTAGAATTCACTTCTACATGCATTTCCCATATTTGAAGCTCCACACACAAATACAAGGCAGTCTCATATACACTCACACACGTGTAAGGAATCTCTTGCAAATAAAAGTGACATCTATTGACGGGGTAAGCTACTAGTCTGTTTATATAAAAGTCTTTGTGACAAGCGTGGATAAGTTCGACAAATCGTTGTAATTTAAAGTGCGTTATATAGTTTGTTGCATTTATTACGCTAGAATTTAAAAATCGCTGATAGTTCTATTACTTCTCGTAATCAATAAGGGATAAATAATCGTGGTCATCACACAAAATATATAGTCCTTAGCCGGAATCGGATCCACGATCGGAGGTTGCTTACCAGTCATCGTCACCCAGCAGTCTAGCAGGCCAGTCAGATAAATCCAGAGTATCGAAGCTCTATACATTCTTTATAATATTAGGTTCATATATAAAATGTTCTTTTGCTTATGCAAAAAATTAAATAAATAACTATATAAAATTAATCAAAGTGTGGATCATTATTATCTAAGCACTGTCGTCATTTTAAGAAAATTCATTAATTTAATTTGCAACGAAATTCAAGTTAACGAGAGTTAACGATTTGTTGAAAGGTTTTTGACGGTTTCACCGGATTTTAATTTTAAAAGACGTCGCCTAAATGTTGAAATTATATGATGGAGCTAGATCTGTGTTTAGAGCTCTATTTTAATCGGCACTAATTTGGCAATCACCTTTTTTATTGGTGTCGGGTTGGAAAATCTTCATGGAGTCCCTCCGCCCTGCAGAAAGGGCGAAGGGGACTGTCAGACTCTTACTAACTAAAAACCAACCCGTGTTCCTCATGTACCCGTGTGTCGGAGGGTCGCGTATCGCCGAAGCATTCCTCTACTCTCTCTAGAGGCGAAGAGGTAAAATTGAAACTAAGTATAGTTTGTTGAGTAGCAAGGGATAATCATCGATATGAGAAAAATATGAATATTGGTTGGGAGGTTACTGAAAAGTTCAGTCGGTAATGTGTATTTTTGTGATTATTATAAATGCCAGTTTGTATATTTCACAGTATCACACAATCACGTAAAAAGGTTTTAAAGTATTCTGGTCTCTTCGGTATACCGGAGAGTATTACCTGGATTAGTACAAAGGATACAATTCATTGTACCAAAATAATATGCAGCTGTGGAAATTATCAGTACATGTTATGTAAATACTGTTAGAGAATAATGTCTTTTAAAGTTTTGAACTCAATAACCAACAATTTAATTTACTAGTGCTTGATTAATCACCTGACGTACTGGTTAATTATGGCATCAATGCTTTCGGATTTGACTTGTGATCTTTTCGAAGGATAGGAAACTGTATAGGGAAAAGGCTAAATAGTAAATAAATAATAGGGTCTCTGGGGCTTGTACCGACCGAACGGAACGAAACTATGATAATTGCTTTGCGTCGATGATGTATTGGACGATTTTTCTTTTAGACACAATGAATTACTTAATTTCAAATATACCTTTGGATAATTTACACATGATTACGGTACGGCGTTATAAATATATACGCTTATAAAATAATTAACATTGAGATAGAGAATAGGTGGGCAAAAGAATGTGAATCTGCCAGCATAGAAGTCAGAATTATGAACAAACTTATGTAATACTTCCCTAACCGCAAAACAGCTCAAAATATAATCTATATTTAATCTTGTCTTACAAAAGCAAAAGTTTGGGAGGATAGAGGAATCGATGTTTGGATATTTGATACTCTTTCACGTAGAAACTATTTAAACGCATTTAAATTATTTTATTTTCTGTTTTGTATGTTCTGTATATATTTTATTAGGATAGTACTTAAAGATAGTTATAAGTTGTAATATACCTAAATAATAAGAACATTGTTATGAAATAAATTATTTAGATCTATAAACGCATTAAAAAAAATTACTTTATCAGAATTTAAACGTCAGGCATAACACAATCTTGGTTGTGGTGTGTTAATTATTTAATGGTTATCTTTTGATGACAAAGCCGCAGGTGTAGCCTAGTATTACATACAAACCCTTGATTTGTTAAGTCACAGACACGCAAATTCAATTAAGGAACAATCTTATCATCGTCTACAAGGTACATTTCTAGAGACCAAGTTGCTGTTTTCAGAGCTACTCGTATTTCTTTCCATCTAAAAATACCATCTCTTGAAACTAATCAACCATCTCTGAAAAATGTTATATCGATGTCTTGCTATTCGAAAATCAAACACATCGCTATCGGCTACATACAATCGTCTAAGCATAGATACATATCAAAGGATCAAACATGTTCCCAAAAATCCCAATTTTTCAAAAACTCGGTCACGGTGTAAAAATATTCCCAGCTAAGTATAAAAGTGCCAACTTGCGTTGCATTTCAGATTTTCGACGAAGCTCTAGATCCATGTCCGAATATCGACAGCTGTCTAAAACAAAACCAAGGGTCCAATTGACGGCTATTTTCTCGACCCAAATATTACACTGAACTGGCATTTGGCACTTCGCCAGCCATATTTGATTAGGTTTCAAATTTTATTTTTACTAGCTTATTGTATAAGCTGAAAATTGAGTTTTCTTTTTTAAATGCAACTAATTATTTTAGGGCTTTAGTACTTTTGAGCGAAAGGAATGATGATATTTATTCAAAAAAAAAATGTGGTTTTTTATCTCTACTTATTGCTGAATACGTTTTCGCCGTAAAATCACTCATTAGTCTTAATAAAACTATTGCCATTTGTGTAGAATTCGGGCTAAGAATGGGTATTTTTTAACAGAGATCAGTGGAAGCGATTAATTCATCCAGTCTTAGCCCAAGGCAAAGGATCTAAACACATGGACCAAGTTTCTTGGCGCTAAGAATTAAACAAATGTCTTACCAAATATCTTCTGGTGATGTTCTTGAGTGGAGTCCTGGAGGCAAGTTAGACACACACGAGACTAAAATTGGCCAATATTAGCAAGTGAATTATCTTTACTTTACCAGACTCCAACGCAGCGTCTTCAATGCACGATGCAAGTTCACAGGATTCACAATTTCTCAAAATGCCAGTGTTCCATATATATAATATCACAAATTGATCAACACTGCGGACTGATCAGTGCCGGACAAATCAAAAGCGGCAGTTTCACGAGAGTTTACTCAATTTAGTTCAATTAATCAATTCACACGAAATGCAAAAAAGGTGTGCTCACAATAACTTTTCACAAATGTTCAATATGTCACAAACCTTGCCGGAAGTCAAAAACGGCAATTACGTATTAAGTTAATTACAAGTTGATTCGATTCGCGTTAATTCAAAAGGCGATATTTTACGTACGAGACGACAAAGTGGTAATTTTTCAGGCGGGAAGGAAGTGACAGTTCAGTGTGACCATTGTCAGAAATTCTCAATAGACTAAACAAAATGTTACTCAATCGATCTAATCGATTTGACTTATAATAAAACTAATTCTATTTCAAACACCATTAGTTAGAAAGGTTATGAAGCTTTAGCCTGTGGTAAAGAACGCCGATAAAACGTAACGTTCTATCAAACATACAGAGACAAAAATAACCTCCCTAACCGTGATATTCCATGGTTTATACCAGTGTCAGAAAATACAAAGGTACTCGCCGTAACCACTTTAAAAGAAATTTTTTATCAGCCGGGCCTTAACGTGCTATCCAAGGCACGGGGCAAACGATACTAAAAATTCAAAACGCACATAACATAGAAAATTTTTATGGTGTACGCCGTGGGGTGGGTCGAATCCCTGTATATATTCTGCTTGGTATCTCCTCTCAGCTATCGGTGCGTCAAAAATTAAATCCAAAGTATCTAAATTTATATCCAAAGATATATTTTTTTTATAGGTCACGCCTGTATCTCCGAAGGGGTAGGCAGATGTGTAATATTACACCCACATTTCGCCATGAATTTTAAGGTCCCACGTAATAGGGGGCGAGCCTATTGCTGTTACCGGGCACATCACCAGACTCCGAGCTGCTACTGAGAATTTGGAAAAACCCAGTAACACTTTTGCCCGACCTGGGAATCGAACCCGGGACCTTCGATAAGCAGTCGCATACGCTATCCACTGGACCACGGAGGCAGTATATCCAAAGTACTTAAATTTATATTATTTATTTATTTAGTAATCTTAGGAAGGCTAGGCGAATCTTTGTCTGTAACAAATGATATTATAAATTACATCAATAAGTGTCTAATTTGCTAATTACAAGCCCTAAAATATAGGGTTTTATTTTTAGACACACAGTATCTAGTAAAGTTGATATTCATTCCAAAGTACCAAATTGATAACTTATTTAGTGTATATTCATTAAATTATAAGCTTCTTACCTAGTACATGAACTAACTTCTCACAACTTAGATACAACTAATTTGATATCTAAACAAGTTCCCTTTCTCTGAAACTTGTAGTTCTGAAACACGAGTAGATATCAGGCTCGCACAAGTTTCAGAACGTTTCCATGTGACAATATGCGGAGACATGTGTTGCCTCACATTGACTGCTAGTATATCGCTCTAGGATATAGCTACATAATAATATGTTCGGATACAGCTCGATAACAATAAGCGGTTTTATTTTTACACTTTAGAAGCTAGTTGTTACTTGTGGTATTACGTTTAGGTAGAATTTTTGAGAAAGCAAGAAATTTCGAAATAAATGGACAAAAGAGGGAATTCAATATATTTTTTAATTTTATTTCTTGGATTTTATTCAAACAAGTAACCCTAATTATTCAAATTAAATTAGCCTAAGGTACTCTTTTTAGTATCAGCTGTCTGCCAGTGAAAGCTGCGTCATAAATGTTGCAAACCGTTCCGGTGATTATCTGAAACAATCACATAGATAAAGTATTTATAGAATAAGGGCCTGTTACACCACCTTTAAGTAAGCCACCTCCAGTATGGTAATAATATCTAACAGAATTCTAACTCCATACAAACGCACGGAACGAGTTATACCTACGTGCCTCGAGCAAAGTACATATAAGACTGTGCCTAAAGTACACAACAGCCGCAATCGTGCCGCCAGTCACGATTTTTGTAGCAGTGTTCTTTATTTAAAAAAGCATTATGGCGACGAGTTGTGGACTATATTGTGCCGTTTGAATTCTTCGTTAAGTCACCTAAAGATAAGATTTTTCAAATTACCTGGAACTTTCGAAAATGTACCGACTACGTTGCAATGTTTGATGCTTAACTTAGACACAGATAATATAATACTATACTTTAGGTAAACGTAATAAAGTCGAAATTTGGTTACCTTAATCTATTTTTATGTTGATATTTATTTAAACATAGGTATTGGTATGATTGTAGTTATAATGTATACTAGCAGAACACTTTTATCTGCGTTATGGATGATGTATTATTTCATTGAATTCAATGATTAGTAGTACCTTCAGGGTAATTTTCAAAATGGAAGCCGACATGAATCTATTTAGTGTAACCAATAATAGGACATTTCCTAGGGTACTTACGTACTAACATGATTTTTATTGGTTTAAATAAAAAATATAAGTAAGTAAGTAACTAATATGAACAATCACAAAACCAGAAAAAACTTCGAGTAGGTAGATGCAATTAAAATACTTGAGGCGGTCAGCCCTATCGCTTGTTTGCGCGCAGCGTGAAGCAGGCATATAACTCGGGAAGACGGCCGAGTTACAATACTATTAGATTATATTACCGAGCCTCCGTGGTAAATTCAAAATTAGAACGAAATTTGTATGTATTTATATGCCAAGTAATTTAATCGGAACTTACTGGACAGTGGTGAAACAGGCCCTAAGTCTCAAATGAATTGTAATAAGCTGTGAATTTAACGTTATAAACATGCTCTTTTTTATTTTAATATAACCATGTCTTCCTGATCCATTGGGAATTTCAGGAAATCCCTTCTTAGTGAACATACATGCCAAATTTCAGCTTCTTGCGCCCAATTATTTTGCCTGTGCTTTGTCTGTAAGTCAGTCAGTAACGACAGAATTTTATATATTAAGATATACAGATTTTAGTCAACATCGTTTGTTTGTAAGCAGTATTTATAAATGTCTTTCTCTAACATTCTGCTTTTCAAGCCATATGAAGTTTATCTACTGATAAAATCGAAGCAAAAATATATTTCAGAGATTTCAACGGAATAAATAGACCGTAACATTTTACAATATAAACGCCTCGTAAAGAAAAAGAAAAGTAGAGGTTACATACATTAAACCTTGGTCGCTTTATGCCACCCTATTTTTTTACCAACGAAAAGCGTGGGTGGTTCTTTTACATTGCGATAAGTTGTGAAACATCTTGTCGGTGATAATTGTTCCCGATTCGAGATAACAGAGCCAAAATCTTCGACAATTTGTGAATTATGTTTTTCTAAGTTAACTGTTCCAGTCGGTTTGACATGGGATCTTCATTGGAAGACATTAAAACAATTTCTGTAACTTTTAAGCTTTTCGAGGAAATGTCTTTCTTCTCAAACGTCATTTATTTTTAATGTTGAAAACATTAAAATACATTTGGCTGAGTGTAAGATAAATATAATATTTATGAGCTTTGCGTCGGTGTCACATTTTAATCTTAGAATTTACGAAAAGAAGCCGTCCTTTTGTCGATGACAGGAAAATTGAAGCCTTTAATCATGATAAGCAGAAGCTCAAGGTAAGATTAAGCATAACGGAAGTAATTAAAGCCAACCTTGAAGAACATACCGGGTATCTTTTTACTAGTTTTATTTCTTTCCTTCTAAGGTCCAAAAAAGAGGATTTGAGAGAAGTGGAGGGGATGTCTAAAGGCTTAAACACGTCCAACTAAATATAACACGATGTGCCTGAAGTATAGAAATTCTTGTATACTCTGAGATGTTGCCACTTTGCCGATAGAAATCATCCCTTTGTTCTATATCCGCTTGACCGCTAGCGCCAATTCGCCGAATTCACTCGACCGCTCACGTTCTAAACAAAATGTCGCGCCGCCGGCCGCTCACCAGATGGGCGCGCTAACATAAACATTTATTGTTGATAACTCGGTTACATGAGTAAGTTGAAGTGATGTT
The DNA here is from genome assembly GCA_944739405.2 of Euclidia mi. NCBI lineage: Eukaryota > Metazoa > Arthropoda > Insecta > Lepidoptera > Erebidae > Euclidia > Euclidia mi. The sequence goes on along the minus strand of OX123207.2, from coordinate 12,327,958 downwards.
TTTCTTCAAGCTTATGAATGACTCGTTCAAGTCGTATGAATTCTTTGTTGATATTTAGTTTCTAATTTATTATACTTAGCAGCGAACATTGACTATCGTTGAAAAAAACACTTTGTGTATTTTAAACAGGATTATTTTAAAAATTAAATCGATGACATACATATTTTATGAGTTTTCCCTGTAAAGGGATTCTATCTACACTGAATTAAGTAAAAAAAACATGTATCATAGTATAAAAATATTTTATTACACGCATACGATTAGCACGTAATCACGGAGCGCGCGAAACAAAGAGTGGCATTTGACATTATTTTTTCGTTCCGGGTTAACGATTTTAAGACTCACTTCGTATTTTTAGCATGAAGATATGTTCAATGATTTGAATGGAACAGAGAAAAAGGATTTAAAACATTACGTAATAGAAAGAAACAGTATATTCAGACCGAGTATAGCGCTGTAACGAAAAAGGGAAAATAGTCACTTGTGCGCGGTCTACGGATTTTCGAAAAAGGGAGATTAGTCACTTGTGCGCGGTCAAGCGGATATTCAACAAAGTGCCCTAATAGTAGCAACATGACTGGTGTTTCGACGATATTATATTATTCTTTCGACTGCTTCGCAGAACCACAGCTGAGGTAGTGTAAGCGATTGCGGCTCATATGGTCTCGGATTCGATATTTCTGTCTGTCGATCGGTCTGATCGGTTTTTCTGTCCGAAATTGAAGTTCAGAGTCAGGGAGTTAGTGGTGTCACATTACCGTGTCTCCGAAAGCACGTTAAGCCGCTGGTTTTGCGCCCAATCTCTCCCTGGTCGTGTTGCTTGTAGCGTTCCATCGGACTATGGAAGTAAGGAAATATAGAGTGCACTTGTGTTTGCGCACATGCTTGTGCACTATAATATGTCCCTTGCAGTAATGGCAAGTCACATATAAAGACAAGCCGCCGTGACCTGAATCGGTGGGAGAACATTATTATATTTTTATTACATCAACGTAAAATATATTGAGACGCATCTTGAAGTATACAGTGACACTATGCTATTTTCAACTACATTCAAAAAACTTCCATAAAACTAGTCTACATTCTAACATGAAAATATTCTGATCTCTTGCGTGTGACGTAACTGCCTTCCATTTCAAATAACTTCACTGAACTCGCAATAGATGTTTATTAGAATTCACTTCTACATGCATTTACCATATTTGAAACTTCTCACACACGTACAAGGCATTTTCATATACACTCACACACATGTAAGGAATCTCTTGCAAATAAAAGTGACATCTATTGACGGGGTAAGCTACTAGTCTGTTTATATAAAAATATTTGTGACAAGCGTGGATACGTTCAACAAATCGTTGTAATTTAAAGCGTATTGTATAAAGATTTCATACAAAAGCCGTAGCAAAGTTCGTTTTTGAAATTTCATTAAAAGTGTTTGATTTGACTACTTGGAAAGATCCCTATTGTTTTAGTAACGCAGTTAGCAGTTATGCCATTATGGCACGATTTTGCAATTTGCCCGGGCTTAAGCAAATTAAATCAGGCAAGCAAGTTCAAAACCTTAACTTCCCAAATGTTTTACCACTAGTAGGTACTATCATCACTAGTACATCTCCTACTAGATATACTACTCACATTTTAATATGCAGTACATTATGTCGTAAAAACAGCAGGACCTTTACTTTCATATTGAGCTAGTAACAAGTGCTTTATTATTACTAATTAAACAGAGAGCTAAACTGGCATTTGACGTCAGTAACTAGTTTTGTTACGGTCCATATTAATTAATCGGTGGCTGTGCCTACTAATAATAATTTTGCGGGAATAATTTTTACTCGTTTTATAGATTTGCTCAAATTTAATAGAGAAAATGTAGTCATTAATGCCGTGTTTTGACAGATGGCTAATGAATAAAGTTGACTGTAAGTGTAGCGTAGTAGGTTAAATGGCCACTTCTCTTCAATGGTGCGTTGAGTGTTCTCTCTCTTCCTAGCTATGCATCCCACATGGTGGTGGGGTCAGCTTTCTTTATTTTACTCTTCCACTTCGCTCTATCTGCGACATCATCGTCAGTAACATTACTTAACCTCTTGTCCTTTAACACTTCATCTCTCCACCTTGTTTTGGGTCGTCCTCTAGGTCTCCAACCAGGGAGGTCAAGCTGTAGTTCCAAATTCCCGACGTAGTCTGGTGGCCTCCTTTTCACAAGACCATCTCAGCCTACTTTCCTGCATCTTGTCGGCGATGTCGCGTACACCGAGGCTTCCTCGCACGTACTCGTTGCGGATTTTGTCGAGCCTGGCTACACCGCACATCCACCTCAGAATCTTCATTTCAGCAACTTGGATGGTACGCACGCTCTTTTCTCTATCTATCAGCAAGAGTGTTATGGGTTCAATTCCCAACACGAGACAACACTTTTTGTCTTAGGTGTTCTTTGTGTCTGATTGTGAAGGCATCCGTGACCCAAGATTTAACCTAATTGCGGGAGTTATCTTCATAAAGATAAACTACAGTATTTGGAATAAAGAGCTGTTGTGTTACTTCATCTTAAGCGAGGATCCTCCTACTGGGCTATCTGATCGTGCTGCTGGATTTTGTCAAGATCCTATATATGTATACAGTAATCGCGTGTGAAACTTCTAAGAGCACGATTCAGGATTGACAATGCAGTCTCCGTAGTTCCGTCGTTAAACGTTAGATGTCGCCCGTATTTGTATCTTCGCAATTGTATATTAGATTACTGTCTTTCTATCATGGTTGCATCCAAAAGTTCGCCCTGGTGCCCTAGGTACACTTGCAAGTGTGAGTATATTAACTTTTCCACAGAGCGACTACCGGCTGACTACCGCAACCCAAAGGCATATTGATATTATACGACTTTCACTAGTCTCGTTTATTCAAGGGTATCAATTTCAATATTCGCTGTCAAAGATTTTTATGATACATAAAGAACGGTGTGACATGCTCTCTGAGGTACGGCGGAAGCGACAGTTAACAATTGAATACGCACATAACTTTGAAAATTCAGTAGTATGCGCCGTGTATTTAAACCCAAAACCAGTGCAGTCTACTAGACCATCGCTGCCTTATTAAACGTTAAATAACACTATTTATATATAAATCCTAAAAACAGGACAGGTTAGAAGTACCCTGTACAGAAGAGCATGCATGAGGAATCTGATGGGAGTGAATGAAGCAAGGGAGATATGTCAGGATCGTTGCAAATGGCGTTCCGTAGTCTCTGCCTACCCCTCCGGGAAACAGGCGTGAGTCTATGTATGTATATATAAATGTAGCTGACTATATATAACTATCAACATTGTGTATACAAAACAGTAATTTTTGTATACTAGGTCTTTTAGCACAATATTCCAACAGACACCTTCAGAATGCACTGCCACACCTCTTACTAGTAATCTCAAGGCTGTTACTTTTTAATAAATATAACAATAAGATTCCTCATCTATCGTCCGACTCAGGAATTTAATCTTCCCTTTGTGAGGCAAGAGGCTGAACATTTAATAAAAAAACCTTAACAAGAGGATCGATGGCAAGACCGCTGTATCAATCACCTTGTGAAGGCCTCTAGGGACAACATAATGCAATTTCTGATGCTGTGCCTTTTTATGGAGCAATTTTATGCATGCAGACTTGTGAATCAAAGTGCTTTAAAAGTACTATGGGATTTTTTTACGGTAATTGGTGGTTAATGTTGTTAATATTCTAATATATTCTATATTCTACCACATTCACACAACACCATCTAGTCCCAAACTAAGCAGAGCTTGTACTATGGGTACTAGATAATGGATAAACATACATATATACTTTATATTATTTTTTTTGTAAATACATACATATTATACATAGAAACACCCAGACCAAGACAAACATCCATGTTCATGCACACAAATGTTTGACTTGAGCGGGAATCGAACCCGCGACCTTCGACGTAGCACACACTCCCGCTACGCCAACCGGCCGTCAAATTTGTTAATGTCGCTGTATTGTCCTTAAAGTAGAAATGATTAAACTTTCGTTTGCATAATAATTGTGTGTAGCTAAAATATACAAAATTGTTGTTTTATTTTAACCTAACATAACATAACATATCTTCACGCCTTTTATCCCCGAAGGGGTAGGCAGAGGTGTATTACACACCCACACTTCGCCAGATATGTTTCGGTCCCAATGTAATAGGGGGCGAGCCTATTGCCATCTACCGGGCACATTATTTAGCGAGCGATAATTAATATTTTGAATACACACATAACTTCGAAAAGTCAGAGGTGTGTGCCCGAGGTACCTGGGGATCGAACCCGAGACCATCGTCTCGGCAGTCCGTTACGTGCACCACTGGGCTACCGCCGCTTATTGTTTTATTTTACTATTATTATTATTATTATTTTATGGTAATAGGCGGCAAACGAACAGACGGATCGCCTGATGGTTAGCAATTACCGCCGCCCATGGACACAAGCAACACCACAGGAGTTACAAGTGCGTTGCCGCCCCTAGGGGTTGGGAAAAGGGATAGGGTGAGGAGTGGCGTGAGGGAGAAGGAATAGGGGATAGGGACTCCGGTACTCTCACTTGCCGAACGAAACGGAACAGTTTAGGTACTGTTACTTTACGTCGATTTTCTGTGAGAGGGTAGTACTTCCCCGGTCGAGCCGGCCCATTCATGCTGAAATCAGCAAGGCTCTACTACCTGTAAACTATGTATTATAATATATATGTGTATATTATGAAATGCTTATGACAAAGGATAGGTTTTTACTTTTTCATGCTAATGCTACTGAACGGATTTCGATTTGACTTTGCCGTAATATAGCTAATACCAAAGAGCTCAGATATTTACATAGAGGCGCATTTCTTATGGGCGCTCTGAAGACAAATTGTCTGTGGCCCAAATTGCCGCTTGGCGGCGTGGTAGTCGCGCTGTGACAGCTGTCTCTGCGATAGCAAGAGAGAGACGGAGAACGACGCCAGCGCCGCCAACGGCGCCAACTACGAACTAGCCTGGAGACAGTCTCCACTTGGAATCGGCACATGAAATCCTTAACAACTGTGCTTCTATGTAAATCTGTATTCATTGCTAATACATCAGAGCAACACATAGGCTACCTTCTGACACAATAAGTGTTACCCATGCGATCGAAGCCTCGTGCGAAATCGATTACGTATTATTATACACATATGTATAGATAACTTGTAATATTGAATACACCCATTGCTACTACATACATAGTCTCATGCCTATATCCCCGAAGAGGTCGGCAGAGGTATATTGCTACACCCACTTTTCGCCAGATTTATTTTAGTCCCACGTACTAGGAGGCGAGCCTATTGCCGTACCGGGCACATTACCAGACTCCGTGTTGCTACTGAGAATCTCCTAACGGAAAAACCCAATAACACTTTGCCCGACCCGAGGATCAAACACGAGACCTCCCAATCCACGAGACCAACGAGGCAGTCTACTACTTAACTTACTTTTTAAGTCACGGTAAACTGCATGCAATTTTCTAACAAGCTACGCCATTCATAAAGTATTATTCATTGAAGATCCCCTAATCCCTTCATTCGCAGAGCTTAAAACTCCATACATTCAAAATTACATTCAAAGACGAATCGCCATCATATTCCAGTGTATAAATCGTCCAAGATCTATGGGTTCCACGTTAATCTCTCATTTCAATAATCCGGACCCCAGGGTCCCGTTTAATGGGCTGATAAATCAGCCGCTGACCCCGGAGACTCGGAGTTATTAATTGTGTACCTTATTAAGGTTTTAAGTACCTGCATATACCTATGAAGTATTAAAAAGTATTTAGTTATTAAGAGGGATATAATACTAATATAGGATAGGGAAGTATTTACCAAATGAATAAAACGTCGATAAAAAAATTTTGAGATGAGAGCCCAATGGTACGGTTGGGGTAGTCGTTTAAGCAGCCACCTCTTGACGCTGCTCCGAGAGTAGCGGGTTCGATCCCCAAGCGATACAACACTGTGTGTAATTCACAAATTGTTGTTTCGAGTCCGGGTGTTCATTGTGTCCGTTAGTTATATGTTTGCAAAGTTCCTCTCGAAACAAGAGTTAATCCTTATGCGGTAAATAAAGAAAAATATGTTCTCTGACTACCTACCCATAGTAAAGATCAATAAAATGCATTAGTGACTATGATCAATACGATTAGGCAGCGATAGCCGAGTGGATATACCAACAGACTGCCATGCAGAGGGTATCAGGTTCGAATCCACGGCGCGCACCAATGACTTTTCGGGGTTATGTGCGTCTTGAATTGTTAATTATCGCTTGTCCCGTGCCTCGGAGAGCACGTTAAGCCGTCGGTCCCGGTTGTCATGAAGATCTTTGACAATCGTTACAGGGCGTCATTACCTTCTAAATAAACTGACACTAGTCCAAACCATGGAATAACGCTATCCCTTCGGGTTGCGGAGGTCAGACAGGCAGTCGCTCCGTGGAAAAGCTAATATTCAGCCAAATCCGGTTAGACTAGAAAGCGGACCCCAGACTAAAACTGGGATAACGCTAAGAGAAAGAGTGACTATGATCACAGTGTGACGCTTGGTGAGTAAGCGACAAATGGACTATTTCCAATAAGCAATATAATTCACACGTACATGTATATCATAATATTTCATGTATAAGGTACGAATCACAACATAATTAAAACGATCAAAAGCACTGGAAAATCTCTATATTCTCTATAAAATCCCACGAGAGGAATTCTCTAGAGCATTCTGTCAGTTCAGTAAACATTTACATAAACGCACAATGCCTAAGGGATCAGATACCGATTTGAACAGAGGCACGACAAAATGTACAACAAAATATTGTAAAAATACTGAACGTGAGTTTAATTTATTTTTTTTCATAATACGTTAACAAGAATTTTATTATGCATACTTTGAAACTTTTGTAATATTTTAACATACTAATAAGATACATTCGGGTTCGAATCTAGTGCGCGAACTATTGATTTTCGAATAAATGTGCGCATAAAATTGTTAATTACACGACGTATAGCTCTCATTACTTTTGTTGTTATGTTTGTTTATTTAACTAGTACTTAATTAGTATACGTGGCAAAGCACGTGGTGCCACGTAGAAAAAATCATGACGTTCATGACAATGTAGCTTGACAGTTACGTATCTGTTACACGTTTTGTTATTGCTTTGCCAATTTGTACTTATTAGCATAAGTAAATTGTTTATTTTCATTTTAGATAAGTAAAACTGTAATTATTGTGACTGTGCGGCGTGTGTGACACAATAAAAGCATTTTTCTTTTCTTTTCTTTTCTTTAATTATCGCTTGACCTGTGCCTCGGAGAGCAGAGATCTTTGACTGTCGTTATAGAGCGTCAGTATCTCTGAATAAACTGACACTAGTCTAAACGATGGAATATCGCTATCCCTTTGTGTTGCGGAGGTGAGACAGGCAGTCACTCTGTGGAAAAGCTAATATTCAGCCCAATCGGGTTAGGTTAGAAGGCGGATCCTGGGTTCTAATGTGATAAACACTCGGAGGTTGACTACACTTTCGACTACACATAAAAATTTACTAAGTCGATGCCCCCAACCAAGAACTCGGTAATGTGCTATTGTGGGTTTTTATGCTGTTATGTCAAATTCGGCATCTATAGGCTAGAATACAACTTAGCAATTTTTTTCGGATTTTTCCTAATGATATTTACCAAGAAATCATGACAAACATGTTTATTGTTGGGAATTTAGACACAATAATATTACAGCAAAAAACCTATTATAGATCTTTACGAAAAATTTATTTATATTTTATTTTGGTAAGTTGCGATTACCGGGTTATTGGCGTAAATAATTTTCATGAAGTCTTTAGTAAACGTGTTTATGGGGTTTAGTGTTGAAATAATTTTAAAATACGTATTCCGTAATATGCACAAACAATGTTATTTAAGTTTGGTATTGGCTCATTAATGTACGTAATATTTCAATACGGTCAATTTATTCAAAAAGTATTGACTTTAGACCTAGCTCTTCTACATATTATTGCTTTTGTCTAGCCCCGCAATAGTTTGCAAAGTGCAGTTGTCTATATTTATTTTGGAAGGTGATAGACAATAATAGATATATGCCACGCCCCCAACAAGTGTCCTTGGCTATGGGCCCGGTACGTAAAGTTTGTTTACGTACACAGTTGAATTCAGAGCGCTGGACTTGCACGCAGATATTTGCGCCACGCTCGATATTAGCTCCAAATATATGATTATACCTCAGCAAGATAAAGAGGACGAACGCGTACGAGTACTCAAGATGCAGCTGTATACATGGATAATGCGCAGTTGCAACGCGCATACCACCAACGTATACCAATAGGCAAATCTTGGCATACAGGCCCTTTGAGTTTATGGAAAAGTGGAGCTATTCCTCAGAGTTTTATATTCTTTTTATCAATCCTTATCTAAGAGGCTTACCATGACCTCTTATAGCGATTCAGTTTACGACCTAAACTGAATAGAACAGCAATGTCGTACTATGACCTAATTATAACGACTCAGTTATGGTGTTTACGTTTCAATGTGACGCAGCTGTGAGTTCAATAGTATTTGAACCGAAATCTTAAACCATTTATTCATTTGTCATAATAGACCGTACCATAACGTGCTTCATCAGCTTAAACTGAACCGCTTGACTGTCAAATTAACGATTCAATATAAGTTACAATTTGTAATGTATAAACTGAATAGTTAGAATTATAATTGGGTTTTTAGATATTGTATGTGCCTTTTAAACATTTTGAGTTAATTGTAGGTTGATTCTTTGGGTTTTAGAGCCAACCGTTTATAATGGTGCTTTTTTTTTGTTGCCGTTTATAACGGTAAGTAAATCTAACATATTTTAATACTCCTATTGTGAAACTTGTTAATAGAAACGCCATGGACATAGAAATATGATAGTAAAACTAGCACTCCGAGTGGTAAACAAAAGCGCCAAGCTAGTAATCAGTTGGATCCTTACATTACATTGGACAAAGCAGAATTCATCAAAATATTTCGCCTCTCTAAAGTACATAATGGTCTTATATCTGTCCGGTTGAGACCGTTGTTTAAGCAGCTTGTGACGTCCACCACTTTGAGTACTAAGCTTAAGGTAAGAGGTGTTTTATATCAAACATGCTGATAAATTGATGAAAGCGGCAATTATTTTATTGTGGCTCCATTATAGACAGAATATACCCTTTTTAAATACATAGTAACCTTATAAGTAAATTGTTAAAACAAGGACCTGCAATATGACTTAATAATAACATCATTATAATTGAAATTAAACTACAGTTTACGGATTTTATCGCGTTATGTTGGTTTCACTAGTTATTACCGCCAGAAATCATTGAAACGCAATAAAATCCGTAAACTGTAGTTTAATTTCAATGTGTAGCATTCGCGTAAACCCAAGAAAATAGCATCATTATCATTATTTGTTGTTTTATTTGTTTTAAATGGTGACTGCATATTCATTATATACGCCTGGGTTTAGACAAAGGAGACCAAAGACCCATTGGCGACATGCAATATGGCTCAACAGACAGTGTCAGATTTTATAGCAGAAATGACTGCGAAAATTGATTCATTAATTAATATGAATTTGTAGAATTCACTATCAATTAAATTGGTATTATTATCAGACCGCTCGGACTGTTGTCATACACAGACGTGTTGTCAAGTTTCTCTTACAATAATCTAAAATAAAGTTGGTAACCTGACTTTTTGTAAACAAGAACTGTAATAGTGTGTGCGGAATCAAAAACCTATCAAAACAGTGTAAAAACAGTGACTGTGCATCAAGAAACATTAAAGTTATTAACAATAAACTGGTCTAAAAAATCCGTTGAAAGTGTTGTTGTGACGGTAAATGACATTGAAAGACAATAGACAAGGTCAATTTCTATAACAGTAAATAACGAAACTAATTTTAGCCCTTAGAAACTAATCCAAAATTTCACTGCACAATTACACGATCAATTAGCTACGCTAATCGATATATAATAAATATAATAATCGATATCGAATAAGGTTCGAATCCGAGTTGCGAAAACCTCTTTTTGTTGGTTTTTAACCTTTATTATTATTGGTCGCGGGATCGAATCCGAAGATATACTACGCCCTACGTGAATTTTTGATACACACTTTTATTCATAAATTTTTTTCTGAAGATGAAGTGTTACGGCTGTTTGAAACATTCGAAAGACTCAAATAATTTAACATGTTCTACAGAAAGTTGTCAGAAAAACTTTTGCTCGTTATGCATTAACCGATCCTCGCTTTCAACTGAGAAGATAAAAACGTGGAAATGTCCGGACTGCAGCGCGTCTCAAAGGAAAGGAGGAGATAATAGCGCGACGCCCGTACGCTCGGTATCTGACAATGTTACAAAAAGGAAAAAGACTGACGCGCATGACACCGATACGAATAGCGAGGTAAAAGAACTGATAGATGAAGATCGCATATTAACCCAGGAAATATAATCGCTAAAAATACACCTTCAAGATGCCACAACATCACTTATAAACTGTCAGGCAAAACTTGAAGAACTTAACTCTATATCCGTCCATGACAAGCGAATCAAAGTCCTTGAAGACCGAGAGCGAGAAGTGAAGATTTTGAACTCAAAAGTGTCCGAACTTCAACAGGAAATAAACGTTCAAGCGCAACATCAACTTCGCAATGAGTTGGAAATAGCCGGCATTCCTGAAAATGCTTATGAAAACCCTCACCACATTGCTCTCTTAGCAGTGCGGAATGTAGGTGTAGAAATAAATGATAAAGATATTGATTGGGTGACTTGAGTGGGACCGCGCATAAAATCTGCATTAGACGCCGAAAAAAACCCCAGTTTCCCGAGGCCTATAGTGGTGCGTCTCTTACGTCGGAGTAAGCGGGATCAAATAATAAAGGCTGCAAAAACACGCAGGAATATATCGAGCGCTGATATTGAAATCGCTGGTCCACCATAAAAAATGTACTACAACGAGCGTTTAACAAAAGTAAACAGGCTACTTTTTCGGGCGGCGAGAGCCAAATGTTAAGAACAAAGCTACTCATACTGCTGGTGCGCTCAAGGGATTATTTACGTTAAACAACGCGAAGGTGGACCCTCTTTGTCGGTACGCACACGGGATGACCTATCGCGTATTTTCGGCCCTAATAAAGAAAATTGAAACGCTAAAACCTACGCCACCTTTAGGTATCGATAAACTGCTTTGTAAACAAATATATACTACTAACAATATAATATTTTATTCCTTTTATATAAATTTGCTTATTTCAATACGCTCTTTTATTATTATATTTATTACATTGTTACATCAACACACAATAACTTACACAACAATTTTAAGAATTACTATATACCATTGGGAACATTATATTATATATTCTATATGGATATTATAATTACTCTAACATTAATATTCTATATAACATGCTAGTGTATGCATGGATTAAAATCATATCTATCATTAATTATCGTTACAGCCAGAAGTGTCCTTATTGTGTACTGCTCTTTGCAATTTTGTTAGTATACTACATCGTTAAATGTGCGCCTATATTGTATGACAATTGCTTAAATTATGTTGTAATTCCTCTGAAAACATTTTTATACTCACCTTCCCATGATTAATAACAATGCAATTAGCGAAATCGATTCGGTTTGTATAAATTGTCATACAATAAAAGCGCCTGAACAATGCCAACTAGCAATCACCACCACTTACAACTTTAGAATTTAACATTCGGAGCATTAATAAAAACTTTATTAGTTTTATAACAACACTAGAAAGAGTAGATTTTAAATTTGATATTATAATTCTGACGGAATGCTGGCTCGATTAGTGCACTGTCATACCGCAGATACAATCTTACACAAGCTATAAAACAAACAATTAATATATCAATCAAAACTGTGGAGTTGTAGCATATGTCTTGAACACTATAAGTGCCTGTGTTTCAGAACCACATGTAAAGGACGTAAATTGCCTGCAACTGGACCTAGCAAACATAAAAATTCTAGGGATATATCGCCCACCGTCATTTAAAAATCTAAACAATTTCTTAAACTCACTTGACTGCATACTGGGCAATCTTTCAAATGGTTCGCACACCGTGATTCTTGCAGGTGATATAAACATCAATTTATTATCTACTACAAATAATCACGAGTTGGAATATTTATGCCTAACAGCAGAACACTGACTATTTCCTGCTATAAGCAAACCGACAAGAGGGAACGCGTGTCTGGACCATATTTTTGTTAATACAATTAGAAATGCCGTGGGTGTGGTCTGTTGTGCTGATTTAACGGATCATGATATGGTTATGCTGGGTTTAGTTACAGATAAGCCACAAAAAAGACACTTCAATCGATCTGCTGTCAAACGCGACGTGGAAGCTATTAGAAATGAGTTGTCACAGGTAGATTGGTTTCCTCAAATAAATAGCTTAGGCACAAACCAACTAGTTGAGCAATTTTGTAACCGGCTCGCTAAGATTGTTAACAAGCACACGCGAATAATCAAAATAAGTCACTCAAAATATGCTATAAAACCTTGGATTACGCCAGGATTGATTCGTTGCATGCAACACAGAGACCGGCTTCACATGAGATCAAGAAAATCCCCTCATGATCAACTACTGTGTACAGTTTACACCCGGTATAGAAACTTTTGTAATGATTTATTACACAAGTTAAAAATAAATTATGACAATAGAGAACTGTCCAATAACACAAAGAACCCAAAAAAACTGTGGCAGACCATCAAGTCCGTGTGCCACCTAACAGTAATAAAAAAAGAACCGTTAGAACTTCTAAGACTGCAAAACAGTATAGACGCTAGGCAATCATTAAACATGTGCAACTCATACTTCTCAACAGTTGGTATGAAGCTGGCCAATGATATCTTGAATGAATTACAACTCACTCAGGAAGTATTAGCAACTAAAGTCCGTAATCATTTTTTAACAGACTCATTCTTTCTGAAACCTACGGACTTTGCCGAGGTGGAATCTCTTATATTATCATTGCAAAACGATAAAGCCCCAGGTACTGATGGAATAACTAATATGCTTTTGAAACAACTAAGAACTGTCCTTGTTCCACCACTCACAGAAATATTTAACCTTAGCTTAAAAACTGGTGTCTTTCCCGATATATGGAAAATAGCTTCTATTAAACCAATATTTAAAAATGGTTGTAAAGATTCTCCAGAAAACTATCGACCTATTTCGTTACTGACAGCTTTTTCTAAGTTGCTTGAAAAAATTGTAAATAACAGATTAGTCCAGTATATCGAAAACAAGAACCTTATATCGGATAGGCAATTCGGATTTCGGAGAGGCAAATCGACTGAGGAAGCTGTCACTTTATTGACTTCTACAGTAGCGTCTCACCTTGATAAGAATAGATACAGCATAGGAGTATTCTTAGATTTGGCTAAAGCCTTTGACACTGTTTCATTCCCTATTCTTCTGCAGAAATTAGAAAAACAGTATGGTATTAGGGGCATAGCTCTAGATTGGTTCAGGAGCTACCTGTCGGATCGCAAGCAATAATTGAGAGTTGGCAATCATGAAAGTGATTTGCAATCTATCAAATTCGGCGTCCCACAGGGAAGTATACTAGGACCAACCTTATTTATTATATACATGAACGATATACATGACATCTTCAGTTCAGACATCATTTGTTATGCTGATGATACTGCTTTAATTTTTTACGGTTCTAACTGGAAAGAGACTTTTTCAAATGCAGAGGAGGGGATGAAGCGTGTGTTAAAATGGTTAAATCATAACCTATTAACTATAAATATCAGTAAAACTAAATACGTGTGTTTTCACAAAACAGCCGCAACTGCTCCTAGTAATCTACTTAATATCAAGTTACACAGTTGTAGAGATCAACAACACTGTAGTTGTAAAAACCTACAAAGAACAGATACCATTAAATACCTTGGTATTGACAAAAACATAAACTTTAAATCCCATATTAATGCGCTCTCGAGTCGTGTTCGCGCGGTTCGCACGATTAATATAATGCGATTTCTTCGCTCCTCAGCATCAAATGATACACTACGAACGGTGTATTCCGCATTAAGTGAATCATTACTTACCTATTGTATAGGCTCCTGGGTAGGCGCTGCTAAGTCTTTCTTAATAACCTTAGAAAGAGCTCAGCGTTCGGTGCTCAAAGTTACACTAAAAAAGCAATACAGGTATCCCACTTCTCAACTCTACAGAGATAGCAAAGTATTGAATGTGCAGCAGTTATTTATATTAAAGACATTTCTCAAAGTGCACCATTCTGTTATAAATTCTGAAGAGTACCAAGATCTGCTCAAACGCCGCATATATAGAACTACTGTTCCCAAAATCAACACTTCCTTTGCTAGACGTTTTAGTCCGTTCAAGGATTACTACATTTACAACAAGGTAGCCCCTTTTGTGACATCAAACATTGTTCCTTAAGAGAGGCGAAAATAAAGGTAATAAACTGGCTTTCCTCGCTGACTTACGACTCTACTGAAAACCTTTTGAAACACTTAGTCTAAGCATTCATGTTGAATTTCACACAAAAACTTAACATTCACATGTATTACTCACAGATTACTGTCACTTATATTGCACCTATTATATATTTTTATACTATATATTCTTTCTACTTATTGTATATTTTATAAATTTATATTACTAAATACACTTGCCGTGTGGTTGACGGCATAGAATACAAGTGTCACCACCCCCTATCTTCCCGTGGGTGTCGTAAGAGGCGACTAAGGGATAACACGATGCAAATACCATCTTTGCTTAGAGACGGAAAACTCGACATCAAACCCTATACGACTGCCTCGTTGGTCCCGCGGCATAAATGTGCGCGTGGGATCGGGAGGTCCCGGGTTCGATTCCTGGGTCGGGCAGTGTTATTGGGTTTTTCTGTCACGAAATTCTCAGTAGCAGCACGGAGTCTGGAAATGTGCCCGGTACGGCAATAGGCTCGCCCCTTATTACGTGGGACTAAAGTATATCTGGCGAAAAGTGGGTATAGAAATACACCTCTACCTACCCCTTCGGGGATAAAAGGCGTGACGATATGTATGTATGTATGTATGTATATTACTAAATACACTTTCCACACTTCAGTTAAATGCACACATTAAATTATATTATTATATTATATATATTATATATTAGGTACTAACATTTTTAAGTAAAGCTATGTTTTGTTATGACTCTGTCCGAGCAACAAAGTAAGCTGGCAATATGTAATCGTTAGAGGTACCCACAGGACAGGCTTGCCTAGTTTGGGGCCAACGGGAACTGCGTATAAATTGTATATTCTTTTGGTAATAAATGATTTTTATTTATTTTATTTATTTATTATTATATTTTTGACTTTTATATTGTATAGTTTTGATAATATCAACTTTTTGTAAATTTGACATTGACTAATTAAGTTATGATGCTAAAACATGAAATTTACTGAACATACTTTCAACTTTACACCAACCTTTTTATTCTTTTATTGCGTATTATTACATTGCACATTTTGTCAGAAAATTTCCTAGCTTGCGACAATTTATTGAATCATGGGCTATAACCCTACGCTTATGTAAAAACTCCCACAAGTGATTAAGTTGGGTAGCTGTGACTCTTCGATGCAAGGGTTCACTGTATACATATAACGAAATCACTTAAAATACCACTGCCGATTTCGTTTCGCTGCGATATCTTTGTATGAGTGAATCTATAAAATTTATCGTGATCACAATATAGTCATCTAATTTACCTATCCCATTTTAAGAAAGGTTTAAGATTGTGTTTAAACATATTTATATAATTACATAATTTAATTAAGTACTGAATGAAATAATTAATAAATATGAAAACATTTTTTTTTAGAATCAAATAGATTCAAGATTTGTATCACTTAGTAACCTTGGAATGCTATCAAAACATACGTTCTTAACTTCCACCGAGGCAGTATTTGCAACGTTTTGCTAGATAGTTTTGTAAGTAAAATGTTGTATTAAGTTTAGTTACCTACTTTCTGAAGCGGGAATCAAAAATATTTCAGAACAAGAACTAAATTGAAGAGATTGTGTAGCTCAAAGTTGATTACATGATTTGATTTATTGGATTGTTCTTATTAATAAATGTTCGCGTCAAATTAAAGTGCCAAATTTCATTCTGAATATTACTTATAATCGATATAGTTTTCGTTTATTACCTTCTAATAAAACATATAAATATCTTTTTAAAGTCGGTATCGAGTGGTAACAATAACACAATTGTTCTAATGTTCCTCGTAATAAGAACGCTATTTATTTATACCGTTTTTTAAATTATTTCATATTACCACAATAACTCCGCAAAAACATGTTACGTATCAGCCCTTTGCCGTAGAGGTCCGTAGTATAATGTTATGAAATATTTTAATTAATAAATTTACTGCAATAATCCCGCAAGTACTATTACTGAAAAATTGTAGGTATAACATTTTTGGTATTATTTATTTTCTTAAATTACCAGGTTTTCAATAAAAGGATTTTCATAATAATGACACAGTTATATTTCTCAAAAAAATAGCTTTCATTTAATATGTCAATGAATTCAATAGTCAAACTCGTTGAAAAGATATTTGATAAAATCAGTAAATATTTTCTCCTGGAAAATTTAGATTTTTTCGATTGCTGGGTTATTGCTTAGAGGCGTCGAAGTCATTTTACCCGGCCAAAACTAGTAAGCGCGGACCCCAGATTGAAACTGATATAACGCTGGGAGGAGGATGATGATGATTTATTGTAGAGGTGATGTACAATTGTTTTTCAAGCACCCCATGAACTATAGCTAGCTCTTTCTCTCTGTATTCTACGAGGTTTTGACGAGCCTGAAGTTACGTAATTTACTGAAAGCGGCTATTCTTCTCGCAGCCACCGTACTCGCAATGAAATATGATCGCAACTCCGTTTATAAATTTAATGTTGACCTCTGCGACGCGCTTGGCTGATTTACTATTTACCTGCAATTCAGAGGGTTACGGATTAGGTGTATTACCTTCAGACAGTAGACATTTCCGGTTTTTCGAAACTGGGAATGGGTAAGTTTGAAAATTGCTCGTAATTATTAAAGATCCAATTGAACGCGACCTTTCTTGAAGTAAACTGTAGCCTATGTAAAAAAATTGTGTGAGTAGGTGCACGGTAACGCTCAGGGGCCCAATTCTCCTAAATAAATATAGTTTCGATATCATGTCAGTGTCATACTTACGTCACAAAAAGCGTATTCTTCTAAATTATCTGATAATTGAACGAAGTTGTAACAAGATCGTAAATTGAAACAAGTGTCAAAATAATATGTGTCAACGACGAATTGTTTAATTCAAATTATACGATAATGACATTAGGTTATCAGAATACCGCTTCTGAGTCTATTCAAAATATAATATCAATGTCATATAAAAATAGGAAGATTGGCCCCTGATGTAAATACCACACGCGGTCACCCTTCCTAGTGGCGACCTGTGTGTAAAAGTTAAGAAGCACGTGGAGATCGGAGTCACAACATTCAACTCATTAAAATTTGAGCTATCGTTTAAAACACTAAGCCATCCATGCATTCAAACTGGCCAAACTTGCTTAATAACTTGTGTTCATTTACTATTTCTCGTTATTGCAAATAAAATATAGTCATATCATAATGCAGACCACGAATCGCTTACCATCCTAGGAATCTGCTAAATCACAAGACGAAATAGGTCATTGGGCATATCTGACCCGCTTTGCGAACAGTGGCGGACATTAACCAAAATAGTTTTAACAAAGGGGAATAATATGACCTCTCATTGCATATAATTGTTTGATTAAAAAGAAAACAAACGGTATCAAAGGTTTTTATTTCATCTTATAAAGGCATAAAAATAATATCGAAATGAGCTAATGCTTAGATATATGTTATAAGCTATCTCTTTCGCACATTGAACAGGTTTTTTTTTCGCACATTTAATGGCTGCGCCCATATCGCTAGCATTGTTTATTATCCGTCTTGGGCCATACACCAGGAAGCAACTGGCGCACCCGCTGCCTTTTTAAATGATCTTATGATTACTTTGGATCAAATTGAATAAAAAATATTTTAATGAATTAGCATTTTATTTTTCTTACCTATATCAATTAATAAGCGGACACCCGCGACTTCTTCGGCCTCATTCAGTGATCCCGCGGAAATATCGGGATAAAAAGTAGCTATAACCTTTCTCATGAATTCACACTCAAAAAGATTTTTTCAAATCGGATCAGTAGTTTCAGAGCTAAAGAGTATGGATATATTCATAGCTAACACTTGATTTTTTTGAGATTCCCGTAGCTCACATTAATGCGACTAATGCCGTAGTAAATGAGAGCCATAGATGAATACACTCTGCTATATTTCGTTTGTGTCCGCCATGGGTATGGTTTCCATACTAAGGTGCCAATTTACCTTTCATTGACAAAAAAGGGTTAAAGGTTTAGATCAGAGTAAGCATTTGTGTTTTAAGTTAGAGTTAAAACTTTAAATAGAAAGTAAGACCATCAAACGACCTGCATCGCACTCTTTTGCACTAATTTTAGTAATCCTTTTTCTTGAAACAGCAAGTCTTTGACGTCTGGCGCGGTTTTGCTTTATAATAGTCTTGTACAAAATAAATGGAATTCAGAATTAATGCGTATTTTTCATTTTATCTCAGAATCGTAATTTAAAAACCGCCTTTTAATAATTCAAGAAATAAGATTCGCGGTTTATAGAAGTATTTTCAAAGACAGCGTCTCTTTCGCTTGCTTTTTTATTTTTATCATTTCCAAGTAAACCAAATTTAATAGCACAAGCCAGACACAGCATCATATTTCATAACTCCATAATATAAAGCAAACATAACACAAACCGTAAACTGCGTTATCACATCAAAATATTAAACAAAAAATATAAAATTCATTTTTATGGCAACGCCGATCATTTTTGTATATAAAACCCCACACGCAGCCATTCACTTACACATTCACAGACACACACAGCTTAAAATATATGACCGCCCCAGGCTCACACAGATTCTAAGCTTCAATTTTACGGCCAATCAAACAGAGAAGCGACAAATAGACTTCCAGAGGATTCTCAATATAATATAATGCATTTATCATGAAAAGGGCCCCGACATACCCATAAATGAAAGGTGCTCCCTATAAATCTATGCAGAACTTTAATACGTTAGGGCTTATAGGAATCGGAGATCCGTAATCTCGCCTACGTTTCTGCTTAGACCGGATTTCATTGGAAACTGACGATATGTCGACATCCGATCTATTATAGATGGCATACGGGATAGAACTTTGTGAGTTCGTGTATGCTTTGATATGGACTTTTGGATGATGAATTCATCTGAAGGAGTGATTGGTTTCTGATGTGTTCCCTTAGTAATTCGTCTGATTGATGATCGATGACGTTATACGAATATTTTAATAGATAAGACATGTATGTATAATATTGTATATGCATGGCATAGCAATAAAATAGCGAGTAAAGACAAGGCATACAGTAGTGACATTCACGAATCTGTAGTAAACCTTAAAAACGCCATATAGGCTTTTCTCCTTGTTTGTCTGTCCGTCTGTCCGAGGCTATATCCACAAAACTATTCTGAAAAATTTAAACCGGTAGTAGTAAAGCTTTCCATTGTATTATTGGGGTATCCTGCAATTTTATTAAACGGGCTTTACTCACAATATTATACCATTTTAAGGTATAATAATATCTTAGTTTTCGCCAACGTTTCGACCTGCCTTCAAGGGTCGTAGTCGCGGAGAGACTGATATCAACTCATCGTCGTCCATTGCTTCGGCTAATTAGCCATTCCTAAAATCATGTGAGATTTCCTTTTTGGAAAGAATAGAATGAAAGCTTACAACTGCTTGCTAGCGACAGACTCTTAAATCTTTAAAAGGGAATTAAAACAAAGTTACGTTACTTCGTATTGTATGTAACCAAATTCAAATCATATTGTATATTTAGACAACGAGTGTTGACTAATAATTTCCATAATTTACAAGAGAATCCTTTAGAGGTTATATTAAGACGTCTGTGATATAAATCTTAATTTCTACGAATCATAATTTCAGACTAATAATGGTTTACAAAAACTGTGTTAAGCTTGTCTCCTATTGTTTGTGATATTCATTAGATGTTTGGTATTATAAATATCTTGAGAAAGGATCACGTATTTATCTCCCCGGAGTTGTAGGCAGAAGTGAGATTTAATCTGTATTTGTTATTAATATTTTTGTATAGGCATTTATGAAATGTTGCAAGCAGCGATAGCCCATTGGAGAGATTGACAGACTGCTGCGCAGAGAACCCGAGTCGGGTTCAAATTTTAGAGGTTCATCAGTGGTTAATATGACCAATATTTCAGTTCAGAATAATTTATTGACCAGCTGTTGTCGAATGAAAAATTTATCTTCAATCGGCAATTATCTCGGCGAGCGTTTTACCGAGACAATGTTAGTTTGCGCCCATGGGGCCTATGGGCATTCATAAAGTGGTAAGGCTGGTTCGCGACATTCGAACATCAGTGTGTTCGAAAACACTCAAGAGAAATAAATAAATAAACATGTAGCATAATATTGTAATATTCATTAACACGTATTCTACTGAAACAATAGGCTTAGTTATGTATATATTAAATTCACGTATGAATAAATATTCATTATATGTACATCTACTATGCTTAAATGCATGTAGTGCTTTGTAATTCTGTGTAGGTATTATCAAGAGTCAATCTTCGGAAGTGTATACGATTTATAAAACATGAATAATTTCCTCTTAAAAATATGTCTAGTAAGCAGCTGTAATATCGACCGTCGGTAACAAACTAAAATGCAAAATAAAGCTGTAATAACATTGTATTAAATACTCAAATATTATATATCTACTAGAGGACGCCCGCAGCTACGCCTGCATTTTATTTTAATTTACCCGTTTTGGCCGATCCCGTGGGAATTTCGGGAAATCCCTTCTTAGTGCACCCCTACGGTCCCCAAGGAACATACATGCCAAATTTCAGCTTCCTGCGCCCAATAGTTTCGGCTGTAGCGTGTCTGTCAGTCAGTCAGTAACGCAAGGATTTTATATGTTAAGATTAGTCAATTAAAGCACAAGTCATAGTCTAATAGTATAGACTCTATAGAAGTAGGCTAAGAAGGGAACTGTTATGAATGATTCCAGTGATACACCCACACAAATGGTTAATCGTGAGCCTCATACCTATATTTCAGACTTTATTTCAAGATGAAACACGATTATTTACAAGTAAGTAAGTAAGTAAGTAAGTAATTCTTTATTGTACACCACAAAAATGCAAATACAAGAAAAAGAAAATAATAATAATTTTAACAATAGATGCACAATTGGCGGCCTTATCGCAAACAGCAATTTCTTCCAGGCAACCAGACTATAATGGACATAACCTTAGAAGAAGAAAACGTGATTTGATGGTGTAGTGACAGATGAAACATAACATTTGTTTTAACATATACATATATAAAAATAAATACAAAAAATATATATATACTTATAATATATATCTATATAAACATATATATATTATATATTTCAATATATATAAATATAATCACATATAATCATAAAGGGATTTGAGGAATAATGACGCAATTACATTGACAAATAGTGTTGCTTCAATGCATTTTTGAAAATGCTTAGTGATCTTGCTCGTCTAATCTCAACTGGCAGCGCATTCCACAAACGCACAGCCTGAACAGAGAAGGATTTATCATAGAAGTTCGTGGAATGCGGTGGCATCTGCAATCTCAGATCCTCCGACGACCTCAGGCACTTTGAATGTGTGTCATGAAGGAACTTAAAGTGTTCTTTGAGATACATGGGTGTATTAGGATTGAACAATACATTGTATAGTAAGATTAGAATATGAGTATTCCTGCGAAGACGAATCGGGAGCCACTTGAGCCTGCTACGAAATTCAGATACATGATCATATTTGCGTAAACCAAATATAAATCTTATACAAAAGTTTTGGAGGCGCTCAAGTTTATCAAGTTGCTCCTCATTAAGGTCAAGATAGCTGACATCGGCATAATCGAGTATTGGAAGGAGCAAAGATTGTGCAAGCGCAGTTTTGGTGGATATGGGAAGAAAGTTCCGCAGCCTACGTAATGACCCTGCTGAAGCAAATACTTTACGGCTTGTCTCCTGCATCTGACGGCCCCAGGATAAAGTTCTATCCAGATAAATCCCCAGATTTTTTACATTATCTGCAACTGGTAAAATGTTTCCATCGAATAGAATCTGAGGCAGAAGTGACCAATTGATCTTAGAGATCATCCTGGAACTGCCAATCAGAATGATCTGAGTTTTGGTTGGATTAACCTTAAGTCCATAATTTTTACTCCACTCACAGATTTGCGCCAAGTCCGTATTAATAATAGAAAACGCATTAGATATCGATTCTAATGGTGCCTGTGAGTATATTTGCAGGTCATCTGCGTAAAGGTGGTAGGACGAAATTAAATGTTTGGAGATAGAATTTATAAAAATTGCGAAAAGTAATGGAGAGAGAACGCCACCTTGTGGTACACCGACAGTCGCATTACACCATGAAGAGTATGATTCTTCAACGCGTATACGCTGACGGCGTCCAAACAAGTAACTACGAAACCAGTCAATTACCGTTGGAGATATGTTAATAGAGCGGAGTATGCCAAGCAGGATGTGGAAATCCACGGTGTTAAAAGCATTGCTAAAGTCAAGTAAAGATAGAAGCGTGAGCTTTCCACAATCCATACCCAACCTAATCTCATCGGTGATGTGAACCAATGCCGTGGTAGTGCTATGACCAGGACGAAAACCGGATTGAAAGGGATTTAGGAGTGCATTTTTGGACAGGAAGGTACTTAGTTGTGTATATACAAGACGTTCGAGGACTTTGGAAAGGAATGGTAGTATGGATATAGGTCGGAAGTCGGAGAAGGAGCAGGGTTTGGGTTTCTTTGGCAACGGAATTATTTGTGCATCTTTCCATGCTGATGGGAAGATACCACTAGCAACTGAATGATTTAAGATGTGACATAGGACAGAGAGGATTTCATCAAGGATGGGTAGGATCATGTTTCGGCTGATACAGTCATTACCAACAGCATTGGATGAGATTGAAATTATGCTCTTTTTAACATCACAATCGGAAAATTGCTCGAAAACAAAAGGTGAATATTTGGGAGTTGGGATAAGTGAAAGATCTTTTAAAGTATTCGTTTTAGTTGTCCCATCAAAGTTGGACGAAGCAGTGAAATGTGCATTGAGTGCATCAAAATTTATGTCTTTGGGGATTGCGTCATTGCGCGACTTACCAACTCCCATCGTTCTAAGAAATTTCCAGACTTTAACTGGGTCTCCATTTTCAACAGAGTTGTGAATATGTTGGCGTTGTGCTTTCCTACACACCTTATTGCAGAGATTTCTTGCACTAATATATTTCTCCAAATTATAAGGGGTTGGACGACATTTATACCGCGCCTTAGCTGCAGCTTTTTTAGACATTATGTTTTTGATATCATCAGTCAGCCAAGGCGATGGAAGATGTTTTAACTTTATGGCTTTGATAGGCGCATGTATGTCGTACAACTGAATTAATTTGTCTGTAAATATTTGCACTTTGGTGTCTATGCAGTCTGAGGCAAACAACGGACTCCAATCAAGCTTACTCGCATCTTCGCAGAGCTTCGAACGATCCATCCCACCGAAACTACGCTGCATAATAATCCTCGGTTTAGCCTTGGGTGGGCGTATTTTATAGGAAAGATAGATCAAGTCATGGTAGGAGAAAGCGTCGGCAGAGAATTGACCATGCTTGGAAACAAAGGTAGGAGATGATACAAAAATGAGATCAAGAAGAGAAGGAACAGAGTTTGGAAAGTGATGTGTGGCATCAAGAGGAAGAACAGATAAATTACTAGAGTTTAAAATACGCAAAAGAGTGGACGATCTTGCATCCTGTTTTAAAGTACAAGTGTTAAAATCACCCATTATAATTGTGTGACTGTAAGAAGGAGTCAAAGTTTCTAGGAGGTGTTCAAAAGAAGGAAAGAAGTTTAAGCGTGACGAAGGGGAATAATAAACTCCTAGAAGAACTTTAGAATGATGAAGTTCCACTTCTAAGAAAAGATGCTCGCCGGCGTTAGCAGGTGGTGGCTGCGAAGAAGTGCTTACTACACGATATGGAATTTGGGCACGTAAGTACATAGCAACACCACCACCTCCACCGACCGCACGATCATTCCTTATGAGATGGAACCCAGGAAGAGAGTAGGAAGTTGAGGGTAGACATGGTTTTAGCCATGACTCCGAAACAAGAATAGCGTGTAAGTTCTTACAGTCAAATGTTGCCAGCATATCCGGGAAGTGGGCAGGAATACTTTGAGCATTAATATGGACTACATTAAAGTTCCTCGGCACGTCAGAAAACCGAGTCTGAAGATTATCAGCGAGCGAAGGCAAACTAGCGAAACTGTCATCTAGACTAGTAGCGGTTGCAAAGCTATCATCATCACTGTTTGAGTCAGTCATGACAAATATGTATAAATATTTAATAATAATATACTATAATATATGAATAAATATATAATATTAATATATATATAGGTTGTGTAAATACCTATATAACAAAAGTATAAAAAAAAAAAAAATTTGAAACTACCTAAAATGGTAAGTCTACCTGCCAGTTACGTGTTACACAAAACATGAATAGTCACAATACAATAAAAATAGCACTGTGATAATATAAAGTAATAAACTAAAAAGTAAGATTTTTTTAAATTTCGACAAACCGGGTGAATTGCATTTTTACGACTAACAGATTTCATAGATTAAAAGACTAGTATTCAAAGAACAAATTTTAGAAGTAGACGTTTGTGACAGCTATGACAGATGGCAAAATATGTCAAAGTGAAAAACAGAATTGTATATTTTATAAATAGAAAAATAAAAGGGTAAAACTAAGTAAACAATTACAAACAAAGAAGGTAGAAGCTGTGATATGGAAAGCAATTCACCCATACGTGTAAACAAAGGACAGATAAAAGTTAAAAACCTATTTTTTGGGAGCTGCAGCCCGTCTAGATTTCGCGGTTGTCGTCTTCACACCAGGTTTCTCCGGGTCGGCGCCTTTGATCTTGTCCAGATCTCCCAGGGTCAGAATCCGGTGTCGAAGCCCATCTGCGCCAAGAACGTAGACGGAGCCTTCTCTGGTCCAACATTTCGCAACGCCAAATTTCTCCCTCGCTGCCATGAATGTTGTATGTCGCGACCGGGTTAGAAATTCAGACAGCGTGAGACCAGCCCCTTTTAATTTGGTCTTGGAAAACCATATGCTGTCTCGCACCAAAACACTATGAAGCTTGACTAGAATGGGTCTGGGCTTCTTATTAGATGGTTGACGGCCCATTCGGTGGCAACGCTTGATGTCTGCAGTCGTGAATGTATCAAGCTTGAGCTGCTGTTTGACCACCTGACAGACCACATCAGCTGTCTCCTCATTCTTTTGCTCCTCTACTCCATGCAGGAGAAGCATCTTCCGACGGCTGCGCATCTCCATATTGTCGACCTGACGTGCAACAATATCAAACTGCTGAGAAATTGACTTCAAAGTTTGCAATATGAAGTCTTTGAACTTTGCAAATTCCTCTTCCAAGCTGCTGGTACTAGAAGGCTTTGAAGTCTTATGAAGATCCGCTTCAAATTTGGCCATCCGCTCCTCAAAATACTGCTGTAGACCGAGTGTTGAAGCTTCCATAATGTTGTTGAAGTGAAGTGTTATAGATGTGAACTTTTGTTGTGCTACAGTGGAGATAACACTCAACAGGCAGGTACTCAATGTTAGCTATCTTTATTATTCATTAAATTGATATAAAATAAACTAAAACTATTTTATTTTAAAATTTCGTCAACAGCTGATTTAAATACAGGTGTTTGATCAACTACCCACCAATCTAATACAAGCATAGAAACAAGTTCTCAACATTAAAAGCAAAATCGAATAACAGTAATAGGTACCTACTATCGTACTTTATCAAAGAGACTCTCCGCCAAACACATTTATCGACCTAAAACTTACCGAGAAGGTAAAAAATCGGATCTTTTACTATCACATTAAGGTTCGACGCAATTTTAACGCAATCCCGGTATTTTCGGATCTTCGGGCACAGCTCAGCAGATCAGCCGGGGGACTCCAATGAATTAGGTCCCGGGGGAGGCGTCATTCGTTCGATAATTGTTGGATGGCTATCGGGAATAGGGATGGCCGCGTATCCCGGGATTACGGGATTTGTTTATTGCGTGTAAAATGCGGAAAATTAAGGGAAGGCTTCAGATTTGGAAAAATACGGTCTTTTTCACTACTACAAGCATCATTAGGCTCTAGTTAATGGTCACAGATAACTATAGTTTGCTGCTAGTGTCATAAAAGCAATATTCAGATAATACATCCAATCAATGCTATCAACACAAAATAAGGAAAAGAGCGAAAAGGCATAAAATGAGTTTTCCCGAAGTCTTACCATGGCATGATAAAATTTTACGATATTTGTCATCGCATCTTAATCGCGTCGATATTTATTTTAGAGATATAAAAACCTCTTTTTACCCTTACTGGGGGCGTTTTTCCATATTTTCATATTTGTGATAACGAAGTGGAGGAAATATGTTTTGAAATAAACGATGCAATTCTTATGCAGAATTTCGCCGACAACCAAGGGTTTTGCAGAGTTGTATAAAAATATAGGAAAAACGAATTTATAATTATAGTTTCAGAGTAAAAGCGTCTGCCCGGAATGCAGTGGTAGAGAGGCAAAGTTTCAACCATAAAGTTGCACTTTGCATTTTTGTGGCTCCCCATCAAAAACTAATTATTGGTCGCAGTAGAACAACTCTGTAACCTACATTTGGTTAAGGACTAGGATTATGACCCGGCTTACACTGCACTTCTCAAGAATTAACTACCTACGACCCTTTGAAACTAAAAGCAATTTAATGTTGGTGAACACCGCGGCAAATTTCTCAAGAACCTAAACTTCTTCTAATCTAACTCCTCGACTTCAATGTGGGTAGTCAGATCAACAACATCAAAAATTTTTCACTCTGTATTTTTAATTATTTAAAAATAGTTATTTAATCATTTTTTAATAATAAATGTTATTATTTTTATGTAAACATAAATACCAACCAGTTAAATGTATTCCTACTTCACAAATCTAGACAACAAGTTTGCACTATCACATAATTGTAATGGACAGCGTCAAGGCTATCAAAACTTCATTTTCCACCACTATGGCTGGCATTGAGGAGCGCATGGCCAACTTTGAGGCTGAACTGCAAAAAACTGCCAAACACACCAATGCACCCAGTTTATCAAGTCTGTCAGCCGACTTTTCAACCTTCCGGACATTTGTGATGGAGACCATTGGAGCTTTCCGACGACAAATGGAGCTGCTGGCATGCGAAGTAGACAGAATGGAGACGCGCAGCCGACGTAAAATGCTCCTAATACATGGTGGTAAAAATGAAGATCCCGTTCAGACAGTCATAGATGTCATAGGAGATCTCCATTTATCTGAGGTCACTTAGGATGACATCAAGCGGAGTCACCGGATGGGCCGTCCGTCTGGCTCAAACAAGCCGAGACCCCTTTTAGTTATGTTCCAGCATACAGCGATCCGTGACAAGGTTTGGTTCTCCAAGACCAAACTGAAAGGTAGCGGCAAAACTATGTCTGAATTTCTGACTAAGGCACGGCACGACATATTCATGACAGCAAGGCACCGATTCGGCGTCACAAAGAGTTGGACACGAGAAGGTCATGTTTTTGTGTTAGACGCCGACGGGTCACAGCACCGTATTTCTTCACTTGGCGATCTCAACAGGATTAAGACGGGCACTCAAAAGACACCAACAGCTGAAAAACCAGTGGCTGGGAAGACAAAACGAGCTGCGGCCACGAGGAGATAGGTAGCATGTATCACAGTATGTAGTTGCGGCATCCGTGGTTTGTTTACTTTATACGTATATATCTTACACTTTTACCCTATCTTTTAATATCTCTAATTCTTCACACACTCACACGAAAAACAAAACAACAACAAACTGTTATCTATTTTCAACTTTACGAGTTTATTGACATTCGACAGTTGATAGCTGTCAATGTCAAACTGCGTTTCGTTTTCACAATCGGAAACGTGTAGAAACTGAGCTGTGAATTATAAGGAAGTCCTTATTGACAGCACAGTATCTAAAATAATCTTTCATTATGCATTTAAATATTTATTCCCTATAAATATATATATACATCATTCTGCTTACTTTTTATATTTATGTATTCAATTATCTTTATACGTATATATATAATTATGTTTAAATTGGTTCCTTAAAATTCCTACGATATTTATTTATTAATATTTACTCCTTGCCGTGTGGTTGACGGCATAGAATACAAGTGTCACCACCCCCTATCTTCTCGTGGGTGTCGTAAGAGGCGACTAAGGGATAACACGATGCAAATACCATATTTGCGTAGAGACGGAAAACTCGACATCAAACCCTATACGACTGCCTCGTTGGTCTCGTGCCATAAATGTGCGCGTGGGATCGGGAGGTCCCGGGTTCGATTCCTGGGTCGGGCAGTGTTATTGGGTTTTTCTGTCACGAAATTCTCAGTAGCAGCACGAAGTCTGGAAATGTGCCCGGAACGGCAATAGGCTCGCCCCCTATTACGTGGGACTAAAGTATATCTGGCGAAAAGTGGGTGTAGAAATACACCTCTGCCTACCCCTTCGGGGATAAAAGGCGTGACGATATGTATGTATGTATTTACTCCCTATCTAGCAAAGACAATGCCCGGATGTTGCAAGATACAATTATAATTTTCGTACCTATCTATTTACAGATATATCGTAGAGATCTTATAATTTTTACTCATGTTTATTTTTTTTTCTGTCGTCTACCAGTGCAATTTGTACGTTTTTCTTTAAATTTTGTAATTTGTGAGCACTCAACTGGCAGGTGGATAAGTTTAGGCAAACTTAAATCGTACTTTTAATGTTATTATTTTATTTATATATTTATTTTTATATTATATTATGTTACTAAGTAGTGATAACGATAGTTTCTTTTCTGCAAGTAGTCATAACAGTAGTTTTGAAAGCATTCCTTCTCTTGCTGAAACTTTACAGTGTGAGTTCGCCGATGTACCCGGGAACTTTAATGTCGTTCATATTAATGCTCAGAGTATTCCGGCCCATTTCCCCGATATGCTGCACTTTTGACTGTAAGAATATCTACGCTATTCTTGTTTCCGAATCTTGGTTAAAACCTTGCCTATCGTCTGTTTCTTACTCTCTTCCTAATTTCCGACTCATAAGAAATGATCGTACCGAGAGTGGTGGAGGTGGTGTTGCCATTTATCTCCGTGCACACATTCCTTTCAAAGTTGTTAGTATGTCAGCACAACCTCCTCCACTTAATGCCGGCGAGCATCTCTTCGTGGAACTAGATCTAGCTTATACCAAGGTCCTGTTTGGTGTTTTTTATTCCCCTAACTGTCGTATAAATTACTCCTCTTCTTTCGAACGCATCTTAGAAAATCTAGCTCCTACTTACAGTCATACCATAGTCATGGGTGATTTCAACACTTGTCTGTTGAAAAAGGATTCGCGCTCTTCTTCCTTGTGTAGTATTGTCGAGTCTTGTAATCTGTCCATCCTCCCTTTAAATGCTACACACAATTTTCCAAATTCTACTCCTTCCCTTCTTGACCTCATGTTTGTCTCCTCACCTTCTCTTGTCGCCAAGCATGGGCAGCTTCCAGCTGATTCCTTTTCATACCATGACCTTATCTTTCTCTCCTATAAACTTCGTTTTCCTAAGACAAAAACAAAAATTCTTCTGCAACGTAATTTTGGTGGCATGAATGTAGAAAATCTTCGTACAGATGCAAATATGATCGACTGGAGTCCTTTACTGAGCGCAGAGACCATTGACGAGAAAGTTGAATTATTCAATAATGCTATTATTCGCCTTTACGACGTCCATGCAGCAGTCCGTGCGATTAGAGTCAGACAATTACCATCACCTTGGCTAACAGCTGAAATTAAAGTTCTGTTGTCTAAGAAAGCGATAGCTAAAACTAAATTCAAATGTCGACCTACTTCTAGCAACTGGGACAACTATATTGCTATCAGAAATCACTGTAAAAAGGTGTGTAGGAAAGCACAACGCCAATACATCCACAGCTCCGTTGAGAATGAAGATCCAGCTAAGGTCTGGAAATTTCTTAAAACTTTGGGAGTTGGTAAATCTTCTCATGACCTCGTTTCTGATAAAATTGATATTAATTCACTAAATCGTCATTTCACTACTTCGTCTAAATTTGATCAGACAACCAAAGCTCACACTTTGCATGATCTTTCATTGCTTCCAACCCCAAATTATCCTTCTTTCGTTTTTAATCAACTATCTGAGTGTGATGTTAAAAAGAGCGTATTATCCATTGCATCTAACGCAGTTGGTAATGATTGTATCAGTCGGAAAATGATCCTTCCCATATTAGATGAAATCCTTCCCATCCTGTGTCATATTTTTAATTATTCCTTATCTGGGGGCGTTTTTCCCACCCTATGGAAAGACGCCCAAATTATTCCTTTACCTAAAAAACGCAATCCGTCTTCCTTTTCTGAATACCGTCCAATCTCCGTCCTACCATTCCTTTCTAAAGTACTCGAACGCCTTGTCCATGCCCAACTTACCGCATTCCTCAATAAAAACCTTCTTTTCAATCCACTCCAATCCGGTTTCCGTCCAGGTCACAGCACGGTTACGGCACTGATCAAAATTACCGACGACATCAGGCTCGGTATGGAAAATGGCAACTTGACTGTTCTCTGCCTACTTGATTTTAGTAATGCCTTCAATACAGTTGACTTCCATATTCTGCTTGGCATATTGCGCTCTATTAACATATCTCCACCAGTGATTGATTGGTTTCACAGTTACCTGTTTGGTCGTCGACAACGTATACGGATTGAAGACTCTTTGTCTTCTTGGTGTATGTCTACAGTCGGCGTTCCACAGGGTGGCGTTCTATCTCCCTTACTTTTCTCAATTTTTATAAATTCTATCTCTTATCAACTTCAGTCATCCTACCACCTTTATGCAGATGATCTCCAAATTTACACCCAAGCTCCTGAACATGAGTTGTCTGAAGCAATTAGTATCATCAATTCGGATTTAGATCGTATATCGTATAGCTGCATGGAGCCTCAGATTTGGTCTCCAAATCAACCCTACGAAAACGCAAATTATTGTTGTCGGTAGTCCCAGGTTGCTTGCGTGTGTTGACCGGACTCGTTTGCCCCAAATTAATTTTAATGCCTTTACCCATAAGCGATTGCGTAAAAAATTTAGGAGTTTACATTGATAAAACGTTATTCTGGGGCCCCCAAATTAGGGAGGTCAGTAGAAAATTGTTTTCTGCGGCTGGGACGTTGCGAAGACTGCGAAACTTTCTGCCGACTGCCACTAAGATTGCGCTTGCTAATTCTCTTCTTCTACCTATCCTTGACTATGCTGATGTCAGCTATCTAGATCTCACGGAGGAGCAACTTGACAAGCTTGAGCGCCTTCAAAATTTATGTATAAGATTCATATTTGGATTGCGCAAATATGATCATGTTTCCAATTTCCGCAATTCGCTCAAGTGGCTCCCAATTCACCTTCGACAGAATACTCATATACTTTCTTTACTTTATAACATTCTCTTTAATCCTTCTACTCCCCATTACTTAAAAAAACGCTTCGAGTTTCTTTCTGACACGCATTCTAGATCTCTGAGGTCATCGGTGAATCTGAGACTGGCTATACCAATGCATTCCAGTAGATTTTACGATAAATCCTTTACTGTCCAAGCTGCTCGCTTGTGGAATGCATTGCCGATGTCAATTAAACAAGCTCAATGAGCAACATCGTTTAAAAAGTTACTCAAAGAATACTACTTGTCTCTTTAATCTTACTACTCTTGTAATTCTTATCTTTCTATTGTTCCTCTCATATATTTATCACTAATTTATGTATCAATTATAAATGTTTATGTATTTTATAATTATTTATGTATGTATATAGTTGTGTATGTGTGTATTATAGTTGTTTATCTATGTATATAGTTATGTTAATGTATGTATTTAATACAAATCTATATCGGTAAAGATCGCCAAACTACCCTTTTTCTGAATCCGTGTTATTCTTATCCATCCAAAGGTTGCCTGTAAGAGATTGCTTAATAGTGATAAGGCCGCCTATTGTACTATCCGTTATTTTCTTTTTGTTAAAATTCAATATTGTAGTTTCTTTGGCATTTGTACAATAAAGATGATATACTGATACTATACTTCTTAATTAAACAGTCGAAAACAATTTTAATTTTTAAAACTACCTAGTTTAAGAAACTGTACATTAAACATATATAACATTTCCAAACTTTTGCGAAATGAACACATACTAATATTTTTCGGCCGTTTGCGTGTACGTATGTTAAAAAAAATTGTAAAATACTTTCTATTTGCCTTGACGTTTAGTCGTAGGATACAGGAACCGACGAGATTATAAGATTAGTTGAACAGGTCGCTCTTACATTTAAATTTATAAAAACAACAACAAAATGGTGATCGACTAAGATCATGCGTAACTAAAACTTTAGTCAATAAAACTACCTTAAACTTGTGAAATGGGATATGCAATATGAGATCCGAATTTACGCCACGTGCCTGCAATTTATATGAAAGCTTTTCTATTATGTCCAGTACATCACATATATTCGAGACATCTGCTTGCCGCAGCAAATGTCATTTAAGGTATTTCACGCTGCAAATTTGATTTAGCTTGTTTATATTATTGTGTATTTTGAATTGTAATTGAATCTATTTTGCTAAAGCAAAATAGATTCAATTACAATTCAAGGTACACCAGTGGAACACCTGCTAAATGATGCTGTACAATGATTCTACAGAAAAGCACTCTAATAGTGCATTAGAATTAGGTTTGTGAACCAAATCCGGGCATTGTTAATCAATGATAATATTTATTAGAAGTGATTCCCGGGGCAGTTTCCCGAATTTTAGCTGCTCAACTCAATGCCGACACGGCTCTTTCCAACCATCTTGTTAGTATTCCACAGACGGATTAAAATTTGGCTTATTTCAAAACTCTCGTTGTGATAAATTCCGATTTTCCATATAATAGTGAGTTTCGTCTTAACCATTCAAATTCGCAGAGGTTGCCTTTTAAATGCTGATTTCTAAGCAATTTATTTTAAATTTTTTAATTTTGATTTCTCTTCGGTATGAAACAATTAATGACGAAAACTTAGTCAGCGATATCGCAATAAATAATAATTAATGAAATGTAGGTCACCGTCTGATAAAGTCGATTAAGATTGTCACATATACAGCATACCCAACCGTGTCATGTGGTTGATATATGTTTAATTTGACTATTTACAATAATATTATTATATGATATTTTTTGCATAAATGGATTTAAATCAATTTTAATTGATGAAGTTGTCAAAAAACGAGGCGGCATCCGAAAATAATTAAAATAATTTTAATTTAATTCTTTTTGGAGGCCGCCTCGTTTTTTAACACTGCGCCTAGTATTGTGGGTTAGTATTTTGAACCCTTGTAGTCTTGTGCAGCGATCAAACTCACAACACTTACCTACTGTGATCCAGATATTTGTTTCGAGTCTGCGTGTACTTTGTGTTGCTTGAATGACTTTTAAATCCCCCGTAACACCGGCTTTATAAATTTTAATATACACTAGCCATTATTATGTCAAACGGCCAGAGAGTTTCTTAAACCACTACTACAAAACTTATTTCAAAATAGAGGTAAGAAACCTCTTTATACAGTTTTAGCCCACATTATGGTGACACATCTAAGTTGACGATGTTCGTGGCATTTACACAAGGCACGTGCCGAGAAATTCCAAGTATCTGACTAATTAGAATCAATATTAATTAATTAGAGCTCTTCCAAGAACACTCCTGTACTTATTATTGGCTGAAGGCATCTTCTAGTTCAATAATTCTAGGGATATATCCCTAAGATACTATTTCAAGCTAAACAGCTTGTTGTAATTACACTTTATAGAGTATTAAAGGTTTAGTAAATATGAAATACAAATTGCTCATAATTTAGAAACCAATTGCTTTTGTACCATTTGATTCCTAATCTTAAAAGAAATAAGCAGTAACATAGTAAACTTAAATGCCACCAGTAAATACCTTTTTTAAGCCAATGCTTATGTTAATCTTCATGTGTATGTGAACGCTTCGCTTAAACTACTAAAACGGAATATTGAACAAAATATAATACTGGCATTCTACGGCAAGTTTAAGAACATAATTCTTCAAAGTTCATCAAAATAATCTCCAGAAATAAAAATTACAATAAACATCAGCAACCCTAAATTCAATTTGAACGGAATGGTCACCAGGAAAAATATTTGCCTCCAAATCGTTACTTTCATCCTAATAATCATCCTAAAAATATGCCTGTCATTACCAAAACCATTAGCAATACAAACGTCCATTTCTCTTAATCTTTCAACACTTCAGAACTAAAACTGCACTTAACAAAAGCTTTATGTCGCTAAACTTAACAATCATAAGTATATCGCAACTACTCCGGTGTTGCCAACGCTAATAGAATTGCCAATTACTGGCCAGTGTGAAGACACTGTTATTGGCACTATTGCCACAATTATAGAGGAACTACTTCGGTTTCCA
The DNA here is from genome assembly GCA_944739405.2 of Euclidia mi. Lineage (NCBI taxonomy): Eukaryota > Metazoa > Arthropoda > Insecta > Lepidoptera > Erebidae > Euclidia > Euclidia mi. The sequence continues at coordinate 12,293,005 of OX123207.2, read as the reverse complement.
AATGGACATTCGGTTCGACCGTTGGCACTTGTTTTGAATTTACGGGCGACGTTTGACTGAAGTTGGTTTTCCTTATGATGGTTAAGCTTTTGGAATAATTGGGCATTATTTAGAGTAAAATGAAATTTTCACTAAGCTAAAGACACGCCATTGCAATTACGGGATTGTCTTATTGGACACTTTGATTAAACGGTCAATAGACGTCAATGACAGGTATTTAGTATTTGGCAGTAGAGTAGCCGATTTTCCGGATTATGTAGACGAATGGTAAAAGTTAAACCCTTATATTTTCGTCATGTCTGTTTTTCTGTTCGTCCATAGCCTTTATTCCAAAACTATCTTACACTACACAGTTGAAACTGGAAAGGTTGAAGATGAATACTATTAACAGCTTCATGCTGTTTTTATAAGAAAGAAAAATTAAAATAAATATTTTTCTTCATTATTTATGTACATGGCGAATTAATAGATAGGTCTATAATAATAACATGAGGTACCTGAAACCATTTTTTCTCAAAGTAAATCGTTTAAAAGATACTCATTAAAATATATCCTCATTGATTTTAAATTAATTTCTCTCATTAAAATAAGTGTGCGAAAACTCTTAAAAGATATGACCTGTAGATCGTAATTTAACTTGTTAAAATAGGCTTCATCATCATCAACAGCCCTATGTACTGTCCCACTGCTGGGCACGGGCCTCTTCTCACTATGAGAAGGGTAAGGCCATAGTCCACCACGCTGGCCAAGTGCGGGTTGGCAGACTTAACATGTATTTCGAGAACATTTTGCAGAACTCTCAGACATGCAGGTTTCCTCACGATGTTTTCCTTCACCGATAAGCAAGCGATAATTAACAATTTAATCCGCACTTAACGCAGAAAATTCATTGGTGCCGTGGATTCGAACCCGAGACCCGATGCGTAGCTAAATAATAGGCTAATAGGCTAGGTAGCTAATAGGCTTAAATGAGATAAATGGTCAGCAGTTTTTGAAATAATAAATACATAATAAAAAGCACATTTTAAAAAAGCACAAATATAACTTTGTATTTTCACAATCACTGTGAAAAACGAAGTTATTATTTCTCGCAAAAAAATATAGCTGTATTTTGGCTATGTAAAGAATACGTTAAGTGGATACTTTTATGTATCCACTTAACATAACTTTCATAGTCGAGTCCGACTCACACTTGTTCAGTAATTTATTAATTTAGTTTTAAACTGCCTATTTTATCAAATTAAGTTTCAGCTAATGAGTATTTAGATACTGTTAAAAATATATCAGAATTATCAAACAAGCAATATGTATTCACCAAATGATTAATTGGCAGGAGCAACCAATATCCAATTAGATCTACACAAACATAAGGATAAATTGACCACAGCTACTAATTGACATGGACATCAGTGTTAGAAGCGTATGTCAGCGCTGATAGAATTATTGTGACATGTGTAATTTGAGGTTACTAAACCTGCAGCTTAGAGCATCTATCTATATTATACCCATAATACATACTTTACTGGTTTTACTTAACAATATTTCTTGCTCAGCAATTCATTTAGTTGCTATGCTACTAGCAGTAACGTGTAGTTACATACTATATGATCTTCATTAATAACTGGACTATCAATAAAACTAAAAAAAATATTTTAAGTTCAACTGGTAGCTCCTGTATTAAATAAATCTATCGACTTATCGACATCTGGTAAGTACGGTACATGACACAAAACTTTAAGATTAAGTCTAGCTTTTGTAACTTGGTCAACATCTACTATGTCACGCACAGTCATCATCTGTGTCCACACGAAAAGTTCTTCTTACTTAACAGTACTTCATATTCATACAGAGGTAGTGACTTTTTGTACGAGAATAGCGGGGACATCTGATTGAGCTGGCGAAAGATTCGTAATGCAGTGGTAGAGGGGCAAACATTCGACCATAAAGTTGCACTTTGCATTTTGTGGCACCCCATCAAAAACTAATTATCATGGCATGAACAGAAAACCAACTTTCGTAACCTACATTTGGCTAAAGTCTAAGATTATGACCCAGCTTACACTCCACCTCTCAATAATTAACTACATTCTACACCGCGGCAAATTTCTCAAGAACCTAAACTTCTTAATTGAACAGTTGTAAACAAATTTACTTTTTAAATTTAGTTCGAAGAAATTTTACATAAAAATATAATATATTTTCAAACTTTAACGATTTGTACACATAGGTACTATAATGTCAGTTTGCGTAACGATTGAAAGAAAACAGGTAAAATGTATTATATTTTCTCCGACGCGGGGTACAGAAACCAATGCTATTACACGATAAGTTCAACTTTTCAACTCATTCTTACATTAAAATTAATATTAAAAAAAAGGGGCAAATGATCATCTACTAAAATCATGCGTTACTAAAGCTTTAGTCACAGAACTACCTTAAACTTGCTTGCTTAATGGAATGGGCAATATGTGATCCGAAATCACACCACGTGCCTGCAATTATATGAAAGCTTTTCTGCTGTCCAGTATGTGAGTTAAGCTATTTTACGCTGCAAATTAGATTTAGCTTTAGCAAAATAGATTCAATTAGGTACACCAGTGGAACACCTGCTTAATTATGTTGTACAGTGATTCTAGAGAAGAGAACTCTAATAGTGCATTAGAATTAGTTTGTGAACCAAATCCGGGCATTGTTAATCAATGTTAATAATTATTTGAAGTGATTCCCGGGGCAGTTTCCCGGATTTCGGTTGCTCAACTCAATGCCGACACGGCTCTTTCCAACCATCTTGTTAGTATTCCACGGATGGATTAAAATTTGACTAATTTAAAAACTCTCGTTGTGATAAATTCCGATTTTCCACATAGTAGTGAGTTGCGTCTTAATGTTTAAAATTCGCAGTGGTGACCATTTTAAATGCTGATTTTTCGGAATGAAACAATTAACGAAGAAAACTTGGTCAACAATATCGCAATAAATAATATTAATTAAATGTAGGTCCCCATCTTATAAAGACCGATTGTTACATTAACGGCATAGCTAACTTTGTCATATGGTACATCTACCTTATATAACTTATGTATGGTAGTGAAAGTTGGGTATGGAAGAAGAGTCATGAAAGTAGAATAAATGCTGTAGAAATGTGAGGACTGAGAAGTATGTGTGGTGTGTCTTTGACTGACAGAGTAAAGAATTGTGTGATAAGAGAGTGTTGTAGGGTAAAAGAAGATGTAGCGACAAGCATCGAGAAAGGTATGCTAAGGTGGTTTAGGCACGTGGAGAGGATGGATGACAAAAGACTGACCAAGCAGATATATAAGGCAAGTGTGGATGGGACAGGACGAAGGGGAAGACCTAGGCGGACGTTCTCTGACCAGATTGGAGACATCCTTAAAACAGGGCAGGTTAGAAGTACCCTGAACAGAAGAGCATGCATGAGGAATCTGATGGGAGTGAATGAAGCAAGAGAGATATGTCAGGATCGTTGCAAATGGCGTTCCGTAGTCTCTGCCTACCCCTCCGGGAAACAGGCGTGAGTCTATGTATGTATGTATATATGTAATTTCCCTCGTTAAAATAAGTGTGCGAAAAGTCTTAAAAGATATGAGCTGTAGATCGTAATTCAACTTATAAAAATAGGTTTAAATGAGATAAATGGTCAGCAGTTTTTGAAATAATAAATACCTACATAATAAAAAGCACATTTTAAAAAACCACAAATATAACTTTGTATTTTTCACAAACACTGTGAAAAACGAAGTAATTATTTCTCGCAAAAAAATATAGCTGTATTTTGGCTATGTGAAGTATACGTTAAGTGGATACAGCAGAAAAGCTTTCATATAATTGCAGGCACGGGGTGTGATTTCGGTTCACATATTGCCCATTCCATTAAGCAAGCAAGTTTAAGGTAGTTCTATGACTATAGCTTTAGTAACGCATGATTTTAGTAGATGATCATTTGCCCTATTTTTTATATTAATTTTTACCTTATTTCGTTATTCAGAAGATATATTTCATAATATTTAGCAAAACATCGATTGATAAAACTTTCACACACATAGATGCTGCATCCGTGATTAAGAATCCAAAGTAAACTTGTTATACAATAAAGATGTTGAATCCTTACACGGGACAATACTTTGTGTGATTCACAAATTTTTAATTTGAGTCTGGCTGTATTTTGTGTCCGTTGCTTTTGTGACACAGGAATTCTCCTCAGTTGCAGTAATAAAAACAACGAGAATACTAAAGTGTGAATTTGTGTGAATTATATATCAAACGGCGAGACGGTCCCTTAAACCACTAGGTACCACATTTACTTCGTTATATAGATATAATAGTAATAATAATAATGCAAACTAATAAAAACATATCCCAATAGCCCAGAGTAATTAGTTTCCATAAAAGTAGAAATAGTCCCTCACCTGCTGCGGCTACCCCTTGACTGTACTTAAAAGTGCAGTTATGTAGGCTCCTCAGTAGGTGTCCCATTACATTTTACATTAAAACTCTCAAAGGGCCTCTGCGCGTTGGACCTATGTCTCCGTGTACGCCTGCCAAAGGGCCGGGTATTGTTCTAACAAATTAGAATAATACCCGTGAAAGAGAAACAAATAATAATAATATTCTACCACATTCACACAACACCTAGTCCCAAACTAAGCATAGCATGTACTATGGGTACTAGACACTGGATAAACATACATAATTATGTTTATACTTTTTTTTGTTAATACAGACATAGAAACCTGTTTGTTCGGTTTCAGCCCACATACGGCGACACATGTAAGTTGACGATGTTTGTGGCATCTACACAAGGCACGTGCCGAGACATGCCAAGTATCTGACTAATTAGAATCAATATTGCTTAATTAGAGCCCTTCCAAGAACACTCTTGTCCTTATTATTGGCTAAAGGCACCTTCTAATTCAAGAATTCTAGGGATATATCCTTAAGATATATCCCTAAAAGCTAAACAGCTTATTGTAATTATAGTTTATAGAGTATTAAAGGTTTAGCAAATATTCAATATAAATTGCTCAAATGCAAATTTGATTCCTTTTCTCAATTTTCTAAAGGATAAGTGGTAAAATCGTAAACTCAAATTCAACCAGTATACACTTTTTTTAAGCCAATGAATAAATTAATCTTCATGTGTATGTGAACGATTCGCTTAAACTACTTAAACGGAATATAGAACAAAATATAATACTGGCAATCGCCAACCTAATTATTCAAAGTTCATCTAAATATTCTCCAGAAATAAAAACTACAATAAACATCAGCAACCCTAAATTAAATTTGAACGGAATGGTCATCAGGAAAAATATTTGCCTCCAAATCGTTCATTTCCACACCACCAGTAAAATAGGCCTGTCATTACCAAAACCATTAGCAATAAAAAGGTCCATTTCTCTTAATCCTACACCACTTCAAAACAAAAACTGCACTTAAAAGCTTTATCTTATTTAAGTAAGACTGTTTTAACTGACTTGACATCGGATCACTGCGGGCAAAAGGTTGTAATTCCAACTAATACAACCCCTAAAGTACAAGAAATTACATGTAGGCCAATGACCTCTGCTCGCCTAAAACACTTTAGTAATGATGTTGCTGCCAAGATCGCCAGTATTGACTTAACCGTTGATGATCCTGATGAATTATATAAATGCTTATTTAAAATTGTTAATGATGAGTATAATAAAATTTTTAAACTGAAGACGTTTGCAAGGAGCATTAAAGTAAATTTTTGTGATTGGGCAACAGTAGGTATATACAAAAGTAGAGCTAGGTTGTATGATCTATATGGTATGAAGAAATACAACTTTAATCCTGAATTTATTCAATATGTTAGAAATTATTCCAAGGTTTTTAAGAGGACATGTGCTTTAGCCAAATCCTTATATTTAAGCAATAAAATCAAAGAATCCAAGAACAAAATTAAAACTACTTGGAGCATTATTAACAATGAGACTGGTCGAGCTAAATTGGTAGATAACAATTATGAATTAAAATTTAATGGTGAAATTATTACTAGGAAAACTGATGTTGCTCAGAAATTTAACAATTTCTTCATAAACATACCAGTGAACACAACCAGCTGTCTAGATTCATGTCCAAACAAAGCAGAAATGTTGGTTAGGGGCAATGTGAATGAGTGTGATGTGCTTTTTAATTTTAAATATATTGACACCAATGACATACTGAAGGTATTCAAGACGCTCAATAATAAAAAATCTGTTGACTTATGGGGCATTTCTGTTAAACTTGTGCGACAAATTATTTCTAGCTTAGCTCCATATTTAGCTGCAATATTCAACAGATGCGTAGATACAGGAGTATTTCCTGATCTAATGAAACACAGTAAAGTAATACCATTATTCAAAAAGGGATCAAAGAGCGACCCTAGTAATTTTCGGCCAATTTCTATCCTGCCTACTATTAGTAAAATTTTTGAAAAGATTATTTTGCATCAACTAGAGAGCCACTTTCACACAAATAATTTATTTCACAGTGAACAGTATGGCTTTACTAAGGGTCGCTCCACCGTTGATGCCGGTGTAACTTTGTTAAAGCATATTTTTAATGCTTGGGAAAACTCGAAGGATGCCATTGGTGTTTTTTGTGACCTATCAAAGGCCTTTGACTGTGTGGAACATAATACGCTTTTACTTAAATTGAAACTTTATGGTATTAGAGATACCGCACTCAATCTTGTTGCCAGCTACCTTAGTGATAGAATTCAGTATGTAGATGTTAATGGGAGTAGGTCTCTAGGTTTGCCAGTAGGAATGGGCGTTCCACAGGGCTCTATTCTCGGTCCATTTCTTTTTTTAATATATATTAATGATTTGCCGTTCTTTGTACAAAATTTATGTGATATTGTTTTGTTTGCCGACAATACGTCACTAATTTTTAAAGTTGATCGTAATTTAAGTAACTTTGATACCGTCAATAACACTCTTGCACAAGTATTAGATTGGTTTTCGACAAATAATTGGGTACTCAATTCAAGCAAAACCAAATGTGTTAAATTCTCTTTGCCTAATGTCAAAAGTGTTCCTACTAATATAATTTTAAATAAGGAAACAATTCAACTAGTCGAATCAACCGTATTCTTAGGTGTAACTTTAGATTGTAAGCTTCAGTGGGGCGCCCAAATATCCTGTCTCGCAGTAAAACTTAGTTCTGCAGCGTTTGCAGTTAGAAAAGTTAGGGAATTCACAGATATAGATACTGCTAGACTAGTTTACTTTAGTTATTTTCACAGCGTAATGTCTTACGGAATAATGTTATGGGGTACAGGTGCTGATATACAGACTATTTTTGTTATTCAAAAAAGGGCCATACGTGCAATTTATAAGTTAGGTGCTAGAGATTCTTTACGTGATAAATTTAAAGAAGTAGACATATTGACAGTTGCATCGCAATATATATATGCTAACTTAATGTACATTAAGAAAAACTTAATTCTATACCGCAAAAATAGTGATTTGCACAACGTGAACACAAGGAATAAGCATAAACTGGTGGGAACTAACTACCGTCTACATAAAGTTCAGAACTCATTTGCGGGGATTGGTATACGATTTTTCAACAAATTGCCTCTTGAAATAATGAATTTACCCATGCACAAATACAAACGGACAATTAGGAACTTTCTTTTACAAAGGGGTTATTACACTATTAAGGAATTTTTAAATGATAAGACACCGTGGGGATAGGCTTAGGCTTGTTTAACTCACGATTATTTTATTTATATGTTAAGTGGAGGTGCCTCGTGAACACATGATTTTTGCAGGATTTGGATATTTTTATGATTTGTTGAATGTAGTTTAACATTATTTATCCCTGATCATATCATTGTTCACTTGTCACCTTCACAAAATTCTTTCTACATTTGCATTCCTTCACGCGTTTCACTAATTTATGTTAATAATAACGATCTGGAAAATGGAGGTAATTTGCGGTCATGGTCAGCATACCAATAGATTGTTTCTTACTGCTGGTTCGTATACCGTTGTCGTCATGCTCACTAAAATGTCATTTCTTGTGGTGGCGTCGTGTGTCGGGTCATCCCTGTCCCTCTAATATGGCGAGAGGGATGATGGCTGGCACATGCGTCATACTCGTGAACGGGTGCTACTTGCGATGACTGGTCGATGACGGTCTTGCGGGCTGGTATTAGATTTTAATATTTAACTGCATCATTTCCATCATGGTTCTGATCACTTTCGCGGATTGCCTGCATTATTAGGTATATATAATGTAAGTGGATGCTCCTGTTTCACCATGTCTATTCTGAGGAGGCTAACCAAAAGTATTATGCTTGAGTATTATGATGTACAGTAAATATATACAAGTGATATAGAAGGTGTAACAGTTGCAGCACCTTACAAAATGTAAATTGTGTATTATGCAAAACCTGGCGATGAAAAAGAGTGACCGTGAGTTTTATTGCCCGTTCTTTCTCATGGTTCTACCTATTGCTTTGCGAACGTGGCAGTAAATGTAAATGTAGAAGCATACAGTAATAATGTGTTAAATTTGAGTATAAGTAATTATTTTATAAATTTATTATTTTGACGTTCATAAGCGTCACATTGTGACCCAAATGAATAAAGGATTTTGAATTTGAATTTGAATTTGAATTTATTATCGCTAAACTCAACAATCGGAAGTATATCGGAACTACCCCGGTGTTGCTAACGCCAATAGAATTGCCAATTACTGGCCAGGGTGAAGACACTATTATTGGCACTATTGCCACAATTATAGAGAAACTACTTCGGTTTCCAAATGGACATTCGGCTCGACTGTTGGCACTTGTTTTGAATTTACGGGCGACGTTTGAGTGAAGTTGGTTTTCCTTATGATGGTGTTACGCTTTTGGGTTTGATTACAATTATTTTAAGTGACGGTGGAGGATAATTGGGCATTATTTAGAGTAAAAAGAAATTTTCACAAAGCTAAGGACACGCGATTGCAATTACGGGATTGTCTTGTTAGACACTTTAATTAAAAGGTCAATAGACGTTAATGACAGCTATTTAATATTTGGGCGCAGAGTAGTCGATTTTTAGGGTTATGTAGACGAATGGTAAAAATTTAATCCTTATTGATTCGTCATGTCTGTTTTTCTGTCCGTCAAGAGTCAAGAGATTTTCAAAAACCACAAATATAACTTTGTATTTTACACAAACAATTTTGTGAGAAATAAGGGTGCATAGGGTTCCCACCATGAACTTAGGGACCCAAGCCAACCTCACCTGCAAGTGGTGCACCTGCCGATCAGTGAACGAGGCTCTGGCAAACGAAATATCCCGACAAGCGGCAATAGCCTCGCCACCTATTACGTGGGATCAAAACACTGGCAAAAAGTGGGCGTTTAATATGCATCTGCCTACCCCTTCGGGGAAACAGGCGTTAGTCTATGTATGTGTATGTATGTAATATAGTTGTATTTTGATTATGTGAAGAATACGTTCAGTGGATACTTTTATGTATACACTAATCATAACTAAGGTACATAGGCGAGTCCGAATCACACTTGTTTACTTATTTACTCATTTATTTTTATACGGTTAATTTTATCAAATCAGGTTTCAGCTAATGTATATTTTCAGTTAAAATATATCAGAATTGTCAAACGACCAATATGTATTCACCTAATGATTAATTGGCGCGAGCAACCAAAACCCAATTAGATCTACACAAACATAAGGATAAATTGATCACAGCCACTAATTGGCGTGGACACCAAATAGTGTTACAAGCGTATGTCACTGCTGATAGAATTATTGTGACATGTTTAACTTGAGGTTACTAAACCTAAGCAGCTTAGTTAGAGCATCGATCTATTTATAACTAAACTAGATGAGCCCGCGGTTAAGCCCGCGTTATATAAGGCTACTGCTCCGCTCCCTTGGTTCATAGCGTAATATTATATAACCTTTAGCCTTCCTTGATAGATGGGCTAACATTGAATTAATTTTTCAAATCGGACCAACAGTTCTTGAGATTAGGGCGTTCAAGCAAACAAACTCTTCAGCTTTATATTAGTAAATATTACTAGCTGTACCTACCAATTTTTATTGCACTGCATATTTTTAATTTGTGTTGCTCCTAGCGGTGGAAGCGCCATATTACAGTGTTTAATCTTCATTAATTACTGAACTAACAAGAAAATTGCAAAAACTGTCTAAGGTTTTATTGGTAGTTCTTATAATTAAAGACATCTGAGGAGGCAGACATCTATCGACTTAGTATCTGGTGAGTGCAGTGTACGACGCGTAACTTTTAGATTAAGTCTAGCTTTTGTAGTTCAGCCACCATCTGCTATTTTGTATGAGGTTGTGACTGTTCATGGGAGAACAGCGGACAAAGTGGTAAAATAAAAATGCCACGAGCCTCTACATCGTTGGATTCGTTTCTCATTGTTTTATTTCACATGCTAGCTGTCGTGTAATGATTCCTCTAATGATAGAACCACCAAAGCAATGCCTTTCTAACGAAGTTCCGTTTGAGTCGGTAACTATGAGAAAACAACAAAATTAAAAAGGTGTCTTTTAACAAGAAAATAAAAAGTAATATAAATATAAGTCGGACAAATTTCGATCACTTCGGGACTGTAAAGCCAATTGCTTTTATAGTCTGAGTTAACAAACAAGTTGGCATAAAAATTATAACTGGGCAGCAAGAGAATAGTAGTTCAGAATATTGAAGATTGGTCTAACTATAAAAAGTTATCAGAGACAACTAAATAGTAGTGCATAGTGTTCCCACCAAGAACTTAGGGTCCCAAGCCAACCTCACCTGCAAGTGGTGCACCTGCCGATCAACGGACGAGGCTCTGACAAACAAAATGTCCCAATAAGCGGCAATAGGCTCGCCAACTATTACGTGGGATCAAAACACTGGCGAAAAGTGGGCGTTTAATATGCCTCTGCCTACCCCTTCGGGGAAACAGGCGTGAGTCTATGTATGTACTAAATAATAATTAACTCTTACGATTGCCCAGTACCTAATATTCATGATTGATCCATGTGGATCGTCGGAATATTTAGATTAAAATTATTTTACTTCATTGATTCATGTTTCATTGATTCATGCCTCATTGATTCATGCTTCATTGATTCATGCTTCATTCTTAGCTACGATTTGCCGAAGTTATTACAGCAATGCTTTTGCTGCAACAGGTCTGTTCACTTTGTTAACTGATTTCAAGTAACACATTCCCATGTTATGACAGATGATGAATACAAAATAACACTAACCTATTTCCTTTCAAAGTTGTCGTAGTAGGTGACTAAAAAAAATTTACGAAGTTTTTTTTTTATTAAAGACTCACGTAGTCTAAGATCCCGCGCCAAACTAGTCCACTCATCGAATTTTCGCTAGAAACCAAATTTTTATAAATTTATGATTAGGAGAATATATATTTACTAGGTTGTCTATTAAAATGTGGCTGCAAGTATTTAAAAAAAAATTTTTGGTAATTGATTTTTGGGAAAAAGTTTCGTTCACTTGATTTTTAAATAAAATATCGTCTACATCACGGCAATATATATAAAGGTTCTGAAAAATCACGGTTGCCGTTTGTCACTTGGCCGCACCTCTTCACAGCCAGTATAGCCTATGGTCAGCCTATGGTCTCGCGGCATAAATTTGCCTGTGGGATTGGGAGGTCTCGGGTTCGATTCCCGGGTCGGGCAAAGTGTTATTGGGTTTTACGTTAGGAAATTCTCAGTAGCAGCACAGAGTCTGGTAATGTACCCGGTACGGCAATAGGCTCACCCCCTATTACGTGGGACTAAAATATATCTGGCGAAAAGTGGGTGTAGCAATACTCCTCTGCCTACTTCTTCGGGGATATAGGCGTTAGACTATGTATGTATGTAATTTTAAAATCAGTTGCATATATTTTTGCTTTTTCGAACAGCATCGTTGTGTAGTAGACGTCTAGTAGAATTCTTTTTTCAATTTACACACACACTAGAGGACGCCAGCAGCTACGCCTGCACATTATTTTTAATTTATCTGTTTTGACCGATCCCGTGGGTATTTCGGGAAATCCCTTCTTAGTGCACCCCTACGGTCCCCAAAGAACATACATGTAAAATTTCAGCTTCCTGCGCCCAATAGTTTTGGCTGTAGCTTGTCTGTCAGACAGTCAGTAACGCAAGGATTTTATATATTAAGATAACCGTATTCAAAGATAACCCACATACACACACATACTCAAATGCACTCAAAGCAAAGGAATGCGTAATATTAATATGCCTTTGTTTTCATTTCCAAGCTACTGAAGTGGCTAAATTCTATTCTATTCTATGTAAACGCTCGAAAGAAATAATTATTTGATTTGATGCATGATTGTACTACAAAATAATCGGTCGATGGTATGTGTTTTCAGTACAAAGAGTGCACGTCGAATATTTATTTTATGTACCTACTCTATTTATTAATTTGTTCTGTCTTTTGGTAAAACTAGTTATATATATTATGTATTAAGAAATATATATTTATGGTCATTACTGATCCACTGTCATCACTGATCTTGTCTGACTACTTCTCCACCACACATTCTAGTTAAAAGAAAGGATGGACCACTACACTGGCGAGTGCAAGTTGGTTATTATATTTATTTGTTTTTACATGATTGCATAAGAATATATTATAAATCTTAAATTTGTAATTCATAAGATAATCAGCCAGTATTTATTTTCATACAATATCTACTGTTATCTCTCTTCAAAGCTTAATGGGAATGTTCGCACAATCTTGCTCATCACTTACACTTCTCAGTTATTCATGCAAACTCCGGATGCAATTGCATTACGATATTGGCTGCCAATTAGTAGCAATTTGGCTTCTGGTAATAAAACTTTTCTGTTTTACCAATTATTTGACTGAACTGCTAATAAAAATAACAAAAACTTAATAACTCTTCATAAATATCAAGACTTATTATTTGGAGAAGATATTTTCAAAAGTAAAATGTCTGTATCAAATAATGTTTTCGTGTCGTCTTCCTAAAATGAGTTCACAATAAATGTCACAAATAAACAGCTAACATATTGGGTTTGATCTGACTGGCAATAAGTATATTTGGATGGATAGTAAAATTATTCGTAATCCAAATAATTTACCTCGCGCACTCGTGGGTATGAAATAAGTAATACAATATAAAAAGTAGAAACAAATAATAAGAAATCATTAAAATGATTTCGACTATATTCCAAAATAAATGAGAATACTACATTCAATCAGATATTGTATGAACCAAAATTTAGGTAAACATCACTGACATTTCCTTCAAACACTAAACAAACACTGTGGGTCGACATCAATAACACTCACACGCCTCTCGTTACCCCTTAAGCAGTTCAAACAGGTCAAGATAACACCACAATAGCAATCGAACAGATAGATAAACACCACGTCAATCAGTAAAGCGGTAACACAAGAACTACTGGCGCTGACAATTGGATACGACATCGAGCACCAATGAGCTCAACAGACCGATGAGCTTGTACAAATCAATATTGATTTCTATTTGCATACTACAATTTGCATGTTAATTTCCAATCAGCAGCAGATAATCTGGTTTGAGTTGCCCACCTTCGACCACAAAAGATTACGGAAAGTGCGATATTATTTTAGCTGTGCACAGAAAAGGAATTAAAACGACGTTAAATTAAATGCAAGAAGAATGAGCATTTTCATTTGATATTGAAAGTCTATTCTTGATAGTGTATGTTTTGGCTTTGATAAACTGAGCCGTCAATACAAAAATGTGTGGCAATTCAAACGGCACTGGCATCCAGTTAAGTTACAGGACATTCAACACATTTCAAAGATATTTTTACGAAAAAGCCATTGTAACTACAATACACCACTTTATTAATAAATCATTGAAAAACATATTTACGTCAAACTGTTCATGTCGATATTTCTATACCTTTTCATAGCTCAATACATAATAGTATATCTACTGTGTATACACATATGTACCAAACAAATGGCAGTTAACATCTTATATTACGTAAAAAACACTTCTTAATGGCATCGGCGAGAGGTACATATACGTTTATTTTCCCAAAGAAAAGCCTTTAAGAGGCAAATAGCCTAATAAGTTGGTACAAACGAAGACAATTGTCTATTATTAGTAAACCATTTGTTCTGTAATAGTAATTGGGTTTTTGGACATTTATTGTTATCCAATTCATTTGGTTTATTATTCAGAAAATCTTCTTATTTTTATCTTCGGTTAAATGTTCGAGACTTAATAACATTAGTATCATTTGTAATGAGAAAGGGAGGATCGAGTAGACTATTTTTCAGTGTTCTTACTAAGAGTTAATTGTTGGTGAAATAACGGTATAATGAATGACAAAAAATATGTATAATTACAACCTCTTGAATGGTAGGTAAGAACCTTGCATTGACAAGACATGAGTAGTGTAATTGAATCATCTATTAATAGAACGTGCTAATCTGCTCACTCAAATAAAGTCCATTATCAAATAGTCCTCCATCTTAATATTTGACTAAGCATAATCGTTTCGTCACAAATATATACTTACACTATTTTGTACTCAAATAATATCAGCGTGTGTGTACCTCAAGGGTCTACTCTGGGTCCTTTAATCCAATCAACCTCAACCTAATGATCCCATCAATTTACACTTTAAATTTGAAACTAAAACTAACAAAGTGAACTTTAGATCTGCTGTCGGATTACAAAGTTAAACAGTTAATGAATGTGACAAAACTAATGAAATCTGTTTGGGTCCATACGTCACGGCTCGATGACAGAGGGCTATAATAGAAGGTTTCTGCAAATAAATTTGTACTCTATTGCGAGCCTGTTGAGGTTGGGTTTCATGTTGATGATATAAATTAAGAGTAGGCAATGATTGTTATGAACTAATATGTATTCCGTTGGGAGTTTGTCTGATGATCGATGAATTGTAAATGAACAGATTTCAGGGCATTTAGTAACATTTTGTGTAATTTAGATTTTAATGATCGTCGTATTTTTATTGTGTTTATAGATATTCAATTCTATGGCCTAAATGAGTTATTGAATTCAATATTGGGACACTCTACTTAAACGCAAAACGACAAGATTTCAATTCTAAAACAGAATATTGATTTTCTACATCTGGCCAAAGGTCCATTTACTGTGCAAATAACATTTAGACGTTAAGTGCTATCATTTTCTGCATGGTTTGTTGAACGTCAAACTTGGTAATACGACGCTCCAACTCTGTTATCGTAAGTAGATGTACTCGCAGAGAAAACACAAGTGCATATGAGATGTAGATGTCCATTGACGTTGCACAGTTATCTTAGAGAATGATTACATTTGCTTGCTGAATATCTCTGGTATTATATTTAATATTTACGTGTCCACTGAGTGAATTCACTAGGGCCACCTACCGTGTGCTTAGTAAAAGTGGTTAGTTTTATATTATTTACAAATCAAATTGTCTACATATGCCGCATTAGAATACTCTGTTATGGTAGACATATGTTAGAAATAGGGAGGAGAAAGGTTCTGGAGTGGCGGCCCGGCACAGGACGTCGTAGCAGACGTAGGCCTCCCGCAAGGTGGGCTGACGATCATGTTGGGGTAGCGGGCAGCGGATGGATGCCTGTGGCTCAGGATTGGTCTGTGTGGAGAGCCTTGGGGGAGGCCTATGTCCAGCAGTGGACGTCTTTCGGCTGATATGATGATGATGTTATGAAATAAATGAATACATGGCGAGAAAAGACTTTTCTACCATCTCCTTTCGTGTTACCAGCTGAGAGCCCTCTAGCTGGGCATGGCTTCAGGGCCTCAAAAATATAAGTGTTTGCCAGCGATACGCTAAGAAGATGAATAGGAAAAAACAAATATACATAATATGTTGTCTCCTATGTTTTAAACTTTTGACCGCCATAGTCATGTATAAGTGACGAGCAAAATAAAGCTACACACTTGTTGGCTACATTTTGGTCTTACACAGTTATTGTTATCTATACAATGATAGTGGTGCTAAAAAATTAACCTCTTGTATGCCGGAATGCCAGACACAATTAAAAAGCTATTGTGTCTCGCGTAGATCTGTGTTCCGGCATACAAGGGGTTAATGGTGGAATCTAACCTTTGGAATTTTCTTAAATTTTCGGTAACAGTAGTCAGATACAGAAGAATTGTTTCTTAAATCTGTGTTTAGGAAACCAAAGTTCTTAGCACAATATATTCTATCGCTTATATAAAAATTGTTATTCATGCTTTCGTTAATTTCAGGAATTCTCTTTCGATTTGAGAAATTATTTGCCTTCATAGTTTTTATCTTTTGGGAAATGGTATTTATTTTATGTATGTGTATACTTTAATACAGACTGGCTTTTTTATACAGTAGCTTCACGCTAAATAAAAATATATTTATGGTAGAATATGATTTACCTACATATTTTGTTATTTTTTTACCCACATGGCGTGCATCATTAAACATTTTGGAGTACGTCGTAAGGTACTTTTTACTACGTTCATTTCGATTACTATCAAAACATTATCACAATGTATAACAACCGGAAAACTTCACATCTGTGCCGATCATTTTACGTATCAGAATGCCTTAAACAAACATAAACATAACATACATAACCAAACTTAAACAACGAAAGCTAATATTTAAAAAATACTCTTATTGTCTTTGTTAACAAAACTTATTTTGTAACGTGTGCAGCTTACGCATTTAAGAAGTGTATTTAATACAGTCTTGTTAATTCGGACTGTCGCACGTACGTTCGGTGTCACTATACAAATAAAATGTGAGTATTTATCTCTTAGCCATTTCTATGAAACTCCTGGAACCTTTTCATGCTTTTTAGTTACGAAGGTAACAAATTTGTATACGTGGACAAGCAGTCGCTACCGCTTGACAACTTTTGTGATGGCTACTGCCACGCTAAGAATAAGTCCCGTGTTGTGGAGAACTATATAAATGTGTAATCTAAATCTGAGTCCTCGATATGGTTGTAAAAGATCTTCATAACAGCCGTTTACCATACTCTTCGTGATGGTGAACACGCTAAAAAAGAAATTTCATCACCTCATGACTCATATAACTTCGAAACTCAGAATTCAGCGGTGTAAGCTAGAATCAGAATACCTCTGAGCCATAGATAATATAATACAAATAGATATAGCATTTCGCCTGATACTCGTGTCCGTGATATGAATTCTACAAGCATATCTTATATTGCACAATTTGACACATGCCAGTCGCTCATTGACATTCATATAGGCATTTTATAGCATAATTTAGGCAAGAATGCCTGCTTGTGCCGTTGTAAGCTGCAGGAGACCAAGCCATATATTTAATCTTTCTAATGGAAACATTAGTTTTCATCGGTAAGTACATATTTCATCTAAATAAAATAAAATATCACTGTGACACAAAAAGTATACATTGCTGATTTAACATAACGCTACTGTTTGTAGGATTGACTTTACACGGCAATCTACTCTAAACGTCAAATTATGTGCAAATATGACATGTTGAGTGATGTATCTCTATTGCGATAAGAATATATTGATACTCCAGTTGTTTAGTAATTGGCAAATAGCAAAGATTCAAATCGTTACATGTGCTCTGCTTTGCTTCCAAAATCTGTCCAGGTTTACTTTGACTAAATAACTTGTGTTTTTTAGCTTTCCGACCACACTCGAAGAAAAATTAAAATGGGTAGAAGCAACAGGACGAATCGATTGGATACCAAAAAAAGGAGCACAATATGCTCACTACATTTTAGTGAAAATTTGTTTATAATAAAAGAAAAAGGCAGGCGATATTTAAAACCAGGAGCTATTCCCACCCTTGAAATAGCTAAATTATGTTCTAAAACTACCAGGGTACATGCTATTTTTATTATTATATAAAATAAATAAATAAATATTTTTATATACATTGCGCCTCTAGCAATAGTATCAATGTAGCGGCATAGCCTACGAGTATGTGCATAATAATTTTGTTTATACTCATTACTTTTTTAGACCACAGGAACGAATCCGCCTACTTCACCATCACCTCAAGGACTTCATTTCATAGTACGTATCAATATATAGATTAAATTATTTGTTTTAAATGCTTGCGGCATATTTACTATATATAATTGGTTTTAAGTATCCGATATTGCGGCACAGTTCCAAACACCATGATTAGAGATGTTCTGATATCTTACAGGTGGGTGAAAGCTTACGAGCGAGTAAAACGATCTACTCCCTTTCTTAGGAGTTTACTAATCTCCACGTCATAATAGTATATATTACTATTCCTATACCTATCAAAATAAACATCTATAACATTATTCAAATATATACATAGACTAAAAATGTATAAACAGAATACGCTTAAATACGTAACATAACTGCTCTTTTCAGCCGAACGAATCGTCTCCGGGGAATTCTAATGCATCCTCACCAAGAAAGAGGAAATTGAAATGTATAATTACAAGTAAAGATAGTGTAATAAAGCGTCAAAGATTTCAAATAAAAAGGATTCAAGCTCAAAATCGAAGATAAGAAAGAAAATTACAAAAATGTCAGAAATTTTTGAAGATTTAAAGAACAAATTTTTTATGAGAACTGAAGATTTACATATTCTTGAAAATATTAATTTATCAGTAAGTTTACGTTATAAACAATCTAACTTTGCGCGCGTTGCTGTCATATTGTAGCTATATGTCTATCTAATGCGACCCTTCTTTTTTTGCAGGTGCATGAACTAGTGAAGCGTATGATAAAAAAGACAAATCAGCAGTAAAAAGCACAACACAATATCCACCAGCACTCAAAAGTTTTGCACTCACTCTACATTACTACTCACCAAAAGCGTATGTGTACGTACGGCAAACATTCAAAACATGTTAGCCACACTCGCAAACTATAAAAAAATGGTACCAGAGCGTTAGCAGCGACCCAGGTTTTACCAGCGAATCATTCAAAGCTCTGAAAAATAAGGCTGAATGTGCAAAGTTTCCTCTGTATGCAAATTTGGTGCTAGATGAAATGGCAATACGGCGACGAATAGAGTGGGATGGGCAAAAGATGCACGGCTATGTCAACATTGGCAATAATTTAAACAACGATCATGTCTGTGAGGCAAAAGAAGCTTTAGTGTTTCTTGTGACAGCCATAAATGCATCGTGGAAAGTCCCAGTCGGCTTTTTTTTCGTAGATGGTGTAACCGGTAGTCAGCGAGCTGAACTGGTAAATATGTGCCTAGAACTGATACATGAAACAGGCATAAATGTAGTCTCAATTACATGTGACGGGTGTGCGTCTAATATATCCATGATGTCTAATTTACATTGTTCTCTAACGAATCCATTTTTTGAGCACCCTGTTACAAAACGGCCTATGGCATGTATACTAGACCCATCACACATGCTTTAATAAGGAACGCTCTGCAGTGTTACAAAGTTTTTGTTGACCACAATGGCAATAAAATTGAATGGGTATATCTTGAAACACTGAATCGATTGCAAGAAAGTGAAAAATTTCATTTAGCTAATAAACTTAGACTGGGCCATATTTACTTTCACAACCAAAAGATGAAAGTCAAACTAGCTACGCAATTGTTTAGTTTGAGTGTTGCCGATACTCTTGACTTCTGTAGAAAGGACCTAAATCTAGCAAGTTTTCAGGGTAGTTCAGCAACAGCAAACTTTTTAAGGTTGATAAATAATTTCTTTGATATTATAAATTCTAGAAGTATAGCTCATCGTGGATATAAAAAAGCATTTAACTCAAATAATGCTCAAAATATATTTGACTATCTGGATACAGCTGTCGCCTGTATTTCAGCGTTAAAATCTAATGAAATATATTTAACAATGAGTTCCAGGAAAGTGGGATTCTTAGGTTTTCTTGGATGTGTTAAGATATTACGACATTTCCACGAAACGTTGATAAAAACGAATGCTTTGGTTTACTTACCTTTCTATAAACTGAGTCAAGATCACCTGGAATTATTTTTCAGCAATATTCGATCTCATGGAGGGTCTTACAATAATCCAACAGCACGGCAATTTGTTGCGGCATATAAAAAGTTATTAGTACATATAGAATTAAAAGCCGCAGACCGTGGTAACTGCACAGCTTTAGAAAATATATCTATTCTGAATTGTTCTTCTGCAATAAAAAGAATTAACACCACAACTTCTAGTATTGATTTTAATGATGATGATCACGAAGACGAAGAAGATGACTCATATTTTAAAAATGGATTTGAGTTATCAGAATTTAGTTCTCAGATAATAGCATATATTGCAGGGAATGTTGTGCATCAATTAATAGCTAAAATCCACTGTGATATATGTATCGGGGCTCTTTTGTCTAGTACAACTAATGCACTACATAAATTTATTATTACAAAAGACAAAGGTGGCCTGTTGTATCCATCACCTGACGTTATAAAAATTTGCAAATCTTCGGAAACTGTAATTAGAAGTTATATGGATAGCCAAACTAAAGTTATAAAACCGGTTTTAATTAATAAAATTCTGCGACGGTTTATAAATACAGACATATTCAATGACATCAGTTTTCATTAATTTTCAGAATTTCCCCAATCTAACCACATCACAGATCTAATTAAAGCTATAATTGTGAAATATATGAATATCAGAATTCACTTTTTGTTGAAAAACACAAACCAGCTCTCAAAAAGGCAGCTTTTAAATAAATATGTTTTATTCCAAGGACAGTAAATGTTTTTCTATGTAGTACCTACTTATCAATTACCTACCACTGGTTTCAAGTAAATGAAAAGATTTATTTCAAATAGATAGGATTAATTTAGGCAGGTCTCCGCTGTGGCAGGCGCTGCTGCTGCCACAGCGGACACCCTTCATCGGCGTAAGTACGTAAATGTCATAGGTGATTATGTATTTGAGCCGTTTGGAGTCGAAACGTCGGGGTTATGGGGTCCAAGTGCTTGATCTTTCTATGGAGAGCTTGTGAGGAGACTGTTTGACGCCTCTCGTGACCAGAAGGCTGGTATGTATCTAGCTCAAAAAATAGCATTGCTATATTCTGGGCACGTTCGCAATAGACGGCAATGTGGAGGACTTTCATGACGCCTTTAAATATATTTAATGCCTTTTTTATATGTATTATATTTTTTATGTATTTTTTGTTTTAAGTAGTTATAATTGTTTCATTCCTCAATGAAAAGATTAATACTTGCGACAACACATGAATAATATTAAACACGTTTTTTCTAATGACCATATTGCACCAGTATGGCATGCATTTTTAATTATCTGCGGTATGTTTATTATTATCTTTAAGTCTAGTCAGTCAATTCGTCGTTTACCGGAGGTGGACGCGTAACCGGCATATACCTATGCCGGTTACGCGTCCACCGTCCACGTCTTTGGCAATATATAAACTATTTCATTCAATTTGGGCAAACATTAATAATAAAAAGCAATCTGCGGCTCTTTTCATTGATATGACAAAAGCCTTTGATTGCGTAAAATATAAAATCTTATTAAAGCAACTAGAATACCTAGGAATACGAGGTGTAGCCTTAAAACTAATAGAAAACTATCTAAATAATAGAATGCAAGCAACAACTATAGAAATATTCAATGAAGACACAAAAACTATAGAAGCAGTAACATCAGGCTTCCAAAAAGTTATACTTGGCGTGCCTCAAGGCAGTATATTGGGGCCGCTTTTATTCCTAGTATACATAAATGAGCTACCCACCATAATTGACCATCTTTGCGTTATGTACGCTGACAATGCGACGATATCTTTCAGAACGAAGTAAACAAGACCTTATTAACAGTAACTGACTGGCTACAATCTTTGAACCTAAAGGTAAATCTTTCAAAAACAATTTTTTTGCAATTTAGAAATTATAAAAGTAAACCCACGTCATTAAATATAACTGTGTGTAACACTGAAATTGAAGAAGTTCAGGACATCAGTTGTAATAGACCAACATATAAATTGGAAAGCACACATCGGAAAAATAAACAAAAAGATATCCAGCGCCTGTTATGCATTAGTCCGGTCAAATTAGACTAAAAAATAGGGGTGAGGTTACAAAAATTCCCACTTGGCTGAATATTGGTAGGATTGTTCAATACACTATTATAAAGGAGATTTGAAAAGTCCTCATCGATCCGGCACGTGCAAAAAAATTTACTCGGGGTCAAAGGTCACAAAAACGGGTCTTCGCGATTTTCCGGAAAATGATAAGTTTTATCATAAAATTAGCCCAGACAAAACTTGTAGATCAGATAATTATCTATAAAAAATGTCAAAATACTTTTTTTCCTAAGAGCCACCGTTTTTGAGATATAACGATTCAAAAAGTTGAAAGAGTTGTAATCGTCATAATATGTATAAGTACACCACGTATATACATCACTGAAGCCGTAATACAAACAAAAATATCGTTCTATCGGTCAGTGTGACTTACAGCGACTTACGCCAGATTAGGTAGGTACTCTACCTTTGCTTTTTCTCTGTAGTAAAATTTAAACAATTTTGGTTCATCTGCTCCTTAAGTTTATATATTTAAATAAAACTTTTACTACCAAAGTTTTGTCTTTTATTTATTAACACTTTCACTGTCCGACCCCAGACACAATAGAAATTCAATTGTTATGAGCCACATGTGGTTCATGGGACTGGCAATGGGAGTAGATGAACCTGCGGGTACACTCGCATTATTTAGGGCTACCTACTGCTCCGCTCTTGTGGCTCATAGCGCGATGTAAATCCTGAATCCCTTCATAGGCATCGCAGATAAGTATAATAATTTGAAAAATATAAAAATATTAATGTGTAACATCAAAAAATATATAACCCGCAAAAAATACTAACTGCCCATTCACATATTGAATACTAACTTCTCGCCCACACACTGTTTCTAATCTTTTAACAGAAAATTGAGCTTCTTAGCTGCCCTATGTGTTATAGCAGTGTTTCATTTTAAACAAGAGTTTAACATAGAAAATTGATGAATTGATACGTAAAATATACTTATTTGTTATATAGAACCCAATATTATTCACCTGTCAGTTGAACACTTGTAAGTGTAATTTAGATCACATTACACAAACAATCCTATTAAATTAAATATTACAATACACTATCGATAAAAAATTTATCGATAGTGCCCCATGTCTAAATGTCATGTCATTTGCACAAAACAGATTATGTTAAATAATACCAGAGTTAGAAATTTGTAATCTATTATATAATTATAAACAGAAACAGCGAAATCTAGGTGTTTAAATCATTTGGGCCACAAAATACGAACATATACATTTTTATCAAAGGCATTCCTAACTAATTAAATTAATTAGTAATACGCAAAAACCGTTTGAATGTATTATTTTGCACGATTTCACGCTCTTGGTAACACTTAAAACTAGAATATAAATGTAAATCAGTTCTTACGACTTTGAAAATAAGGTTAATATTTCTTTATGTGTGGCTTTTCAGATAATACCTTTTTATGATAATGTTGTCTTATATATGTAACGAATCACGCCGTGGCGTTTTATGTAGTGGTAAGTGTGTATATGTGTGTGTGAGGCGACACTGCTTCTCGTATGATATGCCTGACATACTAATTCCATTTACTTCTGTATTCCATGCTCTGAGACATAAACTATTGGGCTTCCCACTAAGCTATCGCTACTCTAAGTTCATTAGATATGTAATGGCGCTGATATACTTGAGCATTCACCTGTAATGAGCATTCGTGCGAATATTACAAATAAAAACAGAAAAACGAGTGTGTTTTAGCGAGCATTCTTACGAACATTCTGCCGAACCTTAGAATATAGAAAATACATAGAAACCGCGTTACAACAGCGATTAAACCCAATATATGTAGGTATATATGTCATAATAGTCATAGGTATAACAATATGATAAGAATGTTTTCATTTACGATTGCTACACCATTGCATTGGGTGTAAACCTGTAAAGATGTGTGTATTGATGAGAAATAAATAAATAAATAAATAAATAAATATTTACTTCACTCTGACTTATGATTTTTATCTAATGTAAGAGAAAGATAAATATAGTTTGTCACTAATTTTAACTTGACTAGTGATAGGCTTAATCAGAAAGAATGTCGATAAAATTTCTATTATGTTTACAAAACATTCTTAGATTTGGTTTACTCAAAATTAATTTTAATAGAATGTAGATAAATCCTCGATATCGATAAATAAATTTGAACGTAGGAACAGACATTTATGTGATAGTGTGATTTATTAAATCTGTTTAAATTATGATCTGCATTTTATTATTTAGAAACGTCATT
The DNA here is from genome assembly GCA_944739405.2 of Euclidia mi. Lineage (NCBI taxonomy): Eukaryota > Metazoa > Arthropoda > Insecta > Lepidoptera > Erebidae > Euclidia > Euclidia mi. Next base: position 12,268,640 of record OX123207.2, on the reverse strand, counting down.
AGTTTATATATTTTACTCTTACTATAGAAAGAATCCATATGTCAAACTGAAGTAAATATATTGGCTAAAACTGCTGTTATAGTGAGTATTCTATATTTTTTCTATATTCTAAGGTAGTCTATATTCTAGAGTATTCGCTAAAAAGATCGTGAAAATGTTCGTAGCAATGTTTGGCTCTGTTCGTTGTTCGATTCGAAGAAACAAAAAGCGGCGAATGCTCGCTGGTCTGTTACAAGTGAATGCTCAGGTGTATCAGCGCCATAATTTTACTTTATCTTCAAAATCCATCATTTCTCAGACCAACCAGAAATCGCTTAACATTCAATCGACATTTCTCTAAAAAACTTTTAATTTGATTCGTCATAATAATTCAAGCAAAAACATAGAATCATATTTGCCAATAAATCGCTACAAATTGGCTTAACAAAAATACATGGCAGAAAATACAATTTCCTTCGAGAAGGTTTTTTGCGTAGGTTTTCAATATGGACACTGCTACAACGGAGTAAACAAATGAGAATATTTTTTTGTTATGTTTACATTATATTTTGTATTCAGATTATTTGGACTAACTTTTAATATAAAATAACTGAGGGAAAAGTGAGTTGAGTGGAAGGTTCTATTATACCCAAGGGTCTCTCGTATACCTGCGTATTTGATAGTATAATGTGAAATTATCGAAGAATATCATATCACAGTAATGTTTAGAGTTGTCGCTCATATTATATACATTCATACACTTATTAGACTTTGAAACAGATGGTATATGCGTATTTTACTAATAGATGTAATAAATGTTTTACGTATTAGAACTGTCGTGAGAAAACTTAGCATGTGTTATTGTTAGGTATAAGCTTATTAAATGTTAATCAAATTTAATCAGAGTCATGAACTATCCCCCCCGTGGGATCTCCACCTTGTCGTGGTGGGGGGGCTCAGTAACCGTGGATTGGTCACCCGCGGTGAAGCTAAGAGGGATCCAGGAGGGGACGCTCCGCGTGGGCTTGGAGGGGCCTGCGCAGGATGCGTCCAACGGTGCGGGTGCGGGGGACAGTTCTGTCTGTCCCTCGCAGTCGGGTGCGGTCGCGGGAGGAGAGGCGTGTCGGTGTTGCGTTGCCGCGCGCCCTATCTCCCGCGACCAAATGGGGACGCACCATTCGATGCGTCGCGGTGGGGCCGCAGAGGAAGAGGAGATGCGGTGTTGCGTTGCCGTCCTCCCTGTCTTCTGCGGCCGCTGGGCGTTTTGGCGGCGGAGTCCAACACCTTAATCCGTCGCCAAGGGGGTTTTGTTCGGGGCCCGCCTGACCATCTGGCGGGCCAATACCCGTCGGAGGGTGGCGACGAGTGCTTAGGTGATGCCCCACCCTCCGACACACGGGTACATGGCGGCAGTCGAGGTGGTTTTTAGTGGAAACACCACATACTCCGGCTCTTATTTCCCCCAAGAGTCGGAGATCCGAAGGGATTTTCCACCTCGTAAAACAAAAAAAAAAAAAAAAAAAAAAGAGTCATGAACTATGGCGTAGCATTTATGGTCAGTAACACAGTCATGAGCCAATCGATTTACAGACCTTCACCATAAGCTTACTAAACCATTACATAAAAAAATAACCACAAATCGTACCAAATTTTCATAATTTCAAGCAAACACAAACAACATGAGGCAAAGAGCAGAATCTCTAAGAAAGATTAGCCACTTAACTTGAATAAATGCGCACAATATATCAAAATAACACAACGCTTCAAATAAGCCAACCTTTAATTACTATATCTATGAAGCCAACTTTAACTTACGCCGTTATTCTCTCAGAATAGCTTCAATTACTAATAAATATATACATCAGAAGAGAAGGTTAATTTTCAACCAACAAATTTTGAAGCACAGTGTGACAGCTGAATATATTGAAACGGTAAATTAACGAGCATTTTGCGTCAGAGCAATCAATATAGGCCACTTTTGTTCCAAAAGAATGATAAATACTTACTAAAACTCACACTTAGTCATCTAATATCAGAATGCAGAGCGTTTAAGTACTATAACACCCAAAACCAGCTGGGAAATTCCCAGCTAGTTTTGGGTGGCCCATTAGTTTATTTTTACCATAAGGACCACTGGGAATGGTCCTTATGGTAAAAAAAAAGAACAAATCTAATCAATTTTCATAATTACAAGTAACAGACACAAACAACACGAGACAGAGAGCAGAATCACTAAGAAAGATTAGCCAATTAACTTGAATAAGCCCGCACAATATATCAAACTAACACAAATAGCCAACGTTAACTTACGCCGTCATACTCTCAGAATAGCTTCAAATAGGAAGCGAGGAAATGAATCCAACTGAATTAAACTGGAGTTTGCACTCGAGCCGCGTCGTGTCTATTACGATTTACTTGTAGTTTGTTGTGTGCTTTGAAATATATATATTTTTTTAATAAATCATAGCAAGAAAGTACAGACTCAATGGCGCAATTTACGATTTTGTCACAGAGTTAGAGGACAGTGGAATATTTAAAATTTTGAAATTATTGATTTCACACTACAGGCTTAACGAAATTTAAAAGTTAATATGAAACATAAAGAGTTTTACATATTTCAAAACATATAAAAATACGTACTTAAAAAAAAACAGTGTTCCTAAATTTGTTTAGTCATTCCGATGTTGTGGTGGATTGAAAATTTTCTTCAAATGGGAAGCGAGGAAATGAATCAAACTGATTTAAACTGGAATTCGCACTCGAGTCGCGTCGCCTCTATATACGATTTACTTGTAGTTTGTTGTGTGCTTTGAAATAAATAAAAGATGTTTAATAAAATGTGGTAGGTAATAACAGAATGTGCATCGCAAAATTACGAATGCCTAGTCATAGTTTAAGATGCCACCGTGAGATTTCTTTGATCATAAATTTTGTAATTAAAATTTACTTTTATAGTTTCTGATCAATAAACTCCATGAATAAACTTATACGAGGTTGCCTGTGATATTTTGGCAAAGATTTTTTATTTTTATTTATCTTATGTTGATAAAATGTAATTCATTTGAAAGAGATTATAAACATAACCTAATAAATTCAGTTGCCCTTCCTCCCTAGTATGTTTAATGCTTTATTGCTACAAAATGTTATCAAAGTCAGTTCATCCATCCATCCATTATCACAAACATTCGCATTTCTAAAGCAAGATTGACATAATACAAGCAGTTACTAGTAACTGCTTTGCCTAGGCAAAGCTATTTAGCTGTGGCGCATAGGGGCCAATATTTGCCAATAAAATAAACACGTTTTACACCAACGTTATATTTTCGATATCCGTGCCTTGTGTGGGAAATATTGTATAGTAGCATACTATATATTTTCCATAAATAACAAACCAGCGTACGCTAAAAATATTTCACTCTACATAAGTAGGTGCTCATAGGTACTTAGTCTGAAAGGGCAGTCTGAGTACTTAAGGCAACATCTGCCAACGTAGATAACTATCCACTGAGTAGTCTGTCTTTTGTTATCTCCTATAAGTAACAACAAAAGACTGACACGCATAAGGGCTTCAAACCTACGACGTGAATCATTGACTATCGAAGTTAAGTGCATAATTAGTAAAAAAGTCGCTATCGCTTGCTTATGCGTTAGATATCATGAAAGTATAATTATTACACCGAGATACTCAAGTAATTGCTGTCTTCTTAGTTCTAAAAGCTTAACACTTTGACATACACCTTTGTTGATCTGGTATACAATCTAGTATCATCTATCTTTCAAGTTAAGATCCAAATAAATACAAAAAATATCGACCAGCACGTCTCAAAAGAATCACACACAAATTCATCATGCTCGCTCCCAATCCCGTCAGTATTCCCTTCATTTATCTTGAACATACATCCGCACAACATTCTATTTCACACGGCACAGAATAGACGTTTTATATCCACCTAATTGGAGTATTTACTCCATTGTCCTGTAACAAGGATTTGTAGCTCCGTCTCGGTATGACGTAATCAACTTGTGTCGTCGCAGCATTCAGAAGCATATTTGCTTGAGCCCTGTTTGGCAGGGATCAAAGACGCTTTGAAGTTTCAAAGCGATGTGATGTATTACCAATTTTATGGGTAATGGAGTTATGAGGACCTTTTTAAATTTTGAAGAGATTAATAAAATAGTGCCTTCTCGTTTTTTGCATATTTAAAACGTGTTCGTAACGAGGTAGACGAGGTATATAGTCTCCTGATAAGCATTTGATATATTTTACTTGGTATAAATCCTGTATTGCCGCGCATTTTCTAATCATTCATGAACATTATTATTATTATATTTGCGGATCTCACAAAGATTAGCCCCATTTCAGAATCAAATATACAACAAGTTGATAAATGGAAAGACAACAGCTTTAACTACTAACATTCGTCATTTCATCGTAACTACTTGGTACTTGAAAAATATACTGCACTAAAAGACACCTCCACAAAATAAATCCACTGCGAGCATAATCTCTAAGAGTGAGTTCTCATCACGTCGTGGCGATTAATTTATAGTTGGACGGCTGTCCAACTGTAATAGCTCTCCGAATATATAAGCTAAAATAGCAATGCAGAACACATAGCTCAGAAAAGTGTTGGCTGTTGAGGCAGGCAGGCATTTTTGGATTTTGTAAAGTGTTTCCCCCCTCTCTCTTTTAAATCGTAGTATTTGGTTGCAAGTAAACAATATTTGATTGTGACATACATAATGAACTATCAATAGGAATTATAACCGCTCATAAGGCTTTACTAATTAAAGAGTTAATCGATTATTATTAACTTAAACTTACATTCGTTGAGACATATAAGTGATAAAATGAATATTGTGTTCGAGCTGTTCTTAGAACAGCTGTAAGTGCTACTACGGAACCCAATATTCTGTGTAACTCAACATGCACTTGGCCGGTTTTTATATCAGGAATGGTAAGTCTAGTCACACTATGAGCCCTACTGCCTACTAACAATAGGTATATGACATATGTATAATTATATATAAATAATATTCTTTATTGTACACCAAAATAAAGCACATTTAATAAATAATTAAGTACATCTAATACTTCTAATCTAATCTTATACTAATATATGAAGCTGAAGAGTTTGTTTGTTTGTTTGTTTTGTTGAACGCGCTAATCTCAGGAACTACTGGTCCGATTTCAAAAATTCTTTCAGAGTTATATAGGTCATTTATCGAGGAAGGCTATAGGCTATATAACATGACGCTATGAGCCACGCGAGCGGAGCAGTAGCCTTAAATAACGCGGGTGTAACCGCGGGCATCATCTAGTATAATATATATATGTTTAGAAGAATCTACGATAACACGTGTACCTTTTATCCTCAATATAAGCCACACAAAAACTAAAACAGTAAGAACAAAAGACAGTGAAATAGGTTACAATAAGTCCACTGAATCATTTAAGGACCCAAACAGAACAGGCTAAGGCTAAACAACATTCATTCCGTTATCTCTCAATACGCTAGACACTGAGCTCGTTTATTTTATCTTCCGTTTATTCTAGAACAAAGCCGAAACATACACAAAAAGTATTTTATTCGCCGTAACTAGTCAACACATCACGCTGTGAAATATCTCTGCGTCAATCTTTTGGTACACGGTGAGTCTGCATCTTCTTTTCTGTGTAGTAAACATTTATGGTTGTCTGATTGTTAGCGAGTAGCGGTTTATGAGTCATATTCACGTTGTTTAAAACTGTATGGTCTGTGTAGTAGTTGCCAATTTATCATAGTGTGGAGGATAAAGGTGTGGTGTTCCTCCAACTAGAGGGAGGATCCTCTAACCAGGCTGGGTGATCGTGCCTGGTGGACTGTCAGTCCGACGGACGTATTTGATAAGTTGTATATATGCGTCGTAGCGCGTGAAAGTTGATAGCGCGGTTCAGTATTTTCGAATTTGGCGGGTCGTCTTCGATAGGTGCGGTCATGTCGTAGTAGTTCCGTCGTCATTGGTTAGATGGCGCTGTGATATGTGCCATGTAGCTGATCACTACATCACTCCCCCCCAAGACCGGAAGTCGATCTTGAAGGTGATGGGTCAGTTGTCGATGCTTCTGAGGAGCGTGCCAGTGCCAGTGGAGAGTAGATACCGCTAGTTCCAGTGAGTCGTAACTGTATGCGGTGCGCGGTGAGCTATCCCAGTGAGTCGGGATAGTGGCTTCGCAATGGTCCCTCGGTGAGTCGGGGAAAGGTTGCGAAGGTGCTCCGCAGTGAGTGTCCCACGGTGAGTCGGGGAGATGCTGCGAGGTTGCTGCGTAGTGGCTGGCTGCTGCGTTGCCGGTGAGAGATGTCCTCTTCTTACGTGAACCGTGTGCAGTGTTCTGTGCCTAGACGCTGGAGTGGCTGCAGGGAAGACCAGGCATGCAAGCCTGCATGGCCTACGGTTGGACCCTGTCCGAAGGTGCTGGCTGGCGGCGACTTGATTGCTGACCATCAGGGGAAGTGCGGAGTGAGGCGAGGTGGAGATGACGATGCTGTTGCTGGCGCTGATCTGACTGGTGAAGGCTTTTTTAGATCACGTCGGAAACTGCTGGTAATCTGACCGGTGAGGGTTGCTTCAGATCACGTCGGGAACTGCTGGTAATCTGACCGGTGAAGGTTGCTTCAGATCTCGTCGGGGTCACCAATGTGGAGGATAAAGGTGTGGTGTTCCTCCAACTAGAGGTAGGATCCTCTAACCAGGCTGGGTGATCGTGTCTGGTGGACTGTCAGTCCGACGGACGTATTTGAGAAGTTGTATATATGCGTCGTAGCGCGTGAAAGTTGATAGCGCGGTTCAGGATTTTCGAATTTGGCGGGTCGTCTTCGATAGGTGCGGTCATGTCGTAGTAGTTCCGTCGTCATTGGTTAGATGGCGCTGTGATATGTGCTATGTAGCTGATCGCTACAATAGAAAGGGTAAAAATAAAATCAAGTTCAGTAATCTAAAATCTCTCTTTTTTTATTTTTTTTATTTTTAGACTCACGCCTGTATCCCCGAAGAGCTAGGCAGAGGTGAAATATTACACCCACATTTCGCCATGAATTTTTAGGTACTACGTTATAGGGGGCGAGCCTATTGCCGTTACCAGGTACATCACCAGACTCCGGGCTGCTACTGAGCATTCGAAAAAATCCAGTAACACTTTTGCCCGACCCGGGTATCGAACCTGGGATCTCCGATCAGCAGTCGCATACGCTATCCATTGGACCACGGAGGCAGTCTAGTAATCTCTAGTACGAAAAATGTCGTAACGTGTTATATTCAACCCAGATTTCGCCATGATATAAATTTGTAGGTCTCACGTAATAGGGGCGAGCCTATTGTCGTCACTGGGTACTTTGTGAGCCTCCGTGCTGCTACTAAGAATTCGAAAAAACCCAGTATACATTTTTGCCCGAACCAGGAGTCGACCCCGGTACCTCCTGATTAGCAGATGCTATCAACTGGACCGCAGAGGCAGTTTTAGGACGTTATTAAAAAACTAAGATTGTATCCTAACTTCTGCACTGGCGTAAACTTTTTGATTAAAGAAAGCTTCAATCGAAAACAGTCCTTTACATAAATGTAACGTGCTGCATAACAAAAATGTCATGATTTTTCAGTTGTTCGATTTAAAATGGCAACAAAATGCTCGTCTGCTTCCGCTAACTGTGTGACAAGTGTCTATCAAGGCGGAGTTCAAGCTCGAGACATATCGAACCATTACCAGGCCATCCAGTTATTGCGAGGAAGCGCGGTCATTATCTCAATGTTCCCTATACATCGACGCCCGCGTGAACACTGCCGAACATTTATTACGTTCATTAGCTTCAAGCGAATGCGCAATTTGAAGTGAGGAGAAACATCTTTTGGGTTAATTTTCCGGAAGATACCGGGTGTTTTTCAAAGACTCGTGTGATGAGATTTTTATGGGGTTAACGCGGCTTTAATTGGAAGTGGATGTTGTATGGTTTGAGAGCTGAAAGGGATATAGACTTTGAAGTGGGTTGTGTAACTTGGGAGGTGTAAAGTTTAAGCGGGAAGATATGTTTCGGCGGTAATGACATTTTCATTACAAGAATTTTGACTTGCTTTGGTAGAACTAGAACACTGTGTGTATATTATTTACAGTTTGTAGTAAGTTTGTAATATTCGTAAGGATTCTTTTATGAAAGCTATTTATAATATTGCTATAGTACTTACGTTTTCTTAGGAACTTCTATTTACTAGTGACTGCACCGTTGGCGTAGTGGTTTAAGCGGCCGCCTCGCCGCTTGACACTGTGTCGAGTGGTGTGGATTCGATTCCCACACAAATCAACACTTTGTGTAATTCATAAATTGTTTCCAATCTGGCAGTTTATTATGTCCGTTGGTTGTATGTTTGTAAAGTCCTAGTGAGGGAGTTGCCTATTAAAGAAATAAAAAACCTTACCAACTAGTAATGATAGGTAGTAGTACTTTTAGTTCCTAATGTAATAGGTATATCAGACAGCGGCAGATAGCAAACCAAAAAAGTTTATGTTAGCTATTGTGTTGACGGGACTAATAGTTCACTGGCAGAAAATGTCACTTGTTATAACAATTTTTTTATGTTAAGTGCAAGAAATTTAAATCAAATATAACAATAGCGATCATGTTATCTAGCTTACTAAAGCTCCTGATTATGCAAACGAAACCAGGTACCCATACATAAATTACTATCAAAACCACTATTCCTAAATTACGACCAAAACCCCGGCATAAGCCTGATGCTCAGTAATTTCCATACCAACAGTCTAACACCATTTCTACACATGCCTACATACGTTAATGCGACGTCAAAAAGTTTCAACATTTTAAATGCTCCGAGTTTCTGTTAGGTGACTACATGAATTTCTTGTTCACAAGTTGTTATTTTACTCATTTAGGGTTTAATAATATCACCGTTTTGTAACAGTTTTTGGCATAAAGCCGTTGATTTTCAAGTTCTGCGAAACTAGGGATTCAGGTGACTATTTATATGAGATATGGGGCCATTTTCGTGGGTATTGTTTGTTGCGACAGAATGAAGCCTATGTGCTATTCTGAATTTACCTACTTATTACTTTCATTAAAGCGTAACAGGAATCAAACTTGTGATCTTCGGCGTGGCAGTCGATAACACTCCCGCTACGCCACCTGGTCATCATACGGTATAATAAAAATAATATAATAATATTCTACTACATACACACATCACCATCTAGTCCCAAACTAAGCAGAGCTTGTACTATGGTTGGTTACTAGACAATGGATAAAAATACATATATATACTTTTTTTGTAAATACATACATATTATACATAGACCAAGACCAAGACAAACATCCATGTTCACGCACACAAATGTTTGACTTGAGCGGGAATCGAACCCGCGTCCTTCGGCGTAGCAGTCGCTTACACTCCCGCTGCGCCAATCGCTCGTCAAATATATATGTTATGGATGTCAGTACTCTTTCATACAAAAGCTACCGAACGAATTGTACTGAAACTTGACCGTAAAATAGCATAATATACATCAAAATAGTATATCAGCTTTCTTTTCTCTCGATAACTTACCTCACGCAACGGAATCCACGTGCAGAAGCTAGCAATCTAATAAATCTAAAATGCCTAAATTTCCTGCACTTTATAAACGAATTAAGCAATTTAAGTCCTCAAATGAGTTAATAATCCGTTTCTCCCTCAGTAGAGGATGTAAGAGATAGTCCAAGGGGGGAGGAAAGTGGAGAGAAGTGTCCCAAACCACAAGTCCGGGAGTGTTTTCTCAGCTGCGAACATACGGGGCCTAATGACTGTGGGATTATGCATGCCCACACCTTAATTGATTGTTTGTGAAAATTATCTTGATTTAGGCTGCTGAGGAACTTGTATAATTGTCTTTGTTTAATGTAATGTTGGATACTTGTTTGAAGACTAATCTGACTGACTAAGTTAGACAATCGTCTGTGTTTTGTGTCTGCGTATAATTCATTTGAATAACAACGGGTTGGACGCCATTTGTCTGGATCGTTGCTAATGGCGTTCCGTAGACTCTGCCTACCCCTCCGGGAAACAAGCGTGAGTCTATGTATGTATGTATGGAGCTTTGAATGCTGGCTTAATTCGTTGCGACGTCTAAGAATTCAAAAGCAAGTGAAAATAATTTCTGGTATAACGTAGGAACATTCACTTAAATAACTTGGTTACATGAATTTGAGCCCTTAGGGTAAACTCTAAGGGCTCAAAGGTAGCACTATTTTTTGCTATACTAGTAGTATACTACTAGTACAGCGCGGTAGAGACTTTTACAATGACAAAAAAGATTCTCATCCTCATAAAAATCGATCCATTTGGTTGACAGTTCCGTACGACCGCTAGCAATCAACTAGAAACCATCCACAGGTACCATATTCACACTACGAGAGCAGCCGCTAATGAAAACAAAACTAAGTCAAAAGTCAAAGTCAAAATCATTTATTAATCTAGGCCATAAAGTGACGCTTATGAACGTCAAAATTAAAATTAATTACTTAATGATTCTACATTTACATTTACTGCCACGTTCGTAATGCAATAGGTAGAACCACGAGAAAGAACAGGCAATAAAACTCATGGCCCCTCTTTTCAAACAAATGATAATGGTTGTACATTTTATTTTTGTAAGGAGCTGCAACTATTTCACATTGTAGACATCTACTAGTAAAATTTTTAGTAACTATTGATATCATACTCAAACAGTAAATGATGTTCATAATTATGGTAAGCCTCCCAAAGTAAATATGGTGAAACAGGAGCATCCACTTACGTCTTTTTTAATGTAGGCAACTCGCGAACATGGTCAGACCTATGGTGGAAGTGAATGAAGCGGAAAGTAACGGTATATGAAACCAAAGCAATTGACAACCTATTAGTTAGCCCATGACCATGAGTTACCCACATTTAACAAATCCGCAAAGTTATAATGAAAGTGTGGAACATGAATGCAAAATATAGTATGAAATGAGAATATCGTAATTAACTACACTATAAAATAAAACTACTAATTATTGACCTAGTCAAAAGCGAACAACTACTTCCAAGTGCACCTGTCATCAAAATATTCTTTCAAACTGTAATATGCCTTATTTATAAGATTATTTTTAACTTCTGCCTGAAACGAACTTAACGGCAAGTCTAAAATATGAGTTGGTATTTTAGTGCTCGGCCGTGCTTTATTGTATATGCGAATACTGAGCCCAATAAAAGAGCTATGCGTTTTGTGCAAACGGAAATACGGAACACATAATTTATGTCTATTTCTAGTATTGATATTGTGTATGTCACTATTCATTTTATAAGAATTTATATTTAGTATTACATGCATAACACTGGCATAAATATATTGTGATTTGTGACGCTACAGTAAGAATACCAATAGTTTTAAATTTTTCTTTGAGTGAGACTTTTGTCTTTAACTGGTAAATGGCCCTAACTGCCCGTTTCTGCAATATAAAAATATTTTCGATATCAGCAGCTCTACCCCATAACAATATGCCATATGACATAACACTATGAAAATAACTAAAATAAACCAATCTAGCCGTATCGACATCGGTCAACCTACGAACCTTTTTAACGGCATAAGCAGCTGAGCTAAGTTTCCCTGAGAGATATGTAACATGCGCACCCCATTGTAACTTCGAATCAAGTGTTAATCCTAGAAATAATGTGGATTCAGTTGTTTCGAGTACATCGTCATTTAAAACTATGTTAGGACCAAGGTTTCTGACATTAGGCAGAGCAAACTTAACACATTTTGTTTTTTTACTAATACTAATAGTTCAGTTCACACTGCCCACATTTTGTGGTGATTAAATTTTATTCTAGTTACCACAGCTTTACCACATTTTGTCCCCACGGTGTGATGTAATATAATAATAATAATAAAGTTCTTGAAAATGGTCGTGCTACTCTGTACTGGGATCGGTCTATCATTACTGACAGAACTATTGCGGCTAACAAGCCGGACATAGTGGTGATAGACCGATTAGAGCGCCTTGCAATGATCATCGACGTCACCATACCCCATGACGAGAATCTCGTGAAAGCCGAAAAAGATAAACAAATTAAGTATTTGGACCTGGCTCACAAGATTGTCGACATGTGGGATGTTGACTCGGCGATCATTGTACCGATAGTCGTGACCGTAAATGGTCTTATTGCCAAGAGCCTCGACCACCACCTCAAGAGGCTCTCGTTAGACGGCTGGATCAAGTCCTCTATACAGAAGGCAGTATTGCTGGACACGACACGCATCGTTCGGAGGTTCCTCTCTCTGGAGCCCTAACCACCGGTAGCTTGGTCCCTGTGCCCGATGCCGGTGGGTCTCCGTGGTCCTGTTTTATATAGTTAATTTTTTTTTTTTGTTAAGTGATTTAATTATATAAAATAAGATTAATGAGAATGAAAATAAATAAAGAGGAATAGTAATAATAATATAATATATAATAATATATGTAATATTTTACCACATTCACACAACACCATCTAGTCTCAAACTAAGCAGAGCTTGTACTATGGGTGCTAGACAATGGATAAACATACATGACGAAGGGTATCTTCATTTTGGCCGGTATCAACGCTTCACAGTTCTAGGTGGGCACAGCTGTGTCTCTTTGCTATGAATGCACACAGTACAACACACTGTTTATTCGAGGACACAAAATGCAGTATCTTCACAATCTTAATATGCACACGTGGCTCGGATGGATAACTTTTGGAAACGCGGCGAAGTCGGACGTAGGTAGGCTACACTTATTTTCTTTGGTTGTGTCTGTCAGTGTTTGTCACCAAAGTGTCCGTTGACGGCTCCACGTTCGCTTATAAAAACATCCAATGACATTGACAGCTGTCAACTGCCGACCTCAGTGTTGCCAACCATCGTATCCGAACACGCCCAAATCTATTAAGATTTGACGTTCCGTTTTCCAATCTCCGACGTACATACAGGGTGTCAGAAGACCCATCACCAAGCCCAAGTCTACTCGTTTTGGACATCATGCCAAGTCATACTAAGCAAAAATAAAACTTGGGAAATGACTTTTTTTTCAGATAATCACATTTTTTAAGCCTCAATTAAAATTGTGCGCGTACAATTTTCGACATACCTACTTATCCATGGGTGCATAGGTCATCCGTACAAGAGGTTGGCATGGTAATTGCATCGATTTTGTACGTAATTACGAAAATTCCATAGTAACTTTGAACCTCAATATCTCCTGAATCAGTAATTTCCCAGGTATAGTGCCGAAGTAAAAGATGTTCATAATTATTGGTATAATATAGGGTTTCAGTTTTCGTTAAGGGTCTTTTTACACCCTGTATATACTTTATTTTTGAAAATACATACATATTATACATAGACACACCCAGACCAAGACAAACATCCATGTTCACGCACACAAATGTTTGACCTGAGCGTCAACACAACCGTCAGCGTGGCAGTAGCTTACACTACCGCTGCGCCAACCGGTCGTCATTTGTGTCACCGTCATCAGATTTGATTGTAATAAGTTTGTATTAAGCTTCCCACTAATAAGCAGACGTCCTGTGTAACATCTTGAAGCAGCAATAAGCCGCTCATTTGTTGTTACGACCTGTCCACTTAAGGAGAGTCTAGTAAGATGGCTCTTAGTGATAAGTCTGTTCTTTGTACCTTTGTGTATGTTATATGCAACCATGGTATGTAGGAAGATACTATTCAAATGCTTCAATAGGTATGTAATAAAGATATAATCATTTAAGTGGTCCAGGCTACATTCAAGACCTTTACTTTAGATTTTCTTGATACGATTTCTAGTCTATTATATTGACGAAAATATTAGCTTTGATATAGTATCTGACCTCCACAATCTAACCCAAGGCCATATTTTATAGTTTAATCAACAGAGTCGCCTTGACTCTGTTGTAAACTATAAAAAATGGCCCATATTTTGAGGATTTTGCTCTTGTCAATATAATATAATATAATATAATATATATGATTTTCAAAATAAATATCAGTCAAGAAGACTCGACTGTCATAATATCTTCCTAATACGCATCCCAAATCTCAAATCTGGTTAGTCTGGTAAGCGGACTCGGCGCTCCATGAAAAAAGTCCTTGGAAGCAACCGAAATAACTCTAGGATGATTATGACGTAATAAAGATATTTTATTGTATACTGTCGGTGTCTAATATACCTCAAATAGATATAGTTTGTGTTAATTGGTTACTGCAGTGGATCTCAAGCGGAATGTTAAATTGGACGTCTTAGCAGTATAACAAGGTTTGATCTGTTTACTCGAGTGAAGTGACCTAAATTCATATTGGAAATAGAGTAAGTTACAGCTACCAATAATACGCAAACATTAATAAAGACCCTGTGAGTAAGTTTAGGAGCAGATTCTGCAGGTAGTAGAGGCCTGAATGATGCCATGAATTGGCCGGGTCGACAAAGTCATCATACTCTTAGCGTTTGTCCTAGTTGCAACCCGAAGTCCGCTTACTAGTCTAACCTCATTTGTCTGAATATTAGCTTTCCACAGAGCGACTGCCATGTCCGCAACCCAAACGGATAGCGATAATCCATGGTTAATTAAGCCTAGTGTCAGTTTTTTCAAAGGAGACTGACTCTACGAAGCCGCCTAGACTTTACTTACTTATTTCTTCCATAATTTTATTACCGAATAAAACGCAATAGTATCTTATGCCTCCGTGGTCTAGTCGATAGCGTATGCGACTGCTGATCGGAGGTCCCGGGTTCGATTCCCGGGTCGGGCAAAAGTGTTACTGAGTTTTCCAAATTTTCAGTAGCAGCACGGAGTCTGGTGATGTGCCCGGTGACGGCAATAGCTTTTCCTCCTTTTCCTCCTCCCTCGTTCCGTTCCGCCTAATGTGGCTTTGCCCATCCAGATGAGCAAAGCACTTGTGACTCATCTCGGATCACTAGTTTCAATGGGCGGTGGTAATTGCTAACCATCAGGCAAACTATCTCCTCATATGCAAAAAGTACGTAATATAATTGAAATTAAACTACAGTTTACGGATTTTATCGCGTTATATTGGTTTCACTGGTTATTACATTTAAACCGAATGATCTAGAAACTACATTTTTATTACTAGCCAATTATTACCATCTGTCAAGAGTCAGTTACCTTTACACGAGGCCGGGGTTTACAAGATAGACTGTGAGTGTGGGCTCTCATACATTGGACAAACCAAGAGAAGCATAGGCACTCGACTAAAGGAACATATAGCTGACATAAAACACAAACGCTCGACGAAGTCTGCTGTGTGTGAACGTGTAGAACAAGGAACCAACCATTACCTGCGATTTGATAAACCACAGATACTCGCAAAAGAACACCGCTTTATTCCAAGAATGATACGTAAAGCTATTGAAGTTAAAAAAACATCCTAATTTCAATAGGGAAGATGGTTGAAATGTTCCTCCAGCTTGGGACCCTTTTATCAGGCTAATGAAACCCAAGAAGGACAAAGTCACCAGAAGACACCAAGACAGTGAGCACATTCTGCGTAGATAGTAAAATGAAAATGAAAATGAAAATGAAAATGAAAATGTTTTATTTGCACCTCCACACAAACTTAAAAAAAAACACTTAACAAACAAATAAACTTAACTACAAGTACACTAGGAATATAAGAAGGTAGGTACATTATTTCTGTGGACTTACATGGAGGGCAAATAAGGCGCTGCGTCAGCTAATGTTGCAGTATAACTACAACGCTGGTATTCTCGCAGGCCGAGTAAATAAAATAATACACATGAATATTAAATAATACACCTAAATATAAAATAATACACTTAAATAATACACACATTTGATACATTATATATATAGGACAAGAAATTGGATGAAGAACAATAAAATATATAGCATTCTAGTAAATAATAATATATAAACTATATCAATATATTTCATAATTAATATATACATATATATACACCCACTTAAATATACTTAATAGAAATATTTAAAGAAATATGATGTTATATTGAAAGAACTATTTCTTGTTTCCGAACGCAACTCGTAGGTGTCACTTGATAGTTAGTTCCATCTGTCACGACTGTCAAGTGTCAAGAAAGCGTCTATGCTGTCCATCATTCATTATGTTGCGTACGCGCTAATAGCAAAAATTTACTTACTACTTTAATATACAATACGCCAAAATACCACAGCAATTAGGTAGGCACATTCATTTTCAATGTCGGTGCATTATAATTAGTACAATAATGGTACCATACACGTAAGAGAAGATGCCCGAATTAGCCGTAATAAAGGTAAGTATGTAAAATTAAAGCGATGATTTTTGTTTATTGATCAAAAATAACTTAAACTTATTTCTAAATGTATGCAATGTTTTCAGATTACGCAAAGGTGGTGGAAGGTTATTCCAACAATTCGAAGATGAGTAACGAAAACTTCCTTCGAACGCATGAGTTCTATGAATCGCTGTGACCATAATGTAAGAAGCCGCTCGTGTACTATACTGATGAACATTGCGAGACCACGTAAATTTGTTATATAAATATTCAGGTTTTTTGTGTAGAACTATGCCAAAGAGTAAAGTTGCCAGATGAAGGTGCCTGCGGGCAGTCATCTTCATTAGATTGCCACTGTTAAGGAAAGGAGTGACATGTGCACGAGGTTAACACCAATAGTTGAAATTTTTTCGGGTACTTTGAGATAACTTTTAAATTCAAGACAAAGACAAATATCACCTCAGTCTGCCGTGAACATGAATGCTGTAAAGAATTTGAAACGTCGGCTACTAATAAAAATGTAGTTTCTAGATCATTCGGTTTCAATGTAATGACCAGTGAAACCAATATAACGCGATAAAATCCGTAAACTGTAGTTTAATTTCAATATGAAACATTCGCATAAACCCAAGAAAATATTATACGTAATATAATATGACGATTTCAGATTGATTTAAAGCATTTATTTGGAATGAAAATTGACACATACAATATTGCGGACAAAAGAAAAAACAAAGAAACAGAAGATTACAATTGATAGAATTACAATAGAATTAAGATATATAATTACAATAGAATTATAGATTAAATCATGGATAATTATAATTAGTTTATTACATAATAAAATAAAGAAAATAAATCTATATATTATATATTTAATTATTTAAAACATTGTAATTTGAGATATGGATAAGCTAATAAATTAAATTACATAAATAAAATTGCTGTGTCGCTTTTCACCAAAAAGGAACCTACTTCAGCATAATATGCCACGCTTAAAAGCCTGGCGCTGATTTTCAACTATAGTCCGTGCCACGAGAACATAGACTTTTTGTAAACAAAGAATTTCTACTAAGTTACTTAGCGATAGTTCTGTCAAAAACAAATAATGTCAAATCCAATGAGCGCAACAGTTCATAGATACGTGTCATTGGAAACTAATATGTCAATGGATCGGGTTTTTATCGATATTATGCGCTGTCAACAGGATCTTTTAATGTTTTGAAGTACTGGCGCCTAGAATGTCAACATTTGACGTTAGTTCATTGAAATGTTATATTCTTGGGCTTAACATGCATTTACCAGAGAACAAAATTAAATTTTTAGTTATCAAGAAGGGGTAAATGTAAAGTTAAATACAAGTTCATAGGGTCGCAACGCTCTTCCCGCTGCCGGTATCTCGAAAAAGCGGGTGCAGAATAGCAGATGGGAGAAAATTATTTATATCTAAAAAAGAAATTGCGTTTTCAGACTACCGTAACTTTTAATGGATTTTGTTTATGTTCATTCTGACGATTTCATTCACAGACAACGTAAAATCTCTTTGCCTAGAATTTTTTATGCCATGTACTAACTCTGTAATATTATTAATTGTTGGTCAATAATTTAATATTTTAGAATAGGTAGGCTACTTTGAGCAAATGATTTATTGTCTATGATTTTAAAAATCGTGTCAATAATAGAGTAACAGTATGTACTCTATCATTAACATACATGGAACTCTATTTTTCCTTAATTTACAGAATAAATTATGTGTAAAACGACAAAAAAATCGGCAAATTTATGAACATTCGACCATTCAAACACAAAATCAAATATTTTTATTTCAGTATAATTTAACAATATAAATTTAAAAACATAGTGGCATAATTATCAATTGAAAAAGAACGACTGTTCAAAAAGTATGAAATCTAAAACACAACTGTTTGAAAAAATGTTGTACAGCCCTGAATGTTTGTTTACAAAAAGTCTATCTTCTCGTGGCACCAACTATAGTTCCACTTGTGATAGCACGGATACTGTCATCGAACATATGAGCGAAAACAAAACAATGGAATGACATAACAGCATGCAATAATAACATTAGAATTAATTTACTTTTTTAATTTACACAAAAAGTAAATTTAATATAAAAAGGAAACTATTCAATATCGTATTATTTAAAATAAGGTTGTATAAGGCAATTTATATTTTTTCGTCTAGGGTCTGGTCGGCTTGCCTCAATTATATGAAAGAGGCATTCAGATTAATTATGTCCCACTTTCGCTGCGCCTCCAGTAAATATTGCTTTAAGCGAATTCTGAATGTTTTAATTGACGAGACATTACGTAAAGGAGGTGGTATATTATTCCAGCATTTGGATGCCGCGCAGCGGAAACTTCCTCTGAATGCCTCTGACCTATGTGGCTTTATAGCCAGTTGTTTAGAACATTGTCTGCTGGGACGATCACTACTACCTGCCACCCAGTTGAACTTTTCACATAAGTAAAGTGGTTGCCTCGATTTAATCACACCAAAAAGCAGACAAGCTAAGTGCAATTTTCGACGGGATTTCATTTTCAGTATAGAGTTTATATTCAAGAAAGGAGTCACATGGCACCTGTACGGCACCGCAAAACAAAAACGGGCACAAGCGTTCTGCACTCTTTGCACTTGGCGTTCAGTGCGTGCTAACAGTCTTGGTCCATACACCGAATCGGCGTAGTTAAGCTTACTTAAAACTAGGGCCTCTACTAGCTGAACACGCAGTTCCTCAGAGAGGAAGGGACGCAGTTTATTCAAAAGTCTCAAACGATATAAGGAGTTTCGAACTGCGTCACCAACCGCTTTTTCAAAACGTAGGGAAGAATCTAAGGTCAGGCCGAGATTACGAGCTTCATGCACTTGTTCCGACGGGATACCTTGTAACATGACACTTGATGTTGAATGTAACACGTTAAGGCCAGTCTTGGTACCAAATATCATGAACTTAGTTTTTGTAGGATTTAACAACAAACAGTTCATCTACGACCAGGTAACGGAGAGACCTCCAAGTCGTCATTTAGGTCTTTTATTGCTCTTTCATAATCAGAAGGTTTGAATGACAGATAAATTTGAACGTCATCTGCGTATATATGGTAGTTGCATTTTGTAATGCAGCCCCTCATATCTGTGCAAGAAAGTGCAAAAAGTATAGGTCCAAGTATAGATCCTTGCGGCACACCTCTAGTTAATGAGGCATTTGCCGAGTTTAGTATGGTACCGTCCGATGTTTTCAGCTCAACGAATTGCGATCTATTTGATAAATAGCTGTGAAACCACTTCAGAGCGTTATTGTCAAATCCATAAAAGCTCAATTTTGATAATAATATATCCAAATTTATAGCGTCAAATGCGCGAGAATAATCTAATAAGAGCAAAATTGTGCACATGTCTTGGTCCTGGGCTAGCAGAATATTGTCGGTGACATCCAATAATGTCGTAGTTGTGCTGCGAAACTGTCGAAATCCCGATTGCAATGAGGGCAATATTTCATTATTTTCTAAGTATTTGGTGAGTTGCTGGCATACAGCTTTTTCCAAAACTTTGGATAGACAGGGAAGGATACTTATCGGCCTTAAATCATTTATGTTGATTGGGTTTGACTTTTTCGGTAGCGGTTTGACGATGGCAACTTTCCATACGTCAGGGACGGTTGATGATACAATAGAACGATTTATGATTCCTGTTATGGTTTCAAGGGAGTATGATAGTGTTAAATTGATCATCCTAAGGCTAATGTTGTCAATACCTTGAGCGTTCGACTTCAGCCCGCTTATGATACGTGAGACAACGCTCTGGTTTTAAGCGTAAATACTGCGTCGCTGAAACGGTGTTATTCAAAAATTGTCAAATGGGAGATATGTATATAAGAGTTACCTGGAGTGCTTAGAAAATAATCATTTATGCTATTAGGATCAATAAAGTGACTAGGAAGATAGGAGTCCCGCTTTGGAGGTAAAATGTTATTTTTCAAATTTTTCCATAGCAATTTGGGACGCTTAATTTCATTATTTATTTTGTACTTAAAGTAGGCAGCTTTTTCATTAAATAGAGCTATGTTTACATGTTTGAAATCAAAAAGGCTTTCTAGGGAACTATAAATATATATTGTTTGATGGAATGTAAGAACTTTATTTTCTTGTAAAACATAATTCCTTTGCTCAATAAGGGAAAGGAAGTGATTCTTGTAAAAATATATTTTCGTCGCTACTAACATTGGTTTCTGTACCTGGTACTCGTTAACGAATAACATAACTTATAAATATAGTCTAAATCGGCTTTTCTTATGCTTTGATGTCCACACCTACATTTCTTTAGTGACTTGCACATTTTCACCTGCCCTACGATAAGAAAAAATTGTGTGTTACAGTAACGTTTTTTATAAAAAGTTCTTTAGAGAAAATCAATGAAATAAGCCTGTTTCATAATAAACACACATGAAAAAAGTCTAAGCAACACATAACACATGCAAATTTTGTTTTTACAATGTGTTTTCGCATTAAATCCTTAGTATTTTCTTATTTATATTTTATTTTTAATGCTTTTTTGATATTAAACAACAATTAGTTTTTTTATTTTTGTTTTAATAATCTTAATTAACAATAAATACGAGTAAGTACTGTATGTACGTAGTACAAAGTAAGGTGTCTAAACAACTAAACTTAAACTAAAATTAAATGGTTGTACAAAAATTGCATAATTTAATATAAAGTGTGGCCTCCTGTGTTATTGAGAACTTGCTGGCACCAATTATTCATAGAATTGATGAGATTGTTAATGTTATTCTGCGGCAATCGCTCTCAATTAAATTTTAGTAAGTCCATCAGTTGTTGGGTTGTTGTAACTCCATCCAAGTCCTTTAAAACGTCTCTGGAGCACGTCCCATGCATGCTCGATGGGGTTGAGGTCTGGCGATTGTGCAGGCCAAGGAAATACCATATTTACATACGCATCCCGAGTCGCTCTCAGCGTATCCGAGATAATTACACTCACAAATTATTTGCTCCTAAAGTAAGCAAAACTAACGCGGGTGAACGTGCACATTGACACGACTTATGAAGTCTTATAATGAACACTTTACCAACATTGATATTTTTACTTTATCACAGAACTGTTACAAAAAACGAGTTTTAAGACTTTTTTCAGATGTTCGGTCTTATAGATCAGCCAGAGACAGGGTGTAGATTGTGGTCACACTGGCTTGTATTTGTGAAGATGAGCAACTTATTAAGATACTTATTTCCAGTAAAAATCAAGTAATGTTGATATTGATAAGATTTTGTTGAATCTTAGAGATAAAATACCTGGCAATACCTGCTTGGCTAGTGGACTATTTGAACCGATCCCAAGATAATATCGTAGGGCTAGTCTAGCAACTTAACTCTTTGAGTCGTACCAATAATCAATTCTATTGCCAGAGTATTCCCACTATCATGTGTTTATGTTTATGCCTTTGTTTTAGTAACAATATACTGTAATGTAAGACTATATAGATAATATAGACTAAATATATAGTTCGAAGACTTATGTCGGTTTGTACGTAATTTTCGGCTTAGTATCTCATCTGCCAGTTATTTTGTATGTTATCTACGCTAGTGTATCTAATATAATTTTCTCTTATTACTCATAGCTTGTAATCTGGGGTTAATGGTGTTGGTTGTACAATGACATACAGTTTGTAAGACATACCTTGTTGCATTGCCTTATTGTACAATTGTTTATTTACCTCAATAAAAAAAAAAAACCAGGATATTTTCTCTTGCCAAGTACTCCTGTGTGTGCAAAGCTGTATGCGAACGCGCATTGTCATGCATCAACATGAAATCGGAGCCAAGCGTTTGTGCGAATAGACGGACATAAGGCCTTAGAACATCCTCAACGTAATTTACAGCGTTCATGTTACTATTTACAAAAACGAGCTCAGTTCGTCTGTTCTTCATAATACCCGCCCATACCATAACTTTTGAGCCGATGTATAGATGCTCTTTCTGACCACACCTCAGTCTTTCAGTATTTCCAGGACCACGGTACACTCTTACCCTTCTAGTATCAGGCTTGAACCCAAATCGAGACTCATCGCAAAATAAAATTTTATCCCATTGTTCCCGGGTCCATGTAATGTGTTCCCTACACCATTCATTTCGACGAGCGCGATTCTCGTGACGTATCGGTGGGCACCTAAGTGGCCGTCGTGCTCGTAGGCCATACTCATGCAGTCGATTTCGCACGGTTTGGCAGCTAACAACAACACCACTTGAGTTTTGTAGCCTTAAACCCTCAGATTAGTGAAGTATCAGATAGAGCGCATTCGTCCAACTAAGTGTGGCACGTTGATAGCTATGTGTGCGTGACCTTTGGCGACTGGCACTGTACGGACACGCGCGGCTATGTGTGTGTAAAATTGCCAGACTATGAATAATCTCCCACTATTTTGCATATAGTTATGTAATATTCTTATATTCATTTGCGGTTTTGAAGAATTTACCATGGATTTAATTAATGCTTTTATAAATACATTTCTTAAATGTAGGTACCGAGTTAAGTTTTAACTACTTCGTAAATCTGTATATATAAAATCCTTGCGTTACTGACTGACTGACAGACAAGCTACAGCCGAAACTTTTCTTGGGAACCGTAGAGGTGCACTAAGACGGGATTTCTCGAAATTCCCACGGGATCGGGCAAAATGAGAAATACGAAAATATGTGCGTGCGAAGCCGCTGGCGTCGACTAGTTGAGAAATAAATAGAATATGTTTTGTGATTCATAGCCTCGATCCAGGAGAAATATATAATACCAACTACATATATTTACAAATACCAATCATGAGGTTCAGATCTTAGATCGGCGAATATGTTGTTTATACGGCATAAGTATACACGCCATATGTACACACGGCGCCAAGCCAAGCTAAACAGTTGCTGAACGATTTTGATACTTATTCCCTACGCTATAAGAACGGTGCAAAGGTCAATGTGTATAAGCTTGACTAGTAGCAGGGTGTACACGAATATTTGGATCGTTTGGGGATCGAACTCAAAACAATATATGTAAGGTATATACTAATGGAAATTCTATTACTATATTTATAAGAAAGAAGATATATCTACAATATACTTTTATAATACGGTAATATATTTTTCATTAACATGACAATCATTATCACATAATCAATTGACAAGTGCATTTTCCCTAATTCAGGCAGAACGGCGTCGACAAAAACTGGCAACACTTACATGTTTTTTGCCCAAATACGAATTTTATCGAAATTAAATTAGGAAACAGTCAAATTATCAATAGTTACCTGTGAAAAGATATTGCATTTTCCTGTTTTTGTTTTTGGGAACAACTTTTACAGTGTTTTTTGTTTTTGAAGTGATCGTGACGCGTGAACTGTACGATGCTTCGTAGCGCACTGAGACGAGTTTGTATTCGCTTTTCAATTTGTATTTGATTTAGTGGCCGCACGCAACTGTGCCGCGCGTTCCATCTGATACTTCACTAATCTGAGCTTAAACCTATCTCTCGGGCTGGCGTCTTGCAGTCAGTTGTATGTATTCAATCAATCAATCAATCAATTATTTATTTATTTGTAAACATAAGTACCTAGGTATAAAAAGTTGGTAATATTTGTTTAGGTTTCACTATGTTTGCCAATGCTTGGCGTACAAAATTAAAGAAATTAAATACAATCATCAATTAATTAATGCATGCAAATTGAATATAAATAAATTATCATAAATGTCAAACATGTTCCAGATTGAAGTCAGATGCTTATTACAGGTCGATACACTAATTCCAATATCAATTCAAATCAAATAAATATAGCTTAACTAATTATAATTTAATTAATACAATGTGATTCAAAATAGTTATCATAGTACATTACAAACCATTGCGGAATTGTTATAGATATATATAACTTATTGTGTAAATACCATCGACATAGACGAGGAATTTTGAAACGGACTCAATTAGTTTGAATTTGATCCGCCAGTCGGAGATACGAGTGTCCTATATTGTGGTCCTACTAACTAGGTTTATCATCCAAATATTCCGTGACAGAATAATAGCACTTTGCCGTTAAAAAATCGTATAGGTGTTTTTTAAATGTTTGTAGGTTTGGTGCGTTGCGTATCCTAGTCGGTATATTATTAAATATTTTGGGAGCCATTCCCATCAGGCTCTTACCAAACAGTGATGTACTATGTGGTGTGACGCAAATATAATTTGCTCTGCGTTTAGATTTTAAGGTCTCGAACAAGGTGAAGTTGCCTTTTACAGATACTAATACTTCATAAATGTACAAGGATGGTAAAGTAAGTAATTTTAATTGTTAAAAAAATGGCTTACAACTATCCGTTGGCAGTAGTTTACAAAACGATCTCAAACACTTTTTTTGAGCTCTGAACGCGAAATCCTTATCCGTGGAATTACCCCAATAAATAATGCCATATCTTATATTTGAGGCAACAAACGCATTGTAAGCAGCTAGAACAGTAGACCTATTGGATATCTTTGCTAACTTAAATAGGGCATATGCAAATTGGTTTAATTTGTTACATAACATATCAATGTGATGTTTCCATGTTAAGTTTGAATCTAGATATAGTCCAAGGAACTTAGCCTTGTCTGTTTCAGCTACTCTACTATTATTATAACGAATTTCCATGTCAAGATGATTAGATTTATTATAGAATGTCATGATTTTTGTTTTGTCCAGATTTATCCGTAAGTTATTCTTGGTCAGCCATTGTATTATGTCATTGAGAGCACGGTTTATGTCTCTTTCATAGGAATCGATATTTTCTCCTGTGTAGATAAGAGTGCTGTCGTCTGCAAATAAAAGCATTTGGTGTTTTATTATTGATTTATTGATCTTGCCGTGTGGTTGTACACCTACCTCGACCTAGGTGCTGCTCAGCAGGATCGCCCGTGTTAGTGTAACGCTGATCAAGACGGTAAATAACGCTTCTGTTGATACCATAATACTGAGATACCTGAGATTGACTTCTTCCCGCTTGCAACATCCCTACAGCTCTTTGCATTTCATCTGCGTTCAAATGACGTCGCTCCATGACGTAAAAAATGTCTCAAAATCCAAATTTGTTCAAAAATTTTCCTAATAATTGTTTCTCATAAAATTGATACAGAATACTAAATTTTAATAAGCAAAGAAAACGCTATAAAATTCGAACAAACGAATTCGCTTTTGAATTTGTGAAAAAAAAAACAAATATGATACTCGATTTTTTTACAACCAGCCAGTATGTCCTCTAGGTCAAAAAAGTTTACATAGGTATTACCTACTTGGTAAGAAATGATATTATTATAATAATTGATTAATAATTTGAAATAGTACGTGTTGCTTAGACTTTTTTGATTTGTGTATATAAAAGAAAATCGTGTTAGTTACACTATTTATAACTCAAGAACGGTTGAACCGATTAGTCTGAAAATTGGTGGGGAGGTAGCTCAGAATTAGAAAAAACACATAAAATATAATTACATGCAAAAAATAATCTGGCAGGGATTTTAGAGAAGGTCGAAGTTTGTAGGGACAAACCTACCTATTCACAGTAATAACGCATGCGCTGTAATAATTGAGTGCTGCGCATGTCCTATCGTATATCTGTCAGTACTGTCACATTATACATTGTCATATGGTGGACTTTCATTACTTCATTCGCTTACTTATATTAACTAATAATTATTGTAACAGCCTTGGCTAATCCCTACTAATATTAGGTACAAATGCGAAAATGTGTATGTACATATGTATGTACCGATTTCACTACTCATAAATGCGAAAGTGTGTATAGAGATATATATACCATGGCTTTGACATTTGACTGTATGCAAAGTGATATTGTTGAGCACCTTTCGGTAGATAATGTCATGAATACTGAACAAGCTACTTCGTACCCTATAGAGTTTCTAAACTGCTTACAAATATCAGGAGTACGTTCACACAACATGAGACTGAACGTTGGTGTTCCAGTCCTGTTAATGCGAAATCTTAATGCACCAAAGTTTTGTAATGGCAAACGGCTACAAGTAACACCTAGGACGAAACATTATAAAAGCTATTCGCTATTGCAAGTCAGACTCGCTCATGAAGGGTTCCGTAGTGGAGGTATGCACTTACCATAGCCATTATCTTCGACTAACTATTGATAGTATTTGTATAAACGACAAAGCTATATTGGCGGTTTTTGAGATGTGCTTTATTTCAAAAACTGCTGACTACATATCGTTCAAACCAATTTTCGTTGGACGTTTTTATAACGATCTACACCATATAGTTTTCAGATTTGTTACTTTAAAAGTTAGAGGGACACACACACCTATTTTACCACTTTGGAACCGTATATCTTTCAAACGATTGACTTTGAGAAACAATGGTTTTAGGAACCTCAAAGTAATTTTTAACGACCCATAATTGTCCACATCAGTTCCATGTATGAAGAGCCTCCTTAATATTCAATATTTTTATTTTCTATAACGTCGTAAAGCGGTTCACAGAATACATCTACCTACCAATATACAAATTTGTAAACAGAATAGTTTCGGCATAAAGTGGCTGTGACATACGGATAGGCTGACAGACATAGCGCGTCTATAGGGATTCCGTGTTTAGCCATTTTTGAAAACGGAACTCTAAACATACTGTTTATAGAAATGTTTTAAATATTTCTTGCGGCTATATTTCTTATTAGTCCCTATGAACAGAATTAAAACGAAAATTACTATCGAACGATGAAGGAGTTTTGTGTTACCCCGAATTTAACGTGAGTGAAGCCGCGGGCAAAAGCTAGTTGATTAATAATTTGAAATAGTATGTGTTGCTTAGACTTTTTTGATGTGTGTATTTTAACCTAAAATATTCTAGTAAACAGTGCCCAAAATCCAACAAAACCTAATCTTATCCTAAACTGTTACAACATTTACCTCTAAAACGAATTATCTTATAAATCATCCGACTGATACATCATTAGTTCAGCATCCATTGCTGCTCAAACTCCGTGTATCAAATACAATTGTGTGTCAGGTACGCAATGTATCAATTGTAAATCAAAACAATCGCGGATACAATGTGCTATCTCAGTCAAAGGGTGAGAAGCAGGTGTGCTGGGTGATTAGTGGCCAATCTCGACCTGTTCAGACGATAGGGCTGTCACTCAAACGTTGACCAAAATATTTTCACAGTACCCAGGTAATAGTCCAGTCACTTTAGGGATTCACCTCGGAATTTGAGATAATAAGCTGGAAACTCGTATACAGCTTCATTTAGGCGTTCTAAAAGCTGTCTCAAAAGTCACATATTATCTCGTGTCTGCGTCGTAAGTTATTCGAGGTCAAAGGTCACGAAAATCGTTTTTTTGCAATTATCTCCGTTTCTATGGTACCAATCACTTCAACACCTATTTTAAAAATGGAAGATAAAAAAATCAGGCATCTTGAGCAAAAAGACCTTTAAGCAGCTATCCCTTACGAACAGTTGAGAAATAAATACTTCATTTATTTGTTCTCCTAGACAGCCCTACGAACCCCTTGACCTGTCCACTGGGATGGGTGGGATGGTGGAGTTCACGCGACACTGTCACCTTAGAAATATTGTTTCCGAATCACTACAGGGATACGAGATTCTTTCACAAAACTTCCTATAGAACTTTAGATTGTATTGGTCTTGGCAATGTATTAAGTGTGGGTGTTGACCTTGGATTTATTTACATTGAGTATCAGGTTTTGAGAAAATATTCCTCTTGTTAGATCACTTGCTATTATTTTGCGTATCAATGAAGTCGATATCATTTTCTTTTTTTCTGGTGTCTGTTTGGAAAATCCTCATGGAGTCCCTCCGCCCTAGGGGGGAAGGACGAACGGACTGTCAGACTCTTACTGACTAAAAACCAACCCGTGCTCCTCATGTACCCATGTGTCGGAGGGTAGGGTTTCACTGAAGTATTCCTCGCTACCCTCCGACGGGTATTGACCCACCAGATGGTCAGGCGGGCCACGAACGAAATCCCCTTGGCGGCGGATGAAGGTGTTGGGCTCCGCCACCAAAACACCCAGTGGCCACAGAGGATAGGGAGGACGGCAACGCAACACCGCATCTCCTCTTCCTCTGCGGCCCCACCGCGACGCAACGATGCGCCCCCATTTGGTGGATAGACAGAACTGTCCCCCGCACCCGCACCTTGGGACGCATCCTACGCAGACGTCACCCAAGCCCACGTGGAGCGTCCCCTCCCGGGATCCCGCTTAGCTTCACCGTGGGTGTACCTCAAACCCACGGTTACTTAGCCCTCCCCCCCTACGACAAGGTGGAGATCCCACGGGGGGGATGAAGTCGATATCATATGAAGTAGTTTGTAACTAAAGAAGACATGAGTGGTAGGTACAGTCTTTCGGTTATCTTAATTATCCAATTTCGTTTGACTCAGTATTTAGTTGTTGTCATTCAACAAACTTTGCCAAGACGCGATGGTATCTTTAACATGTAACGTATACGCTACAAGCACATGAAGTTTCTCGACAAAGTAATTATTACCGAAAATGGAATTTTGTATGTTTAAACTATTTTATGTCTTTCCTCCTAGGCTCATTAGTATTTCAACACAATAAGGTCTACAATAACATCATCCAAGGACAACGGCCCGAGCCGCTGGAGACTAAAATTACCCTTTCAGAATATGATTAATATTTTGACACACAAGAAACTAAATTAATTAATCACCATAATATATCATGTTGAACTTACATCAGGGGAACTTGGTGGATATCATAATACAAAATTGTTTGAATTAAACGAGATATTAAAAATACATACATAACTTCACGCCTTTTATCCCCGAAAGAGTAGGCAGAGCTGTATTTCACACCCACACTTCGCCAATTATGTTTCGGTCCAAATGTAATAGGGGGCGAGCCTATTGCCATCTAACAGGCACATTAAAAAGCAGACGATAATTAATAATTTGAATACACACATAACTTCGAAAAGACAGAGGTGTGTGCCTGGGGTGCCTGGGGATGGAACCCGAGACCATCATCTCGGCAGTCCGTTACGTACACCACTGGGCTGTCGTCGTTACATTGAAAACAGGAAATTATGTAATCTAGCTTCAAAGTTTGTGGTAATGTGGGGAAACGTAGTATTCTGAGAAATAGTATGAGTTGTGTAATTAGAGGAAGTATGTGATTTATTTTGAATTACAAGCATAGATGTATAAAGCCCTCGTTCTAAAACTGTAGATTCTAAGAAATAGAAACATTAAGTGGAACGTTTTGTACAAATGAGATCTCAATTGGCTCGAGCAATGCCTTACAGGAACAAGTATTCAAGTTCTAGTGTTACCTAATCATTTTAATGGACGTAGTTGATGGTAATGTTATTGCTTTTCACGTCGGTAAATAAAATTATTGACATCAATTACATCATCACAAGTAAGTGCTTTTATTGGAAACCTACTAATAGAGATTCTGGGATATTCAGATATCTTTATCATTATGCTAGTTGTTGTATGTAGTTTGACGGCCGGTTGGCGTACCTGGAGTGTAAGCGACTGCTACGTCGATGGTCGCGGGTTCGATTCCCGCTCAAGTTAAACTTTTGTGTGCATGAACGGGGATGTTTGTCTTGGTCTGGGTGTTTACTGGGTGTGTACGTATTTACAAAAAAAAAGTATATATTTTTTTATGGAATAGGTGGCAAACAAGTTGACGGATCGCCTGATGGTAAGCAATTACCGCCGCCCATGGACACAAGCAACACCACAGGAGTTACAAGTGCATTGCCGCCCCTTGGGGTTGGGAAAAGGGATAGGATAAGCTGTGGGATGAGGAAGAAGGAATAGGGGATAGGGTCTCCGGCACTCTCACTCACCGAACGAAACGCAAAAGTTTCGGTACTTTACGTCGATTTGCTTGTAAAATCTAGTTAAAATACTTGGACACTAAGGTGCAAGATTACGATGCAACTGTGATAACGCTAGGGCGATGATGATCAAGACAAAACAATGGCAATGCGCTAGCGACTAGTGTCTATGGGTACGGTTAGCAGATTGATATCATGTGAGCCTTTTATTTTAATGACCTTACCTAGTAGTCGTTCGTAACAGATTGGCAAAGTTAAGCAACGCTTGCACAGGTCGCCACTTGGATGGGTGAGCACGTGTGGCATTTACATCTGAGCGCTACCGTGCTTCGGCGGGCAAGTAAAGATGTCGGTCCCGGATCTTTTATCACGATAAGAATCGTTAGGCCATGTCGGAGGCCTTCGGGAGGTCTGAAAACTCCGACACTAGAATTGGCCACACACTCACACGTTCAGAACCCAGAAATGGTATCTATATTGATAGCCGACTAAATGTCGTGACGAAAAAGAGGACTGAGTATAATCCCAAACCAATTACAAACCACGTTTCACGAATGTACCAATCTAATTACTCATCTTGTTACTGAATTCAAGCTTGTTCCCGAAATTGAATTTTTCAATTACACTTTTGATCTCACATTCAGCAAGTGATATCGCATAAGGGACATAACCAGTGGCAGTTATGCAATCAAGAAGAAGAACGTCAGGTTCAGTTTTAATAAAGCTGTGGTAATTCTAGGTACTGTCATGAGGAATATTAATTTAGTGTAGAGTCTACTCAAGTGCTTTATGATAAAAGCGAAGGAGAAATAATATATACTAAGACGGTGTAGGAAAACATCGTGAGGAAACCTGCATGTCTGATAGTTCTCCAGAATGTTCTCGAAAGACATGTGAAGTCTACCAACCCGCACTTGGCCAGCGTGGTGGACTATGGCCTTACCCTTCTCATAATGGGAAGAGCCCAGCAGTGGGACAGTATAAAGGGCTGATGATGATGACGGCCCTGTTGCAATTTTAATATGTTAAATAACAATTATACAAATACCAAAAAACCAGAACTGCGCTTAAGGTTTGGAGATAAGTTCGCAAAATTACTTAAGTAGTGTTTATAAAATATATTGAAATTGAATAAAAATGTTCAATTATATAAACATTTTACATGCAGTTTTAGCACCCACCTTAATTTGTTAGTGCACCACCTAAAGGTTGACTGGTAGAGAATGCCTTGGGCATTAAGTCCGCCTTGTACAAATTTTGTTTTGTGCAAGAAGTCTTAAATAAATAAATAAATAAGCAATTAAATTTACCATTAATCTTTTAAAAGACTTTGATACAAAACTGAACTAATGTTCTTATAAATTATTTTGCCTTTCTCGCCAAATGAATACAAATAAATAACAAAGCAATACAATAAATACATCAGGATGCCGTTAAAGATTTATGTTGTGCTAACACAGAAAAGGAATGTGGTATTGGAAAAACAATCACCTCTTATTCTCTTGAAATATATCTGCGTTTTTGTATCATGGTTAAATAAAATCGTCAAAAGATTTTTTTATTACTGAAATTACTTTTTTATGAACCTATTGTTATAATTTTTTTACATGATTTGTTTTTAAATAAACTAGATTACTTAAATGTAATCATTTCATGAATTCATTACGTGTGCATTTAGTGTTTATGTGATCACCTAGGCGAAGACCTAGGCGGACGTTCCCTGACCAGATTGTACCCTGAACAGAAGAGCATGCATGAGGAATCTGATGGGAGTGAATGAAGCAAGAGAGATATGTCAGGATCGTTGCAAATAGCGTTCCGTAGTCTCTGCCTACCCCTACGGGAAACAGGCGTGAGTCTATGTATGTATGTATGTATGTATGTGATCAAC
This sequence comes from Euclidia mi, assembly GCA_944739405.2. NCBI lineage: Eukaryota > Metazoa > Arthropoda > Insecta > Lepidoptera > Erebidae > Euclidia > Euclidia mi. The sequence goes on along the minus strand of OX123207.2, from coordinate 12,236,548 downwards.
TCTTTTGTGTTGAAGTTTTTAGGTCGCCCTAAGGCCTCCAATTATCACATAACGATTCTTGTGCTGGGATAAGTGAAGTCTCAAAATGCAGTCAACCATCCAAGTGGTGACTAACTACCGGCAATTTTTTTTTCATTTGCACATATATTACAAAAGGCAAGTAAAAAATGCTATGAGCGCTACGATTTTTTATTTTGAACAAGACTTATTTGGAAAAGTTATTCTGGATTCCGCGTTTGAGTGTCTTATCTCGCGATACTTCACGTCTTCACTCAAAAATTCAGGGTCATAGTCCAGTAACTAAGTTTATGTGACGAGACTAGACAAGCAAAAACTTATTGAGGACACCACAACATCACGCCAAGAAGAGCCAGACACTTTGTTATCGTGGGTTAATCCTTTTAATAGCGAGAAGAGGTCAGTGCCCAGTAGTGGGACAGTTTAAATGTATTTAATGCTGATATCATTGTTATGTACTAGTTCCACCCACGGCTCTGTTTTAGTGAGTTATACACTGAAACTTTCCTCAATAAGTACACTATATGTAACATCTTTATGTAACTTACGGAGTGCAATAAAATATTGATTATTGAGTATATATTGGTATTTAGCCAGGGGGTCTAACCTATTTGTATCCTGTCCGGCTGCAATATAGGTGACTTTGGGTACGCGCGCCCGGCTTCCTTAGCCATCAAGACTGCACTCCTTACTTCGCCCGCGTTATTGTTGCCCTACTCCCCCCTACCCCTCCTATCACTGGTGGAAGAGACCAGTCTTCTAATAGGTAACACCTGTTAGAAGCTGGTTTCGAACGGGTAGGTACCACCACCCTGTCTATTTTGGTCGCGAAGCAGACTTGCGTTCCGGTTGAAGGGCAGAGTAGCCGTTCCCATCTCTCCCATCCTTTCCCTGGGTGTTGTGGAGTCTGCGTGGGGCTTGAGGCCAGCTTGGCAAAAGTCGTGGTGGGTTTGTTGGGCGTGGGGGTCTGACGTGCAGTTCAGGGAGACCTGGTGGAAATGGTTACGCCGGCCACCTGTCGGTCAGTAGGGGACCCGAACCCGAGGCCATCCTACTCGAGAGGCTGTTCCGCCAACCGGCGAAAATCTCGTTCTGCAGCCATCGTGCCGGGGTAGGAGACCGGAGTGGATCCCGGTGGCTGCAGACGAGGGGGCACCGGGGGCCCTTCCGTGCTGCATGTCAGCTCCCCACACAACTCGCGGATTCACCCCGCACACGGCTATACACTTTCTTTGGGCACCATTTAGACTTCACCACACTCATTTCCCCTATCCCTCGCTCTCTCTCAGAATTCATGGCACGCTAGAAAAATAAGAGCAGAAGTTTTACCACGGCGGACTCCATATCCACAATAAAAATGGATTTCTGATGCGCCCCGGACGATATATCGTACTTGAAATACCCCGGTTACGAATTGGAGCATTCCTTCCACCGTAAAGCCGGGGTGTGCGTTTTCATCCGGGGCGATATTTGCTACCGCCGCCTTCGGGGCCTCGAGCATCGAGACCTGTCAATTTTGTGGCTACGAGTAGATCATGGGGGCCAATCCCGAATTTACGCGAAAAATAAAACCTTTACCGAATAACGTCTATTAATGTTACCCTTTTTGTCCACAGGTGGAGTATGGTCCCTCCGGAATCTCTCCATCTCAGTTCCTCGAGCAGTCCTCTCCGGAGAAGGCCAGTCAGCCATCTTGAGATGTTCCTATGACCTGGAGGATGCTGCATTGTACTCTATCAGGTGGTACAGAGCCGAGACGGAGTTCTACAGATTTGTGCCAAGAGAAATGCCACCTACTATGGTATTTCCTTTGCCAGGAGCGTCTGTTGATGTAAGTAAAGATGACAGATACGATACAGTGATTCCTTGTAAGAATTTTGTCTTGCATTTTGTCTCTTTTTGAAAGAATAAAACAATTAAGGAAATAAAGAGAGAATGAAAGAAAATTTTGTATATCTCCCACACTTCGCACGATATCACATAGTTATGACTAAATATGACATTAGTGACGCTGTTCTAGGTAGGCATTATTTCAAGGAAGTCTTGTATATAGTGAACACATTTGGAATTGCAATTTGACTAGTTGATTTGTTAGGGGCAGTATAATACGTACATAACTAAATATATAAAATAATGAAAGATACACTCCATAATTTGCATTTAATCGTAGATTATAATATGAAGCAATTCGAAGAACAATAACCTTTAAAAAGCACGTGCATGTTGCGTGAAATTAAAATTGCTTTTTAAATTAAAGAATGGTTTATTTTAATACTACAGGCGCACTGCAATCATTTTATAACCAGTATTTCAGCAACGTATATTAAAAATAATTTTGCCGTTATTTTCTCCCATATCTTTATACTTTTGCAATGATGATATTAAGTATCTAGTATTTAAGCGTAGACTCTCTCGGCAGTCAGAAATATTATTAATTTGTAAATAATATTTGTACTGTTAAAATTATATCACTTGTACTTTGAGAATAATATATTCTACGTTAAGATCAGACTTATAAAAAACCATCAATAATAGTCCAAGCCACGAATTAAACCAACCGAAGACCGCGACCTTTGTTGGTCCAGTAAAATTTTCGTCAAAAACAAGGTACCCAGCAAAATGTGAACGCCTTCCCATAAATGTGCATATATTGAAGCTACCCCTACTTTCATCGGCCCATAAAAAACGCCTATCTACCGAAGTCTTAATTAGGTGTAACATATCTGGTAACAGTTTCAAAATCTTAAATAAGATAAAGCTCACTCATTTTTCAGAACTTAGCCCATCGTATACAAAAAATATGCTAGCGCTACGTTAGCCAAAACAAGAATAACGAAAGGTCTTTCAAGTTGCGAGGTAATCTAGAATCTATTATATAGAAATAAAGTTTATATTTCTAATAACCTTTTTGTCCTACAGCTAACCCAGTCAGATCACCAGCAAGTGCGCATAGTGAATCTGAATCGACGTCTGAGCGGGGACTACCAGTGTGAGGTCTCAGCAGATGCTCCACTGTTTCATACTGATATACGATCTGCACCACTCACTGTTGTTGGCAAGTATACTTTTTACAAATTTTATTATTCTTACTTATTATATTTCCTACTCGCGATATTTAATTAAATTAAGGTATAAATGCCTTTGTATTATCGACGTTTTGACCGTCCGTTACAACGGCTGTGGTCGCGGTGGGACTCATAACTTCACTAAAATCTTCTTCCAAAGTTTAACATGATACAGAGGCCCAGTTTTGCTACTGGATTGGCATTATTTTCCAGGTAAATTCAGAATTGGAACGAAATTTCTATGAGTTATCTGACAAATTAGTTAAACAAGAACTTATCAGATAGTAGAAAACTGGCCTTTAGTTTAGCTTATTCTGTTATATTGTAGTTATATCTCTGTAAGGTGGAATTTATATACATAATATACATCAGATGATTTTATTCACACACCAGATTTTATCCTAATCATTTTGCTTTTATCCTTAAAAGTCATTAATATTGTCAATGGTAAAGTATGAGTTTCCTTGAAATAAAAATCTTATATCAAAGAAGCTTTATAAGGCATTAGGGCTCTTTGTCGGCGATATTGTAGTTAATATTACTGGAGTGACTTGGCCATTTTTTATAAAAGAAATGATAGATGCTACCCTTTATTTTGCTGTCCCATTTGTGTCAAAAACTGAATATCATAATATTTTATTGAACGGATAAGGTTGAAATTAAATTACCTGTTTAAATATGTAAGTCATAAACCTCTTTAGATGATAAAAAACAACAAAGGGTCTTTCACTGTCTTTTTCATACATATTTTTAATAGCATAAGTATTTTTATTAATATTGGGAACAATTGTGATGTTTAGGTAAAATTAAACGACTTTTCAAACTTTAAAACCTTTATTTTAAGGTTGAAAAACTCGTGAATACATTATACCAGTTAGTTATTGCTCTAAGGCCAACTAACTATAATATATATTTTTCTGTTTTAGTCTTTTCACATGAGGTATAGGTACATACGTCAAAATATGATAGTGCAATGTCTCCCCAGATCCACCATTCCGCGCGCCTCACCTGACAATCTCACGGGGCAGCTACGCCCGCGGTGACGTGCTGCGAGCCAACTGTTCCATCGACGAGGCGTACCCAGCGCCCAATATTACTTGGATACTTGATGATCATAAAGTAAGTAGTATAAGGCAACAGTCAAACGAAAGGAATGGTGAAAATGTGGAGAAAGGTAACTGCGTTAACCTAGATGCGAAGGGGAACAAACTTGGTCATCATATTAGCCGAAAAATGTCCACCACACGACATAGGCCTCCCCCAAGGGTCTCCACATGGACCAATTTTAAGCCACATGCATCTATTCGTTGCCCGCAATACCAAAAAGGTCGTCAGTCCACCTTGCGGGAGGCCTACGTCTACTACGACTTTCGGTGCGTGGCCGCTACTCCAGAACTTTTCTACTCCAATGTTACTGTCCAATGCCTAACAATATTATATGCTAACACCAAATGATGGGATGCCTCAGTTTGCCAGTGACCACAAGGTCACTAGTTCACCTAAACAAGCAGATATAATAATATGACGCAACAAGGATCCTTGCCAATAGAAGAAAAGAAAAATAGAGTCACTTATATTAATTCAAACAGGTACAATCATCATAAAAAGTCTAGTATTTAGACTATAATTCAAGTTCTTAAATAACATATATGTATGGTTTTTCTAGAACTATTCCAGTTGCTAAGGTATCAAGGCATACAGAAAACTTATTCGATTACTTTCCAAGATGAGACAAGCTGAGAAAATTGTGAAATAATAATTTTCATGCGTGAGCACGGAGCTTCGTAAATCAGGCAACAAGCAATAAAATATAACATTTTGTATTAGAATTTATCACTTTCATCCTCCTCGCTTGAATGAAAAAAGAATTCGGTATGTCTAAAATCTGGATTCCAAGACGCCACGTCGCAAATTAGGTAGCCTATTTATGTGAAAGATGAGATGATCGTTGAAACTAATAATAAAGATTGATCAAAATCATCGTCATCATCATCCTAGCGCTGTCCCGGTTGCGCTCCAAAACCCACGCCTTGGAGCCCGGGGTCCGCTTTCCGGCTATGTCTCCTCCACTTCGCACGGTCTTCAGCATCCCTGGTGGTTAGTTGGTTGGCACGCATATCATCCCTTACGACGTCAAGCCAGCATTTTTTTGGCCTTCCCCGTTTACTGGGGCCCGGTGGAGGTAGCATGGCAAGACATTTGTTACCCACGTAAGATGCCGGTTGACGTAAGACGTGTCCATACCAGCGTAGACGACACTCTTGCAGTTTGTCAGCAATGTCACGGACATGAAGGCTACCCCGGATGCGGGAGTTCCTAATGCGGTCCTTCCGCGTGACACCACACATCCAGCGCAGCATGTTCATCTCCGTGACACGCAGACTCTGCTTGTGTCGCTCAAGCACAGGCCACGTCTCACTGCCATATAACAGGACAGGTCTAATGATGGATTTATAGACCTGTCCTTTGAGCTTAACCGGCATTTTGGGGTCACAAATGACACCGCTCACCTCACGCCATTTGGCCCAGGCTGCCGAAATGCGTGCCTTGACGTCGCAATCGATGTCACCAGACGCGTGCAGTACTGATCCCAGGTACTTGACCAGGTCCTTTCGCTGGGCAATGTCTCCGCCTATACGAATTGACGCGGGATCAGTACTGTTGCAGGCCAAGTACTCGGTCTTCGCCACGTTTATTTTCAGACCGCCGTTCTCAAGCGACTCCTTCCACGCATTCACACGCCGCACCAAGCGTCCCCTGTCCGCATCCGCCAGCGCGATATCATCAGCATACATGAGCAGCCACGGGGGCTGCTCATGTGAGTCTCTGATGCTGTCCGACAGTACGTCTAATATGACACTGAATAGGTACGGACTAAGGACGGAACCCTGGTGGACCCCGACGGTGATGGGAAAGGTTCTTGTGTCGCCAACAGCAGTCCGAACTACGGAATCGGAATTGGAGTACATGTCTCGGATGATGTCAATATATGCTTCTGGTACCCCTTTGGATCTTAGCGCCCACCAGATCATCTGTCTCGGCACACAGTCGAAGGCCTTCTGCATGTCTAGAAACAGAAGATGCAGTGGCGTGTTCTTCGACCTGTACCGCTCTATGACGATCCTGAGGGCGAAACTTGGGTCCATGGTGCCGTGACCAGGGCGAAACCCATATTGACACTCTGAGACTGTGGTCTCCTGTCGGATCCGGGAGTCGATGATTCGCTCAAAGAGCTTAAGGGTATGGGACATCACCTTAATACCGCGATAGCTACTGCACTCCTGTACCGATCCCTTGCCTTTGAAGACTGGAGTGATGATACTCAGTCTCCATTGGTTCGGGATTTTGCCGGTTAGGAGTATGCGGTTAAATAGATTAGTAAGGGTGCCCACACCCCGCAGGCCCATTGCCTTCCAGGCCTCAATGGGGACTCCATCAGTTCCGACAGCTTTCCGATTCTTCATGTGGCGAAGGGCCTTCTGGACTTCTTCAGGCGTTACCAGCGGCACTAGTCCTTGGTTCGGAGGGAGTTCCGGTGGCTGCACCTCTTTATGCTGCTTGTTAAGCAGCTCGTGGAAGTACGAGCGCCATCTCTCCTTCACCGCGCTTGACGCGCATAATAGGTTGCCCTCAGGGTCTTTAACACAGCGACACTTAGTAATGTCCTGTGCCGCTTTGACCCTGGAGCGTGCCAACTTGTATAAGAGCTTCTGCCCCTCAGACGATTCCAGCTTGGTATAAAGCGGTTCCAAGTGGTCTCGTCTGGCTCTGGCTACAGCCCTCTTAGTGGCACGTTTGGCAGCCCTGTATGTGTCGCGGTCTTCAGGAGATTTGGACGCTTGCCACGCTTTAAAGAGGGCTTTCTTCACCCTTGTCTCCCTCTGGACTGTGTCGTTCCACCACCAAGTCTCCTTGTCACACTTGCGTCCGCCCTTAGACATGCCCAGCACTGCCTTCGCCGCTCCAGTGATGACCGCCTGGATTCTATCCCACTGGCTCTGAGTTGGTTCGCCTTCAGTAGCAGCGCACTTGTCACCGATAGCTGAGGCGAACTCCAGGGATTTGGCATCCTTGAGTAGCCACCACCGAATTTGACGTTGACAGCGGTCGGCGTGCTTGCCTTTGGGCTTCACGCGGAGGTCCATGACAAGGAGGCGGTGTTGTGCCGTGAGATTCTCACCGGGTATGACCTTGCAGTTGGCTACTTTGCTGATATGGTGTCTCCTGGTAAGTAGGAAATCAATCTGGGTCGCGTGCCTCCCGCTCTTGTAGGTGACAAGGTGTTCGGCTTTCTTTTTGAAGTACGTGTTCACAATGGCAAGGTCGGCAGCCGCACAAGTTCGGAGGATACATTCCCCTCCCTCATTACGGCCACCGTAGCCAAAGCCACCGTGAACACGCTCAAATTCCTCACACCCCTCACCCACATGACCGTTCAGATCACCACCCAGAATGATTCCCTGTGAGAGCGGGATTTCACGAAGAACTTCGCCGAGTTGATCCCAGAACGACATCTTGACGGCGTCGCTGCAACCTGCCTGTGGTGCATAGGCGCTTATCAAATGTGTCACAACCCCTTCAATAAGCACCCCCACAGCCATAAGCCGGTCGCTGTAACGCTTCACCTCCAAGATCCCGTCCTGAAACTCCTCGGCGAGCACAACCGCTACCCCGCCCTCCCCGCCAGTTCCACCCGTGTAGATCAGCTTGTAGCCACTCCCAATGGACCGGGATCTGCTGCCTTTCCACCGAGTCTCCTGCAGGAACGCTACGGCCACCCTCCGCCTGGAGAGTACATCGGCCAGCTCTCTCACGCGTCCGGTTAGCGTGCCAATGTTCCAAGATGCGAAGCGGATCTTCCGGGTTGGGGCTAACTTCTTTGGCCGTGTCCACCCCCGACACGGTAGCCCTTGCCCACTTGCCACAAGAGTCGGGCGAGGCTCCTGCGCACCGTTTTGCGGCGGTGCCCTACCCGAAACACTGTTACCAATCCTGTTGCTTTCCATTCTTGATTTGACTGTTTTGCCTTTACGGGAGCGACTGCCGTCTGACCTCCCAACCCCTAGGGAAGGCTTGCGCCAGAGCCTCGTCCGTCATTCAGCAGGTGCACCGACTCGCAGGGGAGGTTGGCTTGGGCCCCGAAGAACTTGGTAGGGCCCCGTGCACCCCAATAGATAGAAAGATTGATCAAAATATGGATGAATAAAATGCGAATGAAAAAATATATATTTGAGCTATCAATGACTAATGAAGCTAATATTTTATTGCCTTTGTATTTATTTTTAGTGGGTTGGTTGAGCTTTGCATGATTGAGTTGTGATGGCCGAAGCAGAATTATTCAATTTGTAACTTAAAAGCTTCGAATACAAAAAGTCCAAAACTATTCGATCTTAACGTTGTCGCTATATGCCGACTAAAAGTTATGTAGGATTACTTTTATTCATTTCATCAAGAAAGAAAAAAGATTTTCTTTCGAAAAATATAAGGCGTCTTAAAGCACTTTTGGAATTTCATTAATACGAACCCTTCGTGTTTCTAATATTAAAAAATATCTAATAGTGGAGAGTTGGCAAGTTTCAGCATTTTTATTTTGACCTCGAGGTAGAACAATGGAGTTATTCATGAGTTCCCATTCATTAGTGAGAAAGGATTCTGTTATTTTGCCTTGTTTCGATATCTTACAAATAATATAGTAGGGTTAGATTTCTCGTCCTCATTCTGATAATATTTGTTGTCGTGTTCCGCTTGAAATATTTATATAGGTTTGTTTGGTCTGTATTGAATATGATATACATTCAATACTTATCTTAGAGTAGATTGACTTTTTGTAAGTGATTTTTACTTCAGTATCCAACAGTAAATGAGAATTACATACTCAACAGTTTTTGTCAGTTATGAACATAATGTATGGTTGACATACAGCAATTGATTTGGACTTTTCGTACAATAAGAAATTTCTTATTGATGCATGGCAAAAGAAATTACAATGCACCAAATTTGACGTTTAACTTCAGCAATCCATTTGCTTATTAGACTTATTAAATATCAAAATCTAATATTTAATAATATTTAAAGATGACTTGCCGAAAAAATATTTATGACCGCATATGAGTTATGTTTGTACCTGTCTTTTATTCTGAATTAGTGCTATCGATTCGATTCGTTCCCACAGGGGATGAAAAAGCCTGTGACCTTCAATAATATCTTGATTACACATGCATTGATTCCGTGTCTGTTTGTTGTTTGGTGTGACAGACACAAAGTCTGTCAATGATCGGGTTTTAAACGTTCCTGAATACCAAATATAGTAAGATGCACATTCCATTATGTTACTCTGTTTTAATACATCCAAATATCTATTTAAAACAGATAGCAGAAACTGTCTCCTGGAGAACTTTAGACTTGGACTTCAAAGAGCGGGAAGCGTTCAGCCAAATTGAAGTGTCCATACTGGAAGCGGAGCATTACAAGATGGGGCTAACGTACACCAGCGCCAGTCTGAACAGGGCCTACCAGGACAACTACTACGGGTTTGAGCGGGAGCAGAAGGATGACAAAGAAGTTCTGAAGTGAGTATACGTAGAAGGCGGTTTGGATATATTGTGTGGTGGTTTAAGTGGCTGGACGAAAAGTTTTAACGAACATTACAATATTTGTTAAGGATTTAGGAAACCCTTAAGAGGATGTCGTAAATCCAAAAATATGCCACGGTCACGCCATCACAGCTAAAACAAAATGGCAAGGCCGTCAAAATCTTTGAAGAAATAATCTGTGCATTTGATGCAGTGAGTGTCTCGCCATTATACACCTTTTTATATCTTATATTTATTTTACACTAAGCCAAACGTTGCCACAAGAGACAACCCTTGCGTCATCTACAAATTGTTTAGTGACTGCCACTTTGGATGTACCACCGTAACACAGGATTATTGTCCTCTTCAGTCTAACGTACAAATATGTCTTCTTCACCAGATATACGTTGATCCCTCCACCGAGTGGTCAGTTCACGCTGAGCTGCGTAGCTACCATATTCGACATCTACTCCAGGAAGAGCGAACTGATATTCATCAGGGAAGATGCTCCGCATCCCGCTTCTGTCACTGGAGAGGACTCGTCAGGTTATTTTATATATTATTTACTTTAAAGGTTTAGAGTACAGGAAAGTCGATATTTTCCTGTCCTCTAAACCTTTATCTTATCATATCACCAACAATACAGATTTCAAACATTTTGGAAAATTATTGAACACACTCATTGTATACAGGCACCGTTAAAAAAATCGGTTTTGTATCTGCTATAGTAGTAAAAAAGAGCCCAGCATGACAAGATTTCCTTATTGCGTATTCGCATTAGTCTCAGGAGTTAAAAGTGTTGCCACTAAACAGATAATTCCTTCAATTTTAACAAATATATAATTAAAAATTCTGCTACTTGAACCTAGTTTCGTCTTCTTATTCTTATTGACGTAATTTAATTAAGTAATAAAATAAAAAAAATGGCTAAAATCAAACTTATCGTCGTTCAAAACACTGATAATGGACATATTCTAACTATCATCCCTTCACAGGTACATCCATCTCCCGCAACGTGCTACTAACATCTGTATGCGCGGGCGCACTGCTGCTTCACGCATTATGATCGCGCTCTGTCGCGCTCACGCACAAACTCAATTAAACTCGCTGATTGCACTGCGCGTGACTGTACACAGTAGACACGTAGACGTAATGTTTGTATGTGTGCGAGAATGATTATTTTAGTCAGGATAATCGTGAACAAAAGTGTTTGAAAGATTATTATGCGAAGAAAAATGTTGTAATATTTGTAGTTTTTATCATTTTATACCACGTACGTTATTATGGAGGTGTGAAAATGCAATATGGCTGCGTTATGCAAGTTAGTGGTCTAGGTTGAAACCACTACGATTAATTTGGCTTTCCATTGAATTTTGGTTTCTGGTTGGAAGGCTGAGTAATTGAAAACAGTACTATTATTTATGAGTTTGTTTTATAATAAATTGTGAAATAAAATGGACGTATAATGTAATTAAGGTTTTAGTTAAGACTACAAAATAGCTTTGTTATATTCGTGTGATGTTTGCGGTTTGCTAAACTAACTTAGAATCCAATCTGATTATTGAAGCGTATCATATTGGCTATGTTGCTCGGAAACCAATATGCTCTGAGCGTCTTGCTTTTGGAGACTAACTTATTATCCTACTGGTATACACAAGGACTAAGTTAAGCTGTCAACATTATTCAAAATAATACTTAAATTTAAATGGATTATTTTGTAAAAATTGCGCATGTGTTTAAGGACAGCTTCATTCATTGAGATTATCGTATTATATTATTAAGAAATAAAAGTAGCTGTAGTAAAAACTTGACAGCCACTTAAAACCCAAGTAAAATATAATTCAGTCTCTCACAATATTCACAAAAATTAACTTATTCCCGCAAATACGATTCAGCGACACAGTAGGCAGGTCAATTTAAAATTAATCAATTTTAAAAGCCTAAGCGAAAGATAAAGCTATAGAATCTGACACAAAGAACGCCAAAACCGTAAGAACAACTTGCAAGAAAGATTTGTTATTGTGTGTGAAACAAACTCAAAACACTTAGCAATACTTGCTGGTTAATGACTATGATAATAAAGACTACACTGATGACAACAAAATGACAAAACTAGTATGGTTTGTTTTTCCATAGTTTTCATAGATATAACCAAGTCTTGTACCTACTTACTACTATAGTTTACGGATATACAGGAAAATTATTTAACAAATTTCATTTCCACGAAATAATTTGGCTCATAAATTTTGTGGTCAAATTTAATTTCAGCCAGACTTAGGCCACAATGTCGAATTTATAGATAAAGTGCAGTATTGCTTTCGTTTTGGCCAAACTACAAAAATGTTTCGCCAAATATTTGTGCCAATTTAATAATGTGTATCAGCTTTTGCATATAAATTACGTCCACTACCAACAAATTGACATAGGTTAAGGTGAATTTACATAACTTAGTCGTAGTTTCTACATCAAACATTTAGCCCTCCGGCCAGTAAACTTATTGCTTAGGGCAAACAAGTATTGGGTAATTCTGTACACGAGTAAAGTGAGTTTAGTATATTTAGCAACTATTATGAGATGAAAGCAAATAGCTTTTGTAAAATTTAGTTATATATTATTTTCAAAGTTATTCTAGATGTGACTTCGAGATGAATTATTGGATACCACATTTCGTTTGAAGCCTCCAAAGACGTCATCGTTCTTTGATTTATATCTAAAACTTTACCTTAGTGTTTGAAAGAGACCGTGTCAGAAAATGCGTTCATTACCGTACTTTACTTTACCGTTCATTACGGATCGTTACTATTATTTATAATGGAGAAATATATGATTTATTAGTCGTAATGCAATGCACTGGCTTTTCTACAAACAATAATTGAATATAGACCAATTGCCATTCAGCTTATTCAAATGTATCATTTATTTTGTCTATAAGACCAGTAATAATATCTAACCCAGTTCGAATAAGTCCATCCTGCCCTATTCAACCAGCCAGTATTAAAACAAATTGTGTTACAAAGCACAACTGACCCTCTTCACATATTCTTCACAAAGCATTTGACAGTTCTACACCATCCCTCACAGACTTATGTATAAATGGCAATGAAACTGAATACGTAAGGAAACTGAATGTTGTGATAGATAATTAAATAAAGCTAATATTTGTACTAGTTGATAAGAAATATTGTATATTATACTTATTTCAATGTTGCAGATTTAATTATATGTGAATATGTAAATAAATTCATTAGTTACTGATATGTGTGTTTTATTTTATCTTCCAAATCTTCGCACGAATTCTATGGAAAATAAGCAGAGTAATTTTTATGACAGTTCGTCTAAAATTTGAAGCTTAAGGCTAAACTCACATTGGGCACACGCGTTTTTGGAGCGTTTGGCGACGCAAACGCCGCGACAACGCGGCGTAAGTGTCACGTATTACCAGCGTATGACATGTGTACAGCCGGAATGCCAAACACAAGCTGAGCTCGTGATTGACTGGAGCACTTGCCGGCAACGTTGTGGGGGTAGCGGTGAGGTGTTCACGAGTCGTCGATCGCTCACGCTCATAGTATGTGACATTAGCTCAGTGTACGCACGTTGCGGTAGTGCGGGCATGCGCGCACCGTTTACGTTGTTCACACACCATACGCTAGTAATACGCGACTGTCACACTTTCTTCTTTCTTTCGGCTTTCTCGACGGTCACACGTTAGAGAAATGCTCAATGTCAGACTGGTCAGTCTTTTTCATTATGTAATTATTCTTTATATTATGCCTCCGTGGTCCAGTGGATAGCGTAAACGACTGCTGATTGGAGGTCCCGGGTTTGATTCAGGTCGGGCAAAAGTGTTACTGGGATTTTCCGAATTCTCAGTAACAGCGCGAAGTTTTGTGATGTGCCCGGTAACGGCATTAGGTTTGTCTCCTATTACGTGGGACCTAAAAATTCATGGTGAAATGTGGGTGTAATGTTACACCTTTGCCTACCTCTTCGGGAGTGTACAAAAAAGATATGACTATGGCCATAAAAATTACATTACATCATCATGGAGATAAGCAACATAAACATAGTCAGACGATAGCAATAATTGCAATCCTTTCGGCATCATAGTTCCATGGATGCACTTTTGCTTTGCAGCACAGGGTCTACCACTGCTGCACCTTCACAAAATTTCTTTCCTTGCTATCAGAGGTAAAAAATGGTGTGATGCTTATGACACCGTGATCTCACCTTGACCTTTCTGTGTAAATACCTACCCTAACAATATCAGTGGAATAAGAAAATAAAATACTACGCCGGAAGAGGACAGGTCACTATAATTGGTGTGTGTAGGTATTGCTCTTGGTTACTTTCTGAAACGCCGCAGAAATCGCCTGCTACTGTGGTGCTAACTAAATTAATCTACGATTTTGATATGCAGATATTCTTTGAACTAGGTACGAAATAGTGATAATTGTTACAGTTTCAATGACTTGAATACACCTGCTATCTTAGAAAAGAAATAAGGTCATTGACTTCCTACAAAACAGACTTTTTTAAAAACAATAATATATTATACAAACAGTAACGCGACAATGGCTAATTCAGTTAAGAAAATTCCAGGCAATTACCTTACTCTGAACTTTACAAAACAATACCGTGAGCAAAACGCTGAAAAAAGCTTAGGGGCTTATATGAAGAACTTCTATATAAATTAAAAAAAATTAAAATACATAGTTCTACTAATTATTAGTGCAATTTTGTTAAAGTTTTTATATAAATAACTAAATTGTAAGAAATGTCCGCTCATCTAATGAAAAAATTGTGATATTAGCTGCGTAAACATCGAACAAGTTTACCTTAATATTCCAAGACTGGCTACAACCTAACAAAGAAATAACAACAGCTGGTACGAGATTACATACGATGGACATAGAGTACATATTTTTTAATAAAACTACCGTAGCAAATACGTATGAGGTGAAGTTAGTATTTCACTGTTAAGAATTATTATGAAAATATGACACTAGAATGTAGCACTTACAGTTCATTTCTTCTAATAATTTATTTTCAGAACTCTTTAGTTATTTAGCCTCAGCACTCGTAGCATTGCATGCCTTGCCATTTGCAAGAGATCAGATAAGTTAGGCAACCTTTACACGGATCACCACTTGATTAGGTGACCGCTGCAGCGCTGCGCGCTGGCAGACGAGACCACGTAAAGCCGTCGGTCTTGGTTCTTGTCCCAGGGCATGAATTGTTAGGCCGTCTCGAAGTCCACATTTGACATTTAAAACTAGAGTTCGACAGATTTATATTGACTCATTGGCTGAATCGTAATATAATCATCGTTTATGTATTTATAATATTTATGATAAATATATAATTATATATATATATACAAATATATAATTATGTATGCATACAGTTTTAAATATTATATATATAGGGTATGTAAATAGGTTTATCATATATTTTATGAATGAATTATTCGTATAATCTATTATACTATATATTTTTTCTGTATTTTTGACGCTAAATGCATTATTATATTTTTATCTCTGCATCACCCAAAGGTTAACTAGATAATGCCTTAGGCATTAAGTCCGCCTCTGTACACTTGTATGTGCATAAAGTTAAATAAAAAAATACATAAAATAGTCCTACTGGCGACCTATATACACTAGAGTTGGCCACATACTGACAAGAGAAAGAAGACAAAAAAATAATGCAATATTAAAGAAAGCATTTAAAAATCACGCCACGACAGTATTTTGGCATGACAGTGTTTTTGCGAATGCGCTAGTAGCCAAATGTTTTACAACGTTTCGACAAGCCTGTCTAACTAATAATTATTATACCAGTTTGTTTACTGTGTAACCAACACGTATATGTAGCGCCATTTGTGATATCCCTCTTAGGATCATTAATTTAACTTTAAAACCCTCTTATGTAGTGATACGAGCCCTTCACGAGCAGATAATCGGATGGCATTATTGATTGGATCTCTAAATCCACGTCTGTCTGATTTACTCTAACTAATGTGACAAGTAAGCCTACGGTACGTCTGGTAGTAACTAATCTAATGAACTTCGTATTGACGGTTGTCAGTGTAGTTATATTATATATTACACTGACAACCGTCAATACGCCAACTTTAATCGGCACACGACATCCTTAAGAAATGCGCTTCTTATGTAAATTTGTATTCATTGCTTCAAGGATACATATTTGACATAAGCTCCATACATAAAATGTCAAATATGTATCTCTACTAGTCAAATCCACGGATAAATCACATAATGGACCGGCCGTTGAACTAGTACACCTCTCGTGAAGTTCATTAGATTAGTTACTACCAGACGTACCGTAGGCTTACTTGTCACATTAGTTAGAGTAAATCAGACAGACGTGGATTTAGAGATCCAATCAATAATGCCATCCGATTATCTGCTCGTGAAGAGCTCGTATCACTCCATAAGAGGGTTTTACAGTTAAATTAATGATCCTAAAAGGGATATCACAAATGGCGCTACATATACGTGTTGGTTACACAGTAAACGTTTGTTTACTGTGTAACGTATGTATGGTATAATAATTATTAGTTAGACAGGCATTGCTTGAAGTCAACAAGAAAAGGATTTCAGAGACTTTTACTGCTCAAAATATAAATGCTTCTTCTGACTGCACGATTGGCGTAGGGGTTTAAGCGGCTGCCTCTCCGCTTGGTACTACGCCGAGTGTTGTAGGTTCGATGAGAGACAACACTTTGTGTGATCCTTAAATTGTTGTTTTGAGTCTGGGTGTACTTTGTGTCCGTTAGTTGTATGTTTGTAAAGTCCCCCGCGACACAGGATTTATTCCTATTATGGGAGTTATCTTTAAAAAATAAAAGAAAAAATAATCTTGTGACGCGGAGAACTTTAGAAACAGTCAATCTACGGACACAATGGAGGCCCAGAATCGAAACAACAAATTGTGAATCACACAAAGAATAGTTTGATGCGGTAATGGAACCTAAAACATTTACTACGTACGGTTGGTACCAATATTTGATCTATCGATGGATTTGACTGCGTCCGTAGATCTAATGTTTGTAAAGTCCCTCGCGACACAAGAATTTATATTTTAAGCAGTAGAAGTCTCTTAAATCTTTTTCCTGGTGATACATTTAAACCGCCTTCAGATTAGATGCATCAATATGTACATAATTCCTTGGAGTTTATTCAAAATAACTAGAATACTGTACTGGAATAAGTATTCCATTCGAGTAACTGAAACTACATATTTTGATTTTCTGGAGTATTTGTGATTGATGGTATTTCTCCGAGGGGTAATCACGCTTAGATTTGTAGTGTGTTAGAGCAGTTTCTAGCGTAATTATTTTGAGTCTTACGAGAGAGAGGTCCACGTAGCCCTGGTTAAGATGCCTGTATTCTTAGCAATACTTTGGTAATGGCAGTACAAGCCAAGCCACCGTCAATAGGTTAATTTTGTTGGTCTTTATTATGGCGTCACACGGTCTTGTAAACAAAGGAGTGTCAACTGATCAACACAGCGTTCCTTTAACTGTGGTCATGATATTGTGAGTTTGCACCAAAATTGCGCAAAATTTAAAAATGTTTAATTAAACTGCATTTTGATGGCACTTATGGATTGAATACACGACATCTCCGATATTTCTTGTCTCGCTATTTCTTTTAAGAAAATAATGACGAAAATAATCGGAATGATGACCAGTAGGAGAGTGATTAGATCTCTGGCATTCATCGAATGAATCGTATCGGTATATCGGTACACTGCTACTTTTCTAAAGGCGTTGATACACCTGAGAATTCACTTGTAACAGAACAGCGAGCAGAGCATTCGCCGTTTTTTGTTTTGTTGAACCGGACAACGAACAGAGCCGAACATTGCTACGAACATTTTCAAGATCATTTTAGCGAACACTCCGAATCCGTAGAATATAGAAAAAATATAGAAATTGCACTACAACAGCAGTTTTACCCAATAGGTATATTTACTTCAGTTTCACTTATGAATTATTTCTAGAATATGAGTAGATACATAAACAAATGACGTTTCTAAATAATAAAATGCAGATTTTAATTTGAACGGGCTTAATAAATCACTCTTATTATTAATATTCTATTGAAATTAATTCTGAGTAAACCAAATCCAAGATTTATTGTAAACATGATCGATATTTTATCGATATTCATTCCGAGTAAGCCCATCACTAGGCAAGTTAAAATTAGTGACAAACTACGAAGATTCGAAACGTCATTTGTATATTTATCTTTCTCTTACCTTAGATAGAAAGTGAACTAAATATACTGGGTTTAACCGCCATTATAGCGTGGTTTCTATGTATTTTCTATATTCTAAGGCTCGCCAGAATGTTCGTGAGAATGTTCGCTAAAACACAGTCGTTTGTTTTTCTGTTTTATAATATTCGCGAAAATGCTCATTACAGGTGAATGCTCAAGTGTGTCAGCGCACATAAGGATTATTATCTTAAGACAACTAGGTCTCAATTTAAATAAAAACAAAATCAGAACTTTAAAACAAAGATAATAAAATTGACTACATCATCACCTCAGAGTATCCTCAAGTTTTATAATTAAACTAATTGCTCCGTTTAATTGGTAAGCAACCACGTTAGTCCGGATGGAATGCTGAGCGTCACTTAGTTGGGAACGAGCCAGGACCTCAATTAGCACTACACAAGAGGTTGGATAAATTGACCTGGATATACTGTGCCGTGGTTTGAAAATCTGATAGTGATATTGTTTATTGGAAAATAAGTGTGGGGTTAATTGGGAACTATTTTTGTTTATTAAGCATTATTGCCAGTTATCGCTTGCCTCGTGCTTCGAAGAGTTCCTTAGGCATCGTTTATATCTGTCATGTATCTAACATCAGTTATAAGAGTATCCTTCAATCTGGCGAGCGACTGGCACTGGTCTACGCTAAGGAATATCACTATTCCTTTGAGCTGCGGCGCTCAGGCGACAACGAAGACAGTTTTATCATTCTCCTAGCATTATACTAGTTTAAACCCGAGGTCCGCTTGCTAATCTAACGAGATTTTAACTGAATACTATCTTTTCCACATAGCGATACCATCTAACCTCCGCAACCCAAAGGGATAGCGATATTTTCATGGTTTACCCTAGTGCCAGTATATTCAGAAGTTTATTCCCATTATGAGAGTCGAAGATCTTCATGACAGCGATGACCGACGGCTTGACATTCTCTCCGAGGCATAGGGTAAGCGATAATAAACAAATTAAAACGCACATAATTTCGGAAAGTCAGTGGTGATCGCCCCGATATCTCCTGCATAGCAGTCTACTAGTGGTCACTAAGTGATCGCTGCAAACAGCGACGACGAGGGAAAGGCTAATATTCTGTCAAATAATATGGTTAGCAGACCCTAAAATACAAAGTGAAAGTCTTTTATTCAACCAGGATGTAACGGGTTCTACAATAGAAACGCAGTAGAGGTTCTAGGTGCGTTTATGGCCGAGTATTGTCTCACTTCCTATGCACGAGTATGACCGACCAACAACACGACACTGGCCTGAACACTAGGGGCTGCTGTCTCCCACGCTGTTCCCTCCGGTAGTGTGTAGGGCAGGCTGCTCGAAGGGCTGCGCGTAGAGGGCAGATCCTTGCAGACGTTGGCTTCAGCTGGCAGGCACCGGCGGTGTGTATGCGATAAGCAAGGCAGGGCCAGACTCGTCGGCAGAGGTGTCGTCGAGGACGGTGCTTGGAAGTGTAGATAGCTAATGTAGCGTAGCCCGGAGCTTCCAAGGTAGACCTGGAACCTGAAGGGAGCAGCATTAGGAAAGCCACAACCAATAGAGTCAGGCAGGCGGCGTCTACCGGCCTCAGCTAGCAGGTAGAGAGATGGGCAGTACGCTAGTGCAGTAAATGTAGTAACGCACCCACAGCTGGGACCAGGATACACGTACAACGTAGATGTAGCACAAAGTTAGGCACGGTAACAATCAGTAGCTGTGCCGGCCTCTCTGTCGGCCCCTTTATATACCGGCCCTCCATCAGAGTTCGTGTCGGCGCATAACCAAATATGGGCAAAACTCACGAGCGCGGACGATGGCCTTCTCTGATTGGCCGAGCGTATGGACGGTATTATGACGTACACTCGGTAGGTACCGGTCATACGTTACAAGGACAAATGACGAAGGTAATCAGACTGAGCTGTCGTGTATTGTGTAATAAAAATAATCAGCTAGATAATTTATGTCTCTGTGAGATAGTCTTGTGATTGAATTGTTGTGTCTCGATTGAAGGCTTGAAATTACTATTTTTGTCTTCTTCTTTCCAAATCAAGAAGACCGTTTGTGGGATCCACGGATTGTTGTCCACAAATTCAATCCCTATTAATAAATGTTACTTTCAGGATTTTGAGAACTGTATAAACTTCTGGGTCCAATCATAGCTGCTATTGCTAAGAATCGAATCAGTAGTAAATTTTTCGGTTTCAATATTTTATCAGACATTGAATAATTATTTCATGATAATCGTTTAAACGGATAGGAGGAATCCATAAATAAAATTGTTTGGTCGTCATTTGCAGTGTTTCCAATAGTTTGTATAAATCCTTACGCCAGATATAACTGTTGATCTGAACGCATGATTTGTATTTTTTATGGAATTAATTAAACCAAAACTAAATATTTGTACATTATGTTACAAAAAATACCTAACTGTAGCAATCAAGTAATACTTCACAAACATTATCAATACATAATGACTTGTTCGATCCACCAGGAAATTCAAACAAGACGACGGATTTAAGAAAGTAATAATAATACTAGGCATAACCATTGCTAAGTAAACAGAACTTTATAAAAATTAATGTTGCCATACCTCAGGGAAACATGATTAATGATCCATTTAATTTCCGTTACCTTAAGTATTTTGACACAGTGAATCTCATTAAAATTGATCAAGTCGTTTTGAGTGATGTACTTGCTTATGAATAAGATGAAAAACGGCATTTGAGATATTATTGTTATGGCATTTTAAATATCTGTTTTTCGGTCAATTTTCATAAAGACGTAGTTATGACACAATAAGGCTCTCCGCAAACGAGCAGCCGAACTTATTTTAAATTCAGTTTAAATGACCACGAAAGTTTAAATTCCTACATTGAGCTATCATCTACCGCCGGCGTTGGCTATCGACTAACTGTTTGTATGATATAATACATTTATTATCTGTAATTACCTCGCATTTTGCTGTTTACATCGAGCAGACGTGTCCAACTTGCAATATTTATACTAACATGTTTAAATGCATTTATTAATTACGTGACCTAGGGTTCCCACCAAGAACTTAGGGTCCCAAGCCAACCTCACCTGCAAGTGGTGCACCTGCCGATCAACGGACGAGGCTCTGGCAAACAAAATGTCCCAATAAGCGGCAATAGGCTCGCCACCTATTACGTGGGATCAAAACACTGGCGAAAAGTGGGCGTTTAATATGCCTCTGCCTACCCCTTCGGGGAAGCAGGCGTGAGTCTATGTATGTATGTATGTATCTAGATTAAAATTAGAGAAATAACTTAGTGCAATATTTGTTAAAAACTATGAATTGCGAGTGAGCGTTTTCGGAATATGGCTAACATGGAAAATAGCCCGTTCAACCGGAGTACAAAGACGTGTCGCAGCCCTCCCAGCACTCCTCAACCACAAGATCATGTCACCGAAGAGGTGTTCCAAGCCCTCTCTACTAGTGACATCGGATATTATATGTCCACTGTAGAAAAAGCCCTTAACGATGTGTGCAAAATTGCCGCTGAAGGTAAGCTGAACACAGAACAAAAGTTGAGCATTAACACTCTGGCGCAAAATGTTGGCAATTGTGCTTCTAAAATGGCTGTGCACTATCAGTCTTTGAAGCAAAGGGCGATCTTGATGAAAACATCGTTGGAAGCCTTAAAAGAAAAAGAAGACCTTGCTGAATGCCTTAATGACTTCAAAAAGTCTATCAAAGAGACTGTTCTAGAAAGTTGCACTAAATCCGCAGTTCAAAATGTGTCTTTTGCTGATATGGTCAAGACCAACAAAACCAATTTTCTGCGTCCTTCTAATTTGAGTTCTATCGCAATTTATCCCAATGATACATTTAAAACTAGCGACGACACCAAATCTCTTGTGCAGAAGATAATATGTCCTGAGAAGATGAAATTGCACGTAAGGGGATTGCGTAAGACCAAGAACGGAGGTGTTATCATCAGCATTGAATCAAAGGAGGGCGTCGAAAAACTGCGGAGCTCGACTCAACTGAGTAGTTTTGGCTTTAAAGTGGAAGAGCCGCATAAAAGAAGACCTAGGATAATCGTCATAGGTGTACCGGCAGCCCTACATGACCAAGAAGTTTATGATTGCATATATGAGCAGAATCTGGTTGATAAGATACCTAGTTTGTCACGAGAGTCCTTTTTGTCTTGCATAAAGTTAAGCCATAAATCTCGCAAAAAAGATGCACTTACTTGCAATTTTGTCATTGAAGTTCCTGCCAACATTAGAAAAGCCCTCATTAACCAGGATAGAGTATACATCAATTGGGCCTCCTGTCCTGTTCGTGACTTTACACTTGTGACCAGATGCTTCAGATTGCCGCATGTCCATACTGGACATGCGGCAAAGACTTGTCGCGAGATCAGCTACACGTGTGGACATTGTGGCGAACTAGGTCATGAGGCCAAAGATTGCACTAAGAAAAATGAAACGCTGAAATGAGCAACATGCCCCATAAAACCCATAAAACTGGAGACCTCGAATGCCCAGCGAAAAAGATAGCAGAATCGCGATACATAAACTCTGTAGACTACAGTGAGGGCGCCTAAAACCGCCACATATTTTATTTTATTTTCCAATCTTATAACTATCTTGCATGTGTTTATTTACATTTGTTATAGAAACAGTGACATAATTGTGACCTAGTTTATACAAGATCGACATTGCGCCTCAATCAGCATAAACCAGAATAATAATATGAACATTCCGAAGAAATGCTGACTGTAATATTGGCAAAAGGTCAGTTCTCTAGCAGGTATTGTAAAGTTGATATTAAATTTGTAATTTATATATTGTACTTTTTCTGGTAGCAATATTTACATTGGTTAAATATGTTTGTGATGAGTATTGTTAAGATTAAAACTCGTAACTTAGTTCATAATAGTATACGGTGAGTGCCCTTAGCGCCTGTGGTACAGGTTTACCCTAGTACAGGCACCTTTAGATTTTACCTGAATTAATTAAATGTAAGAACTGTATCTATGATTGTAAAATGAAAAATAAATACATTATATACATTATACCTAATAGAGCTGTTGAGATTGCGGAGGGATGACATACGCAAAGGGGCTGGCAGTGGTTGGATTCGAAAAGCCAAAATTAGGCTCAGATCGGGCAATCGCTAGCGTGCCGTTGGAGGAGCTTATATTCAGTAGTGGACAATGTCAGGCTGTTGATGATGAAGAGTTTATTTGGTTGAACGCACTGATCTCTTGAACTACTGATCCAATTTGAATAATTATTTTTGTGTTGGATAAGCTATAATAATATAATACTATGAGCCCCAAATGCGGAGCAGTAGCTCACCAAAATTTGTATACGTGGTGTACGTGGCATGTAGCGGCCGCTTGACACTCTACGTAGGTGCAGCAACTGGAAGGCTAAGTTCATTGATTTAAAGTTATTTTAAAAGGAACTATAACAATCTTTTGGGGTACGTAAACGTATATAATTTCTTGAGAACTATTAATAACTTAATTATGGAATTCATTTTTAATCATTCGAACACAAACGTATCTCACATCAATAAAAAAAATAGTTATAACACCATTACAGAATAATACTCAATTTACTTTTAAATCGTGAGGTGCAAGTAATGATACAAAAATTCTAATAACACAATGTTTGTTCCACATCGCAACTAAAAATATACGAACGTGAAAACTTTTAATAATATTAAAAGCTCAGCCCTAAGAGGAAAATGCCGTGAAGTTAAGTACATTAAATGTACCGACAAATTTTCACAAACAACTTATCCGCAGATTTATAATAGCACAGACTTTTATCTTCTAAACGATATCAATTTGCCACCAAAATGTACACTCGATACTTAAATAGAACAATACGAGATAACTCAAGTGAGATCCAATGGTATTCAATTTTAAATCGCTGTTTGCATTTGATACAACCTTTCCGGCATCATTATAGAATTCAAAATTCTTTGACCCAACTGCAACTCCAGTTTTGACAGTATCATCTT
The DNA here is from genome assembly GCA_944739405.2 of Euclidia mi. Classification (NCBI taxonomy): domain Eukaryota; kingdom Metazoa; phylum Arthropoda; class Insecta; order Lepidoptera; family Erebidae; genus Euclidia; species Euclidia mi. The sequence continues at coordinate 12,212,601 of OX123207.2, read as the reverse complement.
CGCCAAATTTAGCTACAACTTGAAAGGCTTTATTGCTTGGATGATAAAGTTCAAACTTGTTCGACTTTCGTTAAGTCTAGGTTCAAAGTATGGAGAGATCGTTATTCCTAGGGCCCTAGATACACCCAGTTTGGACGGAAGCCAGCCTAGTTCTGGAGACGCCACTCCTAAAATTACGACTCACTCCTGTTTAAGTATTGGAATGTTATTTGATGGTCATTTCGACACACTAATGGCGTCGTTGTGGTTTCTTTACGGAGAGCATTTTCATAAAAGCAGTTAAAATTGCCGAGAATATCATAATTTTACTTGAAATATAAAAATCTGTTATGGTACATATTAGAGTTGATGATAGTATTTCAAGCTGACTGTAGTAATTTATATTGTTTTGCTTAAGGTAAGAGATTTTAGTATTTGACTATTGTATTACATAATTAAACCATGCACATTGTGTACCCTATTGTGAACCACTTATGAAGTTACTCATCTAATTTTAAATGTAGTTTATTACGAGCTGTATGTAGATCGGTTCAGTACTTAGTGAAAAGAAAAGCGTAAAGAATTTGAAAACATAAGAGCTTGTCAATTGAGAATTTTCACCCTACAGACCCAACGTATCGCAGCAACAGTGTGCCACAGGTAGCGTCCTAGACCGAAGGCATACTTATATAAGTATGTATTTTGCTCTCTCCTTTCAATTAAGATACAGCATTATGTCTACGACGGATATAAACTAGTCTAATGTTTCAATATATGACGTAATACGACATTTATTGAGATTAATTTGGGTAATACTTCATTGATATTCGATATTTCTTGTGCTACCAGATGGCGCTTCGTATAGTTCAGGCAATGAATACAGCTTTATACATAGAACCGCAGTTCTTAAGGATTTCATGTGCCGATTCCAAGAGAGGTCGGGCCCCAGTTTAGTTCGTAGTTGACGCCGTTGGCGGCACTGACGTCGTTCTCCGTCTCTTTGCTCTCGTAGTTAAGATACACTGGAGCTCAGATTATTAGAACAAAAGGCAGATGGAGCGCATTCATCAAAGTGAGGCACGTTGACAGCTATGTGTGCGTGACATTTGGCAGCACTGTACGGACACGTGCGTCTATTTGCGTCTAAAGTTACCAGATTGTGAATAATCTCCCACTATTTCGCACATAGTTATGTAATGTTTTTATGGAAGTTTAGATATACTGACATTACTTGGCGGTCTTGAATAATTTACTGTATAACTGTAATAGATTTCATTACGTATAATATTCATGCACCGGAGACAGTGAACATTCATGAAAGCGACGTACTCTATACAAGTGAATATAGACCAATTCTCTCACCCATGTAAAGGTATTCATAAACAGGCGAAATTTTGTCAAGCACACAATGAAGTATAAATATTATGATATGTAGACAAAAATAATTTTACTATTAAAAATATATATAAATATTAGAAGCGCAAACTCATGGATATGATTGTTTATTCTGGCCATTCCAACGTACGGTTCTCAAGCCTGGTCACCTACCCAGCTTCACAGGTAACGCCTTGGGATCTGCCAAAGAGCCATAGAGCGCAGCATACTGGATCTTAAACTTAAAGACAGGATACGGAACACCGAGCTGCGTTCTAGAACAGGCATCAAAGACGTGGGAAGAAAGGCTGCAAGTCTCAAATGGAACTGGGCGAGCAGCGTCAGCCGTATGTACGAGGCTCGTTGGGCAAGAGTATCAACACTGGGTACCAGAGGATAGACGACGTCGCCGAGGCCGGCCCCGAAACAGGTGGCCAAATGACCTAGACGCCTACCACAAGAGCTGGCTTGAGATTACGTGCGACAAGCATACCTGGAAAGATTTGGGGGAAGCCTTTGCCCAGGAGTGGGACAGCGGACAATAAATAATTTCTGTTTCTACACATTAAGTACATGAATATTTGGATCGTATAGGGATCGAACCCAAAACAATGTATACATATTGGAAAGCCTATAACAAAATTTGCTAATAAAGATATATCTAAAATATACTTTTATAATATGTTAATATATTTTTCATTAACATGACAATTAATCAATTGACAAGTGCATTTTCCATAATACAGGGAAAAGGGCGTCGACGTAAACTGGCAACACTTACCTACACATTTTTTGCAGAAAAACGAATTTTATCGAAATTAAATTATGAATCAGTCAAATAATCCATAGATAACTGTGAAAAGTTATTCTATCTTTCTGTTTTTGCTTTTGGAAACAACTTTTACAATGTTTAAAAACGCATGACAGCATTTTATGAATTTAAAAGTTGTGTTGATCGGGGCGCGTGAACTGTACGACTAACGAGTATGATGACAGCTGCCGCAGCACGACTGCCACGCCACCAGTACTTTATTATGAGAAAGATTAAGTCTTCAGAGCGCCCATAGGAAATGCACCTCTATGTATATCTGAGCTCTTTACTTCATGTTCAAACAACTGTCCAATAAGTACACACTCGCACACATACACAATACAACCAACACACACGTACGAAAACAATCATAGACGTTCGACACTTTTGACAGGTTTTTAGACTTGACGCCCTAGTGCTGCCTAGTAGGAGTAATTTCAGACAACCCTCATTAATACAACATTACTTATCACCGCGAATTAGTCATCAGAAAACTTCAAGAATCTAGACTGGAAATCATAACCAACATCTCAAGGCTTCAAGAGAATATAAGGTTAATAATAACTTTACATAATAATAAGATGTCTGAACAAAGTTGAGTTGCGACTTGTAGAGAATACAGTTAGACTTATTAACACATGAAAAGCAGCCACGACTGATTTATAATGCTACAAGCAAAGACAGAATTTATTACCTTAGACGTATTTAAATTATTTATCTGTTGCAAAACTAGCTTTGGCTCTGTTCTTTTTTGTTAGGGTAAAGAATAACCTTGTATAAAGTACGCTTTTTTGTAAAGTTGAGCTTTATTAAGAGGAAACACAACGGCCGTTTTTCCATACACACGTAGTCTCCTGTTTTCTCCCTGGATAATGCCAGTAGAGCAATTATTGTTTTTCCAAAATATGTATCTATTGGCATGTCCCTATGTTTTCCTTTTTCTTATAAATTAAATATAAAAAAGATCTGAACCTTCAAATACCTTAAATATTGGCCAGGTTTTCCGCTGTGTTCAAACATCCAAAAAACAAATTTGGCTAGATTATTTAAAAAAAGGAAAACATAGGAACACGGCCAAAGCCTTTCTTTAATTTAATATGAAAAAATTAGTTAAATCGATGAAGTTTTGGAGAAGGAATCAAGGGAATACGAAACGTTGATTTTGTGTACATTTAATAGGTATTTTTGGTCCAAGCTGCAGTTGTCTCTATCGCGCTCTGCGGGGGGAGGCTTGAGGCTGCGCGACAGCAATAGATTTTACAAATACCTATTTTTCAATTCTCTCGCCTGTAGTGTTTCCTCTTAATACTGCTTTTTGGCCCAAGAGTCTAAAGACAGAGTAAAATGCGGATGAGTACAGAATTTTGGAAGCTAAGCCAGAGAACAAATTAAATAAAAAATAATTATTTTGGAGGTTCAGTCTGTTTTAGTGAGTAATTAAAGACAGACAAACATATCGTTTCCAATTCTAACATGGGACTTTCACTTTTATCTGTATGGACCCTTTACAGTTGAATCTCCCAAGATCCTGCCTTTAAAGGAAGGCAAATAGGTGAGGAAGTAGGCTATATAATATATGTTGTAAACTATGTGTTATGGGACATCTCTGCATAGCAATTTATTATCATATTGGATACCAAATCCAGATTTTTGTCCAATATAATTTCTTTAATTCAGAAACGTGTAATAAACCATAATGTCCATTGAATTACATGACTTTTTATGCCGATATAAAAAAAAAAATTTTGAAATTGAAAGATGAAAATGCTGTGCAATGCAATTTTGTTCTTTGTCTGGCACAAAGTTCATCGGATATTCTGGAGATCTGCCGCCAAGATATAAATAGTTTGCATGTCATGTGTGGAGCGGAGGACAAATTTTTAACTTATGTCGGTTGTTGACTTTGAGTTGAATAAATTGTTCAAACTGTACTGTTATTGTGTTACCCTCTTATTTTAAAGTGGATACGTATGTACGCAGTTTTATTCGTACTCTTCAGTAAGTCTACCCAATCAATAATGTACACTTATCGATTTTTATTTTATTGTTTGTTTATAGATACTCCTGACTTAAATCCATTGACGTAGGGGTCTGTACAAAAAATCAATCAACGGACACATTTATCACATAGACTCGAAACAACGCTTGGTTGATCACGCAAAGTATTGTCTCATGTAAGTACCTATAGCATATACATAAAGGTAGAGTATATAGGTTGAAAGTAATGATGTACACACAAAATGTTACTTTTTTTTCGACTGCCTCCGTGGTCCAGTGGATAGCGTATGTGTCTGCTGATCGGAGGTCCCGGGTTCGATTCTCGGGTCGGGCAAAAGTGTTACTAAGTTTTTCAGAAGTCCTAGTAGCAACACGGAGTCAGGTGATGTACCGCGTTACCGGGCATAATAGGCTCGCCCCCTATTACGTGGAACCTAAAAATTCATGGCAAAATGTGGGTGTAATATTACACCTCTGCCTACCCTTTCGGGGATACAGGCGTGAGTCAATAAAAAATATGCTATTTTCTTATGCAACTCAACCTAAAAGGTGTATTACAGTCAAATAATCAACATTGCTATATACACATACGAATTTTAATAAACAATAAAGCCCATACCTAATTAACTAATAAATATATTAAAAACATAAAGATAGGAAATTATAATTTAAAGGGCGTCATGAAAATAGATGTTAATTTTGGTACTGATGATGCCATATTTTCTTTCTCCTAAATTGCTAATCATTATGTTGTCTGGTATAGGTCACAAACTCTTCTACAAACTACGTATATAAATTCATATAAATTTTATTTTAACATGTTCTTGTGAGTTAAGCGATAAATAAATTTAACAGGACTTTATCAGACAATTCTGAAACCAGACATAGCATTAATTTTGTTTACAAATAAATAAAAAAATTACAACATTTGTATTATACTAACTATCAATCAGTGGGATCAACTTTTTACAGAGATTTTATTGTTCGTAAATTAAAGCGATAGCCGAGTGGAAATACCAACAGACTGCCATGCAGAGGGTATCGGGTTCGATTCCACGACGCGCACCAATGACTTTTCGGAGTTATGAGCGTATTGAATTATTAATTATCGCTTGTCCCGTGCCTCGGAGAGCACAGAGCACGTTAAGCCGCCGGTCCCGGTTGTCATGAAGATCTTTGACAGTAGTTATAGGGCGTTAGTACCTTCTTAATCAACTGACACTACTCTAAACCATGGAATATCGCCATCGCTTCGGGTTCCGGAGTCAGGTGCACGACGCGCACCAATGACTTTTCGGAGTTATGAGCGTATTGAATTATTAATTATCGCTTGTCCCGTGCCTCGGAGAGCACGTTAAGCCGCCGGTCCCGGTTGTCATGAAGATCTTTGACAGTAGTTATAGGGCGTTAGTACCTTCTTAATCAACTGACACTACTCTAAACCATGGAATATCGCCATCGCTTCGGGTTCCGGAGGTCAGACAGGCAGTTCTGTGGAAAAGCTAATATTAGCCAAATCCGGTTAGACTAATAAGCGGATCCCAGATTGAAACTGGAACGCTAAGAGTAGAGTTCGTAAATTAAACTTTATGGTATTTTGAGAATAAAAGAGAGAATGAAATAAAACTATACAAGGGTACATTTTTCATAAAAGCTATATTATTTTAATTTCCAAGTATCCACGATGCGTTTGTTTTCATTAAATAAAAGAATTCTAGTATTTTTGTGAAAAAAATAATAACAGTGATTTTGATATTAAAAAAAATTTTGGGATTTTACTGCACTGGACTACAAAATATTGTAAACAGTTATTGATATATTAAATGATGACTAACGGAAAAAAGTTATTAAGTCCAATTAGGTAAAAACAATTCTATTTACAAATAGCTAGTTCTAGATTAGTTTTCGTGCAATCAATTGATTACAAATTTGTAATGAAATGAAATCATACAAGGGTATGATTTTCAATTTGTTGTGTGTTAAAATGTGTTAAAATGTTACTCACTATCTTTTTTATTTATGAGTTCATGTAAGACGGTTCCTTGTGTCATTCTTGATATAACAAGGATTTTTAAAGCAGTAGTTGCTGTAAAGAATCACTCTTAAAAATGAGTTTATAATATAAATTATCCACAATTTTACAGCGTAGGTAAAAGCTGTTTGAATGTTCACGAATTTCTCAACACCGTGCCTTCACATGTAATTTTGTTGTTTTATAGACTCACGACTTTTTCTCTGAAGGAGTAGGGAGAGGTGTAATAATATATTATACCCACATTTTAACATGAATTTTTAGCGGCCACGTAATAGGGAATGAGCCTATCGCCGTAACCGGGCACATCACCAGACTCCGTGCTGCTACTGAGAATTTTACAACAACTTAATAACACTTTTGCCTGACCCAGAAATAGAACCTGGACCCTCCGATAAGCAGTCGCATACACTATCCAATAGACCACGAAGACAGTCACTTGTAAAATGTAACCTAAAAGTATATTTTTTATGTTTTATAAACATGAAATAACAGCTAGCTGTCATAAAACAAACTATCATTCCCTAATAAAATTAATGTAATTTAGAACTAGTCTAATCGTTTTACGCCAGAACAGTTTTACAATACAAAGAAAAATATATTCTAACGGTCAATTCATTGTATAACAAAGAGAACACTAAAGTATGATCGAACACGCAAAACGATAAACTTTAAAATAGTACTTCTACATAAAGGCTCCTTTGCACCGACCGATGCGTTCACTTTTCTTGTCTTGGTAATATTTTGTATTTAAATTACACTGCCTTCAATTTAATTCGATATTATTCATATCAATCATATTTTTGACAGTTTAAAATATATAAACGCAATATTTTAAGTACACGATTCAAATCATGACCATTCTTCGTGTGATGTAGATGACAGAAGCATTATCTGAAGGCGTGTTTTATCTGACATCGACATTATATTTTGACGAAATGAGATTAGATTTTGAATTAAGATTAAGACACCGTGGGGATAGGCTTAGGCTTGTTTAATTCACGATTATTTTATTTACGTGTTAAGTGGAGGTACCTCGTGAACACATGATTTTTAGCAGGATTTAGATATTTTTATGATTTGTTGAATGTAGTATTATTTATCCCTGATCATATCATTGTTCACTTGTCACCTTCACAAAATTCTTTCTACATTTGCATTCCTTCACGCGTTCCACTAACTTATGTTAATAATAACGATCTGGAAAATGGAGGTAATTGGCGGTCGTGGTCAGTATACCAATAGATTGTTTCTTACTGCTGGTTCGTATACCGTTGTCGTCATGCTCATTAAAATGTCATTTCTTGTGGTGGCGTCGTGTGTCGGGTCATCCCTGTCCCTCTAATATGGCGAGAGGGATGATGGCTGGCACATGTGTCATACTCGTGAACGGGTGCTACTTGCGATGACTGGTCGATGACGGTCTTGCGGGCTGGTATTAGATTTTAATATTTAACTGCATCATTTCCATCATGGTTCTGATCACCTTCGCGGATTGCCTGCATTATTAGGTATATATAATGTAAGTGGATACTCCTGTTTCACCATGTCTATTCTGAGGAGGCTAGCCAAAAGTATTATGCTTGAGTATTATTATGTACAGTAAATATATACAAGTGATATAGAAGGTGTAACAGTTGCAGCACCTTACAAAATGTAAATTGTGTATTATGCAAAACCTGGCGATGAAAAAGAGTGACCGTGAGTTTTATTGCCCGTTCTTTCTCATTGTTCTACCTATTGCTTTGCGAACGTGGCAGTAAATGTAAATGAAGAAGCATACAGTAATAATGTTTTAAATTTGAGTATAAGTAATTATTTTATAAATTTATTATTTTGACGTTCATAAGTGTCACATTGTGACCCAAATGAATAAAGAATATTTGAATTTGAATTTTGAATTTGAATTTGAATTGACTCAAAATCGGTATTCTGCTAATGTCTATGCCTGTCATATGCGCATAATTTGAAATAAACAGTTCATTGCTGACTCATACTTTGGCACTTTGTTCAATTTACAATCTAGTTACAATATCATTCAAGTATCAGTTAATTTAGGAGAATACTATTTGTGTCATAATTATGACACAGACATTATAAGTATTGAAACTGTATTTTGAACAAATAGCTTTCTGAAATTCCGAACAATATTATATTACTCAAGTTCACCCGCGGTTTCACAAGACTATACTAGAGAATATGTCTTATTGGGATGTATAAGGCATATTACTAAAAAAATTCGTCAATATCCGTTCTGCAGTTTTGCCTGAAAGAGTAACAAACATCCATACATACCTACATAGACTAACGCCTGTTTTACGCGCGTAGGGGTAGGCAGAGACTAAGGATACGACACATACACACGTCCTCACAAATTCGTATGGTAGCGGTAATAAATAATTATTTTGGCATCATTTTGTAACAAATCCTGGCCACTTTGTAAAAACATGTCAGTGTGAAAAGCAAAAATATACTTCGAAATTATTTCAAAGCCATGTTAACCAACCAACCATTAACATTAACAAAAATGGAGACCATTAATATTCGTTTTAAACTGTCTTTGTCTATGTTTCGAGTATCCATACATATATCTAAACGTATCTTATTTTGTTAGGAATCAATAAACAATCTCGCCTCTAGTTTATCTCCCATATCTCTCAAATAAAAACATAGATCAGAAATAACATTTGTCTTTCCGTTATATCATGTAAGTTAGACGTAAAAATCTAGTGTTTTCAATTTGTACCAAATTGCGGCTTTCTGTGGCAGACAAGAATAAATCTATGTATTATGTCTAAGGAAGATTAATGTATTTCTTATACTTCTGTCTGTGATTTTTTAATATGTTTAAGCGGCAAACAAGGCTATTATTTGCTTGAGGTATCTTCTAGACAAAAACGTTAGCTATCGTTGTTTTACATGACTGTTTCTTCGAACCCATTTTACAGTTTCAAGACTTGCATACATCATACTTACGAATTTACAACCGGCTTACATCGTCGATTTAGATCATTTAAGTAAAACATCGGTGAAAAACAGAAGTATCTATACTTTAAATAAGTTTACGCGATTAACACCCGTTAAATAAACTTGTATAACGAGTGCTTTCTAATCACATTATGGGAGTAAAGTTGAAACGACTCGTCCAGTTCACAGCCAATCAGGAGGCACTGTACATGAATTATCACACTGCTATGCATGTGCCTCGTCTTACTACGAGTAACGAAATTAAAACCACAAGATTGCATTCTCTAAAACATACTGAAATCGTCCCGCGCTTCATCCCGAAATCGATTCAAACCAGTTCATACATTTCATATGACACACATTACTTTAGTCTACATCGCCCTCATACAACATGCTACCTACTAACATATTCATTGAATATATTGAAATCCGGGCAGAAATATAACCTCTCCCTATATACTCGTAATATATATCATTTCAGAGTATCGCTATCAAATATGTAGTATTTTTTCACGGGAAGTCTATTTTGTTACTTCATTTCGTAACCGCTTCAGCCTTTGCTATAGTGATGTAAGTGTAAGTATGCATGTATTTGGTAATAGCTAAGGGCTACGTATTGTGATGGATTAAGAATACGGAATGTTACCACCCCATATCATCCCATGGGTGTCGTAAGAGTAGACAGAGGGAGCATATTATGCAGAGAACAGCACTGTAAGAGAAGGAAAACTTGATACAAACCCTATACCAACCCATTTGTCCAGCGTGGTGTAGTAGGCCAATTCCTCCTTTCAAAGGAGAGGCCTAGTCCAGCAGTGGACTGTTAAAGGCTGACGATGATGAAGGGCTACGTTAGTTACTGAATTCTTATTATACCTAGATTCTGTTGTTCCTGTGTTGTCACTAACATCATCGTAGCGATACCTTCATAGCCTTCAAATGCCAGTGGCGGCCTTAGGCGTCGTTGACGTCAGCGGCCGCTGTCCCGCTGATGGCTAAGTAAAGAGTCCTTACGAAAATGTGTTACCATGAGCTAAAATTCTTATTAGCCATTTAGCTACCCTGCTGAGCTGAAAAACAGAATCCAGAGCCGAAAAGACACAACTTAAAAAAGTAAGTGATAATATGAAATTCAATGTTTGATTGTTTTACGGCCATTTTCAATATTCGATCCATACATGGATTTTGAGATTCGAGATTCGTGTTTGACATATTTTGTATGCAGCTTATGTCAAATACGAATCTAAAATCTATAGATCTATCTATAGTTCGAATATTGTATTCCGTAGTTAAATGACACGAGCCTCGCTTCAGCTGGTCCTCTGCCCATTATGAAGATAATGTCTAAAACTTGGTCTGAAAGACTTAAAATAAATAGATATGTTAGATATTTATCAAAATAAAATTAAATCTAAACCAAAACTGAATTATTTCATTATTCACTCTTAAATGGAAACGTACCGAACGGAAAATATACCCTTCCAAAAAAGCATTTTATCATATCGTTTAATGAAGGTAGTAAGCGTTTGTATTTAAACTCGGTACACGTAACACACAAAAATACAAACGAATCAAAAATCTATTTTTTTAAGTTATTCAAAAAAGCTGGACAAAAGTATATATGTTATATTACTGATTGTATAGTTTTATTGCTTTGTTACTGATGTAATGCTTCCGTAAGCATGTCCCTTAGTTGAGATATTTTAATAATGATATGATCAAAATAAAAACATTGTGTAATCGTTTATCTAATCATTAATTATATAGTTATACAATTAATATTACACCATAATTTACATAAACTTTATCGGTGTTTCAACTCATTATAAAATACAAAACTCAATTTTTTTATTTAGTTCAAAGGGACTCTTTACACAAGCATTTGTCGACCTCATAAGTTTCATGAAAGTATGTGCATACGTTGTGGCCGCGGCAAAGAACTTGTCGGCGGCGTTTCCTCTATAGTATTTTTTTATATTATTTAAAGCTAACAGACTCAACTAAAAATCTAAGATTTTGTAGGCGTTTTTCGCCTCTAGTAGGTAGTTGCCTTATGGCCTACAGTCTTCGTCTTGGACTAGGTACTGGCCAAAACGTGATCATCAGAATATTCTCTCGTTTTCCAAAATCCTTTTTCAAGGGTATAGTTACAATTGAACAATTACTTTTACATGATAGGTTATTTTACTTTTAGGAAACTCAAGATGTATCACCATCTTGGTTTCCTAAAAGCAAAACAAAAGCAAAACTAACAACAAAAGGTTACCATAGTGAGATTTTTCTGAATTATGGTAGGTGATCATTATGAGCATTTAGTGAATTAGTGAGTCAGACCATTTGACTAATATCTATATAATATATTATCAATATAAAATTCTCGTGTCACAGTGTTAGTTAAAATACTCCTCCGTTATGGCTGGACCAATTTGTATGAAATTTTGCATGTATATTTGGTAGGCCTGAGGATCGGTCGTAATCTATTTTTCGAACCCCCTAAAACATAAGTGTGGCCAGCCCAAAAAATATTTTTTAGTTTTTTGGCATTATTTGTCATTTTTATTTTTTTTATGATGTGGAATTAAAAAGTAGATACAACTCTTCATTTTCAACCTTTTAGCACCAACCCCTATTTTTTAATATCCATATTAGTATTTTAATCATTCACATTACTACATCAGTTGTCGTGTCATCGCGTCAACGGAAACGGTGGTGATAGCCCACTGGCGTACGTAACGGACTGCTGAGACGATGGTCTCAGGTTCGATCCCTGGGTACCCCGGGCACACACCTCTGACTTTTCGAAGTTATGTGTGCATTATTAATGTTAATTATCGCTCGCTTAGAAATGTGCCCGGAAGATGGTAATAGGCCCCCTATTACATTGGGACCGATAAGTACATAACTGGCGAAGCGTGGGTGTGTAATATACCTCTGTCTAACACTTCGGGGACAAAAGGCGTGAAGTTATGTTATGTTGTCCACGCCAGGCGCATACCAGATTCAAAATATTTAATCAAGAGCGAGTCGGACTCGTCCACGAAGGGTTCCATAAAGGTATACACTAAACATATCCATTATCTGTACCTATTAACTATATACCACTACCACTGTTTTGCGAGCACAAATAACTTTTATTACGATCTACAGCATGTATTTTTTAGATTTGCCACCCTTTAATTGCCCGTTCTTTCTCGTGGTTCTACCTATTGCTTTGCGAATGGGCAGTAAATGTAAATGTAGAAGCATTAAGTAATTTATTTTAAAATTTGATGTTCATAAGCGTCACCTTGTGACCTAGATGAATAAATGATTTTGACTTTGACTTTTGCTTAAAAAGTAAGAGAGGGGAGGAGCGGTGGTGCACTCATTTTACCACTTTGGAAGCGTCTATCTTTTAAATGATTGACCTTGCGAATCTATGGTTTTAGGAACCTCAAAATCATTTCAGTGATCTATCATTACTCATGGAAAATATTTTTCGCGTCAGTTCCATGTAGGGATAGCCCCCCTTAATTTTCATTCCTTTTTTATGTTTGAACAAAAATCGTACCTACCTACCAATTTTCATAGGCGTAGTTACAATAATTTTGCAATAAAACGGCTATGACATACGGACAGACATGGTGAATCTATAAGGGTTCCCATTTTTGTCTTTTTTATTTAGCTACGAAGCCCTTCGTTTGTATACCCTTATAATCTCTGTATTTCAGAGTGTTAGATTTTAAGCACTGATGGCTTTGGTAAATTTGTTCAGAATTTCCTGGAAAAGCGGTTTGGAAAAAAATTAATAAAAAAAAAAGAAAAAGCCGATATGGAGTTCGGCGGGTCAGCTAGTAATTTCATAAAATTTAAACTGTACTCATTTAATTTCCACATATTTTTGTTACACAGTCTGTGGTTATTTCCTTAAGTGTTACTAACATAGAAATGAAATGGGATTGAAGTACCGTTTTGTAGCTTGAAATATTGCCGAATTTTATCCAATACTTTTATCGAACAAAGAAATATATTGACGTCGGCATGACAGACGATTGCGTAGAGCATCGTATATTAAAAGTGTATTTGCTTTCTGTTTGTTACTGACAGCACAATACTACTTAGTACAGTGATAAATTGAGCGATATTTAGGGTGTCCGATCATTTGACAAAAAAACAAATGAAAAATTGTCATTTGACAAATAACATTTGACAAAATTATACTTGATAAATTTATTATTTTACAAACTATTGTTTAATAAACTACTCATTAGATTTACTATAAAAAAGTTATTTTGCTAAAACATTAATTTACATATTGATTGTTTTTTAAACATGTTATTTGGCAAAACAACGTCAAGCATAAATAACATTTGACAAAATACATTGCTTAGTAAATATTTTAGTAACCAAAATCTACGTTAATACATCAATCTTTGTGTAGGGTCAACTGAAACAATGGCTGGTTAGGTTAGGTTAGAACAGCGACCACAACGCACGCGCCGAGCGAGCGAAGCGAGCTTGCCGCGGCAGCGGCCGGCGAGTGCCAGAACCGAATTCTACTTATTTCGCTTAATTCAGGCAGTGTGTATTTTTTTAAAGACTTAAGTTTCAATGGAATTATTATTTATACAAAATTATTACTTGCCTATAAATAATCTGTCCAAGATGAAAATTGCAACCATGCAATTAAATAAGTATTTTCAAAATTTCGCGAAGTGTTGGTTAGAAATTAGTTATTACATACATACATACATAGACTCACGCCTGTTTCCCGGAGGGGTAGGCAGAGACTAAGGAACGCCATTTGCAACGATCCTGACATACCTCTCTTGCTTCATTCACTCCCATCAAATTTCTCATGCATGCTCTTCTGTTTAGGGTACTTCTGACCTGTCCTTTTTTTAGGAGGTCTCCAATCTGGTTAGAGAACGTCCGCCTAGGTCTTCCCCTTCATCCTGTCCCATTCACACTTGTCTTATATATCTTCTTTGTCAGTCTTTCGTCATCCATCCTCTCCATGTGCCCAAACCATCTTAACATGCCTTTCTCGATGCTTGTCACTACATCTTCTATTAAAAACTAATATTTTATCTTCTAACTTTTTGTACAATCACCAATTTGGCAAACGAATTATTTAGTCAAATGATTATTTTTAAAATAATTATTTAACATTTTAATTATTTTCTAAGTAAAACATTTGCGAAAGCTGTATTATGTCAAATTATTGTTTTTAAAGTAATATGTTTGCGAAATGAAAGTTTGTCAAATGATTAGTTTTTCAAACGTTGTTTGTAAAATGATCTTTTGTCATACGTTTTTTGTCAAACAATAGTAAACCGATATTTAGACATGGGGACATCCTAGAAAGGTAAGAACAACATTTTGTCCTAAAGAAACACATGGGTGCATTTTGTTATATTCCTGTGATATTAACAACATTGTTACAATCTGTGTCCTTTACTTCGTGATCTACCCAAAGATACCTCGCCTGAGCATACGACCGCAATTACGTATTTGCAATAGGTCGCTAAAGATGCCACTTTTTTTTGTGAGTAGCTCAACACCGAGCCTTAAAATCCGTACAGGGTTTCCAAGAAAAAATCAAACAATTAAACGAAAACATTTTGAGTTTTACGTATTAACAACACGTGTTTTATAGTTAAGTATCTTTTAAATTAAGGTAAATTTAATTTATCTTCGTAAATTCATTTTTAGAACATTCTTTATTGCTATGAAGCGGTTTCTAATTTAATTGTATTGAGACGTAGCTTTTACTTAACGGATTCAAACAAAACACTGTATTCATGTTTACGAAAAAAACAACAGTCCTCTGTACCTGTGTTAAAAGTGTCAGAACCAAAACCTGTCCTTCAGCTGTAGGGCAATCACTCAGGAACGATATTTTGTACTTAATTTTTGAGCTGATAAGGATAAAAGTTGAATGCAAGGATACATGGCTTGACTCTGAAGGTTTTCATTTTGTTTTCTCTACAATCATAATTATACCTCTGTCATTTCCTTATTATTCAAATATACACATAAATAAAATTGGAGTGTCTGTTTGTAATATTAAAATAAACGCTTTTCACTAAATGCATGTGGTAATGTATGTACACGGTACATATAGCGAACTATTTTTTTTACAATTTTTGTCTGTGTGATTGTTCTCGTTAATCTCCGGAACGGCCGGACCGATTTTGACACGAAGTATTTCCCTCAAGACGCGGGTGAAACTGCGGGAAACAGCTAATTCAAACTAAAACAGGAACATGTGGTCATAAAGAGTTGGACGGCCTGTTATGTGTTTTTTCGAGTGCAAATTATAATAAATACAGATAATTAATACTTTGAAAGGCTAGGAAACTGTTACCTAAATCTTGCCAGTAGGTGCAGGTCGGTGCTGACCCCGGTTCTGCCTATGGTAAGTAGTGAGAGGTTTACTTGTTTGAAAAAGTTGCAGCGAAGAGTGTGTGTAGGATGACCCATGATGGCTAAGGCAAACGCTTTAAATCGCAGTCGAAAAGCACTGTGATGATGATAATGATGACTTTCAATTGCAAACGATCTGTGGATAATGCCTGCACTGATGAAGAAATTATAGTTATGAGCCCTCGTCAAAATGTATTTCAATTAGGCAGATTTATAGACGCTGCACTTACTTTCGGAAAACTTACATATACTTTTTTTGGAACAGAAAATCGAATCCAAAAACGTACTTCGTGTGCAGTCACCAGCACAAACGTATGCCAACAAGCTAATTCTCAATCAAGAAGTCTCATCGCATTCCCCCAATGACCGGATTGTGTTGATTGATTGACTTGCAGTTAACACTGCAAACTTGTAAGGTGTACTGGCATGTCGCCAGTTCGAAACCTCTCAATACACGACTAATGGCCCGACTGTCCCTGATATTGGAGTTTATTCCAAATGTTTACATATGAATTTTAAATTTCCTTCATGTTGTTCGAGTGTTTTAGTTATTTCCGTTTCGAGGTGCAATAGCTATTTGTGAGTTAAAATGCATTTTTGAGGCGGTGATAGTCTGTTGAAAATGCTTTGCCGTTAATCATAGTGAAATTTGACTGCCATTTTTATTTTAAGGCAATTATGTATAAAAATAATGTTATCTAAAACAAGGGATAACTAAAACACTGTCTTCTGTTCGAATACTAAGCACAACTATGGCAACTAGACGATTGGTATACGTGCTTTACATTCATAATACAGATGCATTACACACAGCCTCGTTACAAATACCTAATCGTGCTCAACACAAATAGATGAGTACTAAGTGGGAATCGAATGTACGACCGTTCAACATGTTCGACATGTTCCGACTTAGCAACCAGAATCAAAAGTTGACAGTCGGTTCGCTTTAAATAGTTACTATTTCAAAGCGGACCGACCTTAAAAACGTGTGTGGTTGGAATTCGTCGAAAAAAATAGTTCGAAAAAAGACTTTGTACATGGTTTTTACGCGACTACGGCAAAGCCAAAAGGAAGGGTTGGCGGTTGTTTTTTGGCAGTCTATGTATGTTTGTATGTTCCACAGTAGCGCCTAAACTACTACACCGATTTTAATAAAAGATTCGTAATAATGGCCGGGGTGACATAGGCTATACAAATTTTACCAAAATTTTATATTACGGAATTTATACCTCAGATAACAACCTCAAAAAAAATTTCACTGCGATAATCATGACGTGTTTGGTATCAAAAGAAAGGTATTGGTGAGCACATTACAAATATGTACATATATTATACTGTTTGAGTCAAAATACAAGTTGAAAACGCAGTTATACTTACAATTCGCGCGGTTTAGACGCTTTGAGTTAGCTATTTTTCTTTCTGTAAATGTGACAATGTAAAATGTCGGACGGTTAGTTTACATGCCCCATCGGAATACGGCAAAGGAAAAGGAGTAAATAAAAAAAATAGTTTAAATACTATTACCCGACTACGTAAAAAAGGGGTTCTAAAAACGACGAAACAAGAAAATAGCTCAGAGCCGTGGTCGCACCTATTATATATAAGTGTACATCACATGGCATCCAAATTAGGTAGGTACGTGTATACAATAGGTGCGACCACGGTCTCTGAGCTATTTTCTTGTGTCGTCGTTTTTAGAACCCCTTCTTTACTTAGTCGGGTTATAGTTTTTAATCCTATTTTTTTATTTATCAAATGGTGCTACCTGTCCAACAATAGAGCCAATAAAAATATTTAAAAATGTACCATAAATCCAAGAGAGACATTTAAAAACGCATATTCCGTAACGGCACACAGCAGTAATTGACAAAAATCACAAGATAATATCAGTGGAAAAGTTGAGTCGCCACGAAATCTTATTTAAAAGAAAGTAAAACTCATCCGTGTTAGCAAATAGGCTTTTGAAACAAGAATACATTTTCATTATGGTGCTTTTACATTGACATTTTGTCAATTGTTTAATTTATTTCCTTATAATTTTTTTTTTTTTCATATGTATGTATATAAAAAATTATTGCGTTACTGACTGAGTGACAAGACAGCCAAAACTATTGGTCGCAAGAATAGCATGACTGTATCTTCCTTAGGAAATTTAAGGGAGCACTAAGATATAGAGTAGGCGCTTGGTAATCCGGCAGGCATTTTTTTTCGCCGATGCCGGATTATGGCGAATGCCGGATTATCGAATTTGTATGGGAAGTAAAAAATTTATACATAAAATGTAAAATAAATCCTACATATCATAAATAGGTATCCACAATAAAAGACTAGACCACGCTGTAATCCGGCATTCGGCTGTATTAAATGCCGGATTATCAAGCAGTCTACCTGAGTTGCTGAGTGTCGGACTACTGAGCGTGCCGGATTGGCGAGCGCCAGATTACCAAGCATCTACTGTATTTTTTTTTGGAAATTCACACCTTAAGGTTCTATTAGGCGTATACTACTCACCTTCTAACCGTGTGAACTATTTTTCTTCATTTGAGCAGATCCTAGAAAACCTCACACCTTTATATAGTCACACTATTATAATGGGTGACTTCAACACTTGCCTCCTCAAGCAAGATTCAAGGGCTGCGTCTTTTCGACAAGCTACGGAGTCTTATAATTTATAAATTTTAACACTGAATGCAACTCACCACTTTCCCAACTGCACTCCTTCTCTTCTTGACCTTATTTTGGTGTCTTCTCTTAGTTTCGTTTACAAGCATGGTCAACATACGGCAGATGCGTTCTCTTATCACGACCTAGTCTTTGTCTCGTATAAAATACGCCCACCCAAAACAAAGCCTAAGGTTGTCTTGCGGCGCAATTTTAATGGCATGGATCATAACAAACTTTGTGAGGATGCTGTCAATATAGACTGGGAGTATTTATATACTTCAGAGTGTATTGAATCCAAAGTTCAGATACTAGTATCAAATCTGATTAATTTATATGAAGTGCATGCGCCTATTCGCGCCATTAAAATAAAACACTTACCAGCACCATGGCTAACAGCAGATATAAAAAACATTATGGCAAAGAAATCCGCCGCTAAAGCAAAATTGAAGCATAAACCTAGCGCTTTCAATCAACAAAAATACGTGGCTATCAGGAATCACTGTAACAAGGTGTGTAGGTAAGTGCAACGCCAACATATTCAAACATCAGTTGAAGACGGTAATCCAGCAAAGATCTGGCAATTTCTTAAATCCTTGGGAGTTAGTAAGGCAAGGCAACAAATCATTGCAAACAATATTAACCTCGATTCTCTTAATACTCATTTCACTACTTCGTCTAAATTTGATGGTCAATTTTCCGCTTGTGACGTTAAGAAGAGCATACTGGCAGTGACGTCCAATGCAGTCGGCAATGATTGTGTCAGCCGCAAAATGATCCTTCCCATCCTAGATGAAATTCTTCCAGTCTTATGTCACATTCTTAACCATTCCATAGCCCGTGGTGTCTTTCCATCAAGTTGGAAAGATGCACTAATAATTCCTTTACCTAAGAAGTCCAAACCCTGCTCCTTCTCCGATCATCGACCCATTTCCATACTACCTTTCCTATCAAAAGTCCTTGAACGTCTTGTTCACTCTCAACTTAGCTCCTTCCTACATAAACATGCGCTCCTAAATCCCTATCAATCTGGTTTCCACCCCGGGCACAGTACTGTCACTGCATTAGTTCGTGTAACAGATGACATTAGGCTGGGTATGGATAGTGTCAATATGACGGTTTTGACCCTACTTGATTTTAGTAATGCGTTTAACACCGTAGATTTTCACATTATACTTGGCATATTACGCTCTCTTAACGTATCTACAACGGCAATTGACTGGTTTCACAGTTACCTGTTTGGTCGCCGGCAACGTATACGCATCGAAGACACTTATTCCACTTGGTCTAACACAAATGCCGGTGTGCCACAGGGTGGCGTGCAATCTCCTTTACTCTTCGCAATATTTATTAATTCTATCTCAAACCAATTACTTTCATCCTACCACCTTTACGCAGATGATTTGCAAATTTACACGCAGGCTCCGTTAAATAAGCTAGCAGAAGCCTGTAGTACCATTAGCTCGGACCTGTCACGTATCTGTGAGTGGACCACGAAATATGGACTTAAGGTAAATTCTGACAAAACACAACTGATTGTTGTCGGCAGCCCCAAACTCGTCTCGAAAATTTGTTGGTCCGAACTGCCACGCATTAGTTTTAACGGAAAGGATCTTCCGTTCAGCAAAACCGTAAGGAATCTAGGTATTTACATTGATGATACTATGTCATGGAGATCTCAAATCCTAGAAACGAGTCGCAAACTATTTGCATCAGCAGGATCGTTGCGTAGATTACGCAACTTCCTTCCAACTGCCACTAAGATTGCGCTTGCTCAAGCTCTGCTTCTGCCTATAATTGACTACGCGGACGTCAGCTATCTTGACCCCACTGAAGAGCAGCTAGATAAACTTGAGCGTCTCCAAAACTTTTGCATACGATTTATATTTGGATTGCGCAAATATGATCACGTTTCAGATTTTCGCAACAAACTCAAGTGGCTGCCAATGCGTCTTCGCAGGAATACTCATATTCTTACATTGTTATATAATGTACTTTTTAATCCCGATTCTCCCTCTTATCTCAAAGAACGCTTTAAGTTCCTCGATGACACACATGTAAAGTCCTTGAGGTCGTCTGAAGATCTAACGCTGGAGATGCCGAAGCATTCCACAAATTACTTCGACAAATCTTTTACTGTTCAGGCTGTGCGACTGTGGAATGCTCTGCCACTGGAGATTTGAAGAGCAAGCACAATAAATATTTTCAAAGACTTGGTAAAGAAGCACTATTTCAAGGGTTGACAAATATATCAACTTAATTATCGTCTGAGTTCATCACTTGTATAAACTGTATCTATATTATTTAGTATATTGATATATATTTAATTGTATTTGTATAAATTATGTATGTATTTTATTTATGTAAGTAAAAAGTATATTTATTTACCTATTTATGTTATTGTAAGTGTATATATGTGTATTTTATTTAGGATAATCTTATTGATAATAATTATTTCACTTTAAAGCTACACCATGCCCACAATAATGCTTTAATCATTCCTGTCCATCCCAAGGTTGCCTGGCAGAGATCGCCCCTGGCGATAAGGCCGCCGTTTGTAAATGAAACTTAACTTTAAGTCACTGTATACTTGTAATTTACTTTGGTGTGCAATAAAGAATACATCGATCTATCTATCTAAGGGGTAAAATCTCTCGCCAGTGGAGCCCTGGGAGCAGCCTAGTCTATACACATAAATAAAATTGGAGTGTCTGTTTGTAATATTAAAATAACCGCTCTTTACTAAATGCATATGGATGTATGATACACGGTACATATACCGAAATGACATTTTTTTTTTAAATTTTGTCTGTCTGTCTGTTTGTTCTCACTAATCTATGGAACGGCTAGACTGATTTTGAAGGGACTTTCACAGGCGGATAGCTGATGTACCAAGGAGTATCTTAGGCTATAAATTAACAGGGTACGCGAAGTAGTTCCCTCAGGACGCGGGTGAAACCGCGGTAAACAGCTAGTATAATATAAAGCTAGCGTAGCGTAATGAACAGACTAACAGACTACTACGTCTCTGCATAGACACAATGGTATCGGTTTCAAACCCACAGTGAACACTCGAGACTTTATGAAGTAAGTTAGATTTTCCTCTGTACGATAATGTTTATAAAGATATTCGTCGTCCGTGTCTTTCATGGCAACGACTGCTTGCTATAAACTTCCTTACACTTCCTAAGGAAGACAACCAAATTTCAGCTTATTGCGCTTAACGGTTTTTGATGCGCATTGTCTGTCGGTCAGAAAGAAACGCAAGAATTTTATATGATGTCAAAGTCAAAGTCAAAATCATTTATTCATCTAGGTCACAAGGTGACGCTTATGAACGTCAATTTTAAAATTAAATTACTTAATGCTTCTACATTTACATTTACTGCCTCGTTCACAAAGCAATAGGTAGAGCCACGAGAAAGAACGGGCAATAAAACTCGAGGCCACTCTTTTAAATCGCCAATATTATGGTACATATTTTTATTTTTGTAAGGAGCTGCAACTGTTACACTTTGTACTAAATTACTTGTAAATAGTAATTAGTTACAGACATAATACTTCAGCAATTAATGCAGTTACTAAATTATGTGTTTTAGTTAGCCTTCCAATGCGAATATTGTGTAACAGGAGCATCCACTTACGACTTATAATGTATACAACTCGTGACCATGTTCAGAACTATGGTGGAAATGTATGTTACAGAAGTGACGGTATATGAATACACAAAATTACAAAAACGTTTGTTCACAGACCATGATAACGAGTTATCTTCATCTTACAGTACAGTAAATTTTAATAAAATTAGTGGAACAACAATGTAAATGTAGTAAGTGGAATGACCTAATTACAATAAACGAATAATAATTTAAAAGAACTAAAAATGTTATATAATGACAAACTGAAAAATGCTAAGTATCTATATAAATTCTAAATAAGTAGTAGATCATGAGTTGTCTAGTGTACGTGACCATCTATCCTTATCACTGAAATAATCATTAACAGTATAATAACCTTCACTAATAAGGCAGTCTTTTATTTTAATTTTAAACGTATTAAATGGCAATTCTAAAAGACTCATAGGTATTTTATTGTAAATACGAATACCTAGCCCTACAAAAGAATTGTTAACTTTATGTAAACGATGATAAGGGGCATATAACTTATGCCTGTTCCTAGTATTTATATTATGTATGTCACTTTTTGTAGTAAATAAACCTATATTTTGCCTAATATACAATATATTAGCAAATAAGAACTGCGAGGCTACTGTTAGAATTCCTATAGACTTAAAGCGTACCCTATGAGTATCTTTAGCACCTAACATGTATATTGCTCGTACCGCTCGTTTCTGTAGAACAAAGATATTCTGAATATCCGCAGCTTTGCCCCATAACAAAATGCCGTAGGACATGACACTATGAAAATAGCTAAAATAAACTAGACGAGATGTGTCGACATCAGTAAGTTGTCTAACTTTTCTGACAGCATACGCTGCAGAGCTGAGCTTACCAGCAAGACATGCTATATGTGCACACCATTGTAACTTATCATCTAATGTAATGCCTAGAAACACTGTAGAGTCAACTGTGTCAAGTTCCTCCCTATCTAGCATATTATTAGGTCCCAGTTGTCTAATGTTAGGTAAGGCAAATTTAACACATTTAGTTTTTTTAGAATTAAGTACTACGTTGTTTGCTGTAAACCACTGTGTAACTTGTATCAGTGCATTATTTACATCATCAAATTCACTCTTATTCCTGTCTACTTTAAAAATAAGTGACGTATCATCTGCAAAAAGTTACACACACACATGTTTTTTAAATAGAAAGGTCACAGATGTTTTTTAAATAGAAAGGTAAGTCATTTATATATACAAAGAATAGAAAAGGACCTAGAATTGAACCTTGTGGAACGCCTAACTGTATAGGTAATTTAGAGGATGTAGTCTCATTTACATCAACACACTGAAATCTCTGCCGCAGGTACGACTCGACAACACTAAGTGCGGTTTCCTCTACGCCGTAGTGGCGGAGCTTACGCAGTAGTGTGTCGTGATGAACGCAATCAAATGCTTTTGATGGGTCACAAAATACTCCGATAGCATTTTTAGATGACTCCCAAGCATTATAGACGTGTTTTATGAGAGCAACACCCGCATCAGTAGTGGATCTACCGTTAGTAAATCCGTATTGATCTTTGTCAAGCAGACTATTTAAATTAAAGTGTCTTAGTAGCTGCTTTAATAAAATCTTTTTATATATTTTACTAAATGCCGGCAAAATAGAGATGGGCCTAAAATTATTTATGTCATTTTTACTGCCAGATTTGAATAAAGGTATGATTTTACTTAGCTTCATCAAATCCGGAAATACGCATAGGTCAAAACATTGGTTAAAAATTATAGAGAGGTAAGGCGCAACAGTTTCAACTATAGTACTTAAAACTTTAATTGAAATGCCCCAAAAGTCGCCGGTATTTTTAATAGTAATTGAATTAAATGCGATCAATATATCTTGCTGGGTGACGTGCTCGAATCTAAACACGCTCTTGCATTCAGGTACACTGCTAAGCAACAAATTTCCAGCGTATAAAGACGATGATTGTAAGGAACTAGTAGTTGTTATTGGTATGCTTGCAAGGAAACTATTGAACATATGCGCAGTTTGAGATTTGTCTGTGTAATAAATTGCTATCTTTGATTTCAAATTGGTTTTCTCGTTGTCGTGCTCTTCCGGTTTCATTATTTATAATTCTCCACGTTTCTTTAATTATATTTGTCGATTGCTTAATTTTACCACTAATAAATTTTGATTTTGCCATAATACAAACTTGTTTAAAAATTTTTGAGAAGCTTTTTACATAATTTAGAAACGGTGTGTCAAATCTATGTTGTTTCAAACCATATAGTTCAAATAACTTGGCTCTACTTCTGTATATACCTTTAGTGGCCCACTGGTTAAAAGATCCGGTAGTACCCTTTAGTGTTACAGTTTTACTCTTAAAAGTATTTTGACACTCATTAATGATTAGTCCAAAAAGTGAATTATAAATTTTATTTGGATTTTCTGAGTTCAATATTGAAGGATTGAGATTTGCGATAATATTATTTTTAAAACGTATAAGATGATTGGTAGTTTGAGGCCTACATTCTACTGTATGTGATTAATTATATGCTGAACAAGAAAAACTAGCTATCTGTCCACGGTGATCAGAAGGAAGAGAACTAATAACTACTGGGTTTTTAGCAACACAAGAACTAAATATATTATCCAAACAAGTAGAAGATGTTGCAGAGACTCTAGTAGGTTCACAGAATAAGTTACTTAAATTAAATGACTTAAAAAAAATTCAGAAATCTTTTACACTGTGAAGAGTTCTCTAAAATATTAATATTAAAATCACCACAAACTATAATATTCTTACTGCTACATTTAATTTTATTAATAGCACCTTCCATAACAGTCTCAAATAGATTATAATCACCAGAAGGGGGTCGATATACACAAATTACAATATATAAATCTAGTTCCACACAAGACAACTCAATAGTGCGCTCAATAGATAAGTTTACAATATCTTTACGTTCTTTGCATTTTAATAAATTTGAAGTCATTATGAGAGAACCACCTCTAATAGCCTGCTTTCTTATATACGCGCTCTGCATGGTGTAATATTGATTAATGACAATAATCTCATGGTTCTCTAACCAGTGCTCAGTTAAACACAAAACTTTAACATCATATTTCTCTAGAAATAAACTTAATTCTAATTCTTTGCCAGATAGGCCCTGCATGCTTTGGTGTACTATATTCAAATACTGCAGCCTAACTGTTGTCCTATCTTGGAGTTTAAATCACAAGATGTGTCAATAAAAACGTTGTTAGTACATGTACTAACCCTATCAAATAAATTGTAAACACAAGGCTCTTTGCCTTGCTGTAAATTGTATGCTAATAGCTTAGCAATCTGTCGCTTAATATAAAATGGCAGATACATTGTATCTTTTGTCAAAGTAAATTTACTAATAAATTTATTAGTGTCAAAAAATAATATTGCGTCACTATGACGACAGTTATAGTATACAATAACATATTTAATGTGTGTATGTGCATGTTTTCTGTATGTGTTAAGTTATTTGAGTATGGTAAAGCACATAAAATAAATTTACACTTAAATTTTGAATTAAGTCCTAGTAACACTTCAACACATTCTATGATATCCTGTCTCTTTACAGTTAAACTGTTACCAAACAATAATATGGCTGTACTATTCTCATCTAAGGGGTGTAACCTAATCTGATTCACTAAACTAGTGTAAGTATCCCCTGGCCTACAGTAGTTTATTACACACTGATTTGTATACTCACTGAGAAGACTACCAAAATTATGACCTAGTCTATCAGAAAAGATGTAGGTTTTATTAATTGATGTAGAAAGCCTAGTTTTAATGATATTTGATTGCAAAGGCGAATGGTTTTGTAAATTATTAGAAAAATTCTCAGGTAGTATAGTACTCGATGGCTCTGTCGGGATCAGAGTGTGAGTACAAGAACACGAGAGCTTATTGGTCAGAGACTCATACATTTCTGCATTACATCTCACCAAGTCTACTAGCTCACCTGCCTCCACTATACGCTTGCTTAGCTCTTGTTGAGAAGCCTGGTATTTGATAAATATCTCATTTAAGGTGCTTTCTCTAAGGAACAGTTCTTCCCTCAAGCGATGAGTATCAGTATCATACACTAACCTACTTTGCTCCAAATTTCTAGAGTACTCAGATAGTTGATTAACTAAGTTATTGCGCTGTTTTCTGACATTTAAATTAACCATATGCATGTTATATTTCCTTATAGATTTATGAAATTTTTTAATTAATTTATTAACATTAATGTAGCGTTTCAGTTTTTTATGACTAGAAAAGCTGCGTCTCATAAGAATGGTATCCTCCCTGGTCAGATCTATTGTCACAACTGGCTCCCTAATACACACATGATCAGGCTCACTACTAACCAACTCATGATATAGCCTGCAGGTATTCGCAATCTGTTCACTGTGTTTAGTAGTTTCAATGTTGGAGATGGTGTTATGAGCTTCACTCAATTCACGTTCCAGTTCAGCAACACGTCTCAGAGCTTCTTCATGAGTGTCCATGTACTGTTAGAAGTTGGACACCGTCAGCCGAAGTTGCTCATGTTGTTCTAGGATTTCGTGATGGTGAATGTGCATTTCAGCCAGCTGTGCCTTAAGTTCAGTATTCTTGTCTATAATTTTTTCAACTTCTTCTTCGCTGTCCTCCCTTTCCTGTAGCAGCTGGTTACACAGGATTTTAGAGCATTCCAATTCCTTAAGCGTGGTCTGTAGTTTGTCCTCCAGAACTGCATTCTGTGGGTCATCATTTCCACAGACCTACCCCGTAGGCACCTGAAATATAAGGAAGAGTGAGTGAAGTCAACTGAGAGAAACTATGAAATTGGTGGATAGAAAGTTGAGTAGGAAATATTGTAGGTAGATCATAAAAAAGAAAAAGAGAGTAAAATTGAATAAATGTAGGAACAGCTTATTTTAAATAGGTACTAAGTATTGGGGAATTTGATATTCTATTCATAGAAAAGTAATGAACATAATAAGTTTGATAGATTTATAAAACAATAATATGCAATTAACAAGATGAGTATCACTTATTGGTAATGTTTGAAATATAAATAAAACTGGTACGTCTGGGTGGGCTCGGCGTTCGCAAAATTTCTGATGTTAGTTTACCGGCGTTCCTGTCCTCGGTGCACAGCACGGAAGACTTAACCAGGCAAATATTAGCACCAACACTGGTTAATTCGGAAGTGCTGTGTAAAACCGATGCCGTGAACGCCTGGAAAATGGCTTGTCCGAGCTCTGCTTTGCCTACCAACCCATTCTCCCAAAGGCAGTGGGACGTACCGCTTTGCAACACTGTGAGAGAAAATCTTATTTTATCATCTACAAATGTTGCTGAGCGTGCTCGCTTGCTGGCTGTGGGAGAGTGGGAGTCTGGTCTTTGGCTTCAAGCGCTCCCGTCGTCCAATGTGGGCACAATGTTGGACGACACGACATTTCGCCTTGCCACTAGCCTCCGTTTAGGTGCTCCGTGTGTTTCTCCGCATCGTTGTCATTGTGGAGAAGCCGTCGATAGCCTCGGACACCATGGACTATCTTGCGGCAGAAGCGCGGGCCGAATGCCTCGTCACGCCTATCTTAATGACATCATCCGTCGCACTCTTGTCACCGCCGGAGTACCAGCCGTACTTGAACCCAATGGTTTGGTACGCGACGATGGGAAGAGGCCCGACGGTATGTCATTGTTGCTTTGGAAGTTGGGTAGGCCTTTGGTATGGGACGCAACGTGCGTAGATACCCTAGCGCCATCACATCTTCCAAGTACAGCCAGCTGTGCCGGCGCTGCTGCTGCAAGCGCAGAATACCTCAAGCGGCGAAAATACGGTAATTTAATAGGTAATTACGTATTTGAGCCGTTTGGGGTGGAGACGCTTGGTCCATGGGGTCCGAGCGCTCGTACGTTGTACAGAGAAATCGCCAAACGACTAATCGACGCTTCACGTGACCAGAAGGCTGGGCTGTATTTCGGCCAGCGTATCAGCATTGCCATCCAGCGTGGCAATGCTGCCAGCCTTCTGGGCACGGCCAATAGACAGCGATGCGGAGGAATTCTACGACGCCTAAACCTGTCCTGTAAATATGTACTTTGTATTTTACCCTCCCCTTTTTTTGTACATATTTATTTTTTATGTATGTAAATAAATTCCATTGTAAACAAAAAAAATAAAAACTGGAATGTAGGTACTTATATAAATGGGCCTGTGTAACACTACTGTACTAGGTATTAATATTAATATAATTTATAATAAATAATTATGTATTGTGTATAGTGTGTCATGTAGTATATGGTGTCTGAGGCAAATGTTTTTCGTCATCGATTTTGCTTCCACAAATTGTCAAGCAAAAGGAGACAAACGATGCCGCTGTGTATTGTAATTGACGTCGCTCACATATAATGAGCAGTGTTTATGTGATGTATAGTGTATTTTTGTTAGTAGTATATACAATAAAACGGTACAGGATTATGTAAAGAATAATAAAAACAATACTTCCCGGGTTTCCAGATGATTTTAAATCTCGTCTCGGTTACCCGTTACTTTGACAGTTAGTCCGCCACAAATTTTCTAGCGAGGTTTTGTCAGTAGTCCTTTGATTTGTAGATACACCAACAATTATTGTTCAGGTTTATGGGTATACACTTCACTTCCCACATGGAATTTATACTTAAAACAACATAAAACTATTTTTATCATTTAAATTATTATACACGTATTGAAATGAAAACTGCTCGCTAGTGTTGCCAGCGAAGAAAAAAAAGAAAAAAAAGAGATGAAATAATATATAGGTACAGATAAGAAGTAAGTGGGCAAATCTTATGTACATGCACCATTAAATGCAAAAATAAAAGATATCATCGTTCATAATATCAAAAATTACATCGTATCAAATACAACACACAAATATTTATACATTTGTTACGAGTGCAGAAAGCCTCGTAAGCTAAATAGCTTTCCCACGAGAACCGCGGGACTGACGGAGACGTGACACCTCGTTTACGTCATATTGGCATTAAGTTCAGATAGTCTTAAGATTTCGGCCGGACCACTCTAGTATTAAAACTTAGTTTTATATCAGTTTAACGTTTCGTAGACATTTCCATGTGAACTTTATTTTATCGAACCTTTGTGGAACTTTCAATATAAACTTTATTTTACGAAAAATACTGGTTTGATTTGCTTCCCGATAGCGCCCCACGTAATTCATTTCATGTTTGTTATAAACATTATGTTAATATAATAATCAGATTAGATGTTTGTTCTAGTAAAATTAATATTTTCACATTGTTACCCTAATGGGCCAAAGTAACGTGTGTGGTGGAAGGATTTTGCATAAACTCAAAAAAACGAGCTCTCATATAAAGAAAACCTTTGTTGATGATATATTTATGAAAATGAGTTCGGGATTTTGAGGTAAATATGTATTTTACCTTATGCTTTAATTCTGGAAAGCGACTCGCGTAAAATGTTGTTGTGAATATAAAAATAAATTATTACTTTGTTGTGCGATGGTTTCAACGTGCGTTATCTTTGTGCATATATTTATTTTGTATATGTATATGTCACTGAGCACGTTCTAAGCATCTGTGAGGATTGTGATTCTTTTTGCGCGTGTTTGAATATCTAGATGATTTAAATCACAGAAATAAATAGTAATAGAATGGTTACACGGGCGTGGCGCGCGTGCCAAACTATTGCACTATAGTTATACACTATATTTCGAACGCATTCTCATTATGAATCGCGTCTCCCGTTCGCGCGCTCACGAGGTAAAAAATCATTAAATTCGTTAAGAATATGCCATATTGTGCAGTTTTCAATTGTAAAAATAAAAGTGATACAAAAATATGGAAAAGGGAGGCATTTCATATCATCAGTAAGTATTTAAATTGAGTAAAACTTAAGATTATTGAGATTCAAATCATGTGGGCTACTTTTACCATGTTTGTCTAATAAGAACATCATCGTTCATTTCTTCGTTATGTTAAATTTCCATTGCTTGAATTATACGATACTTATTGACATATTTATGAAACAAACACGCAATGCACGGCGAGATACGCGATATTCACAAGATGCCAAATACAATAACATATCAGGGGCCACGGGTCAAATAAATAGCTGTAATTGGTCAGCGCGCGCTAGGGATTGACGTTCGGTTTATGGTTACGTTTTAAATTTATCGATAAATAAAATGAATATTAATTCGAATTAATTATTATGTCGATATCAATACGTTTGTTAATATTGGATTCCTTGTCGCGCGTTGCGAAAGGGGGGCTAGACGGAAAAAATGAAGACGAAAAGTTGTAACGACACTCTCTCTCTCTCTCTTATAGAAAGCAAGCATCTTGTTCATGCTTTCTGATCACGAAAATGACATCTATTTGGGAATCCAAGATGGCGGACGGGACATTTTTTTTAATAAAATTAATATGGGTATCATTTTCGGAGTTTTTATGGATTTTGGTCACGAAAATGACATCTATTTGGGAATCCAAGATGGCGGACGGGACATTTTTAATAAAATTAATATGGGTATCATTTTCGGGGTTTTTATGGATTCTGGTTTCGAAAATGACATCTATTTGGGAATCCAAGATGGCGGACGGGACATTTTTAATAAAATTAATATGGGTATCATTTTCGGGGTTTTTATGAATTCTGGTTACGAAAATGACATCTATTTGGGAATCCAAGATGGCGGACGGGACATTTTTAATAAAATTAATATGGGTATCATTTTCGGGGTTTTTATGGATTCTGGTTACGAAAATGACATCTATTTGGGAATCCAAGATGGCGGACGGGACATTTTTAATAAAATTAATATGGGTATCATTTTCGGGGTTTTTATGGATTCTGGTCACGAAAATGACATCTATTTGGGAATCCAAGACGGCGGACGGGACATTTTTAATAAAATTAATCTGGGTATAATTTTTGGGATTTTCATGCTTTCTGATCACGAAATAGATGGTGTTGTTGGATTCCCCATCCTTTTAAACATCGGAGACGATACCCATATTGATTTTAAAAAAAAATCCCATCTACCATCTTTGACCACGAAATAGATGTTGTATTTGGATTCTCTATCCCTTAAATCATCGGAGACGATACCCATATTGATTTTTTAAATTTTCTCATCCACCATCTTTGATATCCCGTCCGCCATCTTGGATCACTAAATAAATTTCATATTATTTAATCAGCGCCCCGAAAATCTCGAAAACGATACCCATATAGATTGTATCTATTCGTTATGCAATTTTTTGCCTTTGACCCAACCCTCCCCCTTCTCGTTTGACCATTTTATTATTTTTGTCTGGCCCCTAAAAGTTGTGGCGTAATTTTATATAGCCTATAGCCTTTCGGAATAATTGGGCTATCATAGGCAATAACAATTTTTAAAATCTGACTGCTAGTTCCTGAGATTAGCCGACATTATCTTCTAGCCTTTTTAGCCTTTTGCCCGGCCACAAAGGGTCGAAGCGTTATGTTGTATAGCCTATAGCCTTCCGGAATAACTAGGCTATCGTATACAAAAATATATTTTCAAATCCATCCGGTAGTTCCTGAGCTTAGCGCGTTCAAACAAACAAACAAACAAACTCTTCCGCTTTATTATATTAGTATAGATATTCTATAATATAGTCAAAAGTTTTGTAAGATTTCAATACAGATTTTTAACTAAATAAATACGTTTTATTTTTATAACAGTATACTTTAACCAAACTATTCATAATAAAACATTTTATTTAAACAATAACATAATTTCATTTTCCACAGCTCTCAACACACCGATAATAATTCCTTAGTGTACCCTCACTATCTATACGTCACTGTGGGCGGGCCTTGCTGAAATGTGGCACGCGCGAAAAGTACGCGATGACGTGACATTCACCATTCTATTACTATTTATTTCTGTGATTTAAATCCATAATGATTGGACGCGTAGTAAGTGGCAATAGGGCGTGCTGACGTCGACGTAGAGAACAACACACCTCTGTTGTTCTCTACGTCGCGTCGCCCTTCTACCTAGAACCTCTACATAACCTTTCTACTTAGAAGGGTCGTTAGGGACAGACATCAGATACATATATTATTATGACTTATTCCAAATTTATTAATGGCAATGACTTTCTGTAATGTCAAAATACCTATGCTTTATATGAGCATAATATAATTAGTTACATACCAGGTCATAAACAACCTTCTTCTTTTTGACTAGTCTATTTTTCCGTTTATGCACGGTAATATTTGGAACGGATAGTTATAAAATAAAAACAATATAAATATTTTCTCAAAAAAAATATTTGAAAAAAAGCTCACGTATTTAACCATATTGTACCTATTCCACAATCTTCACAATCCGTATTTACCCATCCAAAAAGAGTATATTCACATAAAATACTAATTTAATTTCAATCCTTGTATCTTCGGCCATTTGCAATCGGCACGGTATCCGAACCTTAATACCGCGGTCACGTTCGCACTTCAAGCTCTTTATAAAAAAAGGAAAATACGTTTTTCGAAACGAAATGGATATATCTCGACTAGAGTGATTAGTTCTTCGGGAAGATTTATTTTTATAATATTTTTTTGGTTTGGTGTATATTTTCCTTGGGATTTTGCTTGAAGATCTTCTACTTCACACGTGTCATTGGACTTAGATTCTATTCTTTTTTAGGGTTCCGTAGCTCAAGGTAAAAAAAGGAACCCTTATAAGATTACTTTCTAGTCCGTCTGTCTTTCTGTCTGTCTGTCTGTCTGTCCGTGTGTCACCACCGATTTTCTCAGGAACGGGTGGACCTAGAAAATTGAAATTTATACCAGATACTGAGGTCTATGGTTGCTATTAGGTGTATGTAAATCAGGGTCCTGGGTCAACCCAATAAAAAGATATGGTCAAAATTAGATTTTTGCGAAAACTTGTAAGTACCAAAATTAACCTTAATTTTCAAATTTTTTTAATTTTCGGATTTTTTCCTTTAATTGTGCTGTAAGACCTTGGTTTTGACCAAAATTGACAATTCTAGGTCAACCGTAAGTACCCTATAGGTTTTGGGTCGAAAACCTATATGGTAGTTCCCGTTGAACTAGAATCACGAAATTTGGCCAAAAACAGGGTCTTACAGCACAAATAAAGGAAAAATTTCAAAAAGTAAAAAAAGTGGAAAATTTAAGGGTGTCCCCATACATACATAGTAGACTCCATTTAAGATAGCCCTCTAAGTTGTATGGGCGCTCGTACAGATTTAGAGGACTAGCGTAATTAGCACCAACCTCAAATAAGGTAAAATGAGTACGGAACCCTCGCCGCGCGGGTCAGACTCGCACTTGCCCGAATTTTTTTTACTTGTAATAGTGAAATGTTTGCCCATTATCTATTACACGTAGGGTTCCACTTTTGCCACCACATTCGACTAATTTTATTTAAATATATTTAAAGTCTTTCGACTGAGGGTTAAGGGATTTCTTCTGCAATTCTTCCATTTTGTCCTTCTACTATCATTTGTTCCTTCAACATATCTCATTTGGTATGGGCGTGTGGGTTGTCGGGCTAGGAGATGTAAGTAAAATAACCGTTGTGTATAGATCACATTATAATATTACTCACAATACAATTATTACAATTTCTATCAAAAATTAGCGTCCGCCGTACACGTGGCCGCGAGCGCCTGTTCAGCTGTTTCCTCGTTGACTGCGATTCAAACAATAGTGCTCACCTCGCCAGAGCCCGGTGTTCGCTATTGGAATGTCGTTCTTCTTGGCGGCCTGTAACATTGTAGCAAACCTCATTGGTAACCACCAACGAGGTTAGCCTATACGGCCATTCTGACGAATCGCACGACCTCGTGCGCATGGTGTCCAGCATCTACAGGACGCAGCATTATTCCTCCAGACCTGTTCAATGAGTAAAGATGCACATTAACATTTGCTCGGCCTTTTCTGACCAGAATGAAATACATCGCTACTGCGTAGTATACCAACCATGACCAGAATGAAATACATCGCTACTGCTTAGTATACCAACCATGGTACAGGCATAGTATAACCATGGCACCCTCTTGGGGTACCAGGTCTTACTGACCGAATACCAAAATGCTACATACTAGGTTTATCAGGCTCAGCTGACTAGGCCCTTTCAATTAATCATCAGTGTGCGGACCGGGCATGCTAGGCCCCTTTCGACCGACTCACAACCATGGACAGGGCATACTGGACCCTTCCGATAGACTCCAGTCATGGACAGGGCATACTGGACCCTTCCGATATACTCCAATCATGGACTCTCAAAGCGTGGAGCTACAACTATACAACACACGTACACGCATACCTTTACTCAAGTCACCATTACTAAGCGAGTCGTCCTACGGTGCGGAGACTATCGACGCTGGCAGCAGTGATGTCTTCTCACCAGGAATGGACGCTGTCGCACCATCAGTTTCTTAGGACTCTGTTCAATTTCATTACCATTACTCGCAGGCACTTCATCCTCATCGAAGATCTTGGTTAGAGTAGTAAATATTTCAAAACCCTGAAGCATACAAGTTAATGAGCCTACTTCTGAACAAGGTTAAAGCTATTGATGCTTTACTTTTATTCAGAGAGACTTATCCAAAACTAGTTGAGTGACGAATCGCCACTGTACATTTCTTAAAGTCATCTCTCATGCACTAGCTAAAAATAAAGTGTCACGGGGACTTTACAAACATACTACCAACAGAGATCAAGTCTCGCACAGACTCTAAATCATCATTTGTGGATTACTCAGTGTTTCGTATGGGGACTGAACCCATAACTTTCAGCTCAGTGTGAAGCGGTATTTGGGGACCACACAAAGTGTTGTCTCGTGTAGGAATGAACCTACAACACTCGGCACAGTGTGAAGTGGTGAGATGGTCGCTTTAACCACTACGCCAATCGTGCACTATTTGTGTAGCGGACGAAGATGATACATAGGTAGTAGGTACGATGACATATAGCGGATTGTTTTAAGCTACGCATGTGCCCACTTCACCTGACCGTTCAATCCAACATAGCCTTATTCGTGCTAGAAATATCGGGAGCCTGTTTCTGCTTTACCTGTAACCAATCAATCAGCCTACCGGAGTCTACTGCTGTGCATAGGCCCTTTTTGAACATGAGCCACAGTACACGGTCTGCAGCCTTCCGCATCAAGTCCAACCCAGCTAACTTATTCAGGTCGTCGGTCCACCTAGCAGGGGGAGCCGGCCGTCTTTACGTTTACTGAGTCGCGTTCTCCACTCTAGGATACGCTTGCCTCATCGCCCATCAGTCCTTGTAATGTGTAGATTTGACTAGCTCACTGACACTTAAGCTTACCTGAAATCAACTATTGTTTAATTTGACATAATTTACCACCTTATCAAACGTCTCTAGGGTTCAAAATTAAAGGAGTTTGAGGTTAACTTACAATAAGAGTTTCAGGCTCTATAAGACAGAGATTCTAGACAAAAACTCAGCATAATTATGCCATTTGACGTCTCACTATAGACTCACGTCTGTATCCCCGAAGGAGTCAGCAGAGGTGTAATATTACACCCACATTTCGCCATGATTTGTTAGGTCTCACGTAATAGCAGACGAGCCTATTACCGTTACCAAGTATATCATTAGACTCCGTGCTGCTGCTGAGAATTCGAAAAAAACCCAATAACACTTTTGCCCGACCCGGAATCGAACTCAGGACCTCCAATCGGCAGTCGTTTACACTATCCACTGGACCACGGAGGCAGTCACGTCTCACTACATGACAGCAACATTATATGCTAAGAGAAACTGAAGGTATGCGTTTCTCGTACTCATGAACATGAGGTGACAAATTGTTTTAGCTTTAGAAGCTTTCAAGGAAAAGCAGTGAAATTCTATGAGTCTGGATAGTAAAATGTTGACCAAGATATAAAGAAAATATGTCACTGATAGGGATTACAAATCTCACGAGTGGTACTCAGACACCACTGTAGGTTCTGTTGTCCCAAAATTTATACTGTAGGTACCATAACTTTCAAGCTGTAACTATACCATGCTGTTATAACCATAAGTGTAGAACACAACTCACACTTCGCGACTGTGCTTACGGATGCCTAATGTAGACCAAACCTAGGAATTGTTTTACTTATCTCGCTGTAAAATTATATCTCCTGAAGGACTGACTTACCAGTCAATATGGATACCATACCATTTACTAGTTTCTGTTCAGAAACGTCAACATTTTTTCTGAACTGTATTCTCGGATATCTTTTGCTTTTGAAACCTGAAAACAAGTGGCGATCTTCTCTCCAGCATTTTCATAACATCAACACCATCTTTAACTTTGCTTTACTGCCATCTTGTGCCTATAATGATCACGGTGGTGGCAAGATCCGTCCAATTATAAATCCGCAACTAAACACGTTTTCTTCATCATCATCACAACGCGATATTTTAGCTTTCGATTTTTTTTTCTTCAGCGATATTTTTCTAGGTGCATGACATAATTGTATTGAGCTGTCATCGTGTTGTCAAATTCGTTTTTGCGGCCAGTCGCATTACAAAGTAGGTCGGTTATCCTGTCGAGGTTGCTAAAGAGATACCTCCTTGCTTACATGATGGTGTATGTATTGGGTTCACAATCAATCCAGTAATGATCTCTTCAATTTGCCGAACCTTGCGAGTAGCAATTCCTTAAAATGCGGCCGTCACATTTCATATTAACGCGGCGCGCCTCTTCAATGCGTCGCTTAAGGCGATTCCAATAACGCAATTATGATGTTGGTGTTTCTTCACCATCTTGCAATATCAGCTTCAACATCGTCAGGAATGTAATTTCACGAGCAGAATCGGGTTACGTTGCTAGTAACGGCTTTGTCACAATCGCCTCGTTATTGATAAGAAAATCATGGGTACTCACACGGGATCTGTCTTTCCATGATCGAATGCCATCTCCTGTTCATCTGCCCTTCGTAACCACTTCTGATAAAGTCTTTCGACTGAGGGTTAAGGGATTTCTACTGCAATTCTTCCATTTTGTCCTTCTACTATCATTTGTTCCTTCAACATATCTCATTTGGTATGGGCGTGTGGGTTGTCGGGCTAGGAGATGTAAGTAAAATAACCGTTGTGTATAGATCACATTATAATATTACTCACAATACAATTATTACAATTTCTATCAAAAATTAGCGTCCGCCGTACACGTGGCCGCGAGCGCCTGTTCAGCTGTTTCCTCGTTGACTGCGATTCAAACAATAGTGCTCACCTCGCCAGAGCCCGGTGTTCGCTATTGGAATGTCGTTCTTCTTGGCGGCCTGTAACATTGTAGCAAACCTCATTGATAACCACCAACGAGGTTAGCCTATATATTTATTATATTAAATATACTCGAATATTTTACACAAAGATGTAATATATTTTAGTCTACATATAAACACTCCGGCACCGACGCCAATAAAATGGATTGCGCAGAATACCAGTGTTGCGGCTTAGTAACAGCAACGTATATGTTACAGCTAAAGATTTTGAGTACATTTGCCTTTAGCGTACCTATCTACCCTAGCTGGTAGGAAACTCACGAAAGTTGGTGCATTTTATCGAAAAAAAATTCAGAAAACCTGCTTATATCTTATATATAATAGAATTCAGACCTGCAACTACAGATAGATGAGACCTTATATGAACAGATAAATGGAAACAATAAAAACTATTATGTTTTACATAAAAGGTGTCCTAAAATGTAATCAGTGATTGAGTCGTTCCTTTATTAGATGTTAAACTGAAATAACTGAATTTTCTTTAAAGATCGATCAGCAACATTACTAATTACGGCTTTTTAAGAACCTTTTTGAATTTGACGCGAAAACGAAAACTTAAACCATCATGGCGGTTGACTTTATTGACATCTACAAATAATAATGAATTTATAGATACAACAATTGAACCAATTTAATCTTAGTGGACACAAGCCTATTGTGAAAGTCTAACCTATAAATTAATTTTGAACTTTGGATTTTCCTACGAACACAATTTTCAAAAATATCTTGAAATAACTTGAAACTCATAGCACAGTGATAAAAATAGCATCAAACCTCGTCCATCTCTGACTAGGTTGCTTCAATATTATTAAAATCTAATTACCTAGTCCAAGACAAACTTAAGTTTTATTTACTTGACAAAATTGTCTTGGAGATGTGTACGAATTGTGCGGTTCTTGCCTTGTACGTAAAAGGCCATATGCCATTACCATTAACCAGAGATATAATTTGAAGAAATATAGAGCTAAACACAAATAAACAGTGTTTATTTTAACTGAACGCGAATCTAACCTTTATGCTAAGTTCAAAAACTTCTTGGGATGTGTTGACTTTAAGTTGAGAAACACTGGATCAGATAATCATGAATTGCCAAAGTATCCGTACAATTTAGATTATCGAAAGTTCGTTTCCTTGAAGAAGGTTCAGAAACCTTCGTGTGAAGGCCTAGCCCTTGGGACAGTACTTACAATATCGTCACCAAAGTTTCATATCCTTATATTTTTACTTGTTAAGCTCTCACTGAAAACTTAACTAAGTTGATCTTGATGAACAAATTAACTTATAAGATACTGTTTTAATATTTAAGTTGGTTTTATTTTGGCTTTTAGGTAGATGATAATTTAAGGCTTAGGCTAGTGAAGTGACAAACAGACTACTGAGCAGTGCAGAGAGTCCTGGATTCGAGTTCAAGTATTTTTCTAATTTAGGGGAGTAATCAGTTGTTATAAATAAATAACAACTGATTACTCCCCTAAATTAGAAGCGATAAATCGCTTGTCAAACGCTGAATCGTTTCTCCATACAGTTCTCTATACCGTTTTGGCAAGATATATTATGAGGAATTTGCCAAGCCACACTGAAAAATCACGGCCTTGCTCTTAGTGAGAAGAGGCCTGTACCCAGCAGTGGATAGTTAATAAGAGTTACCAATATAATTGATCAAGATTTAAAACTGTGTGCGAGCTAAATTAAGGAACAATCAGATAAAAAAAAACTTGATTTTTATAATGTCCAATGTATTGCAAAACTGTTTTCTAGCGACCTAAGATAAGTTGCACACCTGTTTGCTTTAACTATTAAACACAATTGGTTTAATGGGGTTGTTTCATACTGATTTTTATAAATGTTCGTTTTAAGTTATACTCATTATTTCATAATTCTAATTGCTTTAGTGTCTTTCCTATGACAATAAATATAACCACACATTCGTCATTAGTCACAACCAAATCATCCATAAACATTTTTTATACATAGCTATTTCTTATTTCCTCCACAAAACCCAGTACTTTATTACACCAACCATCTGTAACACAATGAATCGCTTTAACTGTTCCACTTTATCATCTAAAAATCTCACTCAACATGACGTCACATAAAAAATCTCGCGAACGTCGGTTCGTCCGCTCGGCCCTATTTAGGGACAGCAGAGTCTCCATTACGTGAACATTAAAACGTTCGAATGAATAATCTCGCACAATTCTGAATGGCTGTTAAAATATAACTGTTTGGTTGTGGGGCAAGGCAAGAGAGACTTACGTGATATTGACACAAACCCTTCTAGCCTTATTCTAGTTAGGACCTGGGGTCCGCTTTCTAGTCTAACCGGATTTGACTGAGTATTAGTTTTCCACTGAGCGACTACATGTCTGACCTCTATAATGCATAGGAATAGCTATATTCCTTGGTTAAGAGACGTGATAGTGACACACACACACACCAAAATCAAGACATTGTCATAATTACTAGTTTGAGCAGAGAGAGTTTGAGTGCGTGACGGTCGCATCCTTATGTAGACTGCGCCGAGAGTTGTGGTTGCGAATCCCACACGAGACATCATTTTGTGTGTCCACAAATTGTAATTAAGATGGTTCTGGTTACGTACTCCAATGGCTCATCGACCCAAAATATACTTTGGCCTCCGATACAAGAGAACGCCAGTTTACCGGATCTTTGGCCACTTCTCGCCAATCACCAGCTTAAAGCCCTCTCAGATGCTCAGATCTCCAAACCTGAATAGAAACCATATTATGGTAATAGAGTATGCCGACGATCTGGCCCTGCTTGGAGAGACATGATACAGAACGTCCGAAAATGTCCTAGATTCTGAAGCACTGAAGATGGGACTAAGAATAAGCCAAAAAATTATGGAATATCTGTATTAATCATCATCCTAGCGTTATGTCGATTGAATTTACCTACGCTGAAGTTTGACCTCCGCAGCTCAAAGGTTTGGCAATATTTAATGGTTTAGACTTGTGTCAGTATATGTAAAAGTTTCACCCTTAGAAACTGTCAGGCAACAAGAACTCCATGAAAGCCAGAACTTGCGGCTCAAAGTGATCTCTGAGGCACGGGGCAAGCAATTATTTTTTTGTTGCATAGTCCTTTAACTTATCAATATTTGTGTTGCATAGTCTATTAATTTATATCACGCTACGGGTCATGGCTGCGCAGCAATAGCCCTAAATAAGGCCAGTGTAACAGCGGGCTCAGCTAGTAATACATATTTTGAACGGTAATTTAGAACAGATTTCTGGTCTAAATTACGTATTAATCATTCGTCCAGTTAATGAAGTTCAATAAAACAGTCAATTATAAATAGGCGTAATTGTTACATGTGGTGTAGAGCAGCGAAATAAATGGCAAAATACCCATTGCGAGTTTACCAAACTTGGGAACTTTGACGACACCTGAACAAAACTGACACTTCTCGAAAGAAACTGTTACACAACACAACATGTACTATATTCCGGTTTGAATGTTAAAAATATTACCCAGTGAAATTACTGGACATTAGAAGCCTTAACACCTTACGTCACAAAGTAGGCAGCGGCTTGGCTGTATTTCGACTTGACCAAAGCTATCCATAGATGGCGGTTGCCACTTACCATCAAGAGGGCCGTCAGCTCTTCTGTCACTTTACTACCGTAAAAATAAAATACCCCGTGTTCCAGTGGATAGCGTTTGAGTCTGCTGATCCCGAGGAGGTCCCGAGTTCGATTACCGGGTCGGGCATAGTGTTACTGTTTATTATATATAACAAAATTAAATTAATTTTAGAATAAAACAATTATAACTACTTAAATACTTAAAACAATTAAAATATTAAAATAGAAATCAAATAAAAAGAAAATATTACAAAACATTTAAAATAAATAATATTAAAAAGTATAACTGAGTTTTGCCGAGTTTAAAGTAGCAGAACGTATTTTGGAAATGTTTTTTTAAAGTTTTCAGCACGTAATACGGATCTAAAATTTATAAGGCGAAATGTGGGTGTAATGTTAGACCTCTGCATATCCCTTCAAGGATATAGGCGTGAAAATATATTAAAAAAGTAAAAGTACTTCCTCCAACATCCAAAACTTGCACCGAACGTCAACCGTTAAAAGCTTTCGTGATAATCGTTCTGTTATTTAGCTGTGATGTTTTAATATCTCCCGGCTGTCCGGTAATCTGAGCTTGATCCGGACGTGTCCGTTTCCCGTCCGTCCGGCTTTCCACCGGACACCACGTACAATTTTTATGACATGTGAATTGAGCTTTAATGGACTATCGTCCGAGGTCATTTTTTAATTAAAAATTATGGGTGCAGGCTTATCCTGATGGATGGACAGATTGTAGAAGGGATTTCTTTAATTTGGGTTGACCCGCAATAGGGTCACTGTTTTGGTATTTTACTAATATTTATTACAATCACTGCGTCTGTTTATTAGGCTTTTCTTCTTTTTTCTCATTTGAGTGTATGGCCAGCTCTGGTGTCTGAGTTTATAGACCATCTGAAAGTTGCTACATGGCCTAACAATTCTTGCCCTAAAATAAGGATCGGGACGGCCTTTCTTGCTCTCCGTAACACGTTTTTACTGACCTCATTTAGTTATAAAATTATTTGCATGGGTTTTCACTTATCTTTTTTGATATATCATACAGCCTTAAACCATGTATGGTAATGATATCTCACAGATATCTCCAAAACAGATCCGCATTGCCTTCCCTTTCGTCGCACCGTCAACTAAGCGTCTATCGGTTTACGGCTAGGTGTCGCCTCGCTTACGACTCGGCAATCACTAGTTGATGGCCATACGTTACCTAGGCTACAGTAATATCAATAGCTTCAATGAATTAGTTTAGATTTGGTGTTGGTTAGCATGCCATCTCAGAGTTCATGATGTATGTTGACGGTGTGACCACGCGTTGTGTGCGGTTAGTTAGTTTAACTAGAGTTATGTTCCAATACCGACAAGTGTGCGTTGCTAAATGAATTTTCATTAAAAAAGTAGCCAAAAAGTAGAGTTGAGGTAGCTACAACGTTAAGAGTAAGTTGTTAATGTGAAATGAAAAAGAGATAAAATAAATATGCCATCTTTGACCATTAGAGTTAGGAGTTTGTTGTCGTACGGGAAGGTTGATCAAGAAGATATATTATTTTATGATGATTAGGAATACATATATTTCAGTAATATAACATAATACATAACATAGCATAACTTCACGCCTTTTATCCCCGAAGGCTGGACAGAGGTGTATACCCACCCACATTTCACCAGTTATTTTTAGGTCCCAGTGTAATAGGGGGCGAGCCTATTGCCATCTACCGGGCACATTATTAGTTCAGTTCAGTAATATAAAACTTGCGTAAATTTAAACTGAAGATTTGAGCAACCTACAAGTGTCATCATCATCGTTCTAGCGTTATTCCGGTTGCATCCAAGACTTAATGCAAGCCTTGAATCCCGGGATTCGTTTACTTGTTTAACCAAATATGACGGAATATCAGCTTATCCACAGAGCAAAAGCCGTCTGACCTCCGCAACCCAAAAGGATAGCAATATTCCATGGTTCAGATGAGTATCAGTTTATCGTTCCCCGTAACGACAGTCAAAGATCTTCATGACAACCGCGATAGACGGTTTAACGTGCTCTCTACATGACTTCGAAAAAGTCAATGGTGCGTGCCGTGCATTCGAACCCGAAATCCTCTGCATAGCAGTCCGTTGGTATCTCCACTAGGCTATCGTTGCTTTGAACAACCCACAAGTGTCATTATGGCAAAAAATAAAGAAATCAAAGCTATGACTAGAAATTGATTATCTGTCTCTATGAGCCAACTGTGTGTATTGTTTCATCGTTACGGCGCTTGTACACGGTAAGAAAATACGCCGGGCCTTTGCAATAATTCGTGTCGTAACCAGAAAATAACTGTGTACACTGCTCGCAGCGGTGCACGAAAAAAATCTTTTCTGCCCAAGACACAACGCGGCGAACGTTGTTGCGGAGCGGTGGGGGCGGAGTAGTAGGGTTCACACAGCCAGGTAAGTAGTGATCTGTGGGTAGTTTTTGTTGTGCGTTTGGTGTGGACGGGTATTGCAGCGTAGAGTACAAAATGGCTGATGAGTTACTTATAACTTTAGTAGAGGGTCAACCAGTATTGTGGGACAAAACTTCAACAACTTATTTTCATGCGAAAATAATCCACAAATTTTTCCTCATGTTGTCGCATTAGAAGGTAAAGGGTAATGAACCCACCAAACTCATTTTCTCTTGAATAATTGGATGAACCCAGTAAATTCTCTTGTTTTTTGTTTCCTTTTTCATTTTGTTATAATAATAATATGCAATTATTATTCTTTTTTGCTTTGTAGTTAACATTTTTATAAATAAACGAAAATGATTATCAGACTTGTTATTACTTGCGCACCTTACGCCAGACTGACGACTGCACGAAAAAAATCTTGTCGTATACACGTTCCAATTGTTCTTGTCTGCGGAAGACACGAAAAGTTTTCGTGTGTAGAACAGACAAAATTCTTGTCGTGTACACGAAGAATTTGTCTTGTCTGCCGCAGACACGGTAAATTTTCATAACGTGTACAAGCGCTCTTAGGGCGCTTGTATACGGTAAGAAAATA
Source organism: Euclidia mi (assembly GCA_944739405.2). Classification (NCBI taxonomy): domain Eukaryota; kingdom Metazoa; phylum Arthropoda; class Insecta; order Lepidoptera; family Erebidae; genus Euclidia; species Euclidia mi. Next base: position 12,168,776 of record OX123207.2, on the reverse strand, counting down.
CGCCGGGCCTACGCAAGAATTCGTGTCGTAACTAGAAAATAACTGTGTACACTGCTCGCAGCGGTGCATGAAAAAAATCTTAGCAAGACACGACGCGGCGAACGTTGTTGCGGAGCGGTGGGGGCGGAGTAGTAGGGTTCACACAGCCAGGTAAGTAGTGATCTGTGGGTAGTTTTTGTTGTGCGTTTGGTGTGGACGTGTATTGCAGCGTAGAGTACAAAATGACTGATGAGTTAATTATAACTTTAGTAGAGGGGCAACCGGTATTGTGGGACAAGACTTTAGAGATATATAAAGACTAGAGGACGCCAGCAGCTACGCCTGCAATTTTTTTAATTTACCCGTTTTGGCCGATCCCGTGGGAATTTCGGTAAATCCCTTCTTAGTGCACCCCTACGGTCCCCAAGGAATATACATGCCAAATTTCAGCTTCCCGCGCCCAATAGTTTCGGCTGTAGCGTGTCTGTCAGTCAGTCAGTAACGCAAGGATTTTATATATTAAGATAAAAGACTCACATTCGAAGCATGGAGAGAAATATTTATTATCTTAAACAAAGACTTCGACGACATGACAAATGTCAAAAAAATAATAATATGGTACCTATAACATATTACTTTTTATTATAATTTTCAAAAATACAGATTATTAAATAACAGAGTCTATAAAAGATTCTATTTTCACTCGGGAAACCTGGAAAAAGAAGATTTCGTTGTTTAAATGTTTAGTTAAGAATAAATGATGTAGGTACGTCTGAATTGTCCGTATTTATGAAAAAAGGAACCACTCGACAAAAGACAATGCTACCGATTGGCCCAAACAATTGAAACCCCTTGTGCACAATTGAAACCTATGCTAAACGTAAGTCCTAGCCATTTATTGCAACTTTTAATATGGGGCCAAATAAATCTAACCCAGTAAAAAAAGATACAGGGTAAGAAACGTTTTTAAAAAATGTGGACTTTTATAATGTATTAAAATATACTATAGTAAAAGTTGCAATAAATGGTTAGTACTTTCGTTTGGAATAGGTTTCAATTATGCACAACAGGTTTCACATTTTTGAACCAGCAGTCAAAGGAAAAGTTGCATTGCCTTTTAGATTTTTGTTTTTTTTGAAGAATACTAATTTAGAAGTGGTTTATTTTCTTATTCAAAAAAGATCCACATGTATTTTTCCTTGGAAACAAGTTATACAAAAAGCAGAAAGGAACCAACAGCAAAAACACACATTATATATGTATATTGCAAAACCGAACCACAGCACCATGGGACTCGATTCTTCAAACAAATAAACCATATTAATTCCATGTCATTTAATACAAAACAGATCCACTGATACTTGCGCGCCCTACGCCCGACTGACGACTGCATGAAAAAAATCTTTTCCTGTACAGGTTCCGATTGTTCTTGTCTGCGGAAGACACGAAAAGGTTTCATGTGTAGAACAGACAAAATTCTTGTCGTGTACACGAAGAATTTGTCTTGTCTGCCGCAGACACGGTAACTTTCTTAACGTGTACAAGCGCTCTTACTCTATACAAAAATAATAACAGCAATATTCCATTGGCTAGAAGTCAATCTCAATACTTAGGGTAATTTAATAAAATAGCACAATTGGCACGAAAAATATTATTTCTAGAAACATTTTTCTATATTGGCATCGCGAGTGATTCTATAATAACTACAGGAAGTAAATAACTTTGAAGATTTCTTTGAAGGACTGGTTAGACCGTCGACAGAGGTTTGCATTGCAGCTGATTAAATGAAGTACTTTGAAAATGTATATTAACAAATAGGTACTGAAATATTACGGCTTTATACTTAAAAAAACTCATCTTCTTAGCGTTAACCGAGTTGCATATTATGGGAAGGAACATTTGAAAACTAAGCTCGCTGGCACGCTCAGTCATGACAGCCGGGAATGATGGCTTATAGCTATTTATTTATGTTTTTATGTCCCTGATATGGCTTCTGTATACACCTATATATAGCTTCTATGTAGGGGTGTATATAGAAGCTTACGTCAAATGCTTTATTGAAGCATAGGTGTTCTTGAAAAGGGTATTCTTATAAGGCGATTCATTGAAGAAGGCTTTCCAATACAATCTTACTACTATTAGAAACGGGAATATTTATGAGGATTGTTGGATGCATGTACTCGGTACTGTTTTAATGAAACTTTGCAGTAATCACTATCTTTGCTATACAACAAAATAGCACATAGACTACTTATTGTCTTGTTAACCGGCAATCATAGGTTTGTTCGTCTCTTATCGTCGACTCACGGGCATAGTCGTGGGCGTCGAAATTAGCTTTCTAATAAACTAAACGATGCTTAACAATGTTCTAATAACCTCTGTACCTGCCGATTCTGTAACAAAATACCCGAACCTACAAGCATCAATCAAGAAACAGATTATCACTGAGCAACAACAATTCTCACAACGCCATTAAGCGCTGCAGTCAATAAACTCAGTCGAAAAAAAGAACAGGTATTCCCGAGCAAAGCTACTATCATTTAAAAAGAGAAACATGGCGATTAAATATCTTAAGCCCACCTGGTACCCGGTAACTGTTGCCCATTTGTCCTACCCACTCTCTTTGCCTCTAAGGAACAGTCTTAATGATAATCGTTATTATTCCAAAGCAGCTTGTAGCTAGTAAATAAAAATTTGCAATAAATTCTGGCAGATGTTACGGTACTTAGGCGTGATGAGGTAGAGATTTATAAGTGAATTAAATAAGTGGAATTATTGTGGAAAGTCACGCGAAGACATTTTAGATGAAAAATATACCCATTTCAAATTTTTACTTACAATATATTTTGTCTGTGACTTTGTTTGTATCTTAGTGATTATACTTATTGGATTGACGATCAGAAAATGCATTTTTTAAAGCTCCAGGAAATTTTTATCATCATTATTATCCTGCCATAGTCCACTCCTGGATATAGGCCTCTCCAAAGGCACACCACTGTGCCCGATTTTCGGCTTTCATGTCCAGCCGCTGCTAGCCATTTTGCATATATCGTCACTCCACCTAGCCAGAGGACGTCCTACACTACGTTTTCCAAGGCGCGGCCTCCTCTCTAGAACACAACGAAAAACACAATATTAAATAGGTATATTTGACTACAGCACAAAATAATAACTTTATTCAGTTCAAAAACGCAACATCATCGCCCCAAAGCGTCCCGCATACAATTCACCTCACGTCTCGTTACATGACTTTCTTATTTACACAACCATTGCTCTATCACTCAGACTGCATTATTTCTATCACGTACTATGCCTGCGATGTATAATGTACACCCGACCATGTATTGTTCTGTTCCGTTTAATATCCGTTCGTTGATCGTCGAGATTTCCCTAACAAAGTTGTAGTACGGGTGGAAATTAGACTTTGTCGTGTTTCCTGGAGTTTCGGTGTGGGTCACCTGCTAATGGTAGATTGAGTTTAGGTAATGAATGAGAATATGAATTATTTATTTGTTAGACAGGTGACAAAAATAAAAGATGTTAAAGATCGACAAAAAGGCAACGCACAACCAAAGTTGGGTGCAAAAAGCTAAGATTTGGCATGTATGTTCCTTGAGGACCTTAGAGGTGCACTGATAAGGTATGTCGTGAATTTACCACGAGATCGGGCCGAAACGCATAATTGCAATAAAATAAGCAGCCGTAACTGCGGTCTTCCTCTACTTTATAATCAAACTCAAACTCAAATATGTTTATTTTCATAAAAATGTTTAAAGTTTTTGGTCACGTCAGAAAGTCATACAAATTAAAATAAAAAAGTAACTTTAAATGCATATTTACATAATTGAGCATTGAAAAAAAAATGCCTGTTCAGAAAGTAGAGCCGCGTGAGAAGAATCAGGCAAGAAACTCCGGGCCACTCTTTTCGTCGTCTTGATTCTATACAATTTAAAAACTTAGTAACTACATTTAATTTTTCATAGGTATATGAGCTGGTGTCTCTATAATGTTATTGTCAATTAATAAGGTTTTATAATAACACAAAAGTACTAAACTAGCATAATATAGGAATAATAACTCATACTCACATGAAACTTAACAATAATCAAACATAATTAGCCTGTGGGACTGAGCAAATTAATTCCAAGCATTTTTATCTTCAATATAATCTAGCACCGAATAGTACCCTTTTTGACAAAGAAATACTCACTAACCATAAATAGAAATCTGATTGGGAACGTTTAAACAACAAAATATTGGAATGTTTGCAGATAGCACAAAATATTTAAAAAAATATTTCTATTGCTTATAATTATGTCAAGACCACTTGATGTGACACTTACCTATTTACACTAAATTTAGCTAAGACAACATAAGAAGAATGGCCATTTTTTAACTAAACATGTATAGAGAAATAACTTATTTTAAAATAAAGGTTATTTTTTAGTGTAATGATTTCACTAACAATTATATTTTATAGAAATCTAGGTAAAAAGAAAAGTTTTGGGTTGTAAAGATGTTCCAGAACTCGTGAACGCATCCTTATCAAAATATTTTTTATTCGCTGCATTGTTATATTATCTGTGCCCGATAATACTTCCTTGCAAGTGCTCTTTGCTTCCTTGTTTAGCTACGTTCCATTTCACTTATACCACATCTTTAGCAACTGGTTTTGTCAAAACCTCGAGAAAACGAAAAGTTGTTAAAAGCTGATCATAAATTAATGTATTATTTTATGTTAAAAGATATAAAAAAATAAATATAAATGTATTTCTGCCGTTGAAAACATTGGATAAGGATGCAATGGAACGTTTTTGACGTAAAGACGCCGCCGGTGACATTCGACATGGGAGAATTTGTCAAATTAATACAAACTAATTTCGGTGTAATATGTAATTCCTAGCTTTATAAGAAAAACTGTCTTTACAGTATAATTTCTTGATCATAGAGCTACTTGTTTTTGTACATTTTATCTATATACACAATAATTCATTATCAGGTCATTCAATGTATGAGAAGTGGCCATTGTTCTTTCGAAAATCAAAATATGCCAGACGAAAGTCTCATTTGGGAACGAAAACAGTACAAATGAATAGCAATAAATGCGATTACTAAGGATGGATACAGACGGACAGCGGTGCGCGAACGCTTGGGAGAAATATTATAGAAAACGTCGCATTTTAGGGTTCAGTATGTTTGGAAGGGGATCACAATATTTACCTGGGACAAAATGATAATTTTGTTACGTACTTACAATAAATAAGTCTAGACTTACTTGGATAATCATTCGGAATTACCAACCAAATTATACAAAGTGGACAAATACAGCATATTAAAGTAGATACTGATATTATACAGGATCAACTCAAACAGACAATTAGTTCAACAAGTTTTTGATGATAATTATGATGTCTTATTCATTGCCCAAATGAGGCATTCTGTTAATTCTAATACCGAGATTTACGTGTAATCAATTATATTCTTACTTCATGCGTCATCAAGAACATGCGTCATTTTATTACAGTAGAGTTCAAAACACAAATAGCTCTGGACGTGCACGATAAAAAAATAAAAAAACTACGCTCGCCCTAATATATAATTGCTTATTAATTCAGAAAAACGATTGAACCAAATAATCAACAACATCAGTACATTTTCTCTCTTATTCAAGAAATATTTAGACCTAAAAATTATCAATTTCTAATAATAAATTCACGGGACCCTTAAGGCGTAAGTGCTTCTCACTTTAGTCTGTCTTTAGAATGGGACTCCACTGAATTGACTTTTTAAAAGCGCTCCCAGAGGTCACAGTGCCTAATTTTAAATGTTTATTCTGCTTCTTTGGTTTTGAACGAAACGTGAAAAAAATAAAAATTTTACGTTGTAAAATTATATGTAAGTAGGAGCTTTGAGAATCTCTTTTATTTTTTTTTATATCTTGTTTTTATTCTTTGTTTGTGTTTGAAGTGAATGTATGTATATGTAAATGGTGGAATGTGTTCAATACTTAGCAACGGTTCATAGAACTTTCACGTATTTATATACGGTAGTTTAAACAGCAAAGATGTGTTTTCGAGTTGTAAAGACATTTTTCATACGTATTTAGCTTGCACAGCTTTGGAGGAATGTGTTTGTCTCTTTGAATACAAATGCTTTCTGTTTTCGGTCATTATTTAAATTTCTCTTTTATTTGCTGCAGTTGGTAAATTAGATACAGGTCTCAAGTCATGGTGAACAATAATTATGACTTTTTCACTGTTAATTTTGTGGTTATTGATGCGTGATTTGCCCTGATTATATACTGTCCGGTTGCAAACCGGATTCTCGCGAATGTTACAAAACAGAAAAACAAACGAGTGTGGTTTAGCGAGCATTCTCACGAACATTCTGGCGAGCCTTATAATATAGAAAATACATAGAATCTGCGCTACAATTGCGGACCAATATAACCATGTAACCCAATATATTTACTTCACTTTGACTTATGATTTTAATGTAAGGTAAGAGAAAACTAAATATACAACATCGATAAAATATCAATAAGGTTTACAATAAATCCTTAGGTTTGGTTTCATCATGTCAGCCTAGAGACGTCCACTGCTGGACATAGGCCTCCCCCTAGGTTCTCCACACAGACCGATTTATTTATAGGTTTGGTTTACTCTGATTTAATTTATATAATAGAATGTTGATAAACCATCGATATCGATAAATAAATTTGAACGTAAGAACAGAAACTTGTGTGATATATTAAACCTGTTCAAATTAAAATCTGCATTTTATTATTTAGAAACTTCATTTGTTTATGTGTCTTACTCATACCCTAGAAATACTCTAGAAATACTTCATAAGTGAAACTGAAGTAAATATATTGGGTTAAACTGCTGTTGTAGTGCGGTTTCTATATTCTACGGATTAGTATGTTCGCTAGAATGATCGTGAAAATGTTCGTAGCAATGTTCGGCTCTGTTCGTTGGTCGGTTCGACAGAACAAAAAACTGAGAATGCTCGATGTTCTAAGTGAGTGCTCAGGTGTATCAGCGCCATAATATGATATTATTCATAAAATAATTTATTCTATTTACAGCTTGTCCGATTGCGGTGCGGCTTTTCTTTCCCACTTATTACAAAAATAAGCTCACTACGTATTAAAATAGACATGGGTAGTATGTTTATTATCGATATTTTCAAGTTGCTTTATAGCTTAATATATTAACTTGAAATGTATTCAATAGCAATTTACATAATTAGGTCATATTTTCATAGCGAATTAAAATAAAAACACTTGACCATCAGCCAAATCTAAGCACAAAACGCCGCAAACCGACGGTCTGCACACCCCACAATGCGGATTGGTTACAAATAAATCATCGGCCTCTAACGGTGATCAATCACTGTACAGATATCGTAAATACGCGCGTCTATGCCAAACGCTGCTTCGTACACATCGTGTCGTCTGTTGCTCCAAGATTTTATTGGTTTGATCTATGATTTGGCGTTCAAGATGAAAGCGAGATTTGTTTCAGCGATAAAATCTAGACCTGATTCAGCGAATATTTAGCCAAAAAGGTCAAGGTACTTTTGTTAGACTCCGTTATCTTTATTCAAGCGTCTTAAAAATGTATATTCTAGTTTTGTTCTATTCATGCCACAGATAATACTTTTCTTGTCTTATCTATCTGTTTTATTATGCATGGGTTTTATCTACGACCGAAATCTATTCTTTAGATCTATACTTAATGGTATTGTTGGTCATCTCTTATATACTGATAAAACCAATGTTTTAAAATCTATGGACATGTTATTTATTCTTGGTCTGGTCTGTCTGTAAATTTCATACACTTATAATTTTATGACGTACCTCTTATTTGTTTTTATGTTAATAGGCGGCAAACGAGCAGGCGGATCGCCTGATGGTAAGCGATTACCGCCACCCATGGACACAAGTAACACCACAGGAGTCACAAGTGCGTTGCCGCCCCTTGGGGTTGGGAAAACGGATGGGATAAGGACTGAGATGAGGGAGAAGGAATAGGGGATAGGGCCTCCGGCACTCTCACTCACCGAACGAAACGCAACAGTTTAAGGACTGCGTCGATTTTCTGTGAGAGGGTAGTACTTCCCCGGTCGAGCCGGCCCATTCATGCTGAAATCAGCAAGGCTCTACTACTGTAAGTAGTATTTCATAAAACAAAATACAACTGTATTTACTCAAAAAAATCTTCCTTCAAGGTATAACAATTCCACATATCTCATATTAGTGGAGCCCGCGGTTACAGCCGCGCTATTTAAGGCTACTGCTTCGCTCCCCTGGCTCATAGCGTGATGTTGTATAGTCTATATCCTTCCTCGATAAATAGGCTATCTAACAAATTAAAACAAACTCTTCAGCTTTATATATTAGTATAAGATTTCTCACCTTCACATAATCTAACTTATTATGGCGGGATGCTCCAAATTGTGCCACAGCTTTTCAGATTATGTGCGTCTTGCCGAGACGAATTATGTGATATGGTTTATATATCGCATCATATAAATTATTTAATTCTTTGCTTTCTTTTGATTGCTATGGAAATGAAAAATATAATATATGAGTATTACCGTATTAGCAATAAATCATTATGTAAGTTGTACATATACATTAGTATACTGTAGGAATTTATGCAATGCGTTTTTCTACGAAAACTTGTAAAGAATCTGTAAAAAAAGTCCAGTATTGACAGATGGCAACATATTTTGTCAATTACATAACAGAGCATTTGTACCACTAGCTACGGTGCACCTCTGTGAAATAAGGCTATGAATGTTTCCAAAGGATTACGCAGAGATGTGTGTTAAACTATTTTAACCCTTTAACGCACACCTTTATGATTTTTTTAATTCAGTACATTTATAAGTGAATATATATTCTAAAGTGTTATTTTTTACAACATGTGTAAATTTTTTTTTCAGAAACTTGTTATTCTCCTAGAAAATCTAAAAAAAACTAGTGGCCAGTATACTGACCACTGGCCGTTCTCCATTATTAACTATCCCCATCTAATCAGTGGCCTGTAAACTGGACACTCAGAAAAATCTTTTATTTTCGTTCCTCCAAACTTCTTTGTTTTGCCGATGACATGAAGATATATTCATCCATATCGTCGACATTGGACATGGAAGCACTTCAGTCTGACTTAACACGTCTGGACGAGTATTGCCGACTCAATAGATTGGACCTCAATCCGCTTAAATGCTCTGTGGTATCTTATAGCCGAAAGAAATCTGTATTTACTACATCTTATACACTTAGAGGTCAATCAGTCCCAAGATGTAACGTAATTCGTGACCTAGGTATTCATCATGACTCTAAGCTTCTTTTTGATGAGCACATTGATGAAATTATTTCCAAGGCCTCAAAAGCCCTTGGTTTTATTATGAGAATATCTAGGTGTTTCGTTAAACCCAAAACTTTTAAAATTTTATATTGTACCTATGTCAGAAGCCATCTTGAATATGCATCGCAAATCTGGAATCCCTGTTATGATAAGTACATAGACCGTATAGAAAATGTTCAGAAGCGGTTATCAGATATCTCTGTTATCGACTACATATACATTACAGCTCCGATAGATATTTAGAACTATGTAAAAAAATCCACATACAACCTCTTATAAATCGTCGACGTCAAGCTGATATAACGTTCCTCTTAAAATTAATTAATAATGAAATTGACTGTCCTGACTTACTCAGTAGGTTGAACTTTAGCGTTCCCCATAAGTTAATTAGATTTAATCCACCTATATCTATTCCACACTGTGCCACAAATTATAGACGTAACTCTTTCATAGTGCGAGCAAGTTGTGAGTTTAATAAATTTATTTTATTTATTTATTGGACTTCATACACATAATATACATGTATCGGTGGACTTAATGCCTGAGGCATTCTCTAACAGTCTACCGTGGGGTGATGCAGAGATATATGAAGTAGGTGCAAGCTGAAGTCTTAGGGACTAACAAAACATTAATTATATATACAAATCAATAACTACATACTAATCACATACAATACATATACACAATAGTAAATAAGTACTATAAAATATAAACCTACATATATACGTAATATATATATATATATACATACATAACGTCACGCCTTTTATCCCCGAAGGGGTAGGCAGAGGTGTATTTCTACACCCACTTTTCGCCAGATATACTTTAGTCCCACGTAATAAGGGGCGAGCCTATTGCCGTACCGGGCACATTTCCAGACTCCGTGCTGCTATTAAGAATTTCGTGATAGAAAAACCCAATAACACTGCCCGACCCAGGAATCGAACCCGGGACCTCCAGATCCCACGCGCACATTTATGCCGCGAGACCAACGAGGCAGTCGTATAGGGTTTGATGTCGAGTTTTCCGTCTCTACGCAAAGATGGTATTTGCATCGTGTTATCCCTTAGTCGCCTCTTACGACACCCACGGGAAGATAGGGTGTGGTGACACTTGTATTCTATGCCGTCAACCACACGGCTGATATATATATATTTTTATATATATATATTTATTTATATATATTCATATATATATATATATATATATATATATATATATATATATATATATATATGAATATATATAAATAAATATATATATATAAAATAAAATTAGCTAGAGATATCAAGAGATATTAATTCTGCGATGATCCTGAAAGTTCGGAGTGTAGGAGCTCTCGTACTTTCGATTTGAATGTGTGTCTGCTGGTGGCCGTCCTGATCTCTAGAGGGAGGGCGTTCCACAGAAGGACAGATTGCACGGGAAAAGATGAGTGAATGAAGTCAGAGCTGTGTGAAGGACATAAGAGGAGTAGATTATTAGAGAAGCGAAGAGTTCTATTATGACTGGAATACAGATATTGAAAATGAGAAGTTAGATAGGAAGGTGTGTTAGGAGACATGAGAATAGTAGAGTGTAGTGAGAGCGCGCATACTACGGCGTTGACGAATGGGTAACCATTTCAAGCGAGAACGATAAGCAGACACATGGTCATACTTGCGAAGATTAAAAATAAATCGAATGCAGTTATTTAGAAGACGGTCAAGTTTATTGACGAGGTCTGCATTCAGGTCGAAGTAACACACATCACCATAGTCGATCACAGGGAAAATTAAGGTGTGCACAAGCATTATCTTAGTTTTGGATGGTAAAAAGTTCTTCAGGCGATACAGAGCACGAAGGGTACCGGTGACTTTTTGGCTAACATTAGTTACCTGAGCGCGCCAATTTAAATTTGTGTCAATATGTAAACCTAGATCTTTGACCACTGGACAATACTCGATAACAGAACCGTTGAATATTATAGGTGGCAAAGCAGTTTTGTCTAATTTGCTCAACGTTCTTTTGCTGCCCACAATTATAGCCTGACACTTGGTTGGATTTATCGTCAAACCGAAAGAGTTAGACCAATTACGTAAGTACTCTAGATCCCTATTAACAGTGTCAATGGCAGACGATATATTATCAACGCTAGCTTGAGCATAAAGCTGCAAGTCATCGGCATACAAATGATAAGCGCATTGAAGATTCTGGGTTACGAGATTGATGAAAATTGAAAATAACAAAGGAGAGAGAATACCGCCTTAAGGAACACCAGAGCCGATTTCACACCAATTCGATGAGGATTCGTCAACGCGGACCGCTTGCTGGCGACCACGAAGATAGAACGAGAACCATTCCAGTGCCTCAGAGGAGATCATAAGGTGGGAAAGGATAGCAAGGAGGATGTCGTGACTGACGGTATTGAAGGCAATAGAGAAATCTACCAAAGCCAACACGGTGACTTTGGCATTCTCCATGCCCGTCCTAATATCGCCAGTCACTTTGAGGAGAGCGGAAACGGTGCTGTGGCCAGGTCTGAAGCCAGACTGTAAAGGGCTTAAAAGGTTGTTTAAATAAATATAACGAGATAGCTGCTTCTGAACGCTGGCCTCAAGCACCTTGGACAGGAAAGGTAGGATAGAAATTGGACGGAAGTCATTAAGGCGAGAAGGATTCTGGATTTTGGGCAAGGGAGTGACGTAGGCTTTTCGCCATAGGTCTGGGAAAGTGCCAGAGTCTAGGGAAAAATGGACAATGTGAGTGATAGCTGGGATGAGGTGTTCCAGGATAGTGGTGATCATGCGGCGGCTGATATGATCACAGCCCACCGCATTGGATTTTATAGAGCGGATAATCCTTATAATCTCATTCGATGCTACTGGAGAAAAAGTAAAAGACTGAATGTTAGGGCGAGGTAGATTGGCTAAGTAATCGAGAGTGAGACATTTGGTCTGATGATCAAGCGTGGTAGTGGTGGTGAAATGTTGATTTAAATCATTCAAACCAAATGTCCCCTGAAATTCGACACTACGCTTTTTGCCAATACCTAGCGTCCCGAGGAACTTCCAGGTATCAGCGGGGGAAGAACAGGTGATATTAACTAGGATATGTCGACGTTTAGCGTTGCGTATCATCTGGTTACACCGATTCCTTGCAGCCTTGTAAAGTGCCCAGTTGTGATCACACCGATCCTTCCTAAATCTGTGAAAGGCCCGGTCCCTCCGTCTCATCGCCGTCCGAACATCTTGGGTGAGCCAAGGAGCTGGAGGACGCTTTAATTTGATGTGCCTAACAGGAGCGTGTTTGTCATAAAGACCAATAACGTTGTTATTAAAAGCCTCGACCTTGGCGTCCAGAGTGGGCTTGGAACACATTATCCCAAATAATTAGCGAGGCATCCCGGCATAACATTTCCACATCCATACGACCAAAACAACGTCTGCGCACAACCTTTGGCGGGGGTTTGGGTGATTTTAGGATATAAGAAAGGAAAATAAGATCATGATGGGAGAATGCCGGTGCAGGATGTTGGCCGTGGAAGGAAACTAGGTTAGGATTAGATGTGAGAATTAAGTCAAGCCAGGTATCTTCCCCTGTTAGATTGTGATGGGTAGCTTGCAGGGGTAAAACGTGGAGACTGGCTGACTTAACTACATCAAGGAGTTTAGAGGATCTTTGGGTATAGGGAGACAGGAGATCGGTGTTAAAATCGCCCATGATGATGTGATGTGAATATTCCGACCCTAAAGATTCCAGACTCGTTTCGAGACTGGAGAAATAATCAACAGAAGGAGGACAGTACACGACACCAAGAACCAATTTACTGCCTTTGACGCAAACCTTAATGAAGAGATACTCCGCATTTGCAGTATAGTTTGGAGAAGACGAAGAAATAATTTCATAGCGGAAGTTACTGCGGAGATAAATGGCCACACCGCCCCCTCTCCGGTAGAAATTGTGTAAAGAATTCTCCTTTGATCCATTTAACACGAACAGCAATTTGGCAAGAAGGCAGCTGAACCTTAAGTTCTTTTCGTAATTTACAACCTATTTCCCTTTTTTAAATTTGCATTACTGGTATTTTAAATTCGTGTACTTTTGTTATCGAGAAACATCTTATTTTCTTGAGTTTACGCGAATGTTACACATTGAAATTAAACTACAGTTTACGGATTTTATCGCGTTATATTGGTTTCACTTGTTTTTACATTTAAACCGAATGATTTAGAAACTACATTTTAATTACTAGCCGACGTTTCGAATTCTTTACAGGATTCATGTTCAATGTGCTATAAAACGTCGGCTAGTAATTAAAATGTAGTTTCTAAATCATTCGGTTTAAATGTAAAAACAAGTGAAACCAATATAACGCGATAAAATCCGTAAACTGTAGTTTAATTTCAATGAGAAACATCTGTTATGTATTTTCGTTAACTATACGTGAAGACCTGTAATTGGCTTTATGTTAACTTATATTAGTTACATATTCATTTATTGTTAGCTGTTGGTTTTCCATAATAAAATAAATAAATTAATAAACAATCGTTTTACTCACTTTTGGTACGATGACGTGTTTCTTCTTTTTATTGCACTTATAAATATGTGACGTTTGCTTGCAATGCCCCAGCAAATACTAGCGCGGGTATGCGGGTAGTTAACAGGCCACCGTAAAAATTGACGCGAATTTTTTACCGCACGTGACGTTTCAAAACGCTCGTTAGTTAAAAGGCCGGTCTGCTTCATTGGGAATCGTATATGATCATAAGATTCAACATTGCTATAAAAATCTTTGAATTATCGATCTTAAAGTGACTGTCCAGTTTACTGGCCACTTTGTATGGGCCGTCCTATAAAGGGTTAAGTTAGGTTACTACCGAATCCCCCCGTGGGATCTCCACCTTGTCGTGGTGGGGGGGCTCAGTAACCGTGGATTGGTCACCCGCGGTGAAGCTAAGAGGGATCTAGGAGGGGACGCTCCGCGTGGGCTTGACGGAGCCCTGCGCAGGATGCGTCCAAAGGGGCGGGTGCGAGGGACAGTTCTTCTGTCCCTCGCAGTCGGGTGCGGTCGCGGGAGGAGAGGCGTGTCGGTGTTGCGTTGCCGCGCGCCCTATCTCCCGCGACCAAATGGGGGTACACCATCGTTGCGTCGCGGTGGGGCCGCAGAGGAAGAGGAGATGCGGTGTTGCGTTGCCGTCCTCCCTATCCTCTGCGGCCGCTGAGTGTTTTGGCGGCGGAGCCCAACACCTTCATCCGCCGCCAAGGGGGTTTTGTTCGGGGCCCGCCTGACCATCTGGCGGGCCAATACCCGTCGGGGGGTAGCGAGGAATGCTTCAGCGATACCCGACCCTCCGATACACGGGTACGTGAGGGAAAAAAAAAAAAAAGTTACTACCGAATAAGGAAGGTCCCTGCTTTCATCTCAACCGTCATGAACGGCTTTAAAGAAAGAAAAGAAAGAGAAAGAAAACATATTTATTCTGTTACGAAGAATAACATTTTTTAGCATAGATAACAGGTTTTTTGTAACAGAATTGGCCCCCAACTCAGCGTAGTGCCATCTAGATCAACTAGGTCGCGTTGATATTCTGTTGGTACCATTTTATATTAATTCACAAATAAATAAATATATTACATAAAATATTTTTTTAACCCCGGCCGGTCGTTTCACATTTAGCACAAAGAGGAACACATTTATTTAATGACATAGCTTATTTTTTACCTTGGCTTACACTTATAAATATTGTGACACTTGACACATAGGGAATTGAAGATAAGCCCAGAGAACATGCTCGTATAATCCATTTCACACACGAAGGCGCAGGTGACATGTGTCATCTCCGTACAAATAAACCAAAATCAGACAAATAACAAACACCACCCGCACCCCCCAATGTGAAATGAAGTATAGATAAATTAAGAACAATAGATACAAAAAAGAGAAAAAAAAATAGCAGCAGCATTAGCAGTCGTTGTCAACCTTCAGCACCTTTAGATCATCTGAGACTGGCCCAAGCAATAGAATATATGCTGGACACAGGATGCTGTTATTGTCATCAAAGTACCCGATGGAAGCCGTATCAAGATAACATCCATGGCTGAGTTGAATCCATTACTGGCTAAGTACCCAAAGACACCTGGGGACATCACATCTGCAGCGAAGGCTGGCGCCACAAGTAAGGGCACAGTAGCTGCGGCAAAAGGCACATCCCGTAAGAACTAACTTATTTCTAAAATTATTTGTTTTCATTTCCTCGATAACGCTATTTCACGATAAGTTAGTATACTGTTTTGAGATGATTTTGTTTATGTGTTGCTCACTACATTCCCGTGCATGCCGGTATTTGGATAAAGATATTATAAGATAATAAGATATAGTTATTTTTAGTTTGTTCACCCACTTGTTAAAGATTATTTTGTTTTCGCTCAACTGACAACTTGTCAGTTTGACATTTGTCTTGACATCATAATATGCGTTTCGTTTCAACGCTGAAATATCGTTTTATTGTCAAGCTTCAAAAATGTTATGTAACTTAAGTGTGTTTTCTTTTTTTATAACTATATTGTAATTTTATTTTATGTCTAGTGATACAGTTTTATTCAATATATTTTCTCTGTAAATATTGTGTTCGCTGGCGGGTGGTGCAGAGATGGTAAACCTTGTATTGGTAATTTTTGAGTACGTAGACAATAGTTTACATTATAGTCTTATCTAACTGTATATATTTTTTACTGTATTTTATTTATATATTTATTTTGTTATTTCTATGTATATATATATTTATTTAATACTATTTATACATGAGTTCCAATGATGATGATTTGTCCTTTTGTTCAGCCAATAGTTCATTTGATGACAGCTTCGGTTCAGTGCCTGATAAAACCCTCGGTGAGTTTGTGCGTGATAAATTTAATTTTAAATCTTCTCGATCTCTGAACGTCTGCCATTTAAACGCTCAAAGCGTACCAAGTCACTACAGTGACTTGCTAGAAGCATTTAGCAGTGATGCCAACGTTCACGCCGTCCTGATCTCTGAGACTTGGCTTAAACCACATTTGCTCTCAACCTCATATTCTTTACCTGGATTTATCCTTATCCGGAATGACCGGACTGACAGGAGAGGTGGTGGGGTTGCAATCTACCTCCGAAGTCACTTTCCGTTTAAAATTCTTGCAGCATCTTCCACTTCCTCTGCTTCCGCGGAATATCTCTTTTTAGAGGTTATTGTGAACGGAGTTAAAACTGTCTTGGGAGTTGTTTACTGTCCACCAGCTGTTGACTACTTCTCCAGTTTCGAACAGATTCTGGAATCTTTAGGGTCGGAATATACACATCACATAATAATGGGTGACTTCAACACCGATCTCCTTGTTCCTCACTCTCCTCGAGCCCGTAAACTTCTCCATATTGTTGAGTCAGCCTGTCTCAATAATGTACCTCTTCAAGCAACTCACCACAACAATAATGGGGAGGATACGTGGCTTGATTTAATCCTTTCATCCAACCCATCCCTCATATCCTTTCATGGCCAATATCCCGCTCCTGGATTTTCCCATCACGACCTTTTATTCCTCTCCTATAACCTAAAGCCACCCAAACCCCAACCCAAAGTTTTGCACATGCGTAACTTTGCTCGGATTGATGAAAACAAATTATTAGAAGATGCATCTGCTATTACATGGGAACCTCTGCTGGCGGCTAGTTCTGTTGACGACAAACTGGATATCTTTAATAATGCACTTATCGACCTGTACGACAAACATGCCCCAGTCAGAAAGGTCAAATTGAAACGCCCTCCAGCCTCGTGGATGACAAGGGGAGTTAAAATGGCGATGAGACGCAGGGACCGAGCATTTCGCAAATTTAAAAAAGAACGTACCGACGAAAATTGGGCTTTTTTCAAGACTGCAAGGAATCGGTGTAACCAGATGGTACGGAATGCCAAACGCCGCCATATTCTCGAAAATATTTCACCCAGTTCCCCTGCTGCTACTTGGAGATTCCTCGGAACTCTCGGTATTGGCAAATTCGGCAAACAGCAACCGTTCGATCTGCCGAATGACATCGGTTTGGATGATATGAATCGCCATTTCGCCACCACTCCGACTTTAGATTATTTAATCCGATGCCAAACGGTTGAATATATAACAAATTTGCCCCGTATTAGTGTAGATCTATTTAGGTTTTCTCCAGTTGCGCCGGGTGAGATCAAAAAAACCATCCTATCCATTAAAACCAAGGCTGTAGGATGCGATGATATTAGTCGACGAATGTTGATTCCTATTTTAGATCAGCTCCTACCTGCGCTAACCCATATTATTAACTTTTCATTTGATTCTGGTGTATTTCCATCCTTATGGCGCAAAGCATTTATCCGACCTTTACCCAAGATCCCCAATCCGTCATTGCCTACCCACTTCCGTCCTATATCCATCCTTCCTTTCCTGTCTAAAGTGCTGGAGGCCTGTGTCCATAAGCAACTGTCTCGCTTCGTTTATGATAATAACTTATTAAGTCCTCTCCAGTCGGGTTTTAGGCCAGGCCACAGCACTACCTCCGCACTCCTAAAAGTGACTGGCGATGTTAGGGCGGGCGTTGAGGATGGCAAGGTCACTGTACTGGTCTTGGTTGATTTCTCGAACGCCTTTAACACCGTCAGTCACGACATCCTCCTATCCATTCTCTCCCATTTTATGATCTCATCTGACGCACTGGATTGGTTTTCCTCATATCTTCGGGAGCGTCAGCAGGCGGTACGCATTGATGAATCCTGTTCATCTTGGTGTGTTCTCGACTCTGGCGTTCCACAGGGCGGTATTTTATCTCCTCTTCTGTTCGCTCTGTTTATCAATCTCATAACCCATGACCTTCGGTGTACTTATCATCTGTACGCCGATGACTTGCAGTTGTATTCACAGGCCAGGGTAGGAAATCTATCTGATGCTATTGAAGCTGTGAATCGTGACTTAGCAGCAATCAAACATTGGTCCGATAGGTTCGGCTTGTACGTGAACCCTTCTAAGTGTCAGGCCATTATTATAGGAGGCAACCGTATGATGTGCCGTGTAAAGGTGTCATCTCTTCAATCTGTTGTTTTTGATGGTACTGTTATCGAAATTTCACCGCATGTAAAGGATTTAGGGTTACATATCGATGACACTCTTAGTTGGCGAACTCACATCACCAATGTGAGCAAACGAGTTACCGGGACCCTGCGTTCTCTTTATCGCCTAAAACATTTTCTTCCCATAAAGACGAAGGTGACGTTAGTGCAAACTTTACTATTCCCGGTCATCGATTATGGTGATGTTTGTTGTTTCGACCTGAATGCAGATCTTCTCGATAAACTTGACCGTCTTCTCAATAACTGCATTCGATTTATTTATAATCTTCGCAAGTATGACCATGTGTCTGCTTTTCGTTCCGAACTACGCTGGTTCCCCATTCGTCAGCGCCGGAGTTTGCGCGCACTCACAACGCTATTCTCTCTTCTTCATTCTCCAACTCCCCCTGCTTACCTTCAATCTTACTTCCAATATTTAGGCTCCTATCACGCAAAAGATCTTCGCTCCTCTAATAATCTTCTGCTTTTATGTTCATCACATTCTTCTGGTCTTGTGCACTCGTCGTTCATAGTCCAATCAGTTCTGCTCTGGAATGCCCTTCCATTAGAGATCAGGAAGGCGTCGAACCGCTGGAAGTTTAAATCTATGGCACGTGAACATATCCGAAAGGGACTATTGGCACCATCATCTTAATCATTGTATTATATACCTATTTATATTTATATATACTTATATATGTATATATTTATTATTTAAATATGCATATATATTTATGTATATATTATATTATGCTATATAGTATATATTTAATAATATAACCATGCATTTATTGTTATTATTGTAAAATACACCTTATCTTTTTAACGTGACCAAAACTATTTGTACACCTACCATACCTATCTCTGCATCACCCTATGGTTGACTGGTAGAGAATGCTTATAGCATTAAGTCCGCCATTGTACCTATGAGTTGTACATAAAAAAAAAAATATATATATATATACCCATAAACACCTCACAGTAGGGTAGGCAGCGATAGCCTAATGGAGATACCAACGGACTGCCATGCAGAGGGTATCGGGTTTGAATCCACGGCATGCACCAATGACTTTTCGAAGTTAAGTGTGTATTAAATTGTTAATAATCGCTTGCCCCGTCCGAGATCTTTGACAGTCGTTACGGGGAGTCAGTACGCTCAAATCAACTGATACTAGTCTAAACCATGGAATATCGCTATCCCTTTGGGTTGCGGAGCTCAGACGGCAGTCGCTCTGTAGAAAAGTTGATATTCTGCCATATCTGGTTAGACCAGTAAGCGGACCTTGGGCTCAGTCTTGGATGCAACCGGGATAACGCTAGGGCGATGATGCCCTCACAGTGGTGGCTCATATTCTATCGTAGGTCAAACTAGAAAGAGCAAATCCTGAACACAACCAGGTTAAAGCTAGGATGATGATTATGTTCCTATTGCCATCTACAAAGCACTCCACTAGACAAAGTATCACTGATAAAATGTGTCAAAGCATTTAAAAAAGTTTAACTGAACTTAACCAGCGAAATAACATGCTGGTTTACGCCTAAGGACCATCAAGACAGTTTAAAATATAAAGCAATATTTTTAACCGATCAAAAAGCCCTAACAAACTAACATCGCTCCCAAGTGTAAACGAAGACGGCTGCATAACGAACACTCTCATTAAAACCTATAAATATCTCCATGTTATTAATACCTGAGCTTTTAATTTGTAACTAGATACTTTAACCCTCAAGATTGAAGTTCTTGTGATCATTAAGATAGGATAAAGAAATTTTGGCGTAAATTTGGCCAGAGAGATAATTATTATTTTTGGAGTAATTTAGAAACTTTTAAATTGTGACCTAAACTTTTTAGATCAAAGGCAAGCGCAATTTAGGATTTTAAATCATCTGCACGGTCAATTTTTAAACTGCTTAAGTTTTCTTCATCTATACGGCGTGCCACTGGAGATGCCTATATCCAGCAGTGGACTTCATCAGGCGGTGATGATGATGATGATGTTCCCCAGGCACGATGAGTAAATGCCTTTTTTCATATTTTTTGTAAGGAGTTCCCAGTTACGGTACAGTATCACAAAATGTCAAATCAATTTTAGGTATTGTCGCTTCAATCCTAAAAAGGTAGGTTGGTGTTTTTGTCCACATAATCACATATCTTCAAGAATACGTAGCGGCTAAAAAATTTTGATTCTTTGACTTCAAAATACTGCTACTAGGGCGCTACCCTTAATATATATTTTCCCTTTTTTAAACCCTTTTTTAAAGTGCACATCGAAAAGATTGAAAAAATTCAGCACAAATTTATGGAACACCTGAATTATAAAGCTAGTCTAGGTTACAGAACGTATGAAGACTCGTGTGAGTACCATAAAATAAGTACTCTTGAAGATAGACGTCAATTGATTGATATGCTATTTTTATATGACGTACTTCACAGTAAATACGACTGCCCGGAATTACTAGGCAATATTAGCCTTAATGTGCCTCTAAAACGAACTAGACAAACGTCACTATAATCGGTCCCATCCGCAACATCACGATACTTAAAAATGTCACTATTTACTCGTATACCTGAATTATATAACAAGCTTTTTTCTTCACTAGATCCCCTTAACACTACACGCAATACCTACAAAAACAAATTGTTGCAAACCCTGATTCAACATAATAATGCTACAAGTAGATAAAATACCTACTAATTATGCCCGTTGGAGTCAGTAAACCTTTTTCATTCATTCTCCTCTACCGATACACACACATACTTACACCAACTACTCAGACAAGCCACACATACCTACACACACAAACGCACAAGCGGACACACACCGACACACTCATACATGTACCCAAGGATATGCCATTGCCTACATTTCTTACTACTCACTTACCTATTAAAATAAGAAATTGTTAATATTGTGAAGGCACAAGCCTAATGTTTACTCTTAATTACATATTATATAAATAGTTTATCTGTGTACTTGGTAATTGGCGTACTGTGTAAATTGCAATATTGTATTAGGTATAATAATTGTCAGCTGTGACGGACCTGAAATAAAATAAATAAATAAATATCTGGGCTTACGTGTATAAATTTTGCCGATAGCGAATTAATTCACGCTGTTTAGAATGGTTTAAGAAATCTGAGTTAGAGACGGAACAAAAAGAATAGACGACATTTTCAGAACATTTCGCTTTATCCAATTTTTTGTGCTTTCACCAAAATTATTTAAGAGACTCTTTAAGCTTTATCCCAAAAATTCAAGTCATTTTAATGTAATTTCGACCTCTGAAACTTTATTCGGCAGATCCTATATTGAACCTTTAGGTTCAACCCGGCGAATTCAAAGACCGGAACGCATAAACTATGAAGGCTCAAAGGTAGAAAGAAATCCACTTAACTCCTTATTTCCATAAGCAGGGGAGTGTCAGAAACGATTCGCCAGCCTTTTTATGACAATATAAAGTATTGAGTTTAATGGCGCGATGATAATGTGAAGAAAGTTGGGGAATGTCATTGTGTGGGGATTGTGATTGTGTTTCTGAGTTAGGTGATGGGTGGAGTGAAAAAGTAGTATATGGGTTAGAGACGTGAAAATGTCAGTTGTATATTTTATTTTGGGGTTGGAGCAATATTGCAAGTTATATTTATTTGAGTTAAATCAAGTTGAGTACTTCTTTATTACAGCATGAAGATGCAGCACAGTCTTACGACTATTTTACGTGCAGTTTAGTATAATTTACGAATATTATGCTATATGAATATATGTGAAATAAAATTTATAAGAAAGTATATTATAGTTTTACTTTTTATTACTCTTAAAATATTATAATATAAACAAAGTCAGTCAAGGATGAAGGTCTAGGGAAACACATTTATTTTGTTGTTAGTTTTATCAAATACAAAGAGAAGTGTCGCTTATAATAAATGCTGTATTGGGGATGACTTTAGATAATTTATTATTATATTCAAGTACTATACATAAAATACACACGGTTTCTTTCAACCTTGAAACAACAGTTTGAAAATACCAAAGATCGTAAAACCTTTTTTAATTATATAACTCTGTTTTTGCAACCGTTTGAAACATATAAATAAATATCCGCAAGATATCGTAACAATTTAAATCTTCAAATAGTCTAGACGCAAACTACTTGGCATTAGCAGAGGTTACAAGAAATGTAAGCTTTGAAACTATTCTCGTTAAGTCCGCCATTGCGGGGGATTGTGTTAGCGACAAGCGACAACCTCTCGTGATCGGATTAGCGCTCGATGCGACCGACGCGCGACGATGTGTTTTTGCAGCATCCTCTGTAAAGTTTTGGACCTAGAGTAGACCAGTAAATGGTTTTTGCTTGCAAGACGTCCTTTTCATAATTGTGTTTTCTTTTGTCATGTCTGTTTTATGATATGAGAAGGGTTTCATGTCTGATATAACGCTGTGGTCTTTCAATGAGAGAGTGTTCTTTGAAGTTCTGGAAGTGATCATCAAAGCAGATTGACTACAGCGTTGACTTGCAGTGTAAGGTGGATCGTAAAACACGAAAATTTACCGGCGCTCTATATCATCATTCCACTCCTACTCCTATTTCTTTTCTCATTCAGATGACAATTTCTTATATGCGCATCTAAATGTCAAAGTTATGCAATATCGATTATTCACCCACGCTAATCAGAATCGCATCGTGCTGTCCCGTTTAACCAAAATCCTAAACCAAAATTCTCAACATAATCCAGTTCAGTGCAATATTGAAAGGAAACAATCAAGCTGTAGTTGTATACATGGAGTGCCAAATTAACGGATCAGTTTGTCTGTAATAGATGCGATGCAAATCCCACGTAGTACAGATTAGCTTAGTACTCGTGTTCAATTTATTGTTCCTTCTGACTAACAATGCAGCGTTTTATTAGACAGCCAAGTATTTTTTAATTTTATGATGAATGTATTATTTTTATTGTTTAGGTGTGTACTTCTGTAAAAGTTTTACTTTGTCGTGTATACTTTTGAAATATTTTTATCTTTTTGGAAGTAGTATTTATTATTAAACCAAATTAATTAACTTTTGGGTACGCGCCAAATTCACTTTGATGCGGCAGACTTTCACATCTTTTTTCTAAGTTAGGTCTTGTATACATATTATGTCAATAGTGCAAATAACAACAAATAGTACAAATAGTTGGCTGAGTTGATGTTTTCGGACACGCAGAATCGAAAAAATAAATTGTGTATCACGCGAAATACTGTTTACTGTATGGAGCGAATCTACAACAATCGATGCAGTACTAAACGGCGAGACGACCACTTATACTTCTACGAGATACGTGTTATCAAGTGATTCTCAAGTCATTCGTGATGCAGGATTTATTACTAGTACAAAATATGTCTTTGCATTTGATAAATCAAACAACAAAGTGAATGTGTCTCACTGGACAATAATTTTCCTTGACCTATTTTGTATTACCCTTTTGTTGATGTAGTACTGAAATATAAAACAATTTATTTAACACATATTCTTATAGCATGATATGCGTAAGTTGTAGTAAATCTGCACGTAAAACAGTCGTAAGACTGTGCATCTTTATGCTGTAATAAAGAAGTTCTCATCTACATTTCACATAAAGAAATATAACAATACTCCCACAACCCTGAAATAAAAATACACAGCTGACATTTTCATGCCACTGAACCTACATCACCCTTTTTCATTTCACCCATCACCTGACTCAAAAACACAATCACAATCCCACACGATGACATTCCAAAACTTCGTCACATTATCCTCGCGCCATTAAATTCAACACTTTATATTGTCATCAAAAGGCTAGCGAATCGTTTCTGACACTTCCCTGCTTATGGAAATAGCTGGGTATTGAGTGAGTTGACTCAGGAGTGGATTTCTTCCTACCTTTGAGCCTTCATAGTTTATGCGTTCCGGTCTTTGAATCCGCCGGGTTGAACCTAAAGTTTCAGTATAATATCTGTCGAATAAAGTTTCAGACGACGATATAACATTAAAATGACTTGAATTCTTGGGAAAAAGCTTAAAGAGTCTCTTAAATAATTTTGGTGAAAGGACTAAAATTGGATGCAGTGAAATGTTCTGA
This sequence comes from Euclidia mi, assembly GCA_944739405.2. Lineage (NCBI taxonomy): Eukaryota > Metazoa > Arthropoda > Insecta > Lepidoptera > Erebidae > Euclidia > Euclidia mi. The sequence continues at coordinate 12,144,234 of OX123207.2, read as the reverse complement.
AAATGTCGTCTGTTCATTTTGTTCTGTCTCTAACTCAGGTTTCTTAAACCATTCTATACAACGTGAATTAATTCGCTAACGGCATAATTTATACAAGTAAGCCCACATATATTAATATCAGATAACTTTGAATCAGATAACTTACCAAGCACCAACATTGTTTACAGTCGGGAGAGGCTGGTAATTTGTCATACAGGTTTAACTAGTACAGACACCAGTCTCTCCCACAAACATCACCTGTATTGTAACTTACATAATAAGGCATCTCATTCTTATAAATTGTGTGAGAGATAAATAAATGACTTTTATTATTATTATTTGTTTCTCTTTCACGCGTAAGCCTAGCCTACTCTTCTAGCCTGATTCTGTTTATCTGTTCAGGTGAACCTGTCAAGTGTACCTGTAGCGTATGTATCTGGCTTTAGGATGCGGCCAGATCTCGCGACTGCATTTGTCAGAACAGGACACACCCTTATATCAACGATTTTAAACTTACGCGATTTGTGTCACTTATATAAGTTCATTGTCATTGTGTTCAATGTCCGTGTGGTGACGGATTAAGAATACGAAATGTAGCCACCCCATATCATCCCATGGGTGTCGTAAGAGCCGACAGAGAGAGCATATTATGCAGAGAACAGCACTATAAGAGAACAGCACTAAAATTTGATACAAACTCTATACCAACCCGTTTGGCCAGCGTGGTATAGAAGGCCAATTCCTCCTTTCAAAGGAGAGGCCTAGTGCAGCAGTGGACTGTCAAAGGCTGATGATGATGATATAAGTTCATGTAGCAGGTCTTAATGGCAATAAATGCTTCGGAATTTTTTTAATTTCTTGTTACATAAACAAACTATTAACAAGCACTCATGGTGTAATATTTCGCAGGACACTGACTAACTTATGCCTCTCCAAATATGCGTTACAATAGCTACAGTTTGATATAAGGTTAGATATCGAGTATTCCATCTCTTCACAAATACTACATATATACCGCCTGTATCTCGCTTAGATTCTTCCTTCTCTACAACAACCGCAGAATGTAAGGGGTTGTTATATTTTGTATTCTCAATCCGTCACCACACGTAGAGTATATGAGACGCTATGTTCTACTAATAAGATGTTGCCAACCTTCTAAAACAGCATGTCTGTTGTAGAGCACACGTCTCATAATTTCCTTACTAAAATAACTCGACTATTACCTCTCCTCGATGTCTAAATACACAATTTAACAAAATTACCTTGCGACGTCATGGTTATGAAACACGGTTGAGTAAATCACATTGAATTTGTCTCTAACCTTAGTAAGGACACAGTTTGATATAAAACAGTGGAAGAAATATAATGTAACATGTTGTCTACTACTACACGTAACTATTTTAGAATAGTTTTGAAATGAATGTGGTTATATTTTAGTAGAAAAATTAAATTCCTTTTTAGTGCTCGCGTAATACTGTTATCAGGTCACATGTATCAAATGAATATGATACTATGAATTTCTTTTTTAATCTTTGCATACAAGAAGGCATTCGATGAAATAAATTTAACGAAAAAAAGTTTTGTTTTGCTATTATTTAAACAATTTTTGATATGCTATATTTTAGATACAAAGTCAAAGTTTAATATCAAGTTATGAGCGTTCTGTAACTCTAAAATTCAGTACACTGTGGCACTACAACCAACATAACGTTGTTACTTAGCTCCGTAGCAGACATCGTAGACGTAGCGACGCCGTAGCGGGGAGCACAGCTAAGTAAAGTATACGACGAAAAAGCCTCTAAGTTTAAATAGTTTCATTTTGCGTATATTGTTTTGAGAATGTTTAAGTTACAGTGACGCTTCTGTAATGTAATACACCATGTAACTGAAATGTGCTCTCATGTTTAGGAACTATGATGAGGGTAGATGCTTATAAGTTACGTGAGGCCCATGGTAACCGCATGAAACAGTTGGTTTGCGAATCTAGAAACATTCATCCTGAGAAACTCATAATTTTACACTGGTCTAAGCTTAAGAATAATTAAATATGATTTTAGAGCCCTACTGTTTTCAGCATGAGAGGTAAGACCGGAGGAATACTACCATCTCACAGAAAATTTACGTATTAGGACAGTATATTTTGTCGGGTTGCAGTCGGTGAGTGAGAGTACTGAAGGGCTAATTATAATTACCCTTACTTTCTCCTTTTCGCTTCCTATTTCCCCATGGTAGGTAGCCTGCAGCATGGTTGTGTTTCCTTGATATCTCTTTTGCAATGCTAAGGGAACGCAGTTATTCTTCAAACGTTAGAAGAATAACCGGCCCTTTGAGAAGCTTACTCAGGACCAACCTGCAGAGGCCTGTAGAGATTTTTGTTTATTTATTTTTTCATAGAATCAGGCCTGTATCCCCGTAAGGATAGGCAGCGGTGTAATATTACGCCCACATTAATTCGCCTTACGAATTTTAGGTCCCACGTAATAAGGAGCGATCCTATTGCTGTTACCGGGCACATTGCCAGACTTCTTGCTGCTACTGATAATTCGAAAATCTCCGAAATACTTTTGCCCGACCTGGGAATCGAACCCTGAACCTCCCGATCAGCAAACACATACGCTATTCACTGGACTACGAAGGAAGACCAGACAGATTTGTAATTGTACACTTTTAAGCTTTGGAGTCTTGATTTTGATTGATTTTGTTTACTTGGTCATTTGTCAATCAACTAACATAGTAATGAACTAAATAGCACAAAGCTACTGCTTAAAAATGACTTTCAAAAATCTAAATGCTTTAAGTGCGAGATCATATTTGAACTTATTATAAGACTATCCAATTATAAAAAAGACTATATGTCTCTGGCTAACAATGCAATCGAGGGAGGACACAATTCAATAAATAAACTAACGAAAAAACCCGACCAACAAACATACCATCTTCAAATACACCAAATTCCCAAAACGCCAACTATTTGACGCAATCCCTATTTTTTTCTGTTCATCCATATCACAAAACAAACATGAACAAAGTTAATAAAATCGGTCGATTTGTGACAAACTCTTTCGATACAGAAAAAGTTTTCTTCATTTTTTCGCTAACAGCCTTCGCAGTGTGGATTAAGAGGCTTCGAGGTGTAACAAGTTTTGCTTCGATATATTTGCACCTAGGTTCGAAAGGTGAAAAGGTATTTTGAAAATACTTTTTGTCTTTTTAGGGCTCATTCACACCGGATAAGAAATTGACGATAAAAAGTAAAAATATGGAGACATCATGACTCAGATTTACAAGATGGACGGCAACATCATTTTATACAGTTTTTTTGTGAAGATCACAAAATAAGACAAGACAGACTTGAATGAACTTACGATGAAGTAATGACTGTATGTGGTCATCGAACCTACAACACTCGGCGCAGTGTTTAACGGTGAGGTAGCCGTCATTCGTCAAACGTGCAGTATATAAAACATTCACCATGCTTGTTTTTAAAAAAAGTGTCTGTAATATTCTCCAATAATAAGAAAAGTGTCATCATGGGCATTTCAAAAGCACTGCCACCGTTGGAAACAGGAATTAACCTATATGCCTTCTTTTGTGATTGTTTATGGTTAATATCTTACCTTAACTTGTTATTTTGAATGTGTTATTCATAGTTTTAAATGATTGATTTTTGTTTGAGCGATTGCGCACGTTTCCATGCAAACTTTCAACATATTTTACCTGTGAAGCCAGGCTCGGAATAGAAGTCAATTGAAGGTATCGAATCCTGCCAGACGTTGTGTGACTTGTAGGAATTTGAATTCTGGATCGCTGGCATAAAAAATCACGGCTGATATCCATTTATTAATAAACATCGCAGATTCTTACACAACACGTTTCTAAAGTTGCTTAGCAACACACTAATTATAAGTTATCCAACCTTATCAAGTGATACCTGTGCCTTTGATGGCGCGCTCAAACTATGTATGACTTTATTTATTTGTTTTCTTTTGTTCAAATGCTGACTCAAGTTACTGAAGCCTTGAGACATCATATTAGGGATGTGTGTCTGCTGTGTTTATTTAGAAAAAGGCAAATAGTTACGTCTGTTTATGGGTAATGGGTCTTTGAAATATTATGTGAAGTATAAGTCTGGGATGGATTTACCGATTAAACTAATTCAAAAAATGTGGGTTGGTGTAAACGGTTACAATATTGCATACATAAAGATAACTCACTAAATATACGAAAGTACTTGACAGATATTGCGGAATACACAAAGTGATATTTCGTGAAAGTAAAAACTCCTAGTAATCAGCTATGTAATAAAATCATGGTGGCATCTGAAACGAGTACCAGGCATCCATGTGTCGATTTTTCTGTACTGCAGTTACTACTTATCATTTACATATATTATTCGTTACTACATATATATCGATGCTACTTATTAACCAATTATAACTCTATCTAGTATTAAGTGGCGAGAAGGCAGACAGAAGTCAAATTGGTGATAAATCTGAACCAATCTACTATAGAAGATCAAATTTAGAGATCGCCAGCTGTTGTCTAGCGAATTGTCGGAAGCTTCTCAGTAGCACTTTATTACCTGTTAGTAGACTACCTTCTTAAATATTTATTTTCATGTGTATATAGGTATATATTATTACTTGTTTGTAATCTATCTTTTTTATATATTTTTTTTCATGTGTATATATATGTATATATATGTATTTATTTAAGTATGTATGTGTGGATCTTTTATGTATTTAAATTTAAATTATTATTATGTATTATGTTGCGTATTCTCTTTTATTTTGCTCTATATGTGTAGTACACACCTGCCATGATCATCTCTGCATCACCTAAAGGTTGACTGGGAGAAAATGCCTATAGGCATTAAGTCCGCCTTGTGTAATGTATTTTGCAGGAAGTTTTTAAATAAATAAATAAATATAGGATAAATACCTTCACGTATAACCGACCGCCAATGGCCTCAGTATCATGTACTGAATCACTGGTATCGGTTTTCGGTACACCGTCCCTTACACCCTGTATAATATCCTATGTAACTTTGCTTCGAGTAACCGATATTTTGGCACTGTTAGAATGGGTAATTAATCAATTTAAATCAGCGATACTGAAAGTTGCCTGTGGCTTCATCATCATCATCAGCCCTTTATACTGTCCCACTGCTGGGAACGGGCCTCTTCTCACTATGAGAAGGGTAAGGCTAAGTCCACCACGCTGGCCAAGTGCGGGTTGGCAGACTTCACATGTCTTTCGAGAACATTATGGAAAACTCTCAGACATGCAGGTTTCCTCACGATGTTTTCCTTCACAGTTTAGCAAGCGATAATTAACAATTTAATATGAACTTAACTCCGAAAAGTAATTGGTGCGAGCCGTGGATTCGAACCCGAGACCCTCTGCATAGCAGTCCGTCGGTCTCTCCACTCAGCTATCGCTGTTATTGTGGCCTGTGGCTTTTACCTTAATTTTATTATAATAGTAAACATAATATAACAATATGCTCTGTGGAAAAGCTAACATTTTACGTAATCTAGGTAAATTAGAACGCGGGCTCTGGATTCCATGACGAAGGTCTTGTATGCATCAGGATAATGCTGGGACGATGATGATTACTTAAACCTTTTTATCTGATACTAGATGATGCCCGCGGTTACACCCGCGTTATTTAAGGCTACTGCTCCGCTCCCGTGGCTCATAGCGTGATGTTATATAGCCTATAGCCTTCCTCGACAAATGGGCTATCTAACACTGAAAAAATTGTTGAAATCGGTCAAGTGGTTCCTGAGATTAGCGCGTTCAACCAAACAAACAAACAAACTCTTCAGCTTTATATATTAGTATAAGATTTGATTTGATAAACCCAATCCTATCATACAATATTATTAAGCGGGTGTTAGTCGCGATAATTTACTTATTTAAAGGCATAAATAGCTTTGTTATTCTCCTACGTTTCTACCGGCTTGCAACGGATTAAGCCAATCCTAGAATTGTAGTATCTGTATCAGCCAAGCTAAATCACGATTGAAAGATAAGTCTTTAAGGAGATAGAATTAGAGCAGAATAAAACGTTATCCATTACCATGGCAATGGAAATAACAGCCACAAGTTAGTGCAATGGAATCAAGGAGCAATTGAATGGAATCGATTTATACGCACAGTATTTCAGATGGCTCCAAAGCTGAGCTTTTATAGACAAGTAAGGATCCGACCGTGAAATATATTACTGAATTCGTTCTTTTAGGAATATCCTTATGGGATCCTGTGAAATATTGACTTCAGCAGATGATTTATTTTCGAGTGAAGGTACTTTATCAGCTACACTTGGACCCTTGTACTTTTTTTCATGCATGGTGCATGCATGAAAAAAAGTACGAGACATTTTTGAGATTTTTGAAAAATGGTAGGCGACAGTACATACTATGAATGTAAAAAACGATAACTTAAACATGAATTTGGCGTCAACACAAATCATGACTTGAACAAAAAAATAATTTTCCAACTCAATACGCAATTTATTATAGTCCAAGTATATTGTTATAAAACAATTCTAAAGACCCGAACTCTTAAAAAACGTTATTAAGCAACTTTCGAACCAAAGAGCAACAAGGTACGTGGCTTTTTACAGACAATCAGGCTGTCAATACACCGAACCAATGTAAACACAGTGACAAGGGTCCAAGTGACCTGTACTGGTTATTGGACCTCTGTCTGACTGCGCCGCAAATATTGCCAACCTACGTCAATGTTAGGGCTGCTTAAGAAAGAATTGTCTTTAGGTAGAGTGCCTGTTAGCAAGAAAATATTATGGGTTTATTGCAATGTTTTTATGTAAAAGTCTGCAGCGGTTTCACTCACGTATTTATCTATAAATACATACATAAACTACCTACTACCCCGCAGGGGTAGGCAGAGGTGTAATATAACACCCACATTTCGCCATGAATTTTTAGGTCCCATGTAATAGGGGGGCGAGCCTATTGCCGTACCGGGCATATTACCAGACTCCGTGCTGCTGCTGAGAATTTCCTAACGGAAAAACCCAATAACACTTTGCCCGACCCGGGAATCGAACCCGAGACCTACCAATCTCACGCACACATTTATGCCGCGAGACCAGCGAGGCAGTAGTCACATATACTCACGCCTTTTTCCCGTCGGGGTAGGCAGAGACAAATGAACGCCACTTTCTTCTATCCTTACAAACCTCACGCACTTCCACTACATTTATTACTCCTTTCATACATGCTCGCCGGTTCCGGGTGCTTCGGACCTTGCCATTTTTCAGAACGTCACCAATTTCGTCGACGAATGTCCTTCGAGGTCGGCCGCGACCGGCTTGCCCATACACATTTGCCTCATATATTTGGTGCGTCATTCTAAAATTACTCGTTTAAAGGTACGAGTGAAGAATCACTCATTCCCTCCACGAGTCGAAACCATCTCAGCATCTATAAATAGTAGAGTAAAAGTCCAGTGATTTTGGAGCTAGGACAAAAAATGCGTTTGACAGCTAGTCTCTATTTAGTACCTTTAAACGAGTAATTTTTATAAAATTGTTTTTTTTTAAAAGAAGACAACTCCCGCATTAGGACTAAATCGTTTGTCGCGGGGGACTTTACAAACATGCAACTAACGGACACAATGAACACCCAGACTCGAAACAACAATTTGTGGATCACACAAAGTGTTGTCTCGTGTGGGAATCGAACCCCTAACACTCGGCGCAGTGTTAAGCGGCGAGGCGGCCGCTAAAACCTCTACGCCAACCGTGCAGTCAAAATAATGTGTCGTCAGAAATTCAAATAGCATTGCAGGCGTAATCATGCCGAACTTCGGTCGCGTAACTTCGGCATAGTGTGTTTAGATACTTTGAGGCTTTGCGTTACTTTTAATGGCCAACGTTCGGAGTGAAAAAGGGATATGGCTCGCTAGCCTTCCTTTCACTCTTCATGTGTATATCTCTATATTTACTTGAGTTTTGTGTAAGGCTAACTTTTTTCATAAGTCTAATTGCTTTATTGTTTTCGATTGGACGGTTAAATCAGGTTATTATATACTAAGTTTCAAATTTATTTTTCGTAGCCTATTATGAACTAGCTGAGATAAATTTATTTTTAGTGCAAGTGGATTTTGGTCGTATTTGATATGAGGAGCTGATATAATGTCATAGATAACATAATAGAAAGCCTACCACTTAAAAACAAACATAATTCATAGTTAGTATATTCTGATACCTATGTGTGGTTTGTATAATATTTAGTAAGTTTATTATTAAAAATATATAACCCACATTAGGAGTAATTTCTGTTAACGCTATAAATAAATTAATTTAAAACACTTCAGTCATTTTACTGATAAATAACACAATCGCATTATCTTACCAACGTGGAACCAATGTGGAAGAACTCCACATTTAACCTAAACAATAGAAAGGCGAAAATACCACCAAAAACGTCCAGAGTAGCCATGAATCTGTTAAAACGAAAGTGTGCCGCGACCTATGGGAGTTATCCACCATAAATACATCAGAGCTTCTTTTTTGTAGAGCAATGTATCTACCGGAGATGAGCGAGACAGCTGAGCGAGAGAGAGATACAGATATAGATATAGCGGTGTACGAGAAAAATAAATTCAGTACTATTATTTTATTAACTGCTATGACAAAAAGGATGTTATTGTAGTGTTGGCCAGTGAAATTATAGCTAAACGGATTAACTCATTCTGATAGATTTTCCATTGTTATTGATATGGTCGAGAACACTCTAAGCCATTATTCAACAAAATCCGATCAGTTTATTTTAGTGAAGGTTAGGATCATTCATCAGGTTACGTTGAAGTTATAAATAAAAAAAAAAATACAAACTTAAAAAATCTGAATGTGAAATTGGTTTTCTAAAGACAACTCTCGCACTAGGAATATATGCTGTATGGCGAGGGACTCTACAAACATACATATATTGTTAGCAACAAACACAATGTTCACCCAGACTCAATCTCCACATAAGACACCATGATATTCATAAATGGGTTATAATAATCTGGGTATCCAGCAGTCGCTACAACGTAAAGTCTTCCACGATAATATAATACACGATAAATAAAAAAATATATAATTGTTTTATTTTTAATTGTCTTTCGGGATATATACCAGTTACCTTTGTTTGAAGTAACCGATATTTTGGCAATGTTGCAAATGCCATGTCACGGTAATATAATCTAACAGTATTGTAACTCGGCCGTCTCCCCGAGTTATATGCCTACAGACGCGCCGGACGCAAAGAAGCGATAGCCCGCCCAAGTATTTTAATTACTACCTACTCGAAAATTTCTGGTTTTGTGACTGTTCAAATTAATTATTTTTTTTGCAAACAAATAAAATCATGTAGGTATATAAGTACCCTAGGAATGACCAATTGGTTACACTAAGTATACTAAGTTACATGAAACAGATTCATATCCGCTTTCGAGAGCTTTTCTTTTCGCTTAAACGAGATCAAAGATACGCTAAACTATATAATACAATGGCTAAAAGACAACAATTTACATATAAATATAACAAAAACCAAAATGATACAGTTTCAAACTTATAATCGCAAACGTTCACAATTGCAAATACAATATGGAAATGATACAGTTGAAGAAGTAGACAGCACAAATTTTTTGGGTATAACAATAGATAAATATTGTACTTGGAAGACACACATTATATTATGTGCGCTGTAGCATGGTGCGGGTGGCAGTTTCAGTAACGTTTCATTTCACTTTTGAAAATTGCCGCGATTTACAAATTATGACTTAGTATTTCAGTTGCACCACATTCGTAATATTTTAAATCATTAATTACTGTGGTACATTAAATTATACCCAACCAGAATGTTCTAGTCTTCAAATAAAATCTAATGGAAAGAACAAATAAGCAAAATGTTATGCGTATAACATAACGCCATAGACGTATTTAGTGATGGGATGTACTGCTACGATGGATATTCGATGTTTTTATAATAAAAAGAAGTATATTAGGCGTACTTCAAATCATATTGTAAAAAGTCTTTAATTATATTACTGAAACAACAGAACATATATATACCTATATATAGAATAGATTTCATTCGTCTAAACTCATATTAGAGTCAGCAACATCTGAACAGTCACTAAATTCATCATCTGTATCTGTGACGGATATTATCAACGATGACTTCATTATATTGTCAATATGGATGTCACGATCCCAGACATAATGTCCCTCTTTGTTTTATTTACAACCTTCGACCAGTCTTCAGGTTCAACATTATTGATGGCCGCTTGCAATAGGACCAACATTTTATTTGCTGCAAATGGCGGCGAAGTATAATTTCTTGCGGCGTGACCTTTCATTTGGGCCCAAATCATCTCAATAGCATTATACTGGCAATGTAGTCGAAGGACCTGGTGGCCTTTTTCTTTTGCCATTTCATCCAGAGCATAGGTAGGAGTTCACAAGCTCTGCCTTTAACATTTTTATATCTGCGGTAACTACGTTTTCTTTCAGCCACTTCACCAACTCGCTTTTGCGGCTGGATTGGTTTGGAGGTTTATTAACTTGTACCAAATGGTAGGGTGCCAAGTGCCTGGTTTATATAAGTACAAAGATGTTATTATGTAGCCATAAAATATATATATTGACAAGTTAATACACGTAGTTACACTGCGAAACCGAATAACACTCAAATTAATGTGAACTAGATTTATGCTGTGAGTATCGTTAGATCGATAAAAATTAATTGCATAACGTCACATCCCTAGTCATGTGGTACTGACGGATGTCAACGTCATATAGGCAACTATCATCCGCACCATGCTACAGCGCACAGGGTATAGTGAATTATGTATTAAGGTGCAGAGATTTGTATTTGTTTTAAACAGAATAACCCGTGTAGCTGGTATTGAAGCAGCATTGTATGCCTATCACGGTTATGTATCGTCAATTTTACGGTATGGAATTATAATATGGGGTAATTCTGTTGACATCATTAATGTTTTCAGATCTCAAAAAAAATGTATTAGTTGCATATGCAAAGCTCATCCAATGGAGAGCTGTGTTCCTCTTTTTAAAAAACTTAAAATATTGCCACTCCCTGCCTTATACATATTCGAGATATGCATCTTCGTCCATAAACATGCAAGCTTGTTCAAGACCCATAATGAAACTGTAACTAGGCAAAGTCGTAAAATCCATAAATTATATGTACCCCAACAAAGATTGCAACTTTATTCCAGAAACGTTTATTGTATGGCAATACGTCCTATCCTACTAATATTATAAATGTGAAAGTTTGTGAAGATGGATGGATGGATGGATGGATGTTTGTTACTCTTTCACGCATAAACTACTGAACGGATTTGGATGAAACTTTACAGTAATATAGTTTATACATCAGAATAACACATAAGCTACAATTTATAAAAAAAATGTATAATGTTGCCATACTATAAGGAAAAGTATCAACTAAGTCGGCGAAAATCCTGTATTATCTTTATTTGTTTGCTTGGGTCAAATTTAGTAATTGGAATTTTACCCCCTTCCTGATGATTGATCTGATATTTGGTATACACTCATATTGTTATCGAGATTAAAAGATAATATTTAAATGATTGTAAATCCAAGATGGCCACCGATACAAAATGGCGAATCACATATTACTTCACAACAACCTCAATATGGGTATCAAATGAAAGGGTTTGATTGGTAGAATGCAGCTCACTATGAAAAATCCAAGATGGCCGCTGCCACAAAATGGCGAATTACTTATTTTCCACAAATACCTCAATATGGGTATCAAATGAAAGGGCTTGATTTGTAGAATAGAGCTCACTATGAAAAATCCAAGATGGCTGTCGCCGCAAAATGGTGGATTACATTTTTTCCACAAATAACTCAATATGGGTATCAAATGAAAGGGTTTGATTGGTAGAATGCAGCTCACTATGAAAAATCCAAGATGGCCGCTGCCACAAAATGGCGAATTACTTATTTTCCACAAATACCTCAATATGGGTATCAAATGAAAGGGCTTGATTTGTAGAATAGAGCTCACTATGAAAAATCCAAGATGGCTGTCGCCGCAAAATGGCGGATTACATTTTTTCCACAAATAACTCAATATGGGTATCAAATGAAAGGGTTTGATTGGTAGAATGCAGCTCACTATGAAAAATCCAAGATGGCCGCTGCCACAAAATGGCGAATTACTTATTTTCCACAAATACCTCAATATGGGTATCAAATGAAAGAGCTTGATTCGTAGAATAGAGCTCACTATGAAAAATCTAAGATGGCTGTCGCCGCAAAATGGCGGATTACATTTTTTCCACAAATAACTCAATATGGGTATCGAATGAAAGGGTTTGATAGGTAGAATGGAGCTCACTATGAAAAATCCAAGATGGCCGCTGCCACAAAATGGTGGATTATTTATTTTCCAATAATACCTCAATTTGGGTATCAAATGAAAGGGCTTGATTCGTAGAATAGAGCTCACTATGAAAAATCCAAGATGGCTGTCGCCGCAAAATGGCGCATTACATATTTTCCACAAATAACTCAATATGGGTATCGAATAAAAGAACTTGATTGGTAGAATAGGGCTCACTACATAAAATCCAAGATGGCTGCCGCCGCAAAATGGCGGATTACATTTTTTCCACAAATAACTCAATATAGGTATCGAATGAAAGGGTTTGATAGGTAGAATGGAGCTCACTATGAAAAATCCAAGATGGCCGCTGCCACAAAATGGTGGATTATTAATTTTCCAATAATACCTCAATTTGGGTATCAAATGAAAGGGCTTGATTCGTAGAATAGAGCTCACTATGAAAAATCCAAGATGGCTGTCGCCGCAAAATGGCGCATTACATATTTTCCACAAATAACTCAATATGGGTATCGAATGAAAGAACTTGATTGGTAGAATAGGGCTCACTACATAAAATCCAAGATGGCTGCCGCCACAAACTGGTGGATTACATATTTCCACATATACCTCAATATGGGTATCTAATGAAAGGGTTTGATTGGTAGAATGGAGCTCACTATGAAAAATCCAAGATGGCCGCCACCACAAAAAGGTGAATTACTTATTTTCCACAAATACCTCAATACGGGTATTTAATTAAAGGGCTTGATTCGTAGAATAGAGCTCACTATGAAAAATCGAAGATGGCTGTCGCTGCAAAATGGCGTATTACATTTTTCCACAAATAACTCAATATGGGTATCGAATGAAAGGGCATGATTGGTAGAATAGGGCTCACTATGAAAAATCTAAGATGGCTGTCGCTATAAAATGGCGGATGACATATTTTCCACAAATACCCCAATATGGGTATCAAATGAAAGGGCTTGATTGGCAGAATAGAGCTAACGATACAATTGACCTAAGCACAGCGTTATTAAAAGCGCGAGAGTATGAGTTGGTGCGCTGAAGCGCAGTGGGGAAGAGGGGCGGTCTGATTTTGTACTTTCTGGTAATGCTTTCAGTTTTCATTTTTGCTGCAATTCTATTCAGTAGGTATATAAGCTCTTCAATAACTTTAATAATATACACTACATACTAATCTTTACCTGAAGTTTGACGACTATAAAAACAAAAGTAGTTTTAAGTACTTATTATCTGTTTATAATATATGTATGCTACATGATATGGATAGTCTGAAACTTGGGGAAGTACAAAGGCTACTCTTTATTAAAATTTCATGCGGGCGAAGCCGCGGGCGAAAGCTAGTATTTATAATAAATTACCAGATACATTTAAAATCTTTAACATGCCCGTATTCAAAAGCAAAGTTTTCAAGTTTTTATTAGACAAATGCTATTACTCCACTAATGACTTTCTCAACGGAAAAAATTGACGAAATATTTAAATTATAATTTTATTTACCCATTGAAAATCATCATTTTTTTATTTAAAATATTCTTAATTGTTACTGTTTGACATAATTATATAATAAGATTAAAATGTAATTAATTTTAAGACCAACCAAACATTTGTACGCTGGAAACGGCAGAATATTATGGACATATTATTATTATAACATCCTTGTAACAACAATATTCTTACAAATAAATGATTTATTATTATTATTATTTCATTTTGAAAATAACTCTTAAGAAACTACCTACTGATAGCGTTGAAAATGCCGAAAATAACTATTTGTTTTTTTCACGAAAAGAACAAATTGTGTTTTGTTTCCGTTTTTTTCGCATGTTACATAGAACAATTAACAGAAGGAATCCTTTGGTAAGAAACAGGATTCTTTCGAATGTTTCTCTTGATGTTTCGAAAAGTTGAAAAAACAAGTTTTATTGAAATTAAAATATATCCTAATAGGTGAAATACGAAACAAAAAAAAGGAAAACATACGGGAGGTGAATACAAATAGTTAGGTAGGTAATCTAGCACTCCTCGGCCACAATCCCAATTTCACTGTCCGTAGAATCGTCAGCTTCAGAGTCGAGCTCGAATTTGAAAGCTGCTTGATTAGCTTGCATTAAATGTAAATTTGATCGGACGTAAACCAGTTTAAAGTAGTTCTGGAAGAAGGCGATTCCTATGTTTTGTATGCGTTCGACCAGAATAATGTTTTTTTTCATTCTACCCTACATTTTATAGGTACGTAGGTATTGTTATGGAAAGAGTTAAAGCATAGAATATCCTTAGTTAAATCCCGTACTTGTAGTAAGTAAAGTACGGATTTGAAAAAAAAACATGCCCTTTCTTTCAATATTTTCAGTTTTTTTCGGTTTTATTGTAAAGAACATGAAATATATACTGGCAAATTTTCTTGAAACTTTCGAATAAAACATTGAAAAAAAACAACGGAATTGGAAAGAAACTGGATTTTTTCCTGCTTTTTTCAACGCTACCTACTAATAATAGACTTCAATGAAAAAATACATTGTCCATAACGCAGGTAAAAGTGTTCTGCTAGTATACATTATAACTACAATCATACCAATATATTTTTTTAAATATCAACATAATAATAGATTAAGCTAATCAAATTTCGACTTAATCACGCATAAGTTAACGTATTAGGTATATTTTGAATTTGAAAATCTTATCTTTACGTGACTTAACGAAGAATTCAAACAGCACAATATAGTCTACAACTCGTCGCCACAATTATTATTTAAATAAAGAACACTGCTACAAAAACCGTCACCATCCGGCGGCACGATCGCGTCTTTAGTAAGGGCTCGGTAATAATATCGAACAGTATTGTAACTCCATACAAACGCACGAAACTCGAGTTATACCTACGCGCCTCGAGCAGAGTACCCATTATACTGTGCGGACTGTGCCAAGAGTACCCACAGCCGCGATCGTGCCGCAGCTCGCATGCGGCGCGTCTGGTAGGTATATAACTCACGAAGGTGGCCGAGTTACAATACTGTTAGATTATACTACCGTGGTTAGGGTGTACTGCGCTCGAGGCGCGTAGGTATAACTCGACATTTGTGCGTTTGTATGGAGTTAAAATACTGTTAGATATTATTACCGTGGCCATGTTCACGAATGAACTGAGGGTATTGCGGGTGGATGAATGTTCCTAGCAAGTATAACGGTCTACCCGCTTTCTTACTCGTTTTTGCCTACAACACCACTGCCACTGTTTTCACTATCGCACTGTGCCCGATCACGACATACTACACTCACTACGTCAGCATCTAGTGGTGCGTCTATGTAAAACCGGTGAAACGAAAAAACTCAAACCGCGAGCGAGAGATTACGTGGTATATATCCCGAAAGACAATTTAAAATAAGTTTAAATGACCACGAAAGTTTAAATTCCTATATTAATTGATTTTTGTACTCAAAAATACTGTGAAGTTATTTTTTATTTTGTAGCTTTCATTAAGTAGCTACGGTTAACTATATTTTTTTTAGGTTTCAAACATGTATCTCTAATAGCCTAATGCATAGATTTATCATATATTATATGGGAACCGCCGGTAAGTTATACTACGTGTATCCACACGTAGTATTATGTACATCTTACACACTCCTCAGCAACCTCGTACATCTTATATAGATACTCGGCTTAATGGAAACGCTGCGGGCTTTTCAATGTTATTATGTTTATATTCACTAGGATTTTAGGCGGTTTCTTTTATTCCCAGTAAGATGACATGAAACTATTAATCATAATGGCCACTTTGTTGATAAGGCGAAGTTATTTTAATCTAACTAATTATGTTGCTTTATCTGGCCTTTTTATTCTATAGTGGTGGAGTACGTTGACCACATAATATGTATAATATACAAAATCGTCAGACTTGCTTTCAGTCAGTCAGTAATGCAAGAATGACAAGCAGACAAGCTATAGTGAAACTATTAGGTGCAAGAAGCTGAAACTGGGCATGTATATTTTTGTACTGATTGTAGGGGTACACTGAGAAGGCATTTCCCGAAATTCCCATGGGATCAATCAGAAATGGTTAAATTTAAAATGTACGGGTGTAACTGCAGGCATCCTCTTGTAATAATATAATTTTCTCTTACAACAGAAAATAGTTTTTTTTTTAATAATATGTATTACACGCACAAGGCAGCGATAGCCGAGTGGATATACCAACAGACTGCCTGTGGCCATGCAGAGGGTATCGGGTTCGAAGCCACGACACCAATGACTTTTCGGAGTTATGTACGTATTGAATTGTTAATTATCGCTTGTCCAGTGCCTCGGAGAGCACGTTAAGCCGTCGGTCCCGGTTGTCATGAAGATCTTTGACAGTCGTTACAGGGCGTCAGTACCTTCTAAATAAACTGACACTAGTCTTAACCATGGAATATCGCTATCCCTTCGGGTTGCGGAGATCAGACAGGCAGTCGCTCTGTGGAAAAGCTAATATTCAGCCAAATCCGGTTAGACTAGTAAGCGGACCCCAGATTGAAACTGGGATAACGTTTAGAAAAAGAAGATGTATTACACGCACAGTCGCACATTTCACCTTATGAATTTTAGGTCCCACATAATAGGGGGAGGACCTATTGCCGTTACCGTGCAGATTGCCAGACTCTTTGATGCTACTCAGAATTTGGAAAAACTCAGCAACACTTTTGCCCGACCCGGGAATCGAACCCGTGACCTCCCAATCAGCAGGTGCATACGCTATTTACTAGACGACGGACATTTATGCAAATTGTGTATGTTAGTGATCTATTATTCAATAATTTTTCAACACAAATGTATTTTCTTTATGAAATAATTGTTTGGGAGGCATTATTTCAACACAAAAAATTACGATAATACCTAAAAGAATCGTAATATGTTATAATAACATCATCTTTTCAAGGAAGGTACCTACGCTTTTTTTATAACTTGGCATACAAAATCACGTTTCATATCCATTCAAAAATAAACATCGCATATCTTACACAACATGATTCTAAAGTTGCTTAGCAACACACTTATTATAAGTTATCCGAACTTATCAAGTGATACCTGTGCCTTTGATGGCGCGCACAAACTTTGTATCACTTTATTTATTTGTTTTCTTTTGTTCGAATGCTGACTCAAGTTACTGAAGCCTTGAAACATCATATCAGGGATGTGTGTTTGCTGTTTTTATCTACTTAGAAAGCAAATAGGTACGTCTGTTTGAGGGTAGTCGTTCTTTGAAATATTATGCAATATATAAGTCTCGGATTATGAAACCTAAAGGTAAAGGCTTCTTCCTTTAGGTTCGAAACGTCAACTCCCCAAAATGTTCACTCTCCCTAAACGTCAACTTCCCAAAATGGTAACTCCCTTAATGTCAATTTCCCATTTTGTCCACTTGCCCAAAACTACCACAAATGTACAATTCCCAAAAAGTCCACTTCCCATAACGTCTACTCCCAAAACGTCTACTTCACAAATTCGAATTTCACTGAAATATAAAAAGGACCATATCATATAATCTGGGACTAGGTTTAGGACCACAATGTGCCTAGTGCCTAATGCCTAGTTTAGGTTTTTTAGGTGCGACTGTATGTAATTCAAGTAACTAAACAGGTTATGTTAGGTTCTCTTTTGACCGTTAACCCAAAAATAGGAGCCCTGCGAAGCAGGGCTTCTTCAACTTAGTTTATTAAACACCATTTAATTGGACATTATGTCTACTTACCTACATATTATATTTGTGATATAATATAAACTAAGCTGACGGAGCCCTGCTTCGCAAGGCTCCTTTTTTGTTTTAAGGGTCAAAAGAGAACCTAACATAACCTATTGAATGAGAAATTGACATTTAGGGAATTACCATTTTGGGAAGTGGACGTTTAGGGAGAGTGAACATTTTGGGAAGTTGACGTTTCGAAGCTAAAGGTTCTTCTTCTCTTTTATTTGACTCAGAGAAGACAATTCACACTTACAGCTTCTTAGTTTGATACTGGTTTTATGCAAAAGTTTATTAAGGTCATAAGTGTAATAAGACACTTACTGCAGACTCTACTAAGAAAAAATGTACTTATAAAATGCTTTTATAAGTGCAAATAATATTTAGGAGCAATTACTCTTTAAAAATACACTAGTAAGACAACTATACTGATAAATGTATTTCAACGATTTCTTATAGACCGCTATAAGAGTACCTACTAAGTGTTAATATTCTTTAAGTACAAAACGCCTTAACTCATACCTTTATAAGATGTATAATAGTCAAGACAAATGTAAGACTGCTTTAATACCTTGGTCCTTAAATCAGCATAAGTGTAACAGAAAATTGCTAGTTGGGACGGCTCGTAAAACCCATGCCAAAACGTTGGGATGAATTAAAGGTATTCTACATTTCATTAAATTAAATTACGTAATTTAGTGTTAAATGGATAGTACTAACAACATCACTTTAGTTTATCTGTAAAATATAAACCATCATGTCAGCCTAGAGACGTCCACTGCTGGACATAGGTCTCCCCCAAGGTTCAGTTCTTCGCGCTATGTGCCCTGCCCATTGCCACTTCAGTCATGGTTCCAGAATATGTCAACTGCCTAAAATCTTCATTTTATTTCAGGAGCATATAAAACAATCTTCACCCCCAGTCTATGTATAATATTACAAAGGTTGGTATAACACCGCACAAATCTAAAGGTGCATAGCGTAGATGTCTGAATTATTAAGCATCGGAACTCCGGGGTCGAGTCTCGCGCCAGCTGTTTTACAATTCACTCGGTAATTATTCAAGCGCGCCCGGGAGAAACGCTAGTTCAAAACGGAGACATCGTCTGTGCTAACTCGTCTAACATTTATTTTGTTACCGAACTTTAGACTTGTTTCGTATTATGAGTTAAATGATAGGTGTTTCATGAAAGTAAGGGTACGATTTAATGTTGGATGTTTATTGCTTATTTGGATTTTGTGTCTGGGAAACTTGGAATTATATAAAAGCGATATAGGCTTTGAGTAAATTTCTTCTGCGCCTTATTTGAGTTCAGAATTTTGTTGATTTTACTACGTACGGTAGGCGTATACATTTCTTTGGCCTATAATTTGAATGGCTTGAGTCGGATGGCTACAGTAAACATAAGACGTTGTTATTTGGATTCACACTAGCCTCCTAAGATTGGTGATAATAATAAGTATAATTTGCTACCTTGGATCGTTTTATCGATATCTATAATAGCAAGTCATCACAAGGCATAAAATGATGACGTGATTATTTGTTCGTCTTTTTCTTTTGGTGCCCATGACAAGTCAGTTCGAACAAGCTTTTTAATAAGTATCTTATTTGCCCAGTATGCAGCCAACCCTCGTGCATTTTCGGAGGCGTTTATTGGCCATTGAGATTATTTTATTAACATAGTTACACTAGTGATAAAAGACAGGCTTAAAAGACATTGCGCTATCGCCGGGAAATTGAAATCTAAAATTTTGTTGCGTATTCTTTTATGGCACAGTGCTGATACTAAGCACTTATCACAGCCAACAGTAAAATAATGCACTTATATGGAAGTCGCCTAGATTGCATTTATAATAAAGGACCTACCAAACCATCGCGTCGACGTTCAAAATTTTCCTCAGAATTTCAAGTCAAGATGCTGCCTCGCCTGAGAAGCATAATATTTCACTTAAATAGCTTGTGATTGTGTGATACAACATTTTAAGTTATAATTTAAAGGTACTCGTATATCTGGCTTGAGAGTGGACTAAATAAACTGAACACACTTATTGTACAAACAAATTTTGAAACTTATTTTTACACAAACATATACTTACGCCTTTTTCCCGTCGGGGTAGGCAGAGACAACATAACGCCATTTGCTTCTATGCTTACAAACCTCACACAGTTTCTCTACACTAATTACTTTTTTCATACATGCTCGCAGGTTTCGGGTACTTCGGACCTTTTCAAACTTGTTTTACATGTGTAAATTTTATAGTGTCCCGCTGCTGGGCAATGGCCTCTCCAGTGGATTTCCATAAAGAGGCCTTTGCCCAGCAGTGGGACAATACAGGATTAGAAAAACAGAGATCTCATCTTTCTAGCACAGTGGTTGGCGCTGCTACTGCTTCATAAAAATCCTGAACGTCCTGGCGTTTGAAGTTGTAATGCCACAGCTGTTGTATTACATAAGAAAACTGAAATCCTTTTGCCGTTTGAAATCTTAGTTACCGAGATGGTAGTAAAAAAAATTGAATACCCTCAAAATTTTGTTTGTAGGAATCGATAAAAAATATTTCTCCCATTGATTAAACACTCAGTTTGCCGCAAAACCTCTGATAAAACACTTACATATAACGTATTGCAACAAATTGCATATTTATGAGTGTCGTCGCGGCGCAAACACGGCGAATGATAAATATCTGCCCGATGTGACGTCACAGCATACGCGCTTCCTGTGCATACCGACTTCTTTTGTGGAATCTCTTTATAGGATACGATTTAATATGTTCCAGAGATGCTTTTATGATCAAAATTTCGTTTAAGTGTGTCAATAATATAAATAACTAGATGCCGGCAGCTACTCATTTTCTTTCTAATTTAATTGGTTCTTCCTGAACCCATGTGAATTTCAAGTAATCTCTTCTTAGTGCACCCGGAGTGGAAGATGATCCCTAAGGAACATACATGTTAAATTTCAGCTTCCTGCGGCAACCTGCGGCCAATAGTTTTGGCTTTGCGTTTTTCTTATTTCTGTTAGTCAGTCAGTAATGGAATAATTATATATAATTATAAAATTGTCGTGTGATTAAGACTTTTTTGACGAAATTTATATGTGTTACTCTGTGACTTAAATTATGTAAATAACTTTCAACTTATACTAAATTTGACGAAGGCAGATGTTGTTCGTGCTGATTATGACTCAAATATTACTTGATTATAGACTAGTAGTTTCAACATTGTAGAAAATAAAGTATAAAGGTGCAGTTGACATCAAACTTTACACTTAGTATGATATTAGTAAGGCGTCGCTCTGTGTAGTGGGGAAGAAATTTTAGACAAAGAAAAATGTCACTTAAAAATTTGGTAATGAAATTGAAACTTCTAAGACACATCGTCAGTCGTACTTGATGTCGAGGTATCCCTATAATGAGGCTTCAAATTTCTACTTTACAGCCATATGTTATTAAGGGTTATACTCCTATGTCCCCAAGACGTGTTACGCGTGCTCATGTCGTCATTGTGCACGGAATCTTTGAGATAATATACTGATTGTATGAAATTTATATACAGTGCACGGGCTGCCAGCATTCAAACTGAATTATTTAATAGGACACACCTTAGAAGCACTATTCAGGGGGTGCGATAGTCAGGGGGTGCTTCTGTCTATTGGTCTGTCCGACCATTAGACAGGGCTTCGGGTACGCGCTGCCGGCTCTCCGAGCTACTGTAGTCACTACCCCATGTCCGTCCAGTGATTACAGTACCCCCGCCTACAACGCCCTTCTTCCTCGTCATTCTATCCTATCCATTTACCCGTATCTCCTATCACTGTCTTCTATAACGATAACATTCCCAAGGAGGGTTGGCGTCATGCAGGCGGCCGGCTGGTAAAATACATGCCAAAACCTTCTGCAGTATGGCCAAGTGTATACATGAGTGCGATAGGATTAGGGTGTTCCCCGCAGGCGACGCGCAGGGGCAGCACCCGGCACCTGTGAGAAGTATGCACGGGTTGTTGCACTACTCCGGGCGAGTGCAACGTAAGAAGCGAGCCTATATAGTATGCAAGTTGGAACGTAGGTACGATGACTTGAAGAGCTAGAGAGTTAGGTAGTGTTTTGAAAAGAAAACAAATAAATGTGGCATGTTTGCAGGAAACAAGATGGAAAGGTACGAAAGCTAGGGAGATCGGTGAAGGATACAAGTTTTATTATTGTGGAAGTGATGGCAATAGAAATGGTGTGGGAATTGTGATAGATGAAAATCTGAAAGATAGCGTGACAAGTGTAAATAGAGATAACGACAGATTGATTGCTGTGAAAGTGATGTGGCAAGGTATTATTCTGAATGTGATAAGTGTGTATGCCCCTCAGGTAGGCTGTGATGATTGTGAGAAAGAGAAGTTTTGGATGGATTTCGACAGCATGATGACAGATATACCGGAGAATGAAGAGATTATTGTGGGAGGAGATTTTAATGGACATGTGGGACGAACAAGTGAAGAGTATGAAAGAGTACATGGAGGTTGGGGACTCGGCAGCCGAAATTATCAGGGAGATGCAAATCTTGAAGCTGCAGCCACTTTTGACCTAGCAGTTGCAAATACTTGGTTCCAGAAAAGGGAGCAACATCTGATCACATATAACAGCGGCCACCACATGACCCAGATCGATTATTTCTTGCTAAAACGTAATCGAATCAACTGGGTCAAAGACTGTAAAGTGGTGCCAGGAGAAGATTTAGTCTCGCAGCATAGATACGCGAGGAATGGTGCAACAGTTACCTGGTGCCCATTTAAAAAAATAAGGGTGATATCCAAGAGTGCAACAATTATCGGGGAATAAAGTTAATGCCTCATAGTATGAAAGTAATGGGAGAGAGTAATTGAACGATGCCTGCGTGACGAGAGTGAAATTTGACGAAACCAATTCGGTTTTATGCCTGGTCCAGGTACGGTGGATGCCAGTTTTGCACTTCGCCAAATGTGCGAAAAATACAGGGAGGCGCATAAAAACTTGCACATGGTGTTCGTCGACCTTGAAAAGGCATATGACCGTGCCTCGTGAAGTCGTGTGGTGGGCCCTGAAGAAGAAAGGAGTGCCTGGAAAATACCTGACTTTGATTCAAGCCATGTACGCTGAATGCCGAACGCAAGTCCGATCCGCAGCTGGTATCACAGCCAGATTCGATGTGGCCGTAGGCTTGCATCAAGGGTCGGCCCTTAGCCCCTACCTCTTCCTGTTAATTATGGATGCTATATCATCGGATATAGAGGAAGAGGCACCCTGGCGCATGCTGTTTGCCGACGACATCGTTTTGGTAGCAGAGAGTGGACAGAAGGTGCAGAGCAAGCTGAAGGAATGGCGGCAGAGATTGGAGAATGTAGGCCTGAGAAGAAGCATAACCAAAACAGAATATAATTATGTTCTGTGACTTTGGCGGTCTCTACAGTCCTATACCAGTTACACTCGGCGGTACACTTCTACCAGTAAGCTCCGATTTCCGCTACCTAGGTTCACTCCTGCAAGATGACGGCAAAATTGATAGGGATGTTAGGCAAAGAATCAACGCAGGATGGATGAAAAGGCGACAGGTCTCAGGCACAATATGTGGAATTAAACGGCCGCATGTATAAGTCGGTTATAAGGCCTGTCGTACTGTATGGAGCTGAGTGTTGGGCTACAAAGAAGATGGATGAGAAACGATTGCATGTGGCAGAGATGAGAATGTTACGATGGATGTGTGGAGTGACAAGAATGGACTGAATTAGGAATGATTATGTTAGAGGTAGTATGAAAGTGGCGCCCATTGATGAAAAGATAAAAGGGAGTCGATTGTCCTGGTATGGACATGTTATGCGGAGAGATGAGATGTATGTAGGTTAAAAAGTGATAAATATGCATGTAGAAGGACGCAAATGGAGAGGACGGCCAAGGAAAAGATGGATGGACTGTGTGAGGATGGATATGAAAGAGAAAAGGGTAAATGATCAGATGGCTGGTAACAGAGAAGTATGGAAGAAAAGGACATACTGCGCCGACCCCAAATAAATTAGGACCAGGGCAAGACAACGGTGACCTTAGAAACACTATGAAATATTTAATATTTTAGGGTATTAAGTTCGTATCCTAAAGGAGTTTAAAAAAGCTCTCATAATGTATTTCATAGAGCTAGAGAACTTATTTTAGTAGAGTTTAAATTTAAAGCTACATGCCTTGTGCTTCACAGTATCATATCAGCTTAAAGATCACCACTGTTGGACACAGGCCTCCATCAAAGCTCACGATCTGTGTAGATCGAACTTGAGGCACCTACATCTAAGCGTAAGTCAACACAACAAGATTATTGGTTCACCTTTCACCATAAGATCTTAATTACTTAACCGATTTTCCCTTACTAGATGTTATTTGATTTTTTATCATAATGAAAATGACAAAAGCTGCAATTTACATGAATTCAAGTTAGTTTTTTCAAATAGATTGTTATTAAATATTGTTACAATGTCTTATGGTGTAAAAGGATCTGTCGAGTAAATATTTCAGAGATGGTGTATGAAATATTGCCTTTCATATGCGTTGTATTTTTAATATAGTTTTGAATGTAGCCGAACTAATATATCCTTCGTCAAATGTAGTGGTGGTATACTAGTGCAGAATATAGTGGCTTATAAACATTTTATATGG
This sequence comes from Euclidia mi, assembly GCA_944739405.2. NCBI lineage: Eukaryota > Metazoa > Arthropoda > Insecta > Lepidoptera > Erebidae > Euclidia > Euclidia mi. The sequence continues at coordinate 12,119,438 of OX123207.2, read as the reverse complement.
GTTTAGATATTTTCAAGTAGGTAGTTGCTAAGGTTAAGTCAAAGATTTCAGGTAATTGCAAGATTTTTAAGCGTATTACATAGTATTTTTGATGTAGATTTTGTATATTTTCGTAATTAATATTCTACCATATTCACACAACACCATCTATTCCCAAATTAAGCATAACTTTTACTATGCGTACTAGATATTGGATAAACACACATCCTATTTTTTAAATACATAAATAAAGACCACGTCACGTTCATACACACACTAGTTTGAATTGAGCGGACATCGGACCCACAACCTGCGGCGGGACAGTCGTTTACACTCCAGCTAGGCCACCGGGTCGTCAAATCAACGGACGAAACATTTGTTGAATGGAATATCAGAAATGACCCAGACTTCTTACAATTGAAGACTTAGAATTTATTTTGATATTTGGAGATCATAATTATAAAGAATGACTCTTAGAAGGATTGATCCCAAAACTCTACAGGAAGTTTTGTCAATAAAGCGTGATTACATGCAATGCAAAGTTATAGCATTGGTCTACCTGTCGGACGAGGCATTTGTAATTCAAATTCCTACAAGTCACACAACGTGAGGCAGGATTCGATACCTTCAATTGGCTTCGATACCGAGCCTGGTTTCACAGGTGTAATATGTTGAAAGTTTACATCAAAACGTGCGCAATCACTCAAACAAAAATCAATAATTTAAAACTATGAATAAACACATTCATAATAACAAGTTAGGGCAAGATATTAACCAAAAACAATCACAAAAGTCGCCATATAGGTTAATTCCTGATTTCAACGGTGGCAGTGCTTTTGAAATGCCCATGATGACTTTTTTCTTATTATTGGAGAAAATTACAGACACTATTTTAAAAACAAGCGTGGTGAATGTTTTATATACTACACATTTGGTGAATGACGGTCACCTCACCGTTAAACGCTGCGCCGAGAGTTGTAGGTTCGATGACCATACACAGTCATCACTTCATCGGAAGTTCATTCAAGTCTGTCTTATTATTATTATTATATTTTTATTATATTTAATCAGGCAGGCAGTTGAGACAACTGATGATGCCTGTATCTCGCTTTTTTACTGGTTTTCATTTGCAGCTAAGTATTGGTCCAGTCGGTTCTTAAATTGGTTGATGTTGTCAGCTGTGACAACATATTCTGGAAGTTTATTCCACGCTCTGACCACTCGGTTACTCAAAAAGTGCTTGTGTGGATTATTGTTTGAGAAACTGGTACATAGTTTCAAGGAATGGCCTCTTAGATGGGTATTTTCGTTACGTGTGAAGATGTGATCAAAGTCTTGAATGTCGTAGTGTCCAGTTAAGAACTTGTATGTTTCGATCAGATCTCCACGGGCCCTGCGATCCTTCAGGGTTGTGAGCCTCAGCATTTGTAGGCGTTCTTCGTAACTTCGTTGTTTCAGGATTCGGGGATTTTTTGTGAAGCTGCGTTGTACCTTTTCGAGAAGTTCAATGTCTTTAGCAAAATAGAGGCTCCAGGCTTGAAATGAGTACTCTAGAATTGGTCTTATAAAGGTTTTGTGAATTCGAAGTACCATGTCTGGTGTGAGATTGCCAAAGGCCTTTCTAATTAGATAGATAAGGGTCTTTGCTTTCTTAGTTATTGATGTTACACGTTCTTCCCACTTGAGGTCTTCCGCTATTTTCACTCCCAGGTCCGTCTGCACCTTGGTCTCCGTCAGTGAAGTGGAATTCAAATTATACGTTAGACGAGGATTGCTTTTGTCTATGTGTAGTACAGTGCATTTCGAGGCGTTAAGGTTAATAAGCCATTCTTTGGACCAGTTAGCTATTCTGTTTAGATCCTCTTGGAGGTGGTCATAATCAATGAGCGGATTCCCAAATATTTTGGTGTCATCTGCGAAGATGTCTTGTCTTATTTTGTGATCTTGATCACGAAACAAATGTAAGCATGAATAAACAATATCTGATTATAAAGACGATCAAAACGCTTAGGCTGCTGTTCTAATATGACACACAAAAACAAGTGTATAAAATGATAATTCTTGAAAATTACGTTTCGTAAGTACTTAAAAAGTTTACACGACATCTTCTCATTCTACTTCTTTAAGTTCAATATGTATATTCTGACGAATCATGATAAAAAAGCTTACGAATACTATGTCACCGCCCATCTTGTAAATCTGAGTCATGATGTCTCCATATTTTTACTTTTAATCGTCAATTTCGGATCCGGTATGAATGAGCCCTAAATAGACAAAGAGTGTTTATAATGCCTTTTCACCTTTAGATTCTAGGTGCAAATATGTCGAAACTTGTTACACCTCGAAGCCTTTTAATCTACACTGCGAAGGCTGTTAGCGAAAAAATGAAAAAACTTTTTTCTGTACCAAAAGAGTTTGTCACAACCGACCGATTTTATTTTCTTTGTTCCAGTTTGTTTTGTGATATGGATAAACAGAAAGAAATAGGGATTGGGTTAAATAGTTGGCGTATTTTGGATTTGGTGTATTTGAAGATGGTAAGTTTTTTTGGTAGAGCTTTTTCGTTAATTTTATTTTTTGAATTATGTCGACCTCGACTACATTATTAATTAAAGACATAATGTCTTCTTCATAATTTATAGTCTTATGACTTGTTTAACTGTGTGTTCCAAGTAATAATAAGAATAAAATGGTGCTCCGTGGTCCAGTGGATAGCGTATTGGTCTGCTGTTCGAGATGTGTCCGAATTCTGAGTAGCACGGAGCCTGGCAATGTGCCCGGTAAGGGCAAGAAGCTCGCCCCCTGTTGCATGGTACTAAAAATTCGTAACATGGTGAAATTTTCTTTTTCTTCCGCCTGCCCTGTTCCCATATTATTTGGGATCAGCGCAAAATGTCTTTCTCTTCCATTTTCTCCCCTCAGACGTCATTTATATCTTCATTCCCTTTTCGTTCATGTCATCACACAATCCATCCATCTATTCTTTAGTCTGTCTCTTGCCTTATATCCCTCAACTCTCATATTCATCGCCTTTCTAGTCACATGATTTTCATCTCTCCTCATCACATATCACGATTGAGCTTTTCTTGCACCGGTGCAAGTTTTAAACTTCTCCTAATATACCTACTCATTTCTAATTTTATCCATCCTTGTCACCCCACACATCCATATCAACATCCTCATCCCTGCTACATGCAATCTTTTTTCATCCGTCTTCTTCATGGCTCAGCATTCCGATACATACAGTGCGACAGGTCTTATGATGAGTTTGTAGATTTTGCCCTTTAGTCTTATGGTCATCCGTGGGTCACAGTTGTTCCTGTGACCTGTCACCATTTTATCCAACTTGAGTTGATGCGGTGCGTGACATCACGGTCTATTTCTCCGTCACCTTAAATAAGTCACCCGAGGTACCGGAAGTCGGAGTAGACCGATATGGGCGCGGGACTTTGCTTTTACTGATTTTCAGACCTTCACTATCCAGCCTTTGCCATCAGTAGCAAAATGTGGATGTAATATAACACTTCCGTCCTATCCCACCCCTTAGGAAATACGTGCGTAAGTGTATAAAAAAAATATCTGCGGGCTTCTGCTCGTTGGATTTATCGTCCTCAAAGCGCAAGCCGGCAAAGAACCGGTTCTTCTTCTAACGTCAAAGTTAGTAGCATAGCTATGTTTCCATAGTATTGCAGAAACATCACCAGGAAAACACAACCAAGCCGCTGCCCACCGTAGAAAGGTAGGAAGGAGGAGGAAAGTGAAAGAGCTTAGATAATTGGGCCAACCGCGCCGGCACTCTCACTCACCGAACGAAATACGACCAATATTATCGTCTTACGTACATTGTCGGTCGAGCCGGCTTTTTTTGTTGAAAACAGCAGAACTCATTAATTATTCATAATTATTAAAAAACGTAGACCAGTGTGAAATTATGAGTCTTTCAGGATAATTGTTTCTAGATTCGCAAACTAACAGTTTCATGCGGTCATCACGGGCCTCATATAACCTTATCAAATTTACTCTCATCATAGTCCCTAAACAAGAAATCACGTTTTAGTTACATGGTGTATTACATTACAGAAGCCTCACTGTAACTAAAACATTCTCAAAACAATACAGGCAAAATGAAACTATTTAAAGTTAGAGGCTTTGTCGTATACTTCACTTAGCTACGCGCCGCGCTACGGCGTAGCTACGTTTACGACGTTTGCACGCAGCAAAGTAACAACGTTATGTTGGTTGTAGTGCCACAGTGTAGTAAATTTTAGAGTTACGGAACGCTCATAACTTGATATTAAACTTTGACTTTGTATCTAAAACACAGCACATCCAAAATATAAATAGGTAACAGCATAAAAATATGATTTTATTTGTAAAATTAATTTTAACAAATGCCTTAATGTATGCAAATCTTTAATTCAAATTCATAGTACCTATGGTATTCATGTGGTACACATGATCTGACAATATTATTGAGCGAGCACTTACAAGAAATTCTTTTTTTTATTTTCAAGTAGACATAAAAGGATCGAATTATATAATTATCAACCAATTATAAAACTATACTATAGTTAAGTGTAGTAGTAAATACATAACATTGTATTTCCTCCACTGTATGATAGCAAACTAAAGTTAGAGACAAATTCAATGTGATTTACTCTATCGTGTTTCATAACCATGACGTCGCAAGGTAATTTTGTTAAATTGTGTATTTAGACATCGAGGAGAGGTGATAGTCGAGTTATTTTAGTAAGGAAATTGTGAGACGTGTGTTCTACAACAGACATACTGTTTTAGAAGGTTGGCAATATTTTATTAGTAGAACATAGTGCCTCATATATTCTACGTGCGGTGACGGATTGAGAATACAAAATGTAACAACCCCTTACATTCAGTGGTTGTTGTAGAGAAGATATACAAGGAAGAATCTAAGCGAAATACAGGCAGTAAGTATAATTATGTAGTCTTTGTGAAGAGATAGAAAGCTCGATATCTAACCTTATATCAAATCGTAGCTTTTGTGACGCATATTTGGACCGGCATAAGTTAATCAGTGTCCTGCGAAATATTACATCATGAGTGCTTGATAAAAGTTTGTTTCTGTAACGAGAAATAAAAAAAACTCCGAAGCATTTATTGCCATTAAGACCTCCAACATAAACTTGCAAATCACAAATGGCGTAAGTTTAAAATCATTTATATAAGGGTGTGTCCTGTTCTGACAAATGCAGTCGCGAGATCTGGCCGCATCCTAACAGGTTCACCTGCACAGGTAAACAGAACCAGGAAGACTAGGACGTACGTGTTTTAAAAGTTAGGTTTACCTGCACAGTTAAAGGGAACAAGCTCACCGGATGTATTTGTTGTGAAAATCCATAAAGTTATATTAGGCTTTAGTTTGATTGTACGGTTGAGTAACATAATTTTTTTCATTCATAGTTCATTCATAGAAAATCCATCTAAAAGACTGTTTCCACGAAGGAAATTGATTCAAAATAAACGAATTCAATGAACGAGAAATAACCCGTAACAGGAGAAACTTTTTGTTTGAGAAATGGCGTCAAACAGGGTGACCCGTTGTCTCCTAAATTTTTACAGTGTCCTGCAACAGGTTTTCGGCAATCTGACGAATTTGTGGCAATCCAGAGGCATTGTGGTGGTGCGGCAAAAGATAAACAAATCTTCGGTTCGCCGACGACATTGTTCTCTTTTCCTCATCAACCTCGGAACTCGAGCTAATGCTTAAAGACCTCAGCTCTGCAAGTCTTCAAGTTGGACTTCAGATGAACCGGGCCAAAACTCAAGTAATGACCAACAGCACGAAACGTAGGGTCACAATAGACGGGCACACTATACATTATGTCGACGAGTATATATACTTGGGCCAGATTGTCTCTTTCAGCAACAGGCAAGACAAAGAAGTAGGACAGCGAGTCGAAAATGCCTGGAAGAGCTTCTGGTCAATGAAAGAGCTACTGAAGGGCAACCTTTCACTACCACTCAAGCGAAAGCTCGTCGATATGTGTATACAGCCCGTCCTAACCTACGGTGCACAAACATGGTCCTAGACGGAAATCTAGAAGTCCAAACTGAAGATTTGCCAAAGGGCTATGGAACGTAGCATTCTCGGGGTAAAAAGGACCGACCGTGTCCGGAACACCACGCTACATTCCAAAACACGCATAGCCGATGTTGGCTTAAAATCTGCCAGGATGAAGTGGGACTGGGCTGGTCACCTCTGCCGTATGCACCCAGAAAGGTGGGCTTATTTAGTAACCAGTTGGGTGCCTCATTATAGTCGACGACAACGCGGCAGACCTAAACGGAGATGGTGGGACGACCTGGATGCATTCGACAGCGACTGGCTGAACATAGCCAGGACAGGGATGAATGGCGGTCCAAGGAAGAGGTCTTTGCCCAGCAGTGGGACACATGTATAGGATAAATAAAAAAAAAATGGAGAAAGTAAAAAAACTGGTTATATGGCTGCTGGAACAAAACGCTGTTCTGTTAATATTCAGATTTCCCCGGAATTTCAGTTATCGTGACAAAAGGCAACCCGTGTGTTATTTTGATGCATAAGTTTCATCAAAAGCCGTTCAGCAGTTTTTGCGTGAAATAAAAGTTGTTAATCATATTGTCTGCCGCATCATATAGACGTAAATATAATGTAAAGAAATGTATTTGAAAGTTGGGTGCGTGAACGGCTAATTTCGCTTATTATAAAGACTGATATAGCGGCGATAGCCTAGTGTAGGACGTGACGTCCTGTCCAGACAATGTTCTCTGGTTCGATCCCCAGGTACCCCAGCCACACACCTCTGACTTTTCAAAGTTATAGGTGCATTAAAAATGTTAATTGTCGGTCGCTTAATAATGTCCCCGGTAGCTTGCAGTAGGCTCGCCCTCTATTACATTGGGACCAAAACATAACTGGCAAAGTGTGGGTGTGTAATACACCTCTGCCTGCTCCTTGTTTAGGCTTCCATCGAATTTGCCTTTATGATTACCTACGCTACAATTATAAAGGAAACTGTTTAAAATTGATTGAATTGAATTTTTAGGTATCACAGTCGACAAAATTTGTAATTGGAAATCCCATATAGAAAAGTTGACCAAAAAAATAGATCGGTTTTTATATGTCCTAAAAAAACTCCGGCAAACCGTTAATATTAAAACAGCCCTTATCACGCATACGTATCTTCCGTGATCAGATACGGTATTGTCATATGGGGCAACTCCGTAGACGTTGATAAAGTCCTTAGAACACAAAAAAATGTATACGTGCGATATGCGGCGTAGATATAATGGACAGCTGTAAACCCCTATTTAAAACACTTAAAATCTTAACTGTACCGTGCCTTTATATAATGAAGATATGCCTACTCATAAAAAGAAATACGGCAGTCTTTACAAAATTCGACGATTCGTCCAGACAAAAACACAAATTTAAATTGCCTCAAATAAATTTAGAACTGTTCAGAAGAAACGCATACTGCATGTCAATTAAATTATATAACCATCTCCCCCAATCTATAAGAGAACTACCCATAAGAGTGTTAATTTTTTTTTTTATTGAATTATTACTTAGTAAAACATAGTATAACATTAAGGAATATTTCGAAGACAGATTCATACCCTAATTATTATTGTAAAACTGTATATCTAAGGATGTAACAATTTTCTTTCGTAATGCCATTATGATATTTTTGTACCATTTGCAAATCACATTGGACAGAATATGCCGAAAGCAATATTATGTAAATTATGACATCTGTAACACCATATTCAAGAAAATAAAAAATAATTTCATTTCAATTTCATTTGAGTACTGTGTATGATTAATAATTTATTTATAAAAAGATATACGCCACGAAATTCCATATACAACCAGCAAAGAAACAGGAAACGGAAATAAACTGGAGCAACGGAAGCTCCACAGGCTGTGGAGGAGTAACGAACCTCTTTAGCTGAAGCGTACAGTTTTTAATGTAGTGGATAATTGTCTCTGGCTCCAAGAGGAAATCAGAAATAAGGAGAGCTGGGAATCAAGTAAAAATAAACTGAAATGTTTTATGTACGTAAATTATTTATTATCCTCTACACACTACTAGAAACCGTCAAGGGTTATATATTTTTGCAATTTTCTAGTCGTAATCAACGGATTCGCGAACAAAGTTTCACGTTAATTTTACTTTCTTTTGCACTTGATGACACGTATCTCGTAGTTATATAAGTGGTATATAAGTGATCGTCTCGCTGCTTAGTACTGCATCGAGTGTTGTAGGTTCGCTCCATACAGAAGACAGTGTTTCGCGTGATCCACAATTTATTTTTTCGATTCCGTGTGGTCGAAAGATCAACTCAGCCAACTATTTGTACTTTTTGTTGATAATTGCACTATTGACATAATATGACAGGCCTAATTTAGAAAGAAGATGACGTGAAAGTCTTGCGCATCGAAGTCAATTGGGCGCGTACCCAAAAGTTAATCAATTTGGTTTTATAATAAATACTACTTCCAATAAGATAAAAATATTTTAAAAGCATACACGACATAGTAAAACTTTTACAGAAGTACACCTCTACACAATAAAAATAATATATCCATCATAAAATTTAAAAGCACTTTGGCTCTCAAATAAAACGCTGCATTGTTAGTCAGAACAAACAATAAATTGAACACGAGTACCACGTCAATCTCTAGTACTTGGGATTTGAATCGTATCAATTACAGACAAACCGATTCGTTAATACGGCACTTCATGTATACAACTACAGCTTGATTGTTTCCTATCAATTTTCCACGAACAGGATTATGTTGAGACTTTTGATTTTGGATTTTTGTTAAACGGGATAGTACGATGCGATGGCGATAGCAAGCTTGGGTCAATAACCGATATTGCACAACTTTGACATTTGATTGATTGATTGATAATTCCTTATTGTGCACTACACTGTTGATACAAATCTGGTATAAATAAATTAAATGTAAATACATAGCAAATGCACAAGGGCGGCCTTATCGCAAAGTGCGATTTCTTACAGGCAACCATGATGGACAGACTGTAAAAGAGAAAACGTTTTGATGTGTAGTGATTACATTTGTTTGGACACAATAATGGTTTTAATACAATACACATACATACATACAAAGTTATACATACATACATACATAAGGTAGGTATGCATATACCTATACATATAAATAAATACAATACTATACAATACTTACTAACTACATAATATACAATACTTTAAAATACATATAATTATAGTTACATACCATACATACATATTGTTACGAATGGCAATAATTGAAAATAACGCCATCTATCGGTGAATGGGAGAAATAGATGAGATTAGATGTATCGGTGGTTTAAAGCTGTTTCATCTATCCTCTAATAGATGGCGTTGCTGTGTATAGAACAAACTAGAATGACCGCAAGCTACCAGAACTTTCATGATGCGTCTCGAAAATAATGGTTATGTGTTCCGGCCGGTATAAATACCGCGCAGACGGGCGAGAAAGGACAGTAACTATTGAATATCGTAGCGATAATCATCAAGCGAAGGGAAGTTATTCGGAAGTGTTTAGTGGTGTTTCTAGTAGTGTGAAATAAGTGTGTTAGTGTTGAGAATTAAGAGTGAAATAAGTGTGTTTTATTAGTGTTGAGAAATAAGTGTGTATAGTGTTTGTGTTAGTAAATAAAGTGCAGTTTTTCTGGCATAGTGTATATAATTTATCACCGAACCCCAGTTCGTAACAATATACTAACATAAACACAAAAATAAAGTGATAAAATAAAGCTTACAATGACAAATAATGTTTGTTTAATGCATTTTTAGATATGTTCGCTGTTTTTGCTTGCCTAATTTCAACCGGCAGCTCCTTCCACAAACGGACAGCTTGAACAGCAAAGGATTTATCGTAAAAGTTTGTGGTATGTGCCGGCATCTGCAGTCTCAAATCCACCGACGACTTCAAGGCCCTCAAATGTGTGTCATGGAGGAACTTGAAACGTTCTTTGAGATACAAGGGGGTATTAGGATTAAACAACACATTATACAGTAACATAAGAATATGAGTATTCCGGCGAAGCCGCATTGGGAGCCACTTGAGTCTAGATCGAAATTCAGATACGTGATCATAATTGCGTAAACCAAAAATGAATCCAATACAGAAATTTTGGAGACGCTCAAGTTTATCAAGTTGGTCCTCATTAAGATCAAGATAGCTGACATTGGCATAATCGAGTATTGGGAGAAGCAACGATTGTACAAGTGCAATCTTCGTGGTTGTGGGTAGAAAGTTCCGGGGCCTACGCAACGACCCAGCAGAAGCAAACAGTTTACAACTGGTCTCCTGTACTTGAGTACCCCAAGATAACGTTTTATCCAAATGGATACCCAAGTTCTTCACACTGTCTGAGATTGGTAAGATGTTACTATCGAACTGAATTTGAGGCAGCTGAGACCAGTTGATTTTGGAAATCATCCTGGAACTGCTAATAAGAATTACCTGTGTTTTTGATGGATTTACTTTAAGGCTATATTTTTTGCTCCACGCACAGATATGCGCCAAATTCGAGTTAATGTTAGAAAACGCTTTTGAAATAGACTCAAGTGGCACTTGTGAGTATATCTGCAAATCGTCTGCGTAAAGGTGGTAGGATGAAAGTAACAGTTTGGAGATAGAATTTATGAAAATTGCGAAAAGTAAAGGAGATAGCACGCCACCCTGCGGTACACCGACAGTTGTATTACACCATGAAGAGTACGACTCATCAACACGTATACGCTGTCGGCGTCCAAACAGGTAACTGTGAAACCAGTCAATTACCGTTGGAGATATGTTAATAGAGCGGAGTATGGCAAGCAGGATGTGGAAATCCACGGTGTTAAATGCGTTGCTAAAATCAAGTAAGGACAAAAGCGTGAGTTTTCCACCATCCATGCCTAGCCTTATCTCATCAGTATGAACCGACAGCAATATGAACCAATGCTGTGGTAGTACTATGACCAGTACGAAAACCTGATTAGTAAGGATTCAGGAGAGCATTGTTGGAAAGGAAAGTACAGAGTTGTGTATGTACAAGACGCTCAAAAACTTTGGAAAGGAATGGAAGTATGGATATAGGACGGAAGTCAGTAAAAGAACTGGGTTTGGATTTTTTTGGAATCGGAACTACCTGTGCATCTTTTCACGCTGATGGAAAGACGCCGCTGGTAACTGAGTAGTTTAGGATATGACAAATTTAGATGCGCTTATTAGAAATTGTCATCTGAATGAGAAAATAAATAGGAGTAGGAGTGGAATGATGATACAGAGATTCATGGCTTACGATCCACCTTACCATTCAAAGTTCTGGGAAAGCCAAAAAAACGCAGAATGTGAACGCTGTACTGAATATACTTTTATGATCACTTCCAGAACTTCACAGAACACTCTCTTATTGAAAGGCCACAGCGTTATGTTATAATAGACATGAAAACCTTCTCAGACAATAAAATAGACATGGAACATACAAAAAAAAACACAATTCAGTAACAACGCCTAAACAGTGTACCAAAACCAAGGCATTGGCAAGCAAAAACCATTTATTGGTCTACTCTTAGTCCAAAACTTTACAGAGGATGCTGCAAACACACATCGTCGGTGGCATCGAGCGCTAATCCGATCGCGAGAGGTTGTCGCCTGTCGCTAACACAATCCCCCGCAATGGAGGACTTAAGGAGAATTGTTTCAAAGCTTACATTTCTTGTAACCTCTGCCAATTCCAAGTAGTTTGCGTCTAGACTAATTGGAGATTTAAATTGTTACGATATTTTGCGGATATACTTTACATGTTTTAAACAGTTGCAAAAATAGAGTAACATAATTGTAAAAGGTTTTACGGTTGTCGATATCCACAAATTATTGTTTCAAGATTGATCAAGACTGTGTTTTATGTATAATAATACAATATATTCTCAAGTCATTCCTGATGCAGGATTTATTACTAGTCAAAATATGTCTTTGCATTTGATAAATCTACCAACAAAGTAAATGTGTCTCACTCGACAATTATCCTTGACCTATTTTGTATACCCTTTTGTTGATGTAGTACTGAAATATAAAACTATTTATTTTACGCATATTCTTATAGCATGATATGCGTAAATTGTAGTAAATCTGCACATAAAACAGTCGTAAGACTGTACATCTTTATGCTGTAATAAAGAAGTTCTCATCTTCATTTAACACAAAGAAATATAACAATATTCCTGCAACCCCGAAATAAAAATACATAGCTGACATTTTCGTGCCACGATTTTTCTTTCTTATTTTTTTTTCTCATTTAAGACAACTCCCACATTAGGACTTAATCTGTGTCGCGGGAGACTTTAAAAACATATAACTAACGGACACAATGAACACCCAGACTCGACACAACAATTTATATATTACACATAGTGTTGTCTCGTGTGGGAATCGAACCCACAACACTCGGCGCAGTGTCAAGCGGCCGCTTAAACAACTACGCCAACCGTGCAGTCACTAACCCTACATCACCCTTATTAATTTCACCCATCACCTAACTCAAAAACACAATCACAATCTCCACACGATGACATTCCAAAACATTGTCACAGTATCATCGCGCCATTAAATTCAACACTTTATACTGTCATAAAAAGGCTAGCGAATCGTTTCTGACACTCCCCTGCTTATGGAAATAAGGAGTTGAGTGGATTTCTTCCTACCTTTGAGCATTCATAGTTTATGCGTTCCGGTCTTTGAATCTTCCGGGTTGAACCGAAAGTTTCAATATAAGATCTGTCGAATAAAGTTTCAGAGGCCGAAATTACATTAAAATGACTTGAATTTTTGCGATAAAGTTTAAAGAGTCTTTAATTTTGATGAAAGCGCTAAAATTGTATTGAAGCGAAATGTTCTGAAAATGTCGTCTGTTATTTTTGTTCTGTCGCAGGTTTCGTAAACCATTATATACAGCGTGCATTAATTCGCCATCGGCATAATTTTATGTATATGTAAGTATATTTATGTATAAATATGTATACGTATGTATTTGTAGAACTATATATCCTGTATGTATTTATGGGCGCAGTGATATGGTTTGTTATATTGTAGAGGCGTAAACATAGAGCAGAGCCATCTAGATGACTAAATGATAACTAAACTATACCTAAACCCGGAAGTTAATATTATTTTAATGTAATGATAAGTAAATAACCAGTAAAATATTAATTGCATTTGCTTGTAATTAATATAATATAAATTGTGTTACATTTCTGTATTTACATATATTTCTTAACGCAGTATTGGTTGATATCGTCTTTAATAGTTTGATTTAGCCTTGTCGCCCGCCAACACATTTCGGTAATTTAATAACTAATTAAATTGATCAAGATGTATTTCGACGCTTTAGCTAAAGTAACTGGAATTCTATATTGTTTCTTAATTATAAAGATTAATTGAAAGTGCATACATACGATACTTTAATTAACGTAATTAAAAGTATAATATTTTGATACTGATTAAGTAAAGTTGATGCGACGGCGGGCGGCCATGACACTTTTTCATCGGACTTTGATAGTAAATGAAGAACTCAAGAATATAATGTAGTTTTCAGTAAAGGACAATGGCAGATCTCCATACATCAAAATGTCTGAAATTAAATTGAAGCGAACAGTAATAAAAATATATCAAAAAATTTGGCGTAAGTAACTGAGTCTATAAATGATTCTATTTTCACTCAAGAAAGGTGGAAAAAGAAGATATCGGTGTTTGAATTTTTAGTTAAGAAGGAACAATGTAGGTAAAAGGAAAGTTATAGTATGAAAGTTAAACAATGTAGGTAGGTACGTTTGAATGATCAATTGACATATGTCAGATTGACATCAAAACGCGGAAGTATTTTGTAGCATCTAACTGTCGCAGCCAAAGACAAAAGCAGAGCTGCACATTTTAAATCGATTTTATGTGAAATCGATACAACATTAATACGACACTGTGACGTTTTTATTTGATTTAAACGTTGTTTTGCTTCAAAAATATTAGCTTATTTATATAATATTGATTAAATATTAAATAACTGCATTTTAAACCAAACCAACTCTATAAAGGTCGATCGTATCGATTACTTATTTAATAATCGATACGGATATAGCACTCACGTCTATTCCTGTCACACCATTGTCTATGGCAACAATCAAATAATAACGTATTCGTAATCAATTGGAATGCTTTTTATCATCATAAAATACTCCAGCTTTAACGAGACAAAGTGAAAATATTAAAATTCGTAGAAAAAAAAACAATTTGTTTTGTTCATATGAAGTTTAAGGTCGCCACAACAAACCCAGACCAAATTCTGCCATTGTTCTTTGTGTTTTTCATTTGTGGATCCTCTGGGGGTGTCCTGATGATGGTGCCACGGCGCCGAAATATTCTATCCCTATTATATAATTATGTAGGTACACTTACATTAGTCACATCTAAATAGTAAAATGCACCTACCACTTTCATCTCTGCACCATATTGTCATATATATGCACCACCTTAAGGTTGACAGGTAGAGCCATATGGCATTATGTCCACCGATGTACACCATGTATGTGTTTGTGCATAAATTATTAAATAATTTATAGACGTAAGCCCAGATATATTAAGGGTAGTACCATACTGTGAGAAACACTGGCAGTATTTTGAAGTCAAAGAATCATCTATTTTCAGCCGCTACGTATTTTTGAAGATATGTGATATTTGGACAAAAACACCAAACTACCTTTTTTAGGATTGAAGCGACAATACATAAAATTAATTGCACATTTTGTGACGCTGTACCGTAACTGGAAATTCCTTACACAAAATATGAAAAAAGGCATTTACTCATCGTGTATGGCGAACATCATCATCACCATCACCGCCTGATGAAGTCCACTGCTAAATATAGGCCTCTCCAGTGGCACGCCGTAGAGATGAAGAAAACTTAAGCAGTTTAAAAATTGACCGTGCAGAAGTTTTCAAATCTTAAATTGCGTTTGCCCTTGATCTAAAAAGTTTAGGTCAGAATTTAAGAGTTTCTAAATTACTCCAAAAATAATAATTATCTCCCTTACCAATTTACGCAAATTTACGCCAATTTATTTATCCTATCTTCATAATCACAAGAACTTGAATCTTGAGTGTTAAAGTATCTAGTTACAAATTAAAAGCTCAGTGTATTAATAACATGGAGATATTTATAGATTTTAATGAGAGTGTTCGTTATGCTGCCGTCTTCGTTTACACTTGGAAGCGATGTTAGTTTGTTAAGGCTTTTTGAAAAAATATTGCTTTATATTTTAAACTGTCTTGATGGTCTTTAGGCGTAAACTAGCATGTTATTTCGCTGGATAAGTTCAGTTAAGCTTTTTTAAATGCTTTGACACATTTTATCAGATATACTTTGTCTAGTAGCGTGCTTTGTAGATGGCGATAGGAACATAATCATCATCCTAGCTTTAATAAAATTTGGTTGTGTTCAGGACGTGCGCTTTCTAGTTTGAACTACGATAGAATATGAGCAACCATTGTGAGATGTTTATGGGTATATTATATTGCTTGGGCCAGTCTCAGATGATCTAAAGGTGCTGAAGGTTGGCAACGACTGCCGAAGCCGTTCAGGTTGAGATGAAAGCAAGGACATTAAATACTTATTCGGTAGTAACCTAACTTAAAATAGTTTAACACACATCTCTGCGTAATCCTTTGGAAACATTCATAGACTTATTTCACAAAAGTGCACCATATCTGGTGGTACGAATGATATGTTATGTAACTGACTAAATACGTTGCTGCCTGTCTATACTGGGCTGTTTTTACAGATTCTTTAGAAGTTTTCGTTGAAAAACGCACTGCATAAATTCCTAGAGTATACTACTGTAAAATCCGTTCATTCTAATCTGGCAAACATGGTAATCAAATATGGCGAACAGATAAGTACGTCCGTAAGACTAGTGATGGGAAACATTGCATGAACTAAATCAAGTTTCACTTAAAATTCATTCAGTGAATTAAATAAATTATTTTAGAGATAGTGATTTTAAACTTTTAATGTTTTCGATGAGAGTATAAATAATGCTATTTTTGTTCATGTAAAAGGTTTTATTTTTTTAAATTTACAAATATTATGTCAGATCGTCAGTATCGAGAGACGTTGTGGTTTCATAAGAACTTGTTTCTGATGTGACGTTAATTATGAAACTGAGGATTACTCCATCCGTCGCATCATCAATTAACCCATCGAGCTCCATAATTTTATTTTCCTGTTTGATAACATGTTCAATGCATTTTTCTACGATTCAGCATCAATTTTGGCAATGCTTCCTTTTGTTAAATATTTTATTTCTCCCATCTTAAAAGTTTTATTATTGCGACCAACATGCGATTTGATTTGCCCATATTAATTCTATTGGGTTTAGTTCGCAATGATAAGGCGGAAGGCGCAAAACAATAATAATTTTTCTTGGCTGCCATTTCATCAACCACTTTTATATTGAAATCTTCTTTTCTAAATTTTGTTATAAGCTGAGCTTTAACTTCCTTTTCGTTATAAGTAATTTGCTTTTGTTGCAGTCAATCTTGGATATCTGCTTTCCGCCTACTCCTGTTTGGTACTTTTTCGACATGTCTTGAATGGTATGGTGCATTGTCTAAAGCGATGACGGAACCCGGTTCTATGTGATTCAAAATATTTTTGAACCTACAACATAACAGAGATTATTAGGCTGATTTATAGGGTCATGGAATAGCAATATTCACATACTTATAAAATATTTTTTTTATTATGCTAGTGTGTACTAGCAAAAAAAACAAAATGGCTGCCACATAGTGGTGACGCGAATTGGGCCTAAGTGTGTACTTGGGCCCAATCCGCGTCACCACTAGTGGCAGCCATTTTGTTTTTCTTTTTAGAGGAAGAAAGAAAGAAGTGTTTATATCTCCAAAAGTGTTGGACTTATTGATATAAAATAGGTTTATTCAGTGGACAATAATACTGCTTAATTGTCTGCATTACAAAACAATGTGTTCGCACTTATACGAACACATCGTTTTGTAATGCAAACATTAAGTTATTCATTTACCATTTCTCAAAATTATGGGCATCCATTTCGGAATGATAATCGCCTTCTACATCCGTTTTCTTGGCTTCAAAAATCCATTCTCCACCTTCCAAGAACCCCTCGGTGCTACCAATGTCGTTCTAGATAGAATACCCGAAATGTATGACACCAAACGGAGCAACAAAACGGATGCCGCTCTTTTGACTCTTTTCATTATTGTTGCACTCAGCGTTGCCAGTGAATAAGGATTTTACAACAATAATGCCAAAAAATATATTTATTGACTAATCGGTTTTAATCCGTATTGTCTGCAGTGAAAAAACTTTTAATCTAGGCACTTATGAAAATTGACCTCAGTTTAGGTAATGAAATCATTTTATACGGGTCTGAATGTTCTTTACGTTTACCATAAACAGATTACAATATATTCATACTTTTTCTATAATCATTCCATTTTATCATCCACTTCATCCCATCTCTACAGTCAAATGTCATATTGACTAGACATCGTAATTATCTATGGTTTGAAGCGTCATCACAATTACGATTTTCTTTAAATAAATATGTTTTAAAAGTGAATATGAAGCTATTTTATGTGAAAAATAATGTGTTGGTATTTGAACTACATTGTAAATATTTTCTAGTAGCATATTTTACGTGATACGGCCACAATCTTTTGATTTGTGATGAAGATATGTTTGTTTACCAGTTATGCCAGATTTAAGCCTGCAATATATGTTGGCCGAGCGTCGCCGTGTGAACGCCAATACCAACGTATAGACAGTATATTAGCATTGTCTTGCCATCGCCCGGTGTCGCTCGCCTAGTTAGCTGAGTAAAGTCAAGCGCCAACGTGTATAGAACTGATTTGGCGTAGCTTATCACAACTCGCGGTCGCGCGCGACCACTCACCGCACTTTGGAGCGCTGTCGGTTTTTCTGCACAAATCAAAGGCGTTCGCCCGCACTTGGCCAATAGTGTCCACATGTTTGTCAGCGCGCCATTACGCCCTTGTTCTATTTTTGTGAATACTCAACATCCACCACCTTCTTTTTCGTCTTTTCTTGTTCACAACTTTAGTGTGGTATACACTGACATAATAATTATAACCGCTCATTAAATAAAAAGCAGCAGCTGCAATAACGTCTACGTGGTCATCCTTCTTGTTTCAATTCACAATACAAACTGACAGAGCCCAACATCTCTTCAAAATTCGTCTGTATTGGCTATTTGCATTGGTTTTCGATATACTTGCCGAACGTGTAGGCAGTAACACTTGCCTTGTATTAATTTGCCTACGCACTTGTTGGCCTAAGCTCGACCAACATGTGTTGCAGGCTTAAGATGAACGCACTTATATATGTACCTATAACTAACAATGATTTATTGCTAATACGGTAATACTCATATATATTATTCTAATTTTTATTTTCATAGCGATCAAAGGAACGCAAAGAATTTAATAATTTATACGATGCTATATATAAACTATACCACATAATCCGTCTGGACAAGACGCACATAATCTGAAGAGCTGTGGCACAATTTGGAGCAACCCATGGCGGGTTGCTCCAAATTGTGCCTTCATCACATTTTCACTTTATTCCAATGCATGTCTGTCCTAGTTCGGTCCATTATTTATGGGCTATGGGGCTCACTCGCCTCAAATTGGCCAATTACATTAGTACAAGCAAGAACCCAGAGACATACTTAGGACGAGTGAGTGTGAATTTTTTACAACGTAAAAAAAATTTGGTTTTAATCTTGTCTTGTGGGCCGGGAAATTTTGGGTTGCTTTTATTTATTCAAGGTACAGATATATCTAGGTTTGCTTAGGGATTTTTCTAAATCGTCTTTTATAAATCGTAGACTTAAAGTGAATAAGTGGCTAGAGTCTGAAACTAAAGTCTAGCATTAGCGATTCACAGAATAAGTTAGATTATGTGAAGGTGAGAAATATTAGAGATGTGGAATTATGATATCTATATAAGATCTGTCACAATACTTTTGATTGTAATGAACTAATGAATCAAATTTACATCCGCATACCCAGTAGCTCTTTAAGAATTCGAAACACATGAGCATACATTATTCGCCCCTAAATTTAGTAGAAGTAACGCTGGAGAAAGGGCTCCTCTAAGGAGAATTATGAAATCGTATAAATAAAATTTCACTGACGTTGATATATTTCACTTATCAATTTCAAAATTCAAAAATACAGTGTTAGATAAATGTCAACTTATTACCTAAGTCTCAACATATCATTCGAACAAGCTTTTCTGGTTTATATAATAAGATTTTATATTTATCTTGTTATTTCTCATCCTTTTCATTTTTATAAATTGTAAGTCACTTTGAATTTGACTTAAATAATGTGCTACAGATATTGTTACATTATTCTGTGGATAACGGTGCTGGTTGCGTAATTAGTTAAGGTGACATTTTATTTGTAAGGATACTCTGTAACCTTTTATTGCGCGATTATTTGTTGTCCTGAATAAAATAAAATATTTACAGTCTGTCTGTAAATATTAGACCAGACCAAGAATAAATAACATGTCCATAGATTTTATAACCTTTATTCATTTTTTCATGCTTTAAAATTTTGTAAAAATAAAATTTGCAGAAGTCAGGTCTATAAAGCTTTTTTAGAAGTATATAATAGATGAGCAATAATACCATTGAGCACAGATCTAAAGAAAAGATTTTGGTCGTAGATAAAACCCATGCATAATAAAACAGATAGCTAAGACAACAAAATTATTATCTGTGGCTTGAAATGAACAAAACTAGAATACACAGTTTTGAGACGTTTGAATAAAGATAATGGAGTCTAACAAAAGTACCTTGACCTTTTGGCTAAATATTCGCTGAATCAGATCTAGATTTTAGGGTGCATAGGGTTCCCACCAAGAACTTAGGGTCCCAAGCCAACCTCACCTGCAAGTGGTGCACCTGCCGATCAACGGACGAGGCTCTGGCAAACAAAATATCCCGATAAGCGGCAATAGGCTCGCCACCTATTACGTGGGATCAAAACACTGGCGAAAAGTGGGCGTTTAATATGCCTTTGCCTTTTTTTGTATGTATGTCATCATCATCAGTGCCGTGTGGTTGACGGCATAGAATACAAGTGTCACCACCCCCTATCTTCCCGTGGGTGTCGTAAGAGGCGACTAAGGGATAACACGATGCAAATACCATCTTTGCGTAAAGACGAAAAACTCGACATCAAATCCTATACGACTGCCTCGTTGGTCTCGCGGCATAAATGTGCGCGTGGGATCGGGAGGTCCCAGGTTCGATTCCTGGGTCGGGCAGTGTTATTGGGTTTTTCTGTCACGAAATTCTCAGTAGCAGCACGGAGCCTGGAAATGTGCCCGGTACGGCAATAGGCTCGCCCCTTATTACGTGGGACTAAAGTATATCTGGCGAAAAGTGGGTGTAGAAATACACCTCTGTCTACCCCTTCGGGGATAAAAGGCGTGACGATATGTATGTATATGTATGTATGTCATCATCATCAGCCTTTAACAGTCCACTGCTGGACTAGGCCTCTCCTTCGAAAGGAGGAATTGGCCTACTATACCTCGCTGGCCAAACGGGTTGGTATAGGGTTTGTATCAAGTTTTCCTTCTCTTACAGTGCTGTTCTCTGCATAATATGCTCCCTCTGTCGGCTCTTACGACACCCATGGGATGATATGGGGTGGTGACATTTCGTATTCTTAATCCACACGGATGTATGTATGTATGTATGTAGATCTAGATTTTATCGCTGAACCAAATCTCGCTTTCATCTCAAACGCCGAAGCATAGATCAAACCAATAAAATCGTGGAGCAACAGACGACACGATGTGTACGAAGCAGCGTTCGGCATAGACGCGCGTATTTATGATATCTGTACAGTGATTGATCACCGCTAGGGGCCGATGATTTATTTGTAGCCAATCGGCATTGTGGGGTGGGCAGACCGGCGGTTTGCGGCGTTTTGGGCTTAGATTTGGCTGATGCCTAAGTGGATTTTTAAATTTACTATGAACTGGTGAATATTTGGTATTGAATGTATTTAATTTTGGTCGTTGGTCTCGCGGCATAAATGTGCGCGTGGGATTGGGAGGTCTCAGGTTCGATTCCCGGGTCGGGCAAAGTGTCATTGGGTTTTTCCGTTAGGAAATTCTCAATAGCAGCACGGAGTCTGGTAATGTGCCCGGTATGGCAATAGGCTCGCCCCCTATAACGTGGGACCTAAAAAATCATGGCGAAATGTGGGTGTAATATTACACCTCTGCCTACCCCTTCGGGGATACAAGTGTGAGTCTATAAAAAAAATTCCAAAAAAATTACACGAATCACAGTCAGTATGCTCGACTTCGGTCGCGGAAACTAAAAAGTTGAATAAAAGACTGCAATAAAATTGCAGTTTACAGATAAATACATATATACAAAAGGACACACACATTGCTGCCAACACCGTGCAAATAAACATATATGACGGAGAAGCATTGCTTTCATCGCCATTATTGAAAATGTAAATAAAATAATATTGTGAATTATTCATAAAAACAACAAGCAATTCGACTCATAGCTTCCTCCGACATATAAACGTATGAAAAATGTCTTTAGTGCAACTCAAAAACATCTACGCTATTTAAAACACCGTATATTAATACGTGGGGGTTCAATGAACCGTTGCTAAGTCATGAACACACCATCATTTTCAAACACAAACAAAGAATAAAAACAAGATATAATAAAAAAGTAAAAGAAATTGTCAAAGCTCCTACTTACACATAATTTTACAATGTAACATTTTTATTTTTTTCACGTTTCATTCAAAAGCAAAGTAGCAGAATAAACATTTAAAATTACGCTCTGTGACCTCTGGGAGTGCTATTAAGAAGTCAATTCAGTAGAGTCCCATTCTAAAGACAGACTAAAGTGAGTAGCACTTACGACTTAAGGGTTCCGTGTAATTATTATTAGATGTTGATAATTTTTAGGTCTAAACATTTAACATATCATGAACAGACTTGCTGAACTAATTTTCTGTTTGAGTAGATCCTGTATAATGTTAGTATCAACTTTAATATGCTGTATTTGCCCACTTTGTATAATTTGGTTGGTAATTCCTAATGATTATCCAAGTAATTTTAGATTTATTTATTGTAAGTTTGTGCTAAAGTTATAATTTTGTGTCTAAAAGGTAAATAATATGACTTATATACATACTGAACCCTAAAATGCGACGTTTTCTATAATCTTGCTCCCTAGCGTTATCGCACCGCTGCTGTCCGTCTGTATCCAGCTGTCCGTCTGTATCCAGCTGTCCGTCAGTATTCGTAATCGCATTTATTGCTATTTATTTGTACTGTTTCGTTCCCAAATGAGACTTTCGGCTGCCATATTTTGATTTTTGAAATATTCTAGCAAAATTTTGTGTTGGTAAGTGTCACATCAAGTGGTCTTGACACAATTGAAAACAATAGAAAAATGGTTTTGAATTACTTTGTTGTCTTTGAAAAGATACCAATATTCTTTGATTTTATGTTGTACAGAGTTTCTCAATCAGATAACTCCATTTATGGTTAGTGAAATGTATATAGCCATTTTATGAAATACGTTTGTCCATCTTTTGAAGACGTCGTGTCATGAGCCACAGTACTCGTAAAAAAGGAAAAGCCGCTACTCCTTATGCTCATCTCTTAGCTTCGCCCGCTCATTACTTTATACATTACCTATTTCACCGTTTCGGTCCGACCCTGAAGGCATTTTGGGAACTCCCTTCTTAGTGCACCCCTATGGTTCCCAAGGAACATACATTCCTAATCTCAGCTTTTTGTGACCAATAGTTTTCGTTGTGCGTTGTCTATTAGGCAGTCTTTAATATCAATAGAAAGGACAAAAATTTCGTACTCAAAAATGAAAGAGCCGGCCAAAAAAAATATATACTAGATTATTATGGGTAATTATGTCCTGATGATTTTTTACTACAACAAGAATCGTCTACAATCAACCCTTAGGCTGTTATCTGAGTTTGAAAGTGCAAAAATTGATTCTTCTCTTACAATGTTTGGAGCATCACATTAGGTTTAAAAGTTGACAAACAACTTAGCTACCTTCCCCAGACCAACGGAAGAAGACTTGGTGCTATTTAGTCTTGGTATATAATAATAATATTTTTTATTTATTTCGGAAAAATACATCAATATTGTTGTTAGTAATTACAAAAAATTCAATTTAATTTAGTGTTAGTGGTAAGTTATAGTTATATTATTTTCTTATAAAAACATGTAACGGGGTCTTGAGCATCGAGTATTGATATGGGCTACCCAATTTAAAAAAAAAGGATTGTCCATTTTTACAATTAATGTCCCCAGGATACTGTTGGAACTGCCACGCATTCCGTGCATGATGGCGGCCATTTTTTTCTTGGGATGGCGTAAAAATCATCAACTCGAGCCTCAGCGAACATCTGAGAAGCACTACAGAAGCGTGGCAGTCCCAACAGCAACCTAAAGGCATTATTGTATTGTACATGCAGGGCGCTGTACGACCGCTACGTATATGTCACCCACAGGCTGCATGTGTAAAAGCTTTGGCTATATGCCTTAAATCATGTGATTTTGACATCACTAGAGCAACGAGCAAACATGCGAGATATCATATTACAACGGACGGCCAGCACCCTGCGCTCCCTCTCCATATCAGCGTCATCTGATAAAGCCTATTATATACATAAATCCTGATATATACCAAATAAAACTTCTTGTTTTTTTTTATCGTGTTTACTGTACCTAAAAAAAATTGGAATAAATCATCAGTATCGCCAAACTGCCCTTTTCCAGGCTCCTTGCTTTTTTAGTCCATCCAAAGGTTGCCTGGAAGATATTGCTTATAAGTGATAAGGCCGCCATTTGTACATTAACTTTTACAAATAAGTATAGCAAATTGTATTACTTTGGTGTACAATAAAGATGATTTGTTGTTGTTGTTGTTGTTAAAACAAACGAAGAGCTACTACAGTGAACGTATTGTAGACGATTCTTGTAGTAGTAAAAAATCATCAGGACATTATTTCCCAAAATAATCTAGTATAATTTTTTTCTGGCCGGCACTTTAATTTTTGGGTACAAAATGTTCGAGCCCTGAATGATGTTCTTTTGATAACCTATGTCTGACAAATAAATAATTCTTATTCATTACCTAAACTCATCCACGCACCAAATCTGGCATTAGCAGGTGACCCGCACCGAAACTCCGGGAAACACAACAATGTCTAATTTCCACCCGTACTACAACTTTGTTAGGGAAATCTCGACGATCAACAAGCGGATATTAAACGGAACAAGACAATACATGGCCGGGTGTACATTATACATCGAAGGCAAAGTACGTGATAGAAATAATGCAGTCTGAGTGATAGAGCAATGGTTGTGTAAATGAGAAAGTCATGTAATGAGACATGAGGTGAATTGTATGGGGGAGGATTTAGGGCAATGACGTTGCGTTTTTGAGCAGCTTTATTCTGTTTTCTTTTTTTTTCTTTTGTGCTGTATTCTAATTTTTTATCGTATAAAATAATTTTGCGGCCTTTAATTGTGTAAAATTAACTTATTTAAGGTATACATACCTATTGCTGTCCGACGTTTCGATCGTCTTGCACCGATCGTAGTTGCGGAGAGACTGTTTTATATCGTGTAAGTTGTTGATGCGATCAACAACTTACACGATATAAAACTTGCACTAAATTATCATCAACACAATGAGCAAATCACAAAGATAAAAACAAAGTCACATAAAAATATGGTTAGTAAAAATGGAAATGGGGATATTTTTCATCTATAATGTCATCGCATGACTCTCCACAATAATCCCATTCATATAATTCACTTATAAATCTCTACCTCGTCACGCCTAAGTTTCGTAACATCTGCCAGAAATTATTGCAAATTTTTATTTACCTACTAGCTACAAGTTCCTTTGGAATACTAACGATTATCATTAAGACTGTTCCCTAGAGGCATAGAGAGGGTGGGCAGGACAAATGGGCAACAGTTACCGGGTACCAGGTGGGCTTAAGATATTTAATCACCATGTTTCTCCTTTTAAATGATAGTAGCTTTGCTCGAGAATACCTGTTCCTTTTTTCGACGGAGTTTATTGACTGGAGCGCTTAATGGCGTAGTGAGAATTGTTGTTGCTCCGTGATAATCTGTTTCTTGATTATAGCTTTTGGGTTCGGGTATTTTGTTACGGAATCGGCTGGTATAGGTTATTAGGACATTGTTTAGCATTATTTAGTTTATTAGAAATCTAATTTCGACGCCCGTGAGTCGATGATAAGAGACGAACTAACCTATGATTGTCGGTTTGCGTGACAATAAATGGTCTATGTGCTATTTTTTTGTAAAGCAAAGATAGTGGTTACTGCAAAGTTTTATTAAAACAGTACCAAGTACATGAATCCAATTATCCTCATAAATATGCCCGTTTCTAATAGAAGGCAATTCATTGAAGAAGGCTTTCCAATACAATCTTTGTATTGGAAAGCTTTCTTCAATGAATTACCTTTTAAGAATACCCTTATCAAGAACACATATCCTTCAATAAATCATTTGACATAAGCTTCTACATACACCCGTACATACAAGCTATATATGGGTGTAAATAGAAGCCATATCAGGGACATAACAAACATAAATAAATTGCTAAAAGCCGTCATTCCAAGCTGCCATGACAATCTTTGACTAACGGGGATGCCTCGCGCGATGGGACTGAGGGTGCCAACGCGCTTAGTTTTCAAATCTTCCTTCCCATATGCAACTCGGTTAACGCTATGAAGATGACGATAAAAGCTTTTTTAAGTATAAAACTGTAATATTTCAGGTTTTGTTAATATAAATTTTCAAAGTACTTCGCTTGAATCAGCTGCAATGCAAACCTCCGTTGGTCTAACCAGTCCTTCAAAGCAAAGATATCTTCAAAGTTATTTACTTCTAGTATTTATTATAGAATCACTCGCTAAGTTACGCAAGTTTCGCGATGCCAATATAGAAACTCATTTCTAGAAATAATATTTTTTCGTACCGATTGTGTTATTTTATTATTATCATAAGTAATGAGATCGACTTCTAGTCCAATGGAATATTGCTGTTATTATTTTTGTATACAGTAACGAGAAATATGTAATACATACAGTTGGCCAATAGAGACGGATCTTGAATTTCTATCATAGCTTTGATTTCGTAATTTTTTTACTATAATGACACTTGTAGGTTGTCAAAGGTAACGGTAACACGGCAACCTAGTGGAGATACCAACAAACTACCAACGAGAGGGTATTGGGTTCGAATGCATGGCACGCAACCATGACTTTTCAAAGTTATGAAGAGAGCACGTTAAACTGTCGGTCCCGCCGTTATCATGAAGATTTTTGACAGTCGCTACGGGGAGTCAGTTCCCTTAAATATACTGATACTGGTCTAAACCATGGCATATTGCTATCCCTTTGGGTTGCGGAGATTGGACGCTGATATTCTGTCATATTAGGTTAAACAAGTAAGCGAAACCCGGAATTCAAGGTATGTGAGTCTTGGATGCAACCGGAATAACGCTAGAGCGATGATGATGCCACTTATAGGTTGTTCAAATTATCAGTTTAAAGTTACGCAAGTTTTATATTACTGAAATATATGTATTCCTAATCATTATAAAATAATATATTATTATGACCATCGGGGAAGCAAAAGCGTACATTGAAATAAATGGATGTGTTCGAAGTGCTTAAAAAGTTTCTTGGTCAAACTTACCGTGCGTCAAAAAACTCCTAACTCTAAAGGTCAAAGATGGCATATTTCTTTTATCGCTTTTCTATTTCACATTAACAACTCCCTCTTAACATTGTAGGTACTTCAATTCTAACCATTGACTACTTTTTTAATAAAAAATCATTTAGCAACGCACACTTGTCGGTATTGGAACATAACTCTAGTTAAACTTACTAACCGCACACAACGCGTGTTCACACCTTTTACATACATCGTTAACTCAGAGATGGCATGCTTACCAAACCTAAACTAAATTACTGAAGCTATTGACATCATCCGCCGCCTAGGTAACGTATGGCCATCAACTAGTGATTGCCGAGTAGTAAGCGAGGTGACACCTAGCCGTAACTGAAGATACGTGCCGACGATGCGGAATCATAACGTGCCTCTGTTCGGTCGACGCTTAGTTGATGGTGCGACTAAAGGGGCGGCAGTACCGAAGTGTATCGGAGATATCTGTGTGACTGTCATTACTAGAAATGACTTAAAACTTCAAGATCTATCAACCAAGATAAGTGCAAACTTATGCAAATAAATGTATAACAAAAAAAGCTTATTAAAACGGTGTTTTAAAAATAACATAAAGTACCAAAGTGTAACACTACTGTTGCCCCAGGGTGGCGTGTTGTCTCCTTTACTCTTCGCAATTTTTATAAATTCTATATCAAATAATCTTCGCTCTTCCTATCACCTTTATGCAGATGATCTCCAAATCTACACGCAGTCGCCATTCGCACGGTTATCACATTCTGTAGATACCATCAACAGTGATCTTGCACAGATTAGCAGCTGGAGTAAATCCTATGCACTTAAAGTGAATCCCTCGAAAACTCAGGTTATCGTTGTTGGTAGTTCGAGAATGATAACGAAGATCGACTGGTCACAAATTCCTGACATTATTTTCAATGGCACTGTTATTCCCATTCAGGATAAAGTGAAGAACCTTGGCTTAACTATCGATTCTACTTTTTCTTGGCGCGCGCAGGTCCAAGAAGTAAGTCGTAAGATGTTTGCTTCGGCAGGTTCGTTAAGAAGACTTAGGAATTTCCTTCCTACTGCCACCAAAATTGCGCTTGCAAACTCTCTTCTATTACCCATTATTGATAACGCAGATGTCAGCTATCCAGATCTTGCCGAAAACCAGCTTGAAAAACTTGAGCGACTTCAAAATCTCTGTATACGATTCATATTTGGATTACGCAAATACGATCATGTTTCACAATTTCGAACACAACTCAAGTGGTTACCCATACGATATCGCCGGAATGCTCACATTCTATCTCTGCTGTACAATATACTGTTTAACCCTTCAACTCCTTCCTATCTTAAAGGACGATTCGAATTCCTTCATGATAACCGTTATTTAAGGTCATCAGAAAATTTGAAACTGAAGATGCCAGCACATTCAACTGGATTTTATGATAAATCGTTTTGTGTCACTGCTGTTCGGCTATGGAATGCATTACCTTTTCATATAAGGCAGTCTCAGACGGTAACGAGGTTCAAATCTCTTGTCAAGGATCACTACCTATCATTATAGCACTCCTTATATATAATTATATGTATTTATTATATATTATTTATGTATGTGTATGTATAGTTATTTATGTATGAGTAGGTATTGTAGTATTTATTATATATCAATGTATATAATTAAAGTATAATCATAATTTACTGGTACACTTGCAACTACCATTTCTTTCCTACCAATAATCTCCATCCAAAGGTTGCCTGGTAGAAATCGCTGTTAGCGATAAGGCCGCCCATTGTACTGTGTTTGTAAAACGATTTATTATGAAATGTCCTTTTATAGAGTACAATAAAGTATTTAATAGTAATAATAATAATCGCAATCGGCAATATCTGGCAACACCAAAACTGTCAACGTGCTTATTCTTCCTAAAATTATAAATATTAATATTTCACACATCTTATCTCAATTCTAGTGCAATAGTATATCTAAACTAAATTATAATATAAAAGACAAGCAAGGCAATAAAATATCTGACAAAAACCTCCGTAATTACCGAAAATTGTGAAAAGTTTATGCTATGACAGCCGTCACGCCAAACAATAATATGACACGTCAAAGAACAAAAATATTTACTAAAATGAAAATACCAACAAATTAGCATGTTAACTAGAGCCAGAAAACGTAGAGCACACCCAACACCTCCGGACTTGTCGCCGAGCTCCGCCTCGCAACCGTCGGAACCTGCGCCAACAACGCCGACGGCTGCAGTTGCGTCGAGCTCCAGCGACGAGTATTTCTCTCCGCCGTCGACACCGTCACCTGCGCGGCGGCGTGGGAGAGGCAGGCCCCAAACAGGGTCCCCGCTGCCGGTGGTAATGTGCAGCGCATGAAGTGGACGACATCGATGAACGAACATGTCATGCGCGCATATTTTGGGGC
Source organism: Euclidia mi (assembly GCA_944739405.2). Classification (NCBI taxonomy): domain Eukaryota; kingdom Metazoa; phylum Arthropoda; class Insecta; order Lepidoptera; family Erebidae; genus Euclidia; species Euclidia mi. The sequence continues at coordinate 12,090,104 of OX123207.2, read as the reverse complement.
GACACAGGGGGGCACTAACCTCACTGCGTACCGTAGTCACATGCTGTCTATGTTTCAGGCCTTGGAACCAAGCATCAACGTCACGGCTCAACGATTATCGGATCAGGTACGAGTTATCCAACGCAGTGGCAAGTTGGATAATACCGTGCTTGATAAGATTCGCTCAGAATACTTGCCATCGAGCCATGTCAATCCCGTCCGGCCTACGCTAACGCCGACACCGAACGCACCACCAATGGGTGGCAGCGCCGTCGTGGAGGAGGATGACATGGCTCATAATGTAAGTACCCAGTGCAATGAGGAGGTATAGGACGCTTTGGAATGTGCGATTAGGGACTACCGGCACACGCCACCAACGATTAGACCTCGTCTGCCGCGGTTGCCTATGCATAGGCGAAATATAGCGCTGGTAAGTGCTCTTGACTCGTTATTATCTAATTATTTAGATAATAGTGAGGATCTCGGTGATACTCATTCAATCCTGTACTGTGCTGCCGTAGCGGCATGTCGTATAGCAGGTGTTAAGTTCCCTGAATCTGACACTGTTATACGACAAGGGTCTGCTGTACCGGCGTGGCAGTGCAGGATTGAGAGGCGTATTGCCGAGGCAAGGGCACTTATTGGCAAGCTTATCTGTTTTAGGGTGGGGAATACACGCCCCAGGGTAATGCGCTTTGTGAAACGGGCCTTTGTGGGGACTAATATTAGTCCTCAAGATTATACATTCCGCGTCACAGAGCGCATTGACTTCCTGAAACAGAAAGTCTATGCATGGGCAAACCGAATCCGCAGATTTAAAAAACGTGTGGACCGGTACCTCATTGATCGTACATTCCAGAGGGACCAGAGGTGGGTATACAGAAGCTGGGAACGACTAGACCAATGTGTGACTAATGTGCAGCGACCGGATGCGGACGCCACAGCCATGTTTTGGCGTAGCATCTGGTCGATGCCCATTAGGCATACTGAAGGTGATTGGATGCGAGATGTCGAGCGTGCATGCGAACATATTCCCGAAATGGAATGCGTGGCCATTTCTAACCAGGACGTTTCACAAGCAGTCCGTCCTTTAGCGAATTGGAAATCTCCAGGGTTGGACGGGCTGCACAATTTCTGGCTGAAATGGCTACGTAGTTCGCATGAACGCTTGGCATCTCAATTCCATTCAGCTGTGGAATCTGGGTCGTTGCCAACCTTCATGACGACTGGAATTACCCACCTGCTCCATAAGACAGGCAGTACTAGCGAGCCCGGCAATTATAGACCGATAACATGTTTACCATCGGTCTATAAACTTTTTACATCTATTCTGAGTGCTAAAATAGCTAAACATGTTGAGGAATATTCAATTATGTCAGCCTCCCAGAATAGATGTAGGAAGGGGGCTCGTGGTACTAAGGAGCTCCTCCTCATTGACATGGCCATTAGCCAACAAGTTCGCCGTAACCGAAAGGATCTGGCGGCATGTTGGATAGATTATAAGAAAGCGTATGACTCCGTGCCGCATACCTGGCTTTTGAGGGTGTTAGAGTTGTATAAAGTAAATACAACTCTACGCACCTTCTTAAAGTCATGTATGGGGCAATGGAATACGACTCTTTGCTATCCAGGATGCCGCAGGATCCAGGAGGACGGCGAACGTATTAAAATTGAGCGGCGGATTTTTCAGTGCGACAGTCTGAGTCCCCTTTGGTTTTGCTTAGCCATGAACCCTCTCAGTACTTTACTGGAGGTTTCAAGGTTAGGTTACAGGTTACAGAGAAGTGGTCAGGTCATATCTCACCTGCTGTTCATGGATGACCTGAAGTTATTTGCCCACTCTGATGCCCAATTGATGGATTTACTAAACGTAACCCAAAACTTTAGTAAATCTATCAATATGGAGTTCGGTGTGGATAAATGTGCTGTCATTAATGTGAAGAAGGCAAAGATGGTGGAATCTGAGGGGATCCAACTCTCAGATTCCATTAACCTAAGAACGCTTCTCTTAACTGATACCTATAAGTACTTGGGCTTCATTGATACTTAAAGCCTGTGACATATCACAGGCTTTAAGTATCAATGAAGCCGTCATGAAGCAATCCTTGCAAGAGCGTTTCTTTGGCCGCCTGAATAAAGTACTGAAAAGTCTTTTATCAGGTGGCAACAAGGTTCGAGCTTGCAACGGTTGGGTCATGCCACTTCTTCTTTCATAAACTCCTTTGGCATACTCAAGTGGACTCAGTCTGAATTGGACGCCCTGGACAGAAGAGTTCGCACATTGCTGACGGCATATCGTATGCATCATCCACGTTCATCCGTAATGAGGTTGTACATCCCGCGAAAGTGCGGGGGTCGCGGCTTTCTGAATGTCAAGACCCTACACAATCGCGAGGTGTGCAATCTCAGAGAATATTTTCTCCGGGCGAACGTGAATATGCATCGAGATGTTGTCGCAGTAGACAATGGGCTCACCCCGCTCAGGTTGGCTAAGGAGAACTGGCGCATGCCTGTAGTACTTAGTACTGATGATCGCAAGTGTCTATGGCAGAGCAAGGAGCTTCATGGCAGGTTCCATCGGGCCCTGTATGGACCCGATGTTGACCTATTAGCCTCGGTGAACTGGCTACGCTTCGGTGACCTCTTTGGGGAAACCGAAGGGTTTGTTTGTGCAATTGCTGACGAAGTTGTCAAGACGAATAACTACCGGAAATATAATATCCTGAGGGATGGCACTACTGATATTTGCCGTGCCTGTCACCAACCTGGTGAATCCCTCAGGCATATTGTTTCCGGTTGTTCACGTCTTGCTAACGGCGACTACTTGCACAGGCATAACCAAGTAGCCAGAATTATTCACCAGCAACTTGGTCTGAAGTACAAACTTGTAGACATCGAGGTACCGTACTACAGGTATGTAGCAGAGCCAGTTCTCGAAAATGGCCATGTCACATTGTACTGGGATCGATCTATCATCACGGACAGGACTGTTGTAGCCAACAAGCCTGATATCGTGTTGATAGATCGATCAGAGCGCCTCGCAATAATTGTTGATGTCACTATTCCTCATGACGAGAATCTCGTGAAAGCCGAAAAGGAAAAACAGATAAAATATCTGGACTTGGCTCACGAGATTGTCGACATGTGGGATGTGAACTCAGCAATTATTGTGCCGATAGTCGTGACCGTTAATGGTCTAATAGCCAAGAGCCTCGACCGTCACCTTAAGAGGCTCGCGTTGGGTGCTTGGGTCAAGGGCCTGATGCAGAAGGCAGTACTTCTGGACACGGCATGTATTGTGAGGAAGTTTCTGTCTCTGGAGCCCTAACCACCGGCAGCTTGGACCCTGTGCCCGATGCTGGTGGGACCCCACTGTTAATTTTATATTTTTAAATGTGTTTTTTTTTTGAGTGAATTATATATTTAAAAATGTAATTTTAATTTGAAAAATAAGAAATAAAGGAGATAATAATAAAATAATAAAGTCCCGGTTCTTGTCTTAGAACAAAAATCATAGTGCCATTTTGTGCTTTCAGATTTTTTATATAAAACGTTTTCGGAGTTGGCAAATATAAAAGTAAAAATACGCGATTATATCAGAACAAATCCCAAATGAAGTAAATACACAGTAATTATTATAAATATTAGCTAAAATACCCAAACGGTAACCGTATTACGGGTCAACTCAAATTGAAGAAATCTCTTCTACAATCTGTCCATACATCAGAGGTAAACCTATACCCATAATTTTAAATAAAAAAATGACCTCGGACGATAGTCCATTAAAGCTCAATTCACAGGTCATAAAAATTGTACGTGGTGTCCGGCAGACAGCCGGACGGACAGGAATCGGACACGTCCGGATCAAGCTCAGATTACCGCACAGGCGGGAGATATTAAAACATCACAGCTAAATAACAGAACAATTATCACGAAAGCTTTTTAACGGTTGACCTTCGGTGCATGTTTTGAACGTTGGAAGATGTATTTTTATCTTTTTTATATACCTTCACCATTTATGGGTCTAATATTAAACCCATAATTCACCTTATGAACTTTAGTTCCCACTTAATAGGGGGCGAGCCTATTGCCGTTACCGTCACATTGCCAGAATGCGTGCTGCTACTGAAAATTCGGAAAAACTCAGTTACACTTTTGCCCGACGCGGTAATCGAACTCCGGGTCCCAAGAGCTGTCTAGAGTTTGGACTAAGATTGCGTAGTTTGCAGACAGTGGAAGCGATTAATTCATCCAGTATTAGCCCAAGGCTAAACACTATTACTGTGATTGCACAGTGAATTCAAGTAATAGGTAGGTAAATTTTACCTTATATCTCCTGGTGTTGCTCTTGAGTGGACCTATCTACCTAAATCATAATTTTGGCCAAAATAACAAGAAAATCGAATAAATACCACAGGATCCAGTTCGGCGTCCTTCATCAGTGACGTCGTCAAGCACCAAGCACGTGCATCGGATTCACACGTTTAACAATGTTTAATATTTCACAATGTCTTTTATCACAAATGAACCGATGCCTTCTGATCAAAGAAGCGGCACTCAATCGGGTTCCAATTTTATTACAATATTACAAAACGGCGCGAGCCCAAAGCCAAAAACGTCTGTTCAAGAAATTTTCAGAAAACGGAAGTTGACAGTTCAGTGTGACCATAGTCAAACTTTACAATAGACTAAACTAAATGTTACTAAATTGATATAATCGACTTGACTTATCATAAAAACTATTTCTATTTCAAACATCCACCCGCCCCGGACCGGCCTACCGGTCCGCTAATCAGTTGGTAGACGTGACAATGTTGCAACCGCTCTCCTCAGAATCGAACCGTCCACCAAAAACCTCAGCAAATCGGGGACCTCCATCAGCCCCAGCTATCAAACAAAGAATGCGCCTCCTGCGCCATCTGAGTGGCGGAAGGTTAGCCTCCTTGATCAAAACGAGGTCACCAATCTTGGGTGGATCGGACTTGTCGGTCCTGTAGTGTGTAAGCAAACTTATGTCTTCATAAACCTGTTTAAATACGTGTGTTATTGAATAAACAGAGCATTCGTTATCCAGCAGTCAGATTGTTTCATTCTCGTAAATCCCAACCTTTTACATGGCGATCCTGCCATGGGCGTCGGGTTGCGGAATGCGGTCGCGAATTACATACTATCGGCACCTTCTGTGTAACGCGTGAGAATTACATTTATGAACTGTTCTCAAACTGTTGTGCTGAACTGATTTTTTTACAATGTGCAATTCGAATACACCAAAAAGAGAAGACGTAATAATCAACCAAAATGGAATTGGGTCTACAAATGCAGCTACAACCGAACAATGGCAATTCCATTTATCAGCGATTAGTATTGTAATGATGATAATCCTCAGCTTGGTACTAATTCTGGCCGTGTATTTTTTATACAAATGCTACAAGAGCTGCCATCATACGTGGATAAATGATCAGATTATTCGCCAGACTCTGAGAAGGTCATTTGCCTTGCGTGGACATAGAGAGACGGACGGAGTCGGGTCTTCGGTGTATGGGACGCGGTGTCCTTCGTGTGGCACCGGGTGTTCAGCGTGCACAGCCCGGCCTAGCAGGCCTATCCTGTCTGCAGACGACTTCCCAACGAAGAAGAATGTTCAATAGACTTATACGGTAACGGTAAACTCGGTAAAGTGACGAATAAAGTGTTCCGTTGTGCGCGTAAAAAGAGTGAAGTGTGCGTAAAAGCAATGTGTGGTTCGTGTAAAGGTAAAGCGCTATTATAAAAATATGCGTTATAGTATGGTAATACAATTCATGTATTTTTCCTTATTCTTTAGTTTTAAGTATGCGCGTTATATTTTTCGATTTGAAAATGACAAATTATGGCTTATGAGCTCCATGACATATATGAGAAATTGAAGTTAATCAAAGAAAGCCTAACTAAACTTAGTTATGATAAAAGAACACCAGATCGCTTAAGAAATAAGTTTAAGGGAGCTACTATTTTGTATGATAGTTATTCTATTTTAATGCCAAGTATTCAAAAACAAATTAATGAGAAAGTTTTTAGTGCAGATTGTTTATTATTAATTAAGTCTCGTTGTGATAAGATTACTGAAATATATTCTCAAATCAAGGCATTTTGTAATAAGTTACACGTACGCGTAACTGATAACAGTAGTAGTTGTGAAACATTAGGTTCATCATCTACCAATATGCCATCTAAAATAGAATTTAATTTAAAAACGGCCTTAAGCTTACTGCCGCTTATGAACAACGAAGAACCAACTACACGTCAATTAATTGATGGTATCGAGTACTACAGTTCCAGTTTAAAAACTGAACAATGTAAATTAAGCCTCATTAACTTTGTTCTAAAGAATCGTCTTTCGCAAAACGCTAAATTAAAGCTAAAATCTTCTTACAACAACGTAGATGAGTTATTATTAGGTATGCGTACAACTCTTTTGCCCAAAAAAAGTTATGTCGCCTTGCAAAATAAGCTCCAATGTCTGCGGCAAGACCAAAAGTCTATTGACGATTATGGGAGAGAAGTGACAGAGTTATTAATGGATTTGACTATCGCGCAAGCGGACGGCAAAACGGAAAATCTTAAGATTTTGCAACCTTTAAATGAAAAACAGGCTATTAAACGTTTTGCTGGCGGATTGCGCAATGGACGTCTCAGTACCATAATAGCGGCTCAAAGATTTGACAACTTAAAGGATGCTATTCAGGCAGCGATCGATGAGGAGACTATTGCAATGCCATCTCAGTCTGGAGATATTTTAAGTTTCAATAAAACACGTAATAATTATTTTCAAGGTCCACATTATAACTGAGGTTATTACTATTCTGGGTTCACGCGCCAGTCCCGAGGTACTTCTTCTTGGAATAGCAGGCCTAACCCACCAAGAACCCACCGTGGTGCTACTTTCTACCGTGGGCGTGGACGAGGTTTTCAGAATTATATTCAAGGTCAGTCTACACCACACCGAGGTACGTACTCTTCTCGGTTTGTTAATAACAGGTTCAGTAACTATGGAGGTCACCAAGGGCCTCGGCGAAATGCAAATATACAAATGCTGACTAATGAGCCAGCCAAGACCAATGCATCTGAGGACCAGAGTAAATTTTTTTCGTCAATAATGGGTTTATATGTGCAAGTGATAGTACTTGTTGCATTAATTTCTATATAGATAAATATAGCTATTCATTTTTAATCGACACCGGAGCTTCTATTTGTGCTATAAAACATAAACATGTTGTCGAATTGAATATACCGATCCATAAAGAGAGCATTAAGATAAGCGGCATCGGAGGCACAATAGATGCAATCGGATATGTTTATTTAACACTTAGTAACTGTTATGATTTAGCTGGACATTTATTTAAGCATAAGTTTTATGTTTTTAATTCTTTGCCTTGTAAGGCACATGCTATTTTAGGACAAGATTTTTTGACGAAATATAATGCTGTATTGAATCTTAATTATTCAACTTTGACATTAAATAGTAACTTAAATGAAAGGGTTATTTTGCCTTTAAAATCACAGATAAAAAATAATCCCCATTGCTTTACTTTGCCGCCAAGGTCCAAATCAATTCGTTATATACCAACTAGTCTTACCGAGGAGTGTATTGTTTGTTCATCCGAATTACGAGAAGGTATATTCATTGCCAGTGTATTAGTTAAACCTTTAGACGGTATGATACCTATTTTAATCTTAAATACGAGTGAAAATGAGGTTCACCTTGATAATATCCAACCAAATATAAAGAATATTAGTGACTTTCACGTGTGTAATTTCGATAAATGTAAAAACTTGGATGCAGTTCGCGTGAAAAAATTATTTAGCTTATTAAATTTAACACATTTGAACAATGAAGAGCAAATAACAATTGAGAATATTTGTGCGAAGTTTTCGGATATATTTTTATTGCCTGGAGACAAATTGACTACCACAAATATCTATAAACATCAAATTACTTTAAAATCAAATGTTCAGCTGGTATTTAGTAAACCATATAGGATACCATATTCGCAAAAACGGGAAGTAAACGAGCAAATTAGTAAAATGTTACAAGACGGTATTATTGAACCATGCCAGTCTGAGTGGTCAAGTCCATTATTATTAGTTCAAAAAAAACTAGATAATTCAGGTAATAATAGTTGGCGTTTAGTAATAGATTACAGAAAGTTAAATAACTGCATACAAGATGATAAATTTCCTCTTCCAAATATAACTGAAATTTTGGATTCTCTTTCGGGTTCTATATACTTTTCTACTCTTGACCTTTCTAATGGATTTTATCAATGTGACCTTGACCTTGAAAGTCGTAAATATACTGCGTTTTGTTCTGAGCAATATAAAGTATCGGAAAATAACAACATAGGTAATAAATGTACTGCTTCCATGTCAGGACAGTACCAAATGACAAGAATGCCCATGGGATTAAAAACAAGCCCTAATGCTTTTTCAAAAATGATGACTATTGCAATGTCAGGTTTGACATACGAGAAATGTCTCGTGTATTTAGATGACCTTGTTATTTTTGGGAAAAGCCTTGAACATCATAATAAAAACCTCATAGATGTGTTTACTAGATTACGTCAAGTCAATTTAAAGTTAAACCCGTATAAATGTCTTCTTAAAGAAAGATATATTATACTTAGGACATGTTATATCAGGTAAAGGTGTCCTCCCCGACCCTGAAAAGATTCGGGTGTTGAGTAATTGGCCAATTCCGAAAAATATACAAGAGGTAATCAGGTTTGTAGCATTTGCTAACTACTATCGGAAGTTCATTAAAAATTTGCAAATATAGCTCATCCTTTAATTCGGTTGACGAAGAAAAATACACCATTTATTTGGGATCAAAATTGTCAAACTGCATTTACAACTTTAAAAAACATAATTTCAACCCCGCCTGTACTTCAGTATCCAATTTTTTCACCAGATCATAAATTTATATTACAAACTGATGCCTCGCAGTACTCATTGGGTGCTGTTTTATGCAATTCGAATGGCAAACCTATTGCGTTTGCAAGTAGGAATCTAAATAAAGCAGAACGTAATTATCCCACAGTGGAAAAAGAGCTGTTGGCGATAGTATGGGGCGTAAAACATTTTCGTCCGTATTTGTATGGTCGAACTTTTATAATTGAAACGGATCATAAACCTCTTATATATTTATTTGGAATGCGAGATCCATCGAGCCGACTAAATAATCTACGTAGATCGAATGAAATTGACTTAGAAAATAATATGTTTTGCTATTCGTCATCGAAAATGACTTTGTTTATTAATCCAGTATCCCAATCACAATTGACGCAAAGCGCCTTTGCGAGGGAACTGAGAAGTTTTTGTAATAAAATAAACGTGCACGAATTAATTTTTGTAAGAGATAAATGTTATGATGACTTTATAAAAAAGTTAGTTATAGAAATAAAGTCGTATGCACATTGGTCCGGACCGCGATTGAGTATCTTAAACGATGTAAAAATAATTAATGACAAAGACGACCGAAAAGTAATATTAAATGATTTTCATCTTTTACCAACGAGTGGCCACGCTGGTATAAGAAGAATGTACAATAATATCAAGAAATATTACTTTTGGCCAGGTCTTGAACGTGACGTAAAGGAATTTATAAAGAAATGTGATAAGTGTCAGAAACAAAAACATAGTTCTCATAATGTTCGAGAGCCTTTAGTTGTTACAACCACTGCCAGTTCGGCAATGGAAAAAGTTTTTCTAGACGTAGTGGGTCCTTTGGATAGAGACGATAACAATTACTCATATATTTTAACTATTCAATGTGAGTTGAGTAAATACGTGGAAGCTTATCCTATGATGTCTAAAGGTTCAGAAGAGATAGCAAAAAACTTTGTCAACAATTTCATACTTCGTTTTGGCATTCCAGCTAGAGTCGCAACCGATAGAGGTACCGAATTTTTGTCTTCCGTTTTCAAGGAAACCTGTAAATTACTTAATATAAGTACATTGAATTCCACTGCATACCACCACGAAACGAAAGGATCTTTGAAAAATTCACATAAAAATTGAGGTAATTTTTTAAGAATTCACACAAATAACCATTCAGGTTCATGGAGTACATGGTTACCCTTTTGGTGTTTCGCCTTTAACACGTCAGTTCATACTGCTACTAAATTTACGCCGTTTGAACTTGTATTTGGCAAAAAATGCAATATTCCATCCAATTTAATTCAACAAACAGTAGATCCCCTCTATAACTATGATAATTATCCGCTAGAGCTAAAATACAGATTACAAACATCGCATAAAGAAGCTTATCAAAATTTATTACAAAGTAAATTCCTTAGAAAACAGCAACATGACCTAAGGTGTAATCCTATTACATATAAGACAAACGACTTAGTGCTAGTGAAAAATGAGACTGGGATCAAACTCCAAAGTATTTATAACGGGCCTTATGTAGTTATCAAAGATGTTGCACCTAATGTTGAAATATTAAAAGACAATGGAAAGATAGACACTGTTCATAAGAACCGAACTAAGTTATACCATTCCTAAAATTTTATAGGTACCAATACAAATGTACCTTTACTATAATTATTGTAAAATGCATTGTATTTGCATGTAATTGTGTTTATTCTTATATCAAATATACTATAGATTTTTATACCCTTTTATATTATTTTATACATGTTTTTATACAATAAATGTACTAGTTAAGATAATTAATAAAAGTTATAGATAAACTTATAAACATGTTTGATCAATGATGATATATTGTAGTGTGTAAGGTTAACCAATTTGCTTTATATAAGTAAATAAAATAATACTATTATATTATTTTATTTTTTCCTTTCGGGAAAGGTGTAGTGTGTAAGCAAACTTATGTCTTCATAAACCTGTTTAAATACGTGTGTTATTGAATAAACAGAGCATTCGTTATCCAGCAGTCAGATTGTTTCATTCTCGTAAATCCCAACCTTTTACAGTCCACTTAACGCGTTGCTGGAGTATATGCAAATATTCCAAATTCCAGCGTTTCCAAAAGCTCTGAGTAATCTGGCGTACCAATTCAAAACGCGAGAGACGACCAGGTCTCGTATCAATATAGGGGTACTCAGGCAAGCCGACAAGTGGGCGACCAATCAAAAAATGGCCCGGCGTAAGGGCCTCCAAATCATTCGGATCTGAGGAGATCGGGCACAATGGCCGAGAATTCAAAACGGCCTCAATCTTACAAAACACAGTTGCGAGTTCCTCAAATGTAAGGACAGATTCACCGATTGTCCTGCGCAAGTGTGTTTTGGCCGATTTTACAGCGGCCTCAAAAATACCACCCCAGTGTGGACAATTTGGTGGGGAAAACAACCAATTTATCCCACGTCGGGCAAGCCTATTGCCTATATCAGCCTTGTTGGTTTCAAGGAAATTAACAACGTCAGTCAAATAATTATAAGTGCCCTTGAAGTTAGTGCCGCAGTCAGAACGGATCAAGGAAGGCAGCCCTCTGCGGGATACAAATCTGTCAATTGTGGCTACAAACGCCTCGGTCGTAAGCGAGGAGACCAGTTCTAAGTGTACGGCCTTTGTGGAGAGACAAACAAAAACACACAAGTAGGCCTTAACAGTCTTGCTGTTTCGAAGTGTCGACGTTTTCACCAAAAAGGGACCAGCGAAGTCCGTGCCAACACCGTCAAACGTCCTGCTCTCAGTTACGCGATCTGCCGGTAAGTCTCCCATCAAGGGCTGCATGGTAGAAGACTTGAGCTTATAGCAAGGGATGCAGCGAAAGACTATACTCCGGATAATTCTGCGGGCAGACAAAATCCAAAACTCGCGTTGCAAAATGGCTAACAGGGCATTACAACCAGCATGCGATTTTTTAAGGTGACGGTCAGTTACCAACAAGCGTACCAAATGACCGTCTTTGGGTAACAAAAGAGGGTGACGAGCCCCGTAAGGAAGGTTAGTGTTCTTGAGACGCCCTCCAACGTGCAAGAGACCCGTATCGTCCAAAAAGGGGTTCAATTTAGATACAGCTCCCGACAATTTCGATCTCCCCGACTGATAGCAATCTCCTTCTCAAAATGCGCCAATTATACAGAATGAACCCAAAAGGCGAGGGACTCCTGTCGTTCCTGTGGTGAGATAAACGGTGTCAGTCGTTTCTGTTGTGGGTGCCTAGTGTTAAAAACAAAACGCTTTATCCAAACTGTAACACCTAACAACTTATCAAGGGAGCTGTAGCGATTCAACAAGAAATCGGGGTCGAAGGCGCATTCCACCTTCTCAAGAGCGAGTGTTCGTAGACCCGGCAAATTAGAAGTATTCAAAACTGGCGTTCGAGGCCAATCAATTTCTGATCGACTCAACCATTCCGGACTTCACCACAGCGAATGATCTATCAAACTAGGCATCAAGCATCCGCGCGAGGCACAATCAGCGGGGTTGAGCTCACCTGGCACGTGTCTCCAAACAAGTTTGACTTCGGATTTCTGGATTTGGGAAACGCGATTAGCGACAAATACCTCCAAAGTGTGGACAGACGCCTTCAACCAACAGAGAACAATTTGGCTGTCTGTCCAGGCGTAGGTCCCATTAATACAAATGCTTTTACCCAAAGTACCAGACACGTGGTTCAATAAGCGTACAAGTAAGGCTGCTCCCGAGAGCTCCAATTTCGGAATGGTCAAAGATGTCCGAAGGGGTGCAACCTTGCTCTTCGCCATGATCAGGGAAACCCTCACCTGACCTGAGGCACTAACTGTGCGCATGTACACAACGGCCGCGTGACCAAGTTCCGAGGCATCACAAAACCCTTGAAGGGTGGCCTTGTACTTCCCGGGAGGAAGGATGGGACGAGGCAAGGAGATCTCATTGACGGCAGGAAGTGAGGATACAAAATAGGTCCATTCCTCAACAAGAGTACCGCGTAGAGGTTCGTCCCTGGTCAATCCTGCCTAAAAATATAACTGGACAGATCCAACCGTCTGGATCAAAGGTTCTGGTGACAGTAGACAACATGAGACGTTTAGTCCAAGAACAAGGCAATTTCAAGTCTACGTTATACGTAAAGATGTCTTTGACAGGTCTGTACTGGACGCTGAGAACAGCCATCATGGCGGGGTTGTCAACAATCTCAAATAGATGTGGATCCTGCTGATGATCCTCTGGCAAGCCTTCCAAAAGCACTGGTGAGTTGGAAATCGATTTGCGCAACTCATAACCAGCGGAGGCCAAAATACCTATCAATTCGTCCCGCAGGAGGATTGTCTCGTCCACTGTGGAGGCGCCCGAGCAAATGTCATCGACGTAAATATCGTCTTTTAAGATGGCGGAGGCTCGTGGGAAACGTAAGCCTTCGCGGTCTGCGAGCTCCCAAAGAGAACGTATTGCCAAGTAGGGGCTTGACCTTAACCCGTTCGTATTGGTATTGAGCTCGTAGACGACCATGGGATAATGAGGAGACTCTCTCCAAAGGATCAGCTGGAGGCGACGGTCATCAGGGTGGATAATCGTCTGCCTGAACATAATTTTTATATCGGCTACAAAGACAACCTGATGTCGTCGGAAGCTGGTGATGACGTCACAAATGTCCTTGACCAACTTGGGACCAGAATGCAAGCACTGGTTCAAGGAAACGCCTGTTGAAGTCTGCGCTGAACCATCAAACACCGTGCGCAGCTTGCCAGTTGATGGCTTCAATACCCCATGATGCGGGAGAAAGTAATGCTCCACCGAACGCCAATCCCAATTTGACACGGACATGTGTCCCAACTGTTCATATTCTCTCATGAACTCAATGTACTTCTGCCTGAGCTCCGGATCACGACCCATGCGATGCTCCATAGCCAACAATCTCTTTTCGGCTAAAGGTCGTGTCTCACCAAGCGGAGGCCGAACAGACAGAAAAGGTAGCCTTGTAATGATCCGACCAGAACGGAGTTGACCAGTGTTGTTCTGGAAGAACAGCTCGCACTCCTCATGTTCTGGATTCAAACGGGCAGCTTGAGGGGGCTCCCCTACCTCCCAAAACCTCTGAACCGCATCAGAGAGAGCGGAGCCTACAGCCAACAAATTATCAAGTTCGGGTGGAGGGGGGTCCCTAGGTACAGGTCCCATCAAAGCAAATCCAAATATGGTCGGGATGGCAGTCAAACCATTTGGCACCAAGACCCGTTTCCCACCAATCAAAATTCTACCGAGAACATCAGAGCCAATCAACAAATCGATTTGTCCCGGTGTGTCAAATTTGGGGTCTGCCAGTTCCAATCCCGACGTCAAATTCACCAAAGCAGCAGGTAGCTGTTTCTGTGGATGCATACCCAAAATAGTCTTCAGCACAATAGCCGAGGTTCTAATCCTCGGGTGTGAAGATTCAACAGGGGCAAACAAAACTTTAACTTGCCCTTCAACATTAGAGGCTACGTCACCTATGCCCCGTATACAATTTGAAAAAGAGCCCATATTTAATTTAACCTGCCCTACTAAATAAGTGGAAACAATGCAACCTTGTGAACCTGTGTCCAATATAGCACGGACAACAACAGAGGTCCCCGTGGTTCCCCAGACCCTAACAGCAACTGTTGGTAGGATAACGGTCTCAATGGGGGAGGTTATAGGGCAGGGGTCAATGACCTATTGTTGCCTGGGCGCGACCGTTGGCCAGGACCAGGCAAGTCAAAACGAGGGTGCGGCTTGAAGTCCTCAAAAGCGCGATGACTCGATCCGCGCGCCATCTGTGGGGGGTCATAGTGACGCACCCGCCCAAAACGAGGTGGGCGCGAGTCAAGGCGGGGACGCTTCGCCAAAGGAGGGGAATACCTGGGGCAACAGTTATGGTGCTGGTGACGTTGAACGGTCGCACATTCAGGAGCGCAGCGTGGCAATGCTGCCAGCCTTATGGGCACGTTACCAATTGACAGCAATGCGGAGGAATTCTACGATGCCTAAACCTGTGTGTACTTTGTATTTTGCCCCCGTTTTTGTACATATTTCTTTTTTATGTACCTATGTAAATAAAGAGTTACTTCGTTTAAAAAAAAAATAACACCTACACTGAAAAACAATAAAGGAATGGGCTATAAAAATTAACTAATTAATAATAAAATAAGTTTAAAAAGAAATTGTGTAAGACAAATGAACGTCTACATAACAAATGACTATAAAATGATCAACCATTGATAGGGCTTACAAAAAACAGGTGCATGCGATTTTCGACCTTATTGAGTCTGTCATGAATTATGACAGACTTTTTTTTTGGTATTTTCTTACTTTCTGACATTGATACGTTATTAAAATTTTAAATTCTGAGTTATGTCCAATGACTATCAGAAAGTGATCAGCCATCGATATGGCTGATCACTTTCTGATAGTCATTGGTTTTTTAAACATAAATTGCTTTTACACAATTTCACAACTAATGAGTTGTTAAGTATTTCGTTGCCAACATTGACAATATTTATTTTAACATCGAAATATTCGCGAAACTTTTGCTCGAGCAATTCAACAAATGCGACAAAATTATCAGGAGTTATACCTAATTAAAAACCCAATTGTACGTTACCATTGTTAAAATCTTTATAATGATTTAATTATTTCATCTAGTATTATTCATACACACAGTACAATAAAAACCATTATAAATAATAAACACCACTTTTTTACATTAAAATATGAAAACTTGCAACGTACAAAACAAACAACGTGCGTCGTAATAACCCTAAGATTGTCAACTGCCTGTGCCTACGTAAACCGGTTCTTTCCACTCTCGCCACGACAAGCGGCCAGTGGTCACGCACACATAAGCCGCGTGCTCGTAGTAGTGCAACCGATTCGCGCTGTTGTATGAAGCTGTGTCTCTGTTCCGTTTATCTACTCCTGTGGTGTTGCTCTTGAGTGGACCTATAAGATTAACTCATAATTTTGGCCAAAATAACAAGAAAATCGAATAAATACCACAGGATCCAGTTCGGCGTCCTTCATCAGCGACGTCGTCAAGCACCAAGCACGTGCATCGGATTCACACGTTTTAAAATGTTCAATATTTCACAATGTCTTTTATCACAAATGAACCGATGCCTTCTGATCAAAGAAGCGGCACTCAATCGGGTTCCAATTTTATTACAATATTACAAAACGGCGCGAGCCCAAAGCCAAAAACGTCTGTTCAAGCAATTTTCAGAAAACGGAAGTTGACAGTTCAGTGTGACCATAGTCAAATTTTACAATAGACTAAACTAAACGTTACTAAATCGATATAATCGACTTGACTTATCATAAAAACTATTTCTATTTCAAACACGAGCTGACGGCCCACTTGATGATTAGGTGGCAACCGCCGCCCATAGACTTTGGTCAAGTCGAGATACAGCCAAGTCGCTGCCTACTTTGTGACATAAGGTGCTGAATCGTCTAATGTCCAGTAATTTCACTAGGTATAGTACAGTCATTTAAACCGGAATACAGTACATGTTGTGTGTCAGTTTGTTGCGAGAAGTGGCAGTTTTGTTCAGGTGCACAGTGTTTTTTTTACCCAAAAATCGGACATCCTTACTTTGAATTGAAACCAGATACAGCCTATTATTACAAATACTAGCTGTTTCCCGCAGTTTCACCCGCATCCTGAGGGAACTACTTCGCGTACCCGGTTAACTAAACTTGACAGGAGTTTTACTCTTATAATTCTAATAAGAAGCTGTATCTGGTTTCCATTCAAAGTAAGGATGTCCGGCATAAAGAAACACTGTGAGGTGTCGTAGGCAAAGTTCCCAAGTTTAGTAAAATCGCAATGGGTATTTTGCCATTAATGTCGCTGCTCTACACCACATGTAACAATTACGCTTATTCATAATTAACTGCTGTATTAAACCTCATTAACTGGACGAATGATTAATACGTTATTTATACCAGAAATTCTAAATTACCGTTTAAAATATGTATTACTATGTGAGCCCGCTGTTACACTGGCCTTATTTAGGGCTATTGCTGCGCAGCCATGACCCGTAGCGTGGTATAAATTAATGGACCATGCAACATCGATAATTTAATGGACTATGCAACACAAAAATAATTGCTTGGCCCGTGCCTCAGAGATCACGGTAAGCCGTAAGTTCTGGCTTTCATGGAGATCTTGCCTGACAGTTGCTATTAACATTTAGATATGAATGACACTAGTCTAAATCATTAAATATTGCTAAACCTCTAAGTTGCGAAGGACAAACTTCAACGGAGGTAAATTCAATCGACATAACGCTAGGATGATGATTAATAGAGGTATTTCATTATTTTTTTGGCTTATTCTTAGTCCCATCTTCAGTGCTTCAGAATCTAGAACATTTTCGGACGTTCTGCATTATCTCTCTCCAAACAGGCCCAGATCGTCGGCACACCCCATTACCATAATATGCTTTCTATTCAGTTTTGGAGATCTGAGCATCCGAGAGGGCTTCAAGCTGGTGATTGGCGAGAACATACATACATACATAGACTCACGCCTGTTTCCCCGAAGGGGTAGGCAGAGGCATATTAATCGCCCACTTTTCGCCAGTGTTTTGATCCCACGTAATAGGTGGCGAGCCTATTGCCGCTTATCGGGACATTTTGTTTGCCAGAGATTGATTGGCAAGAAGTGGCCAAATATCGGGTAAACTGGCGTTCTCTCGTATCGGAGGCCGAGGTATATTTTGGGTCGATGAGCCATTGGAGTAAGTAACCAGAACAAACTTAAGTTCTTTTAATATTAGATTGTATAAAATTAGCCTTGTGCCAACTTTATACAACGATATAGTCAATAGGATATCTTATTATGTTCCAAGAACTGTTATTAGACGCGAGGTGCGCGCCCACTCATTCTTTGCAATAGCATCCTGCAAAACAAATACTGATGTTCGCGCACCTTTGCGACGACTTTGTACTCATTTTAATGATTATTTTGTGAATTTCGATGTATTTGCAATGTCTGCTGCTGCGTTTCGAAATAATGTAGTGAAAATTATCAGGGAATCCCTCTGATAACCTGAACCCTAACTGTTTTACTACGGAATTCAATATTCGATCTACAATTTGTGGTCACACAAAATGATGTCTCGTGTGGGATTCGCAAGCACAACTCTCGACGCAGTCTAAATAAGAATGCGACCGTCACGTACTCAAGCTAGTCATTATGACAATGTGTTGATTTTGGTGTGTGTGTCACTATCACGTCTCTAAACCAAGGAATATAGTTATCCATATGCATTGTGAAGGTCGGAAATGTAGCCGCTAAGTAGAAAAGCTAATATTCAGTCAAATCCGGTTAGATTAGAAAGCGGACCCTGGGTCCTAACTGGAATAAGGCAGGAAAGGGTATGTGTCAATATCACGTAAGCCTATATTTTAACAGCCATTCAGAATTGTGCGAGATTATTCATTCGAACGTTTTAATGTTCACGTAATGGAGACTCTGCTGTTCCTAAATAGGGCTGAGGGAGATGAACCGACGTTCGCGAGTTTTTTTTATGTGACATCATGTTGAGTGAGATTTTTTAGATGATAAAATGGAACAGTTAAAGCGATTCATTGTGTTACAGATGGTGTAATAAAGTACTCGGTTTAGTGGAGGGAATAAGAAATAACTATGTAAACAAATGTTTATGTGACTAAAATCTGTGGTCATATTTAGATTTAATATTAAAAAATAAGTATAACTTAAAACGTACACTGTACAAACAAGCATAAAACACATTGGTCACTATGAAAACTCAGATTGTTTTAATCAATTATTCTTTAATTTGGCTCGCACACGGTCTTAAATCTTGATTAATGATATCAGTAAGTTTCGTAGACTACCTACTACTTGGCAACGGCCTCTTCTCACCAAGGGCTAGGGCATGAAGTCCCAGTGAGGCTTGGTAGATTACACAATGACATGTCTTTCGTAAAACTGTATGACGAAACTGCACATTATATGTCCACAAGCAAGCAATACTTAACAACTGACTACTCATCTTCTTTAAAAAAATCCGTGAAAAGACACATGCTCCACTAGCCTAAGCCTTAAATTATCATCAACCTTAAAGCCAAACAAAGACCAACTTAAATATTAAAACGGTATCTTATAAGTTTATTTGTTCATCAAGATCAACTTAGTTAAGTTTTCAGCGAGAGCTTAACAAGGATTAATATAAGGATATGAAACTTTGGTGAAAATGTATCTACTAAGTACTGCCCCAAGGGCTAGGCCTTCACACAAACTTTCTGGTTTCTGAATCTTCTTCAAGGAAACTAACTATCTATTATCTAAATTGTCGGCATAATTTGGCAATTCATAATTATCTGATCCAGTGTTTCTCAACTTAGAATCAAAAGGCCCCAATAAGTATTTGACCTTAGCATAAAAGTCGGTAGTGGCGTATGTAGATAAAATAAACAATGTTTATGTGTGTTTATCTTCATATTTGTTAAAATTATATCTTCCGGCGAACAGCGAGCCTAAGGTCTTTCGTACACAGGGCTACGTACATCTCTGATACTAATATTCAATATTTACGTCGCGAGTATCTAGAAGTGCATGATTCGTATACACCTTCAAGATAATTTTGTCAAGTCACTATAGTCTTGGACTGGGTAATTAGATTTTAATAACATAGTGGTAACCTAAGTCAGGGACGGACGAGGTTTGGTGCTATTTTTTGTCATCGTACTAGAAGCGTAAAGTAAATTCAAGATCTTTTTGAAAATTGCGTTATTTTCCTAAGGTCAAAAATAATTGATAAGATAGACTTTCACAATTATGTAGAACATAATAGTTTTTATTGTATCCATTTATCTGTTCGAACAAGGACTCATCTATCTGTGCTCGGAAGTTTGTATTCTATATTCCAAATTATATCTGGAGTAAACATGTAAGCAGGTTCACTGAATGATTTTTTCGATGAAATGAACCAATTTTCATGACTTTTCTACCAGAAGATAGATGGGTACGCTAAAGACAAATGTGCTCAATCGTTAGCTTTATCATTGCTAAAACAAGGCAGTTCATGGGTGAATGTTTCCCTAGTTCTAGTTACATAAAACGAAAAGAATCTGTGCTATGACAGGTATGATGCAAAAAAAAATACAAAGAAAATATATACCAAACCAAAAAAATACTGTAAAAATAAATCTCCCCAAAGAACGAATCACTCTAGTCGAGATATATCCATTTCGTATCGAAAAACGTATTTTCCTTTTTTATAAGGAGCTTAAAATGCGAACGTGACCGCAGTATTAAGGTTCGCATCCCGTGCCGATTGCAAATGGCCGAACATACAAGGATTGAAATTAAATTAGTATTTTATGTGAAAATACTGTTTTTGGATGGGTAAATACTGATTGTGAAGATTATTGAATAGGTACGATATGGTTAAATACGTGAGCTTTTCTTTAAATATTTTCTTATAGAAAGTATTTTGAACTGTTTTATTATTTTACTAGCCGTTCCCTGCGGTTTCACCTGCGTTCTATTGGGTATCTCGACGACGACATGACGACAGCGCTACCTACCGGTTCACTTTTTATACTCCAATAAAAGTCCCATTAAATCGGTGTAGCCATTCCTGAGATTACCCTAGTCAAATAAAAAGACAGGCAGATCGACAGACAAAATTAAAAAATAATTTGTTTATGACTTGTTATCGTGTAACTAATTATATGCATTTAAATTTTTTTTGGAATAAAATATCTGTTAAGTTTTTTCAAAAGTTTTCTCTGTTTTGGTACTTGTATGCTCAAATACAAACTGTAGATGTTATAATTATACATTCCAAAAGGTTTGTTCGTAAATTATAAGTATTGTATTTACAAAGTTCAGGTTGACCGCTAACGTGATCACTCATGTTTCATATTAGGGATCCCATTCACGGAATCGCCAGTGCTTTTCGTTTCCGATTGTCAATTTTCATATACAGTACTAGACGATGCCCGCAGCTTCGCCTGCATATTTTATTTTAATTTAACTGTTTTTGGCAATCCTATGGGAATAGAAAATGGAAATAGAAAACTCATTTATTCTGTATATGTTCATAAAAACAGAAAGAAACATAAACACTTAACAACTA
Organism: Euclidia mi; assembly: GCA_944739405.2. Taxonomy (NCBI): domain Eukaryota; kingdom Metazoa; phylum Arthropoda; class Insecta; order Lepidoptera; family Erebidae; genus Euclidia; species Euclidia mi. Next base: position 12,069,060 of record OX123207.2, on the reverse strand, counting down.
ACTTAACCTATACAGGATCGGTTCCCAACTCAGCATATACCATCTTGTGACACAAGATGGCGTTGATATTCTGTTGGGATCGTTATATAAATAAATAATAAATAAATCAAGAATCAAGAAGAGGAATCAAGGAAATCCTTTCTTAAGCGTTATTCTATTTTCTATGTTGACTACAGAACTTTACGTGTCCAATCATTACGCATTTAAATAATCTTGATATTCAAACACACACAAAAATAATCACAATCCTCGCAGCTGTTTAGAAGGTGCTCAGTGACGTACACACATAGAAAAAAAAATTATGTACAAAGATAACGCACGTTAAAACCATCGGACAACAAAGTAATAATTTATTTTTATATTCACAACAACATTTTACGCGAGTCGCTTTCCAGAATTAAAGTATAAGGTAAAATACATATTTACCTCAAAATCCCGAACTCATTTTCATAAATATATCATCAACAAAGGTTTTGTTTATATTAGAGATCGTTTATTTGAGTTTTTGTAAAATCCTTCCACCACACGCGTTACTTTGGCCCATTAGGGCAACAATGTGAAAATATTAATTTTGCTAGAACAAACATCTGATCTGATTATTATATTAACTTATTGTTTATAACAAACATGAAATGTATAAATATTTGTGTTTTGTATTTGATACGATGTAATTTTTGATATTATGAGCGGTGATAGCTTTTATGTTTGCATTTAATGGTGCGTGTACATAAGATATGCTGATTTAATTAATTAAGAATTATTGCCTAAATCACCTAACCCTTACCTTCCTACCCATTTTCGACCAATATGTATTCTTCCTTTCCTTTCAAAGGTGCTTGAGTCTTGCGAGCTGTTCAGGTTTGTGTACGACAACAATATTATTTCTCCATTTCAATCTGGATTCAGGCCTGGGCACAGCACAATCTCTGCATTGCTCAAGGTGACTGGCGATGTCAGGGCGGGGGTGGAGGACACCAAGGTTACACTTTTAATCTTGGTGGATTTCTCCAATGCCTTCGACACCGTCAGTCACGACCTTCTCCTATCTATCCTCTCCTATCTTATGGTCTCACCTATGGTTCTGGAATAGTTTTCCTCTTATCTTCGAGGACGTCAGCAGTCAGTACGTATAGATGACACCTCATCAACATGGCGTTATCTTAACTCTGGTGTTCCTCAAGGCGGAATACTTTCTCCACTTCTGTTTTCCATATTTATAAATCTCTTAACTCATGAACTTCAATGTGCGTATCATCTGTATGCCGATGATCTGCAGCTCTATACACAGACAAGGGTAGAAAATCTTAATACAGCAATAGACGCAGTGAACCAAGATCTGAACACGATCAAAGATTGGTCTGATCGATTTGGATTAGCAGTAAATCTATCTAAATGTCAAGGCATTATTATTGGTAGTCCCCGTATTTTGAGCAGGGTGGATATTACATCTCTCCCATCTGTCATTTTTGATGGATCAGTTATACCCATCAGCTCTAGCGTCAAAGATCTTAGTTTGCATATTGATGCAACCCTGGATTGGCGTACACATATATCAAATGTTAGTCGTAAAGTTACCGGTGCCTTGCGGTCTCTTTACCGTCTGAAGAACTTTCTGCCATCCAAGACTAAAGCAGTGCTACTACAGACTTTAATATTCCCTATTATCGACTATGGTGACGTGTACTACCTCGACCTTAATGCAGATCTACTCAATAAACTCGACCGTCTTCTCAATAATTGTATTAGATTAATTTTCAATCTTCGCAAGTATGACCACATTTCTGCGTACCGTGCAAAGTTAAGTTGGTTACCCATACGAGAACGTCGCAACTTGCGTACGTTGTGTACGCTTTATTCTCTATTGCACTCTCGTAATGCTCCTGCTTATTTGACTCCTCATTTTCAATATCTCTGTGATAGTCACAAAAAAGATATTCGTTCTTCAAACAATCTCCTTCTCTACTCTCCTTCGCATAGCTCTAGCCTAGTTCATCCTTCCTTTTACATCCAATCTATACTTCTCTGGAATGCACTCCCTCTCGAAATCAGGATGTCCACTAACCGTCTTGCGTTTAAGACTAGAGTCCGTCAGACTTACATGGATACGTCGGCTGGATCATCATAGAATTATCTTATAAATCTTTATGTTCGTTTGTATATATATATAATATGTATATATACAGGTTGTAAAAAGGGGATCCCTTCTAATTGCATAATGTTCTTTGTCCTAATATACTTCGGCTTAACGATTTTGGCACAATTAGTTTTGGCATAATAATACTTCTGCATATTTTTTTAGGCATACATTTTATGTTGGCATAATCATCTTAAAGACTAATTTGTTTTGGCATAAATTTGATTCGCATAACGTTAGTAGGCCTAATGACTATTAGCATAACGTTAGTAGGCCTAATGACTATTAGCATAACGTTAGTAGGCCTAATGACTATTAACATAACGTTAGTAGACCTAATGATTATTAGCATAATATTTATATAATTATATATTTAACTTGTAAAAAATATATATGCTGTGCAACAAAAGTTAGTGACAGAACCGAATTGCTGCAAAACCGACTCCAAGTACTCTTGTTTGCCCTACCCCTAGAGTGTTATTTAAAATCGCGTAGGCGCGTAGGGGCGAGGCGGCCCGCGAGCTGAGGAGCTTTGCCGGCCAGCCTCAGCCGCGGCGGTGAGCGAAAGCCGTCTGCGACGATGAGCACGCGTGGGGCCGCCGGAGACCCGCAGCGCCGGAGCCGTGACAGAAGCCCTGCCTGCTGCATATTGCATGCTCGCTTGAATGCTGCATGCTGCATGCTTGCTTGCATGCTGCATGCTTGCTTGCATGCTGCATGCTTGCTTGCATGCTGCATACTTGCTTGCATGCTGCATGCTTGCTTCATGCTTCCTAAAGCGAAAAATATGCCAAAGATACATTGCCAAAGTTATTATATCCAATTTGTATTGTATTGTAATCATTATGCGTAAATAAATTTATGCTTTAGGATTTTATGCTTTAGGATTTTATGCTTTGGGATATTATGCTTAAAAAATTTATGCTTTAGAACTTTATGCTTAATAAATTTATGCTTTAGAATATTATGCTTAATCATTATTATGGTTAGAGAAATTATGCTTAAAAAATTATGCGTAAGCTTTTATGCGTAATTATATTATGCGAAAATATAATTATGCAAAACAAAATTATGCTAAGTTATATTAGGTCTTAAAATTTTATGCAAATGGATAGGGAACCTGTAAAAAGAACCTTAACGAAAACTGAAATCTCATGTTGTACCAATCACTACGAACATTTCTTACTTCGGCAACCTGGGAAATTAGTGGTTTAGGAGATATTGAGGCTCAAAGTAAGTATAGAATTTTTCTAATTAGGTACAAAATTGATGCATTTACCCCGCCAATATGTCCTATAGATGCTCTATGACCCTATGGATAAGTAGGTTTTTCGAGCATTGCACGCGCGCGGTTTTAATTGCGGTGTAAGAATTGTGAAAAATTAAAAAATTAAACGTTTCCCAGGTATTATTTTCGGTTAATATGACTTGGCATGATGTCCACAACGAGTAGACTTCGGCTTGGTGATGAGTCTTGTGACAACCTGTATATAAATATATATGTTTATATTATAAAGTACATACATACATATACTCACGCCTTTTTCCCGTCGCGTCGGGGTAGGCAGAGACAACAGAACGCCACTTGCTTCTATCCTTACAAACCTCACGCGCTTCCTCTACACTTATTACTCTTTTCATACATGCTCGCCGGTTTCGGGTACTTCGGACCTTGCCGTTTTTTAGGACGTCCCCAATTTGATCGAGGAATGTCCGACAAGGTCTGCCGCGACCGACTTGCTCACACATTTGCCTTATAAATCTGATTCGTTATTCTTTCTTTACTCATTCGCTCCACGTGTCCAAACCACTTCAGCATTCCTTTCTCAATGCTAGTCACGACATCTTTTTTTCAGTTTCTCTCATATCATTCATGCAGCTATCCATGAATAAGTTGAACAACCAGGGCGAGGCTGGACACCCTTGTCTGACACCTTTGGAGATGACAAACCAGTCCAAATAGGCACCATTAATTCGGACACTTGCTCTAGAATCCCTATACATGGATTTCAGAGCCCTTATTATACAGCTGTCCACCCCATACATGGATAACACCTTCCATAAGTCCTTTCTATTCACTCTATCATAAGCCTTTTCCAAGTCTATGAACGCGCAATACACCTTCTGGTTTTTTGCCAGACATTTTTCGGTGACGCAGCGCAAGGAAAAGACTTGATCCGTACATCCTATACCCTTCCGAAATCCCGCTTGCACGTCCCATATCTTGTCATTCGTCACATTTACTACAATGTCAATACCAAATTCTGGCATACATTTTTCCAACAACACTAAGAAGGCTGATTCTGTGATAATTTTTAAATCCCTGCTGCGAACCTTTGCCTTTATATATTGGGACAAGCACTGCCTTTGTCCAGTCATCTGGAACTTGGCCCTGTTCGAGCATAGATTAAAAAGGCAATGTAGCAGGTTAACTATGAGTCCGTCGCCAGCCTTCAATATTTCAGTCGTCACTCTATCACACCCAGCAGACTTGTCTGACCTCATACCTTTTAACGCTTTCATAACTTCATCCATTCCAATTTCATCACTAGGGCTCACAAACATATCTGACATCTCTTCACTTCTTTCTTAAATAAGCTCTCAAAATAATTCTTCCAGCGCTCTAGTATCTTTCTTTTTTCATTCATGACTTTACCTCTTTCATTCCTAATCACTTTCATCGATGTATTTGGCCTTTTGATTCTGATTGCTACGAGTAAGTCTGAGGTCTTACATTCGATTCCCACTTAGGACACCTCTATATGCGGTGAGCACGATTAGGTATTTGAACAGAGGCTGGGTGTAATGCATCTGTAATATGAATGTTTTAAGAAAATACAAGCACGTTTATCAATCTTCTAGTTGCCATAGCTGTGCTTAGTTTTCGAACAGAAGACAGTGTTTTAGTAATCTCTTGTTTTAGATAACATTATTTTTATACATAATTGCCTGAAAATAAAACTGGCAGTCAATATCCACGTAGTCATTTTAAGGATTTTCAACGGGCTATCACCGCCGCAAAAATGCATCTTAACTCAGAAATAGCCACTGCATCTCGAAACGGAAATAACGAGAACACTCGAACAACTTGGAGGAAATTTAAAATTTATAAACATTTGGAATAAACTCCAATATCAGGGAGTGAGTCGGGCCATTAGTCTTGTTTTGAGAGGTTTCGAACTGGCGACATGCCAGTACACCTTACAAGTTTGCAGTCAACACACAATCAGGCCATTGGGGTATGCAATGAGACTTCTTGATTGAGGATTAGCTTGTTGGCATACGTTTGTACGGTTTGCTTGTAATATGAAGTAAGTTTTTGTATTCGGCTTTCTGTTTCGAGCAAAGTATATGTAAGTTTGCCGAGAGTAAGTGCAGTGTTTATAAATCTTCTTAATAAACGCACAGTTTTACTAAGCGAACACTTAAGCTCAGCACGGAAAACTTACTTCTCAAAATAATTCTTCGTTTTCATAATCAGTGCATGTCATATCAAGATGCAATCAATAGTCATCATTATCATCATCATAGTGTTTTCTCAACTGTGATTTAAAGCATTTGCCTTAGCCTTCGTAGGCCACCCACCATACACTCCTCTCTGCAACCACTTCGACGCCCGTGAATAGCGGAGTGGTGGTTGGAGGATGTCTCGATTCCTTGTCATGTCTGACGCCTGGACCTACAGTTGGACACACAGAGAGAAGAGGTATGAAAAGGGACTGTCCAATTTCATGCCTCTCTCTCTTTACCATAGACAGAGTGTTCGCTATCAAGTCTGACTAGATTCAACAGTATACTAGCCTTACAGAGTATTTGCAATCGCGATAGTGTAACGGGCCGTCCAACTCATTATGACCATATATTTCTGTTATATTTTGATTAATAAGGAAATGGCAGAGGGATATGATTGTAGAGAAAACAATATAAAAACCTTCAGAGTCAAGCCATGTAGCTTTGCATTCAAATTTTACCCTTAAAATCTCAAAAATAAAGTACAAAATATCGTACCTGAGTGATTGCCCTACAGCTTAAGGGCAGGTTTTGGTTCTGACATTTTTAACACAGGTACAGAGGACTGATGTTTTTTTCCTAAACATGAATACAGAATTGTTGCATGAATCCGTTAAGTAAAAGTTATGACATTCATAAAATTAAATCAAAAACAGCTTCATAACAATATAGGATGTTCAAACAAAAACTTAACTTTAAAAGATTAGTATAAACGTGTGGTTAATACGTACAACGTTAAACGTTTTCTTTTAGTTTTTTAAATATTGTTGGCGACCCTGTCCGAATTTTGGGGTTTGATCTACGCACTAAAAATAGCTTGGCAACTCTAGTGGCCTATTGCGAATATGATTTTGCAGTCGTATGTGAGGCAAGATATCTTTGGCAACTTAGGCAGTGCAAGACACAGTTTGTTACAGAACATAATAAAATGCATCCATCTCTTTCTTTTCCTAAATAATAAAGAGTAGAGCAAAATGTTCTTGCACCTTACTTACTTTGCTAGGAGTTCCCCATGCCTAACTGTCGCTCAATTTATCACTGTACTAAGTAGTATTGTGCTGTCAGTAAGAAACAGTAAGCAAATACACTTTTAATATACGATGGTCTACACAATCGTCTGTCATGCCAACGTCAATATATTTCTTTGGCCGATAAAAGTATTAGATAAAATTTGGCAATATTTCAAGCTACAAAACGGTACTTCAATCCCATTTCATTTCTGTGTTAGAAACACTTAAGAAAATGACCACAGACTGAGTAATAAAATATGTGGTAAATAAAATATCGTACAGTTTAAATTTTATTAAATTATATTAGTCAAATGGTCTGACTCCCTAATACACTAAATGCTCATAATGATTACCTACACTAATTTAGAAAAATCTCACCATGGTAACCTCTTGTTGTTAGTTTTGCTTTTAGGAAACCAATATGGTGATACATCTTGAGTTTCCTAAAAGTAAAATAACCTATCATGTAAAAGTAATTGTTCGATTGTAACTATAACCTTGAAGAAGGATTTTGGAGAACGAGAGAATATTCTGATGATCACCCTTGGGCCAGTAGTCCAAGACGAAGAATGTAGGCCATAGAGCAACTACCTACTAGAGCCGAAAAATGCCCGCGAAATCTTAGATTTTTAGTTGAATGTGTTAGCCTTAAGTAATATAATAATATACTGCAGAGGAAATGCCGCCGACAAGTTGCCTTGCCGCGGCCACGGCGTATGCTGTGCATACTTTCATAAAACTTATAAGCTCGACAAATGCTTGTGTGAAGAGTCCCTTTTTAACTAAATAAAAAATTTAGTTTCTTATTTTATAACGAATTGAAAAACCGTTAAGGTTTATGTAAATTGTAGTATTATATTAATTCATGATAAGATAAACGATTACAAAATGTTTTTATTTTGATCATATCGTTATTAAAATATCTCAACTAAGGGACATGTTTTCGTGACTGTACTGGTAATATAATTTTAATGTTCATGTTATAATGTCGTAAAATGTGCTTTAAATACAAACCTTTTAATTTTATGACGTGGGTGGGTTCCGAGTGATTGAATAGTTTTATTGCTTTGTTACTGATATTACTTTTACTGCCTGAAAATAATATGTTTTATTAATATGACATGAAATATTCTTTTCATTTGTCCAGTTTTATTTTTATTTTCAATCAACTTATAAAACGAGATTTTCGATTCAGGCGTATTTTTACGTTTGCAACTCGGTATTTCTACATTTACTAACCCAATCAAAAAATTATTTTATGGAAGGATAAGTTCTCCATTTGGTTCAGTTCCATCTAAGTTTCTAAGTTTGAAGAATGAAAGAAGAAGTAGGTTTTTCGTAAGATTCCCCCCCGTGGGATCTCCACCTTGTCGTGGTGGGGGGGCTCAGTAACCGTGGATTGCTCACCCGCGGTGTAGCTAAGAGGGATCCAGGAGGGGACGCTCCGCGTGGGCTTGTAGGGGCCTGCGCAGGATGCGTCCAACGGTGTGGGTGCGGGGGACAGTTCTGTCTGTCCCTCGCAGTCGGGTGCGGTCGCGGGAGGAGAGGCGTGTCGATGTTGCGTTGCCGCGCGCCCTATCTCCCGCGACCAAATGGGGGCGCACCATTCGATGCGTCGCGGTGGGGCCGCAGAGGAAGAGGAGATGCGGTGTTGCGTTGCCGTCCTCCCTATCCTCTGCGGCCGCTGGGCGTTTTGGCGGCGGAGTCCAACACCTTAATCCGTCGCCAAGGGGGTTTTGTTCGGGGCCCGCCTGACCATCTGGCGGGTCAATACCCGTCGGAGGGTGGCGACGAGTGCTTTGGTGATGCCCCACCCTCCGACACACGGGTACATGGCGGAAGTCGAGGTGGTTTTTAGTGGAAACACCACATACTCCGGCTCTTATTTCCCCCAAGAGTCGGAGATCCGAAGGGATTTTCCACCTCGTAAAACAAAAAAAGGTTTTTCGTAAGATTTAATTTAATTTTGCTAATTATCTAAAATTGTATGTTATGTCTTTCACATTTTTTTCAAACATTGTCTTCATAATAGGCACAGGACCAGCTCTGAAGCGAGGCTCCTGACATTTAACAGTCAAAATTTGGAATATATGTTATCACTTATTTTTTTAAGTACGCTCAGGGGATAACCAGTAATAGTAACAGAAACCCCCCTGGGTTCCAGATATTTTTAGCTCACATAGCTTCATCATCCTCATCCTCCTAGCATTATCCCAGTTTCAACCCAGGGTCCGCTTTCTAGTCTAATCAAATTTTGCTGCATATTAGCTTTTCCACGGAGCGACTGCCTGTATGACCTCCGCAACCCAAAGGGATAGCGATATTCCATAGTATAGCCTAGTATCAGTTTATTTTAGAGGTACTGACGCCCTATAGCGATTGTCAAAGATCTTCATGACAGCCGGGACCGACGCTCTCCGAGGCACGAGACAGGCGAAAATTAACAAATCAATAGCTCACATAGCCTAACGGAAAAAATATCTAAGCGCATTGTAACAGTTTTTCAAGTGGACTTATTAAGCGCGAGACCATCATGTCAACGGGCAGTACCACCCAATACCACCACGGGTTTTGGTGCTATCAAGTTAGCGGTTGGATGATGTCAGTGACAAAACAAGTGTAACAAGACTACTAATTTACTATCTACAAGAGTTCCTTTGCTTACAAAACTCTTTGCGATTACCAAGTACATGCATACTTACACTTACATACATCACTATAGCAAAGTCAGTGAAGCGGTTACGAAATGAAGTAACAAAATAGATTTTCCCTGAAAAAATACTATATATTTGATAGCGATACTCTGAAATGATATATATTATACAGAGAGAGGTTCCATTTCTGCCAGGATTTCAATATATTCAATGAATATGTTAGTAGGTAGCATGTTGTATGAGGGCGATGTAGACTGAAGTAATGTGTGTCATATGAAATGTATGAACTGGTTCAAATCGATTTTGGGATGAAGTGCTACATTTTAGGGGAATCGAATCTTGCGGTTTTAATTTCTTTACTAACATAGACTTCTATTCTCAGCTTAATATTAATGTTTGTAGGTAGCTGTTGTTACCAGGTATGCTGGGAGTAAAGTTCCATCCGCCGTGAAGTTTTTTTTTAATCATGGCCATCTATGATTTTCTACTTCACGGCTTATGGCCTTGTAGAGAGACCAACAGACTACGCAAATGGTCACAGACAAACATAAAAAAATAATTTTGTTGTCACCTCAGTGAAGGAGAATTTTGCGGGTATATGGGTTTCTTTTTACCTTCTAAGGTAAGCAGTAATAGGTCCGTGGACAGCAGTGTAATAGTTTAAGTACCCTAAAGGCAAGTCTTAAACTATCACAAAGTGCTTCGTGCTAAGCAGTAAATTGGGCGAGTCAACTACTATGAGCAGCCAGTCAAACAAACAAAAATAAACAAAACAAGAATTATTTTTGACCACCTGTTATGTCACAAGATTATCTGGAATTAATACCAGAAAAATAAACTCAGATTAATCATAGGCTTGTTTGCCACTTGAATATATTAAAAAATCACAAACAGTAAGTATAAGAAATACAATCTTCCTCTGACATCATAGATATACTTATTCTAGTCTGCCACAGATAGTCGCAATTTGGCTCAAATTGAAAACACTACATTCTTACGTCGAACTGACATGATATAACGTAACGACAAATGTTATTTCTGACCCAAGTTTTTATCTGAGAGATATAGAAGATAAACTAGAGGTGAGATTGTTTATTAATTCCTAACAAAATAAGATAGGTACGTTTAGTTATATGTATGGATACTCGAAACATAGACAAAGACAGTTTAAAACTAATGTTAATGGTCTTAAAAAAGAGATTTGTACGCACCCTAATACTGTTAAAATTTTGTTGGTCGTACTGTTAAGGTTTGGTTTGATCGGTATGGCCTTCAATTTTTGTTAATGTTAATGGTAGATTGGTTAACATTTCTTTGAAATAATTTCGAAGTATATTTTTGCTTTTCACACTGACATGCTTTTACAAAGTGACCAGGATTTGTTAGAAAATGATGCCAAAATAATTATTTATTACCGCTATCATACGAATTTGTGAGGACGTGTGTATGGATCGTATCAGTTGTCTCTGTCTACCCCTCCGGGAAACAGGCGTGAGTCTATGTATGTATATATGTATGGATGTTTGTTACTCTTTCAGGCAAAACTACAGAACGGATATTGACGAAATTTTGTAGTAATATGCCTTATACATCCCAATAAGACATATTCTAATAGTCTTGTGAAGCCGAGGGTAAAATTACGTAATATAATATTATGTATTATGATTTCATTGTCATAATTTTGTCACAAATGGTATTCTCCTAAATTAACTGATACTTGAATGAAATTGTAACTAGATCGTAAATTGAACAAAGTGCCAAACTATGTGTAAGCGATGAACTGTTTATTTCAAATTATACGCATATGGCAGGCATAGACATTAGGTTAGCAGAATACCGATTGTGAATCAATTCAAAATCTAATCTCATTTCGTTCAAAATATAATGTCGATGTCAGATAAAATACTCCTTCAGATAAAGCTTCTGTCATCTACATCACACGAAGAATTATCATAATTTTAATCGCGTACTTAAAATATTGCGTTTAAATATTTTAAACTGTCAAAAATATGATTGATATGAATAATATCTAATTAAAATGAAGGCAGTGTAATTTAAATACAAAGATTGCCAAGAAAACTGAACGTGTCGGTCGTCGGTGGTTTATGTAAAAGTTCCATTTTTAACTTTATCATTTCGCGGGTTAGGTATTTCGATCATATTCTAGTGTTCTCTTTGTTACACAATGGATAGAACGTTAGAATACCTATATATTTCAGTGTATTGTAAAATGTTTTAGCCTGAAACGGTTATACTAGTTGTGAATTAAATTAATTCTATTATGCAATAATAGTTTCTGACTGGTGGAGAAGTATCTGTACAACCTTATAGAATATACTACTCTGTCAAGAAAGTACCGAAGAAAGATCAATAATACACAGTTAAACTGTTTGTTATTCATCCAAATTTATTGTATCACCTTCAAAGTATGCTCCATCAGAAACGATACACTTACGCCAACGAATAATCCAATCATCAAAACATTGAAAACGGGTGCCACGGAGTGGTAATTTCAGTTTAGGAAAAAGAAAGAAGTCGGCTCAATCCATATCTGGTGAATATGGTGATTGTTCAGTGGTATTTATTGAGTGTTTGGTCAAAAAGTCATTCACAATGAAAGCCTTGTACGAAGGCGCATTATCGTGGTGCAAAATTCTTTTCGACCTAGCCGAGCGGCAATATGTTTCATACCCAAATGATTAGTTAAAATGGTACGGATCGACTCGTGAGAAACAGAAAGTTCGGCAGCTATCCCTCTCAAAGTTGAATGAGGATTTTCAGTCACTGTTTCCTTCACTTTTGCGATGTTAACTTCAGTTGCAGACGTTGATGGCCTACCAGAGCGAGGCAAACCCATCCATATACTGATATGCCATCATATCTCAACCGCTTTTGAACGCTTTGTACCACTCATAAGCACGAGTTTTTGAAAAAGTCGATTAACCGTAACCCTTCTGTCCACATTTTCATTGACTCCGAATACGAAAATCCATTGGCGAAGCAAAATTTAAGACAAACTCTTTGTTCAATATTTTTGTCCAATATGAAATTTTGCAACAAAAAAAAACAAAAATTTAAATTTGTAACCATAAATAAAGAATCCATTCCCAATACTTTTTGGACTGAATATAAGTATATTTTTTTAAACTATATTTATCAATAGTTAAGAAATACGTGAGCATTCAAACAGCTATTACGTGTCTGTTAAAATTGTGGATCATTCTAATATTCTTCCTCTTACCTCTTATTTAGGTAAGATTGCTTCGTAATAAACTTCTAAAAGCCAGCGATAACCTAGTACAGATACCAATGAACTGCCGTTCAGAGGGTATCGGATTCGAATCCACGGCTTTTCGAAGTTTTTCGAAGTTATGTGCATATTTAAAAAGTTAATAATCGCCTGTACCTTGCCTCGAAGCACGTTAAACTGTCGATACCATCTTACATGAAAATTTTTATAGTCGATATGAGGAGCCAGTACCCTCAAATAAACTGATACTGGTCTAAACCATGGAATATCGCTTTGTGAAAGTTGATATTCTGTCATATCTGGTTAGACTAGTAAGCGGATCTCGGGCAGAGGCGTGTAAGTGTTGGATGCAACCGGGATAACGCTAGGACAATGATGATGATGATTTATGACTGCATCTTAACAGAACTACTGCGCTGAAAACCCTTTTTCTATCTTGCATGTCACAAGGAACCTCTGTCTTATATCAATCCATAAATAGAAAAGATATTCTCCTAAATTATATAGATATTTATTTATTTATATGTATCATTGCAGCCTTTCGCTCCCTACTCACGTCCACTGCTGGACATAGGCCTCTCGTAATTTGCGTCACAATAAATAGTATTGTGAGCAAATTAAGAGGGCGTGGCCTACTATAACACGCTGGCCAGACGGGTTGGTATAGGGTTTGATGTCGAGTTTGCCGTCTCTACGTGCATAGACGGTATTTGCATCGTATTATCCCTTTGTCGCCTCTTACGACACCCACGGGAAGATAGGGGGTGGCGACACTTGTATTCTATGCCGTCAATCACACGGCGTTTATAATATGTATATATTTTGTTGTAATATGTATGTATTTTGTTATGTATTTTGTCGCCTCTTACGACACCCACGGGAAGATAGCGGGTGGCGACACTTGTTTTCTATGCCGTCAACCACACGGCGTTTATATGTATATAATATGTATTTTGTTATGTATTTATATTTAAGACAAGAAAAATGTTTTGTTTTGAAAGAGCGACTACCCGTCCAAAAAAGCAATGCAGATTTAAAATCGACTCCACAAATTGAGTCATGTAGAGTGAATGAACAGCAAAAAATATGTGCAAATAAATCTCGTTTACTTATTAACTCAAAGAAACCCAGTGAACCATTACAAAACGATCTCGGAAATAGACAGAAGAGTCGAGTCATTATATTAGCGGATCAGCAAGGAATGGGTTTACGCGATGCCTCACAAAATCTTCTTGGTACAGAATTCTCCGTATTCTCTTTTGTAAAGCCCGGTGCAGGGCTAAGTAACATATTATCTGTTCAAAAATCAATCATCGAAACGTTAAACACTCAAGATTTTGTAATCGTATTGGGTGGTTGTCATGATAACAACCCGCAAGATTTGGAATATGATTTGCGTCTGTGGTTGTCGTCTGTTAGAAATACGAATATTATTATTAGTGAAGTACCATATAATAGATTTTTGCGTGAAGTTAAATTGAACTACTTATTGAGGTTTAGTTGTAAAAGTTATAAGCATGCTATATTTCTTGATATGGATTATTCAAGATTGATACCAAGTAAGTTGAGTTATGCAAAAAATGTAGCAAGATCATTATTAAAGGAAATTCTTCGTATTGATTATTACAATAAAAAACAAATGTTTCAACTATCACAAGAACATGCAAATATTGATCCTGCTAGACTTTACTGTGACAAGGGTGTTCAAACTGATTTTAATTGCAACTCATTGGATGTTTTGAGGGAAGACAAATTTTCTGATGACCAAAACCGAACCGAAAACATATCTTCAAATCAGTTATTTCGTGAATAATCATCTGTCAATATTTCATCAAAATATCAACGGCTTACTCAACAAATCAGATATGCTTACAGTTACGCTTAATGAACTGACTTTGAAGGATGTTTCAGTAGATGTAATATGTGTAACGGAGCATAATATGGTACAAGGTGATGAAATTTTCCAAATATTGCCGGGTTATAAGTTGGTATCTTTCTTCATGAGGTCAACTAGACATGGGGGCTCATGCATTTTAATAAAGAACGGTCTTAAGTTTAAACCACTTCAGGAAATTAACTCTATGTCTATGGCAAATATAATTGAATGTTCGAGTATTGAATTAATACATCACCAAATATTTGTATTATGCATTTACAGGTCGCCCAACAAAACTGTTAGTTCAATAAATACTTTTTTTCCTAATTTTAAGTAAAATTCTTACCAAACTGTGTACTCATGGTAAAAACTAATACTATGTGGCGATTTTAATATCGATTTGATGAGTCGGTCATTAGCAAGCAAGGACTTTAGGGAATTACTTTTAAGTTTTAATTTGGTTATTCAATTTCAACAAACAACACGCATTGTCAGTAAAACGTGAATAGACAACATTGCTCACAACATTAGAGGGTGCAAAGGCGAAATTATCGATTTCGCGTTATCTGATCATTCTGCTCAATTACTAAAATGTCCGATAAAAAGGAATTGTCTGATAAAGCAGTGAATTGGTACAGCTATAAACGAGCTTACACTAAAGATAACAAAAGTTTATTCATTAAATATATGAAACAGCTTTCCTTTCAAACTATTTACCAATCAACCGACCCTAACGAAGCCTACAATTATTTCATTGATTTGTTTACATTACTATATAATTTGTGTTTTCCATTAAAGAAAACAAGAATAAATAGCTCGAATAAACCAAAATGGCTATCAAGAGGTATTCAAACTTGTATTAGGAGAAAACGTGACCTCTGATGGAAAATACAGATTACACCCTAACTTAGAAAATAAGAATATATTTCAAACATATGCTAAGCGATACAAGAAAATTATACGTCTCACAAAAAAATCACAAAACAACCATTTCATTAATTCATCTACAAACAAATGTAAAGCGACTTGGCAAGTAATCAATGACATCAAATGCAAATATCCTATAGAAGGTGTGATGAAACTCAATATAAAAACGAAGAAATAACGAATCCTAAACCCATTGCAAATACTTTTTAACGATTATTTTATTGAGACAGCAGTTACTAGCTCAGATAAAGGGTCAACTAATAGTTCAAAATTGAATTTCAACTCCAAATCCCTATTTATGCGTCCAACGATACCACACGATATCTATAAAATTATAACTTCATTAAAAAATACATTTAGTGCAGGACACGACGGCATCATCACACACATTGTAAAGGATGTAGCACCACTAATAGCTTACCCATTATGTCATATTATGAACCTTTGCATAGAACATGGCACCTATCCTGACAGTTTAAAAATAGCAGTAATTAAGCCTCTCCATAAAAAACATAGCAAATCAGATTTAACGAATTATAGACCTATAATAATAATAATAATAATAATAACACTGGCAACACTAAATGTCAACAGACACAATTTTCTTAGATAAATTTTGTATTGATTTATTTTATTGTTTCTGAGACGTATAATATATTACATACGAGAGAAACACAATTGTGTAAATAATTATTATCACAAACTTCTTTAAAAACCAAAAAGAAAATAACTACAAAGTAAATATCAAGAAACCAAAATGACATCAGATGTCACAAATGTAAACAATGCAAATAAAGTAAATACAAGAGTAAATACAAACACAACTAAGAGAAAATGTTGACTAGAGCCAGAGCAGCGGCACAAATAAGACCCCCGGACTCGTCACTCAGCTCCGCCTCGCAGCCGCCGGCGCCAACAGTGCCGGCCATTGCTGTGGCGTCGAGCTCATCGAGTGATGAGTATTTTTCCCCGCCGACGACACCAACACCAGCGCGCCGCCGGGGAAGAGGCCGGCCACCGTCACGCTTGGGACCCCGAGACCCACCGGTTTCGAACAGGGCCTCCGCTGCCGGTGGTGATGTGCGCCGCATGAGATGGACTCAAACGATGAATGAGAACGTCATGCGGGCATATTTTGTGGCTACAGAGGGAGGAACCAACCTTACGGCGTACCGTGACCGCTTACTGCCTCTGTTTCAGGCCTTGGAACCAGCTGTTAACGTTTCGGCACAGCGACTGTCGGATCAAGTGCGAGCCATTCAACGCTGCCGCCTGTTGGATGACGACGCACTTGAGAGGCTACGCTCAGACTTGCGAGGTATCCCTGAAATCACACCCTCCACACGCAATGAGGCTCCAACAGTGCACGCTTCACTTAGGGCCCAAGAAGAAGGTGAGGAACTGATGGACAGGGATATACAAGTAAGTACCCAATGCATTGATAAGATAAGGAGTACTTTGGAGTGCGCCATTGAGGAATATCGGTATGCTACATTAGAAAGCAGACCCCGGCTGCCGCGTTTACCCACGCATAGAAAAAATATAGCGCTTGTGTGTGCCCTGGATTCACTATTGCCTACTTACCTAGACACTAGTGAAAATCTTAGTGATACACACTCAATTCTATACTGCGCGGCCGTAGCGGCGTGTCGAGTAGCTAATATTAAAATACAAAGCAGTATTACTATTGCTCCTCGGGATGCCGTTCCGGCTTGGCAGCGTAGAATTGAGCGTCGTATTGCTGAGACCAGGGCATTCATAGGCAAGCTAATCTGCTTCAGGTCGGGCAATACTCGCCCGAGAGTGATGCGTTTTGTGAGTCGGGCGTTTAAGGGAACAGGACTTTGTCCTCAAGAATATCCGTCACGGGTCACAGAACGCATCGACTTCCTGAAGCAGAAAATCTATGCGTGGGCGAATCGCATCAGGCGGTACAAAAAAAGGATTGACCGATATACCCAAAATCGCGCATTCCAAAGAGATGAGAAGCTGGTTTATAGGAATTGGGAGCGACCTGAACCAGGTGTGGATGATGGGCGTCGACCAGATGATGAACACAATTGCGTTCTGGCGCAGTTTATGGTCGACTCCCGTCAGCCATACAGAGGGTGACTGGATTAGGGATATTGAGCGATCATGTGAGGTAATACCTCAAATGGAGCCTGTAGCCATAGACGCCAGCGACGTAAATTGTGCAGTCCGTCCATTAGCAAATTGGAAATCTGCGGGACCGGACGGGTTGCACAATTTCTGGTTGAAATGGCTACGCAGTGCACATGTTCGCTTGGCATCGCAATTCCAGTCATCTCTGGACTCAGGATCGCTGCCAAGTTGTATGACAACTGGCGTAACTCACCTGCTCTTTAAGTCTGGTAGTACCACGGAGCCTACGAACTATAGGCCTATAACTTGCCTGCCTACAGTTTATAAAGTTTTTACATCCATTTTGAGAACAAAATTGACATTACACATATTCAATAATAAAATCTTATCTGAGTCTCAAAATGGATGTAGAAACCGGGCACGTGGTACTAAGGAGCTACTCCTTATCGACATGGCCATTAGCCAACAGGTGCGCCGTAGTCGAAAGAATCTGGCGACATGCTGGATAGACTATAAGAAGGCCTATGACTCTGTGCCACATACGTGGCTCTTGAGGGTGCTGGAGTTGTACAAAGTAGATGCAACTCTATGCGCCCTCTTGAGGGCATGTATGGGGCAGTGGAGTACGGTGCTTCGCTATCCAGGATGTCGACAGCCTTGCGGGTATGGCGTACCTATAAAGATCAAGCGAGGTATTTTCCAGGGCGACAGTTCGAGTCCACTATGGTTTTGTCTAGCACTGAACCCGCTGAGCACTTTGCTCGAACGTTCAGGGCTAGGCTATCGATTGCAGAGTAGAGGTCAGGTTATTTCTCATCTCCTTTTCATGGATGACCTTAAACTATTTGCCCCCACTGACCTCCAGTTAACTGAGTTACTAAAGACAACTGAAAATTTTAGTAATTCAATTAAGATGGAGTTCGGTGTGGATAAATGTGCGGTCATGCATGTAAAGCGAGGCAGGAGTGTGGAATCTGATGGTATAATGCTTTCAGATTTCACACAACTTAGATCTCTCTCTGCAACCGAAACCTACAAATATCTGGGTATGTCGCAGGCATTAGACATTGATGACGCGGGCATGAAAAAGGCGTTACAGGTACGTTTCTTTGGCCGCCTGAAGAAAATCTTAAAAAGCTTTTTATCAGGTGGAAATAAGGTGCGTGCCTGTAACGGTTAGGCCATGCCGGTCTTAATGTACTCCTTCGGCATACTCAGATGGACTCAAACAGAATTGGACGCCTTGGATCGGAAAGTTCGCTGTCTACTCACGACATACCGGATGCATCACCCGCGTTCGTCGGTGATGAGATTGTACATCCCGTGTAAGTGTGGGGGTCGTGGCTTCCTAAGTGCCAAGACTCTCCACAATCGCGAGGTGTGCAATCTCAGAGAATACTTTCTAAACACTGACGCGGGGATGCACCGAGATGTGGTCGCTGTAGACAGTGGGCTTACCTCGCTGGGTCTGGCGAAAGAGAACTGGCGCAAACCTGTCGTACTTGGTGTAGAAGAGCGCAGGGAGTTATGGAAAGGTAAAGAGCTGCATGGACGATTTTACCGGGCCTTGCATGGGCTCGACGTAGATTTTTCAGCATCGGTGTCCTGGCTGCGTTTTGGCGATCTTTTCGCCGAAACAGAAGGTTTTGTGTTTGCAATTATGGACGAAGTTATCATGACGAACAACTACCGGAAGTATATTCTGAGGGATGGGACGGTTGACATATGTCGGGCATGTCACCAGCCTGGTGAGTCGCTCAGACATATAGTATCCGGTTGTTCTCGTCTTGCCAACGGCGAGTATTTGCATAGACACAACCAAGTAGCCAGGATTGTCCACCAGCAACTTGCCTTAAAGTACCAACTTGTCGACTCTGAAATACCGTACTACAGGTATGTGCCCGACCCAGTTCTTGAAAATGGTCGTGCTACTCTGTATTGGGATCGGTCTATCATTACTGACAGAACTATTGTGGCTAACAAGCCGGACATAGTGGTGATAGACCGATTAGAGCGCCTTGCAATGATCATCGACGTCACCATACCCCATGACGAGAATCTCGTGAAAGCCGAAAAAGATAAACAAATGAAGTATTTGGACCTGGCTCACGAGATTGTCGACATGTGGGATGTTGAGTCGGCGATCATTGTACCGATAGTCGTGACCGTAAATGGTCTTATTGCCAAGAGCCTCAACTACCACCTCAAGAGGCTCTCGTTAGACGGCTGGATCAAGTCCTCTATACAGAAGGCAGTATTGCTGGACACGACACGTATCGTACGGAGGTTCCTTTCTCTGGAGCCCTAACCACCGGTAGCTTGGTCCCTGTACCCGATGCCGGTGGGTCTCCGTGGTCCCATTTTATATATTTAATTTATTTTTTATTGTAATATTTAAGTATGTAAAATGTGATAATGAGAGCAATATTTAATAAACGGAATAATAATAATAATAATATATTTATTTGCTTGAAATATGGTACACAAGGTGTTACATAATTTAAAAGGTACAGGACATATTTCACCAACAATATGGTATGCAAATTACAAATTTGAAATTAAGAATATGTTGAATTAAATTAAATGTCAAATTAAAAAGAATACATTACAAAATTGAGATTATAATGTCAAATTAAATTAAATTTCAAATTAAATTCAATGTCAAATTAAATTCAATGTCAAATTAAATTCAATGTCAAATTAAATTAAATGTCAAATTAAATTAAATATCAAATTAAATTAAATCTCAAATTAAATTAAATATCAAATTAAATTAAATGTCAAATTAAATTAAATGTCCAATTAAATTAAATGTCAAACAAAAAATAAAAAATTACATAGCTGAAATGATAATGACAAATTAAATTCAATGTCAAATTAAAAATAAAATAATGCTACATAATATTAAAACGTCGACAAGAGCCATGGTCTAAGAAGTCTTTAACCGAATAAAAACTCTTCCAAATCAGCCACTCCAGCAAAGTCCTACAGAAACTATTATATGGCAAGTCCACCATCCCCTTTGGCAAGGAGTTGAAAATTAAGGGTGCCATATACACACAGCTCTTTCTAAAAAGTTCCAGCCTAGAAATTGGCATTTTTATTGACATATGGGAGACCTTACGCTTGTTTGTATTGTCACAAGTTTCAAAAAGATTTGTATGGCACTTAATAAATTTTGCGACTTCGTAAATATAAATGCAAGGGACAGTTAAGAGTTTATTTTCCTTGAACACTGGCTTGCATGAGTCGCACCAATTCATACTAAAGATAGTACGAATGCACTTTTTTTGCGCAATAAAAACTCTCATTATGTCAGACGAGTTCCCCCATACAACTATGCCGTAACGTATAACTGCACAAACGTATGCATGGTAGACCATAAGTGAAGTGTCTGTCGATGTTATATTTTTTATTTTACGTAGTGCAAAGACAAATCTATTTATTTTTGCACAAATATTATCAATATGGTCGTTCCATTTGAAGTGCGAGTCTAAAGTTATTCCCAAAAACTTAGCATTTCGAACCTGTTGAACTGGTGTATTATTGTAAGTAACGTTTAGATTAAAATGTTCACTTCTGGCAGTTTTAAAATGTATTATTTTAGTTTTGGCAATGTTTAACTGCAATTTATTTGTATCAAGCCATTCAGAAACCTCTGTTAATGCTTTGCTTATTTCTAGCTCAAAGGCATTCTTATCTGCACAGTTTATAATAATCGTAGTGTCGTCGGCAAACAAAACACAATCATGGGAAAGGGCTTGTGGGACCTATTGCCCTTTTGCCTATATTTTCGAAAGTGTTTGAGAAAGTTATTTACGAGTGTCTATATAACTTCTTTGAAACGAATGATTTGTTCACAACTTGTCAGTATGGTTTTAGGAGAAATCAATCGATAAATTTAGCAGTATACAATTTATTACATGAAGTATTAAAAAAAGTTGATGAAAGATCTCCAATAATTGCACTCTATATGGATTTGTCAAAAGCTTTCGACCATGTCAATTATGAAATCCTATTAGATAAATTATATACATATGGTGTTCGGGGCAATGTCCATAAACTACTTAAATCATACCTTACTAACAGAAGACAGTATACGGAAGTAAAAAGACTCATTTTTCCAAGTAAAATTGAAGAAACATATCACTCTAAAGAAAAATATGTGCTGTCAGGTGTTCCTCAAGGTAGTATATTGGGTCCTCTATTATTTATCATTTATATCAATGACATGCCAAATATAATTACCCATAACATGACATTATTTGCCGACGACAGCACCATATTATTTACTAATAAAAATTTATCAAATTTAGATTATGACATTAATACATCTTTAAAAATAATAATAGAATGGCTCAGAGAGAATAATTTAAAAATCAATTTAAATAAAACAAAAATAATGTATTTTAAGCAACGAAATAGAATAGAAAATTACTTAAATGTGTCCTACCAGAATACAAAAATAGAAGAAGTAGATAGCACAAAATTCTTAGGTCTATATATTGATAGCAGAATAAACTGGAAGGAACATATAGAACATGTTTGTCAAAAAAATTCTCAATTTTCATATGCACTTTTTAGGTTGAGACAAATAGTTAACCAACACACTTTATTGACTGCCTATTATGGATATGTTGCCTCTACGTTACGATATGGAGTAATTTTTTGGGGAAATTCATCAGAAAAAGAACGAGTGTTAATTGCTCAAAAACGTTGTATTCGAAATATGTGCCAGTTGCAACAAACTGATTCTTGCAAGCCATATTTTAAGAAATTCTGTCTTCTTTCATTGCCGTGTCTATTCATTTACGAAATTGCAACTTTTGTTAAGATAAATATTGATAAATTTGAATACCGAACTAGAAGTCGACACAATGATCAATTATCAATAGTTGCTAGCAAAACGCAGTTATTACATGAGAGTGTTTTTTGTTTGGGTCCTCGTATTTATAACAAAATACCCTTAGAAATACGATTAACTGAAAATATAAATAGGTTTAAATGTCTTCTGCACAAATTGCTGGTGGAAAAATGTTATTACTCACTAAAAGAATATTTAGAAGATAATGTGATTTATTGATTGATTTTTTTATGGAAGGGTTTCTGTGTAATTTATTTTGTTTTGAATTGAGTGTAATTTATTTTAATGATATGGTTATGATTTATATTTCCAATGTATTCTTAATCTGGCATGAATGTATCCTATTTGTTGACCTATTTCAATAATTGTCAATGTCATCAATGTACATCTATATATAACTTAATAATATTATGATAGAATACATGTATTATTGTATGCCTAAATGGCGGGACATAGCATGTTAAAATAACCAAACATTCCAACTTATGTACCTATGTTACACAATAAATATTTTTCAATTTGAATTTGAATTTAAATTATAAGTATTTATTATGTTGCGTATTCACTTTAATTTTTCTCTTTATATGTAGTGCACACCTGCCATGATCACTTCTGCATCACCTAAAGGTTGACAGGGAGAAAATGCCTATAGGCATTTAGTCCGCCTTGTGCAATGTATTTTGCAGGAAGTTTTTAAATAAATAAATAATGGAAACCTTTTAACCCGTGAGAAGGCGCGCTATGAGCATTTTGCTCACGCATAAATTCTTTGCTGTAAATTTCAACTTTAGCCATACTGTGTCACTTCAAGCTTCACAGTACCTTCTTAGAATTACACCCCATCTCCCCTGACGCAAATCCCGTGCTGCTCAGTGCCACCATGAATGCGTGGTGATGGGTTTGTGTGAGGTGCATCGTGAAGCGCAGCCTTTTGCTCATCGCGCGCCCGTTCGTGTAAGTATTTTTTCTTAATAACAAAATTGATTTTATTGTTTTTTCGTAGTTAATGTGCACAGTTATTGATTAACTTAGTGGATATATTATTTACATGTTTTATTTGTTACTTACAGTAAACAAGATCTATAATGGGTGATCGGCAAGCGTCTTAAAGCAGAATGGGTGGTTTCGCCCCATGTGTTGTAACATCTTGAGACCTATATCAAACTAGAGGATGTACGCAGCTACGCCCGCTCAATAACTGTTTCTGCCGGATCCCGTGAGAGTTTCGGGAAATCCCCTGTTAGGACACCCCTATAGTTACCAAGGAACATACATGCTAAATTTCAGCTTCTTGCGCACCGTATTTTTGGCTGTAGCTTGTCTGTCAGTCAGTCAGTAACGCAAGATTTTTATATATTCATGAAAGATCTAAATAATTTTCTTTTTGTATGGGCCTAACTCTGTAACATGTGCAGGGAAAAAGATATAGTGGCTTAAAATATAAAACTTGCGCGGTCTTATCTGAGCGAACACCTCAGAAAGAGCATTAGAGAATCAAAATATGCAAAGGAATATGCTAGGCAAACCAATTGTTGTATCACTAGTAGATACCAGAAGGATTAGGCGTACAATGCCACACTCGCAAAGTGCCACTTTCGCAAAATCCCACACTTCCTATATGCCACATTAGCAAAATGCCTTAAAAAAGCATGTATTTTGTGCAGTATATCAGTGTGCCCTGAGCATGTTACTTTTATGTTTCATATGTATTATGAAAGACTCATAACTCAAGACATCATTTAAGATAAAATCATTCCATTTCTATTGTGATTTTGTTTTTTATATATTTTTTATGTAAAGTTAGCCAAATATTAAGGCCAAAGTGCAATATTTTTTTAGTTTGCACATTGGACTGCCTTTTGTGTTATTCACTATTAATAAAACACTTTGTTTAAATAAATAAAGACTTTAATATATTATTATAACATGCAAATTTATATTAAAAATATAATTGATTCCAATGAAAACGTCATTTGAAGTAGCGTGAGAGTTTTGCTCACGCACGCCTGCTCGTGTAACTTTTTAGGGCGCGCATGAGAAGGCGCGCGTGAGCAAAACTCTCACGCTACTTCAAATGACGTTTTCAAGGGTTAACTAGGGTATGATTTTAGTTACAAATTGAATGCACTAAAACCAGGCCGGGCGCACTTCGCATTTTAGGTACAAACTTACAAGTACCTTGGCCGACCATGTCGACATGGTTGGATTTAGTAGATTGCCGCGCGCCGCTCACATTAGACGTCACGCAACGAGTGCGACCGCTCCGTATTCTCACGCGCCGTGTTCATACACTGTTCAAATTATATACTTAAACGCCTTTAACAACAAAAATGTATCATCACAAGTCTAATGCAAAGTACTGCTTAATTAACTGTGTTTTTTTTTTTATTTTTTTTTATTAGAAAGAACCTGTCAAATTGACTTCACGCTGCCTGATGGTAAGCTGACAGTGAAGTCCTATTGGGAAGGCCACCATCCCCAATTGCTGGTTAAGCAATGTGACATGTTTGATGATGATGATGATGTGTGTGTTTGATTTTTTGTTTGTTGAGATATCTCAACGATTATAGTGTCAAATTAAAGATCTAGTTCAAAAACCATTTTATCTGTTTGAATCATGTTAATCGGTCCACGCGTTTAGGAAATAACTAAGAATTTGTATAGTAAAAATGTAAACGACCAGAATTTTTGTGCTTTTGTTCTACTATCTCAAATAGTGGGCTAGGATACTTACAGGATAATTATTTATTATTAGGTACGTGGTCAAGTAGGTAGATAGACGATGAATAAATATAGTAGCAGCGCCAAGTCGACAACGCTAGCGCGCCACTCCGCGCCAGACAGCGACAGCGTTATGTGTTAGAAAAGAACGGGAACTGTTAGGTTAATATCGCATTAGGCACTGAGTGCTTATGCGAGCTGAATTGAACTTTATTGCTTAGTACCAAGAGTCGCAATTTCAATAAATTGGTTTGAAAAGTGAAGCTTCTGTACGTTAGTACTATTAATTATTCTGTGCTAAAACTAATCTAGAACTAGCTTTTTGTAAATAGAATTGTTTTACCTAACAGAATTCAATAACTTTTTTCCTGTGAGTCATCATTTAATGTATCAATAATTGTTTACAATATTTTGTATTACAGTCCAGTAAAATCCCAACAGATTTAAAAAAATTTAAAATCACTGCTATTAATTTTACACAGAATTACTAGAATTATTTTATTAAATAAAATCAATCACATCGTGAATACTTGGAAATTAAAACTAGTTTTTTATTTTCAGAAATCCATACAGAATTAATTCACACATAGTAAAGTAAATCTCATTCCACTGATTGATAGGTACAAACATCATACAAATTCCATTCTATTTATTATTTATCTGACAGTAAACGAAACATTCATGTTATGGCCAGATTCACTATCTGCCTGATAAATTCCTGTTTAATTAATTTATCGCACGAATTTTTGTTCAATTTTTGAATTTATCTCTGTAAGGCCTGAGTTTTAGGGGACAGGAAATAGGTTAACATGTTAAAATTGTAAGAAAATTTCAGAATTGATTCCTAGTATGAGCATTTTCTTTAAACATTAAACGAATAATAAAACAAAAGAAAACGAAAAATTTACTTTATAGATTCTGTAGACCTACTTACTAGAAGGCAGAGTACATATGAAAATGCGTACGTACATCATTAAAATATAACAAATTAATTTAACAATACAATTTAAACAATTTATTGAACTGCTAAAAATTTGTCCTCCGTTGCACACATAGAATCTCCAGAATATCTGATGAACGCTGTGGCAGACAAATACATTTAAGAATAAAATTGTTTGTAACATTTTCATCTTTCAATTTCAAAATCTGTGCACAGCATTTTTATCTTTTAAAAGCTAAAACCATAAAAAAATATTAGGTGACGTTTTTTTCAGCATGATATTTCGTGTATTATAATCTATGAACATCATCATGCTATTTTATATTTTGTTAGATTTAAAAAAGTTAAAAGAACAACAATTTGGTTTTGGCACCTAGTAGTAGGATTGCAGAGTTGGCCCACCAAACATAGCAGATGAAATGTGATACAACCTCCCTCTGCTCCGCCTTTCTTTTAAGACAGGGTTTTGAGAGATGAAACTGTGAAGAGTCCATACAGTTAATTGTGTAAGTTCTATGTTATGAATGAAAACGCCATAGTCATATTTCTAAGCAACTCTAAAAAATCACAACCAGTGATCTTCCCAAACTCTTCATTGATCCAAATTTGTACTCTGACTTGCCACAGAAACTGTATTACTAAAACATTAAATTTTACAAAAAAGCGTCGCAATTATTCCTTATCCTGACAAAAAAGTGAACAGAGCCAAAGCTAGTTTTGCAGAAGAGAAATAATTTAAATACGTCTAAGGTAATAAATTCTGTCTTTGCTTGTAGCATTATAAATCAGTCGTGGCTGCTTTTCATGTGTTAATAAGTCTCACTGTATTCTCTACAAGTCGCAACTCAACTTTGTTCAGACATCTTATTATTATGTAAAGTTATTATTAGCCTTTTATATTCACTTGAAACCTTCAGATGTTGGTTATGATTTACTTACTAGACTGGACTATGTAGACATATGACATTTACATCATATTTAATTGATACATTAGACTAGTGTATATCGTCCACAAATGCTGTGTTTTATTGCAGCGCTCGCAGAACCGGCTATGCTAGAAGGAAGAGATAGTGCAAAGATATAGAGCAAGTCGCGATAGATATTGGTACACTATAAAATTTACCGCAGAAAAACAATTTGATATTATGTTTGTACAATTAATGTGTTACACTTATTTAGTCCACCCGCAAGCCAAATATACCTTTTTATTATACCTTAAAATATGGTATTACACAATCACAAGGTACTTTAGCGAAATATTATGCTTATAAGGCGAAGCAGCGTCTTAACCTGAAATTCTGAGGAAAAATTTGAACGTCGACGCGACGGTTTGGTAGGTGCTTTATTATAAATGCAATCTAGGCTACTTCCATGTTAGTGCATAAGTTTACTGTTGGTTGTGTGGTCTTAGCTTAGACGCCTGGGGATAAGTGCTTAGTAGCAGCACTGTGGGATAAAAGAATATGCCACAAAATTTAAAGATTTCAATTTCCCGGCCATAGCGTTGCCGCAATGCAATTTAGGTCTGTCTGATGTCTCTTGCACCAAACTAAATTAAATCATTGGATCATTTATTTTTTGCCTAACGACAAGATCTACATATAAAAGATAATTATGTCTAGCATTTTCTAGCTGATTTCATTGGTCAAAATGTTATTAACTATATATTATTTGATCAGTTGAACATTTTGATCATAGTCAATATTTCTATTTCAAACAACTGTTTAATCGATTATATCAGTTTAGTAACATTTTATTTTGTGTATTGTAATTTTTTGACTCTGGTCACACTATGAACTTTCAAATCTTTCTCATTCTTGTTTCTAGAAAAAATCCCGTGTGCATGCCGTTTTTTGCTTGTCGCGTGATTTGTAGAATTGAAGTAAATTTGTCTTGTAAATTCTTGTATCTGCCGCTTTTGACCATCACCGGCAAGGGTTGTAATAGATTTGAGAAATATTGAACATTTGCAAAAAATTGTGTGAATCCGGTGTCGACGTCCTCGTGCCATCGTGTCTTGAAGACGCCGCATTTGGAGCCTGGTAAGTAACGATAATCACCTCTGTTTTGGCCAAAATTAGTGCGTGTTTTATCTAGGTTTCCTCCAGGCCATCAGAGAAGATCACCATGTAATAGAATTGTACATTGATTTGTTTTAATTTCATCCCTGTGAATCACAGTAACATATGTCAGAGATTTGATTGCCTTAGAACAACTGGATGAATACAATCACGCTTCCATTGCCTTCTGCAAACAATTTCCAGTCTTTCTAGGCAAATTCCGAACAATAGTTATGCCTTAGTTGATTGAATCAGGCGTTACTTGGCGGAACTCCATTGTAACCTAATGGTAGGAAAGAGGAACCCACCACGCACCCTCGGATTGACCATCCCAACTATTGTAATAGAAAAAGGTTGACAATACCGAACTCCTCTAAAAGGATAACGGCCCGGCCACGGGGACCGACGACGCGACCTGCAACAAACGATTTCGATGTACATGGCGCGCTTAACTACGCCGCGGCGACCGATGTCGCCTCACAGTAAACGCGCCATGTACATCGAAATCGCTTGTCGCAGGTCGCGTCGCCGGTCCCCGTGGCCAAGCGGTAAGGGATATAGGAATGGTATGGGTTCCAGGAAGATACCTGACTTGCAGTATCCCGCTGTATGCGCCGACTATTCTTCGACACGTGTTTCGCCTCTGCACGAGGCATCCTCAGGAGCGTTGGGCAACGACTGCTCAGTCGTCGGGATACTGCAAGTCAGGTATCTTCCTGGAACCCATACTATTCCTATATCCCTTATCCTTGTAGGGACACAAGTGTATTGTTACTCTGTGGTTAGGTAGCTTAGCTCGCCAGTCAGTACGTCAGTCATTGTTGCGCTCGGTCCGTGGTCGCACGCTTTAATAAATAACAAGTCGTGCATATGACCATCTTTCATTTCAAGGCCTGAGATACCTCACACACGAACACACATACAGACATTCTAGATACATAGACAGTTAATAGTTAACACGCCAATAGTTAACTTTTACATGTAGCGCTCATAGCGAGAATTAGCTTGTCGTTCGTAACAGGTCGGCAAAGTTAAGCAACGCTTGCACAGGTCGCCACTTGGATGGGTGCCCTCGTGTGGCATTTACATCTCAGCGCTACCGTGCTTCGGAGGGCACGTAAAGCTGTCGGTCCCGGTTCTTGTCTTAGGATAAGAGTCGTTAGGCCACGTCGGAGGCCTTCAGGCGGTCTGAAAAACTCCGACACTAGAGTTGGCCACACACTCACACGAAAAACAAACAAACAAACAACTTTTACATCCTTTTAGAGGAGTTCGGTATTGTCAACCTTTTTCTATTGCAATAGTTGGCGGTAAATCCTGAAATCCAATTCGTGGGCACCAGAAAATAAAATATTCGTTTATAATAAAGAATTTTATAATATAAATAAAGAATTTGAAACTTCGGCTAGTAATAAATTAAAAAATGTAGTGTCTAGATCATTCGGTTTAAATCTAATAACTCAGTGAAACCAATATAACGTGATAAAATCCGTAAACTGTAGTTTTATTCCAATATTCATTATATTGTGACCAAGGCTGGTCACAATATAACCAATATTAGAAGCCAGATGGAGAGAACATAATTACGCGATTGAAACCGGTTGTATCAGTTTAGAGGGCATTTAATAGCTGATCGACTTCTCAATTAAACCGCGGAACGAAACTGTGATTTCACATCATCATCATTATATATACCTGTCCTAACGGACATATTACTATGATCTCAGAGCTTAAGGAAGTAGAGTAAGAGATAAATGTGTGTACCATTACAATAAAATGATTACAATAAAGGTATAAGCCACAGACAACTTTCAGTATCGCTGATTTGAAATTGATTGATTATTATCCATTGTAACAGTGCCAAAAAATTCTTGCTTTGATTGAAAGAAGATACCTTCCAGTTGGTCCGATGGTCATCAGGTCAGGATCTGATCATGGAATCCTGGAAAAATCGAAGGAACTCTTCAAATTTTATCATACTCTTCATATTTTAAGCCAATGCCGTCGAGTTTGGGCTCGTTTGAGTCGTCTTTACATAGACTTTGATGCTGGATGATTTTCATGGTCTAATGATACAGCTGGAATGTAACCATGAGATTTTTGTGATTCAACAACCCAATATCATCGAGTTTAGCGTCGTTTGATTCGTCTTTACATGGACTTTGGTACTGGATGTTTTCCAGGGTCTGATGATAGAGCAAGAAGGTGGCCATATATCCTATAACTAAATCTCACGCTACTAGCTAGATCAATGTACCTTACCTCAGAAAAATCCAATTATGTTAATTATATAAAAGTAGTTTACACATTTTTCATCTTCATAACCAAAGTTAAACGGAAAAGCGAATATGGGAACTGGTGTGGAATTATTACATTTTATACTGAAATATTTAAAATCCCGTAATAAATGTATTTGCCATTTATGCTCGACGCTATTTCTAAGAAAGCATTCTCCAAGAAATTGAATTGAGCCAACAAATCCTCCTTTTATATTTTTGAGTTAAAATTTGCTTTTGTTGATAAAAAAGCTATACAGTGCTCAGAATAAAAACAATCCTTTGACCCAACAATTTAAAACATAAACCACTGTATCTACTAAAATATAAACTAAAGTACTATCATGCAAGTGAACCCTTATAAATAAAACATCAAATATAGCAACTAAAATGCTCAAGTATCACCCAGAAAAGACGTTCTTCTTAAACTGTATAATATGTGGAGTCGAAAAAAATACCTAATTCACCAAATCCATTTCTACTATAATGCCATAAAAGGAGTCATGTCTGGATGATGCAGGACTCCACGTCAGCACAGAGATGAAATTAATATAATCCCTTTTCTTATAAAAGAAAATCTACAACGATATAACTGTAACTCTGTTAGAGAAAAATGAACTTTATGCTGAGTGTCATAAGAGTGAATTGAACAGTACGTAGGGTGAAAAGGCAGTATTGTAAGAGGGAATAAATCTCAGCATAATTTGAATAACAAAAGTATAGGGAATGCTCTTTGATTCTGAACTGTGTAGTGATGTTAAACATTTTCGCGCCATTGTTCGATGGCAGCTGAATAAAAGTTATTTTTTATGTAATAAAAAGTTTTGATTTCACGCCATTTTTTTGAGTTTCTTACGAAATGTTGGCAGAATTATGGGCATAGTAATAGCAGTTTCTTTCAAGGCGATATTTCAGTGATAAGAGCTTTTTATTGTTACGCATTCATTCATAAATATATAAGGCGTTTGAAGTTGTTTTATACGTGATTTATTTACCTGTGGGTGCAATAACTTTTGAGATATTTAAGATGAGAGTGAAATAAATGTTGGAGTCCAGTTTCGGACACTTCGCTGATTTGAATAAAAGAGCCGTCAGTCTTGCAATTCTAGACGTATAATCTCTTATTGTAATCTCAGTTCTTTGTGGTCAATCGTATATTTTTTAATATTATTGTATAACCTGAAAACGAAGAAAATTGTTGAAATACTTTTAACCAAATATCAGAAAAAAGGATAAAGTCGGGTTCAAGCTAAGTAGTTCAGTTTTAAATTAGTACACGGATGACCAAGCTTTACTAGGTACTTTTTTTGTTAAATCGTGTTTTCTGAAAATGAATCCTTGCTACATTTAGTTTTGGAACCGAATCCTTCTGCATACTTATTTTATGAAAATTGTTGGAGCCGTTTCCGAGATTCAATTTTATAAGAATTACTCGTTTAAAGCTACTAGATAGAGACTAGCTCATACGCATTTTTTGTCCTGACTCCAAAATCACTGAACTTTTACTCTACTGTTTATAGATAAATAAACGTGAGTAAAACCGCTGTAGACGGTTACATAAAAACATTGCAATAAATCTATAATATTTTCTTGCTAACAGGCACTCTACCTAAAGACAATTCTTTCCTAAGCAGCCCTCACATTGACGTAGGTTGGCAATATTTGCGGCGCAGTCAGACAGAGGTCCAATAACCAGTACAGGTCACTTGGACCCTTGTCATTGAGTTTACATTGGTTCGGTGTATTGACAGCTCGATTGTCTGTGAGACAGGCAAGTACCTTGTTGCTCTTTGGTTGGAAAGTTGCTTAATAACGTTTCTTTTAAGTGTTGGAAAGGGGCCGTGAGAATTGTTTTTATTATTATTATTTATTTATTTATTTATTTATTTATTTAGAACAAACTTACATCTACCATTACAGAGTTCCAATGCGGTAAACGTAGACAATCAGGTTTGAAAATATATAAAACTATCAACTATCACTAAGTACACGGTAGGTGACTTTTTTATAATAATATACTTGGACTATAGAAACTTGCGTATTTAGTTGGAAAATTAATTATTTGTTCCAATCATGGCGCAACAGTGCCCGAATATCGGATTCTCGAAACAAAGGTACGTTAGAACCAATATTTTAGTGAGCACGAAAGTTTAAATGAATTATTTTTAATAATTTATATATATCCTAAGTGATAAACACGGACATCTGATCTCAAACTAAGAGGAGCTTCTACTATAATAATAATATTCTATAATATTCTACCACATAGGTATACACATCACCATCTAGTCCCAAACTAAGCACAGCTTGTACTATGGGTACTAGATAATGGATAAACATACATATATACTCTTTTTTGTAAATACATACATATTATACATAGAAACATCCAGACCAAGACAAACATCCATGTTCATGGACCCGCGATCCATGTGAATCGAGCCCGCGACCTTCGGCGTAGCAGTCGCTTACACTCCCACTGCGCCAAAGGGTCGTCTATGGTGGTTAGATAACTGATAAACATACTTATACGTCCTTAATATATTCATATTACCAATAAAATAAAACTTATTAGAACCAATTTTGTTCTTAATTAAAACTTAATCTTACACAAACATTTGTCCTGACGGACGCCAAATTTATTTTTAAATTATCGTTTTTTACCTTTATAGATTGCTACTATTGCTTATCTAATTAAAAGAACAATTAAAAAGGCCTTAACTTTCTTTTCCTAATGCACCATAACTTATAAAGTATCTTCAATCGAAAATAAATCAGGATCCTAAGGATATTCCTTTAAGAACGAATTCAGTAATACATTTCACGGCCGGATCCTTACTTGTCAATAAAAGCTCAGCTTTGGGGCCATCTGAAATACTGTACGTTTCCTAAATCGATTTCATTGCACTAACTTGTGGCTGTTATTTCCGTTGCCATGGTAATGGATAACGTTTTATTTCTCCCTAATTCTATTTCCTTAAAGACTTATCTTTCAATTGCTTGGCTAATACAGATTAACGTATGAAAATTTGTGAATCAAAGATTGTCTTACAATTCTAGGATTGACTTTATCAAATATTTTTTTATAGACTCACGCCTGTATCCCCGAAGGAGTAGGCAGAGGTGTAATATTACACCCACATTTCGCCATGAATTTTTAAGTCCCACGTAATAGGGGGCGAGCCTATTGCCGTTACCGGGCATATCACCAGACTCCGACCTGCTACTGAGAATTTGGAAAAACCCAGTAACACTTTTGCCCGACCCGGGAATACACGGGAACTCCGATCAGCAGTCGCATACTCAATCCACTGGACCACGGAGGCAGGCATATAAAAAGCTTTAAGTAATCATCATCGTCCTAGCGTTATCCTGATGCATACAACACCTTCATCATGGAATCAAGAGCACGCGTTCTAATTTACCTAGATTACGTAAAATATTAGCTTTTCCACACAGCGACTGCGACAGATCTCCGTAGCTTAAAGGGATACTGATATGATTTGCCTTTGACCAGCTTATGTTTGTATATTGTTGAGTACTGACTTCACCATAATAACTGTCGAAGATCTTTATGACATCTGGATCGACGGCTTAAAGACTGCCCGAAGATATGGTGCAAAGTAACATACTCACATGACTCCGAAAAGTCAATTGGCGAGACGCATTACATAAAATCTTTTGCCTGACATGAGATAAGAACTCATGCCTTCACATGTTCAACGTACAACGCTAACGAGGCACTCTAAATAATATCTTCAAAAAATCAATCACTAACCAAAAATACATAAAACGCCATAACAAAAGATGATATCCCATAAAAAGAGTGTATTTTATATAATAACGTTTACTCAAACTTATTACTTGTAATAATTCTTAATACACTGTGACATATCGGCTTATGCCTGTTATATAATGTTCGTATATGGATACAGGATGCCAAGGAGTTACGTAAATTGAGATCGAACGTATATTGTCATTTGCTTCGAGCGTAAGTCGGGGGTTTAGCGTTGGATTAATTTATTACTATATACATACAGCTTACAGAAGTTGTTATGAGTAGTTAAGTATGCTTGATCTCTTGATCTTGAGGCTTAATATTTTATTTTCTTATTAAAAAGCGAATTGACACTCCAACACCACATAGAAAAGATAGTAGAGACATAGAGTGGTGAAGGGTTTCCTCTACTAGACAATGACCAATAAACCTCTGACAAATAGACCTCCACTTTTTAAGTAACAGGCGGCAAACGAGCAGTCTTATCACCTGATGGTAGTCGTTTACCGCCACCCATGGACACTGGCAACACCAGAGGGATAAAAAATACGTTGCCACCCTCCGAGATGGGAAAGGGAATATATGGAGGGCAGGAGTAAGGTGAGGGAGAAGGTAAAGGGGATGTAGCTTCTGGCACTTTCACTCGCCAAACGAATCTCAACAGTATATGTAGATACTATTAGTTTACGTTGATATTCTTTCAGAAGATAGTATTCCCCGGTCAAATCAGCAAGGCTCTATACCTGTAAAAATTGCATCGTTTCGCATTAAGAAGATGCCGAGCTAGTAGTAAAAGTAAAATTTTTCAATTGCCCGAGCCAATTTATTCATTTTATTCATATTATTACAAAATCCTATTAACCATTCGGTAGTAGAACTACAGATAATGGTAATACAAATAATATTCATAAACGTAAGACAAGATAACGTAAGTTGGAAATACTAGTACAGAAAAACAGTCGATTTGTCCGCAAGGGGAACACAAAGAAATAGTTCCTACTTTCCGACCAATTTACGTAATGCTATATGGACAGAACTCACTCTATTTGCACTGATTGTGCAAATAGATGGCAGAAGTACAGGTTTTGGCATTGTGAGCACTTACTTCAGACTCCATCAAATGCTGTGTGTTTTACTGCAAACAAGAGATTATGGAATATGTAATTTCTGCACGGATGCAGTGGTTTAAGAGGTTGCATTGCCGTTTTAACGAGACGAGACGATACTTTCAGTGATACATAAATTGTTGTTTTAAATTTAGGTATACTTTGTGTACGTTGGTTGAATGTTTAAAAGTTTCATACGATATAGGATTTACTTTTAGTGCAGGTGTCAATTTTAAATAAAAAATCTTTAATTTGACAACTTTAGTGTGTCAATCGCCCTAAAACCTATCTTGAATTCTCGACCTGCACTGAATTATAGTAAAATAGTAGATTGATCGCGAGAAACAAACAAGAAAACGATAACCAATGTCATAATAATGAAATTATAGAATAATGGTTTAGATCGGACGATGAGCTTAAAGCGATCTGAGAAGCCATATGATATTTTTTTTACTTAGTACACAAAAACTATATGAGATACAACACATTATGTAACTACAATCTCATGTATATGCAAGTCTTATTGGTCTTCAAACAATTAACTTTGTAACTATAACGAGACTAATTAAAGTTTTTCACTCTATTAAATGAATTGAAAGCTTAAACAAGTAATTAATTTGAAAGCACTATCTGTAACAAAGAAAGCATTTTTATTGTTGCAAATTAATCTTAGGGCATGTGCAAACCACGTTTTTTAAACGCGCCGTCGACGCGGGTTTGTAGTGATACAGACGCGATACGCGCGCAAGTCAGACGCAGCCTGTAGACATTTGCACACCTGTATAAATTTAAATACGCGTTTGAATCGATACAAACGCTCTCAGATTATAAAACAAGAATCAGATGGAGCGAGCGGATTAGTTGCGTGAGTCCACTAAAGCAAATACAAATTGAAAAGCGAATACAAATCCGGCTCAGGGCGATACGAAGCATCGTACAGTTCACGCGCCCCGATCAACTCAACTTTTTAATTCATAAAATGCCGTCATGCGTTTTTAAACATTGTAAAAGTTGTTTCCAAAAGCAAGAACAGAAAGATAGAATATCTTTTCACAGTTATCTATGGATTATTTGACTGTTTCATAATTTAATTTCGATAAAATTTGTATTTCTGAAAAAAATGTGTAAGTGTTGCCAGTTTACGTCGACGCCGTTTTCCCTGTATTATTGCAAATGTACTTGTCAATTTATTTATGTACGTATGACCAGGCTTGAGAACCGTAAGTTGGAATAGTCAGAATAAACAATCATATCCATGAGTTTGCGCTTCTAATATTTATATTTTTTTCTTAATAGTAAAATTAGTTTTGTCTACAAGTCATAATATTTATACTTTATTGTGTACTTGACAAAATTTCGCCTGTTTATGAATACCTTTACAAGGGTGATTGGTCTATATTCACTTGTATAGTGTACGTCGCTTTCATTAAGGTTCACTGTCTCCGGTGCATGAATATTATACGTAATGAAATCTATTACAGTTATACAGTAAATTATTCAAGACCGCAAACTAATTTCAGTATATCTAAACTTCCATAAAAACATTACAAAACTATGTGCAAAATAGTGGGAGATTGTCCGTGTGGTGACGGATTAAGAATACGGAATGTCACCACCCCATATCATCCCATGGGTGTCGTAAGAGCCGACTGAGGAAGCATATTATGCAGAGAACAGCACTGTAAGAGAAGGAAAACTTGATACAAACCCTACACCAACCCGTTTGGCCAGCGTGGTATAAAAGGCCAATTCCTCCTTTAGCTGTCAACCTGCCTCACTTTGACGAATGCGCTCCATCTGCCTTTTGTTCTAATAATCTGGGGATACGCTATACTAACGCGCGGCACCGGCGCGTCTGTATCGATACACACGCGCCGGTGCTGCGCGTTTGTATCGATACAAACGACAACAAACTGCTTTGTAGGA
Source organism: Euclidia mi (assembly GCA_944739405.2). NCBI lineage: Eukaryota > Metazoa > Arthropoda > Insecta > Lepidoptera > Erebidae > Euclidia > Euclidia mi. The sequence continues at coordinate 12,031,925 of OX123207.2, read as the reverse complement.
TAAAAGCGCGCCGTCGACGCGCGTTTCTGAAACGCGCGTCAACGGCGCGTTTCTGAAACGCGCCTCGACGGCGCGTTTAAAAAACGTGGTTTGCACAGGCCCTTATTTTAATCCCGAAGGAACAGTGAGTGCCTATAACAATGCTATTACATTTAAAAAGTTTTATTTTCCAATTGCAGTATATTAACCCTAACAGAACCTTAAAGTTTTTATTTGAAATAAGCCATAATCATAACTTTAAAGACAAAATCCGATCACAATTTTAGCATGAAAGAGGGGCAAACAAATAAAGTATCGTATGTATATTATAAGAATTTCAGGCATTATTATATAGGAATTTAAACTTTCGTGGCCACTATCAATACTTTTTACATGCTGCGCTTGCAGCAGTGCCGAAATATCGGTTACTCAAAACAAAGGTACCTACGTAGTATATACCGTAGAAACAGTAAAAAGTATTCATACGTGACTTACTAATTGACAGTCAACGCACCGCCGAAACTATTGGGCTATGGGGCCAGAAGCCTTAATTTGGCATGTATGTTCCCCGGTAACCTTAGGTTTCCACTAAGAAGGGCTTGCCCGAAATTCCTACAGGATCGGGCAGAAATGGTCAAATTAAAATAAATTGTGCGGGCGTCGCTGCGAGCATTCTCTAATTAATGTTAGTAATATGGATTTGAGCCTAGGTTTTGTGAGTAATAACTATAAGAAAATCAGAATCTTTCGTATTCTGCCAAAGCTGCAGAAATATTAAGACATCTTACTTTGACTTCTGAAATTTATCTTTCGCCTGACTCATGTTATAATTAAAACCTTTTTTGTAACAAAATGTATACTAGTAGTAGTGCCATAAAGTATGGTATTATGTATCTGTTTTATTATGAATAAAGTCAGTCGTTAACCGAAAGTGCTTGTTTTAAGAGGTTATGGGCAAATATCCTTTTTTTCTTAAGTAATAACGTGTTACAGTTTAAGAAAAGGGCTGAACTTTCGTGTAGATAATGGCTGTGAACTATTTACAAAGTGTTCCCAAACTGAGAGGCAGGGAAAATTATGATGCGTGGAGTTTTGCGGCAGAGAACTTGTTAGTACTAGAAGGCATGATTCATTACATCAAGCCAGTGTCCGGTACTGAAATAAAGCCTGCAGATGATGCTAAAACTAAGGCAAAGCTAATTTTAACTATCGATTCCGGATTGTACGTTCATATAAAAGAAACAACAAGCTCGATGGAATTATGGACAAAGTTAAAAAACATGTTTGATGATTCTGGCTTCTCGAGAAAAATATCTTTGCTGCGACATTTAATCTCAATAAGGCAAGAAAGTTGTGATTCAATGACTAATTATGTGACCCAAGTCGTCGAGACAGCACAAAGACTGAAAGGAACGGGATTTGCAATTACGGATGAGTGGATAGGTTCATTATTGTTAGCCGGTTTGCCAGAAAAATATTCACCTATGATTATGGCCATAGAACATTCGGGAATACAGATAACCACAGATGTTATAAAATCGAAGCTAATTGATTTAGAAGTTTCTTCAAATTCAAATTTGGATACCAGCGGCGCTGCATTTGCTGCGAATAGATCATATCCGAAGACACGATATAACATTAAGAAACAAAATGGCTATTCTGATACGCGTCACTCACAAACAGTATCAAAAATGCCGGATAAAAAAGTAATTACATGTTATAAGTGTAAGGAAACTGGACATTTTAGAAACCAATGCCCGTTATTGCAAAAGAATACACAATCTAATGCGTTTAATGTAGTATTCCTAAATGGAAAATATAGTAAAAGCGAGTGGTACATAGACTCTGGTGCAAGCGCGCATATGACGTCAAATGAAGAATGGATAAAAAATGCGAATTATAAGCCGAATTTACCAGAAATAACGATTGCTGACAATACAAAGATGCCTGTATTATGCTCCGGAGATGTGCAAATAACTACAGATCGCAACTATGACATCACAGTTATGAATGTGTTGTGCATTCCAAAGTTATCAACTAATCTATTATCGGTAAGTGAACTTATAAAAAATGGAAACAAAGTTGTGTTTGATAATAATAATTGCTATATTCGAAATGTGAAAAATGAACTGGTAGCAACAGCACAGTTAACTAATGGTGTTTACAAGTTGAATATAAAAACAACAGATTGTATGTTAGCAGCACCAGCATTAGTAAGTGCAGAGCTATGGCACAGGCGTTTGGCTCACATTAATAGCAGTGATTTGAATAAGATGAGAAATGGCATCGTAAAAGGAGTGACATTTTCTACTCCCAGTGACACAAAGAAAGAGAATTGTGTAACTTGTTGTGAAGGAAAACAAATGAGGTTGCCATTCACACAAAGTAAACATAACAGCACGGAGACACTACAAATAGTCCATGCCGATGTATGTGGAGCCATGGAGACTAAATCCATTGGCGGTTCACGATTCTTTCTGCTTTTTGTGGATGACTATAGTCGGATGACATTCATTTACTTTCTTAAACATAAAAATGAAGTTTTCCAGAAGTTCAAAGATTTTAAAGCTATGGTTGAGAACCAACAAAACAAGAAAATAAAGATTCTACGTACTGATAATGGCGGCGAATTTTGTAACAATGTAATGGAAAATTATTTAACCAAAGAAGGTATAATTCATCAAAAGACAACAGCATACACTCCAGAACAGAACGGCGTCTGTGAGCGAGCCAACAGAACTGTAATAGATAAGGCTAGGTGCTTGTTGTTTGATGCAAAACTTAATAAGACATTTTGGGCAGAAGCAACTAATACTGCTGTGTACCTAAAAAATAGGTCTGTTACAGCAAGTTTAGCTAACAAAACACCATATGAAATGTGGCATCAAAGAAAACCAGACTTGAGCCACTTGCGTCTGTTTGGAAGTCCGGTGATGGTGCATATTCCAAAAGAACGGAGATTAAAATGGGATAAAAAAGCTGAACAATATATACTTGTTGGATATTCAGAAGATGTGAAAGGATATCGTGTTTATGACCCAAAGAAAAATGTTATTACTGTGAAAAGAGACATAATAGTAATGGAAGGAAAACAAGAAATAGAAATAGCAGGAGAAGAAAATGCTATTTGGATTCAGAATGAACAGAATGATGAAAATAACTCAATTCAGAGAGAGGACACTCAATCAACACATGATGTGCAAGAATCAAGTGTAGAGAGCAGAGATTCAGTGGGGGATGTTACTATTAATGAATCTCTGGCTAGCACAAGTTCTGATTCATCAGTTTATGTGGATCCAGATGAGACTAGTACTGATACTTCAGCTGACTCTATTATATCAACAGATATTTCATCAAATGAGATCCAAACTCTAGCTGGTGAAGTAGTTGAGAGTAAGAGAGTGCGAAGACCTCCAACTCGTTTTGGTTATTCAAATATATGTGTTTCAAATAATTTTGTAGATGCCGAGGTGATTGACTTCTCAGAAGCATTAAATGGACCAGAAGCAGAACAATGGAAGCTGGCCATGGAGGAGGAGTTACAATCATTTGAGTATAATGATGCTTGGGAGCTCATTGATATACCAGGTGATACAACAATAGTACAAAGTAAGTGGGTTTTTAATAAAAAGTTTGATGTTAATAACAAAGTGAGATATCGTGCTAGACTGGTAGCCAAAGGCTTTTCACAAAGAAGTGGAATTGATTATGTCGACACATTTTCTCCTGTAGTGAAACATTCAACTTTGCGAATGTTATTTGCTCTTAGTGTTCAATGGTGTATGGATATAACACATTTAGATGTTACTACGGCTTTTTTAAATGGGCACTTAGAAGAGAACATTTGTATGTCAATTCCTATAGGTTTTAAATGTAGTGATAAAGGGAAAGTTTTAAAACTTAAAAAAGCTATTTACGGACTTAAACAGTCATCTTTAATGTGGTATAAAAGAGTTAAAGATTGTTTATGTAATTTAGGTTTTAAAATTAGCAGACATGAACAGTGTTTATTTACGAAAATTAATGATAATGTTAAAGTAATAGTAGCTGTGTATGTGGATGATTTTTTAATATTTTCAACATGTAAAATTGAGACAGAAAATTTGATAACTGCATTAAGTTCTCAATTTAAGATAAAGGATCTAGGTTGTGTAAAACGCTATTTAGGTATGAGAGTTACTATAGATAAAAAATCTAATACTATAACAATAGATCAACAACAGTACATAGAACAATTGTTATTTAGATTTAAAATGTTTAATTGTAAACCTATTGATACTCCAATAGAATGTAAATTGAATCTTGAAAAGACTGAAAAATGTGTAACAGATGTTCCTTATCAGAGGCTTATAGATAGTTTAATGTACTTGGCAGTCATGTCCCGGCCTGATATTGCTTATTCTATTAGTTACCTAAGTCAATTTAATACTTGTTATAATGCAACTCATTATAATCACGCTAAAAGAGTGTTGAAGTATTTACAAAAAACTAAGCATTATTGTTTAAAATATAGTAAAGATAATTTAGAGCTGAAGGGTTTTGTTGATGCTGATTGGGCGAGCGACACACTAGACAGAAAGTCTTATACTGGTTTCTGCTTTACCATGTGTGGCTCTGTGATATCATGGCAGAGCAGGAAGCAGAAGACGGTTTCGTTATCAAGTACAGAAGCTGAATATGTAGCATTGTCAGAGGCAACTAGAGAAGCTATATATTTGAGAAACTTGATGTATGAGATTACAGGTAAATTATGTGCTATAACATTGCATTGTGATAATCAAAGTGCATTGAAATTTGGCATCAAATAACCAGTCACTCAATAGAACTAAGCATATTGATGTTCGTCATCATTATGTCAAAGATGCTATAAAAAATAATTTAATTGAAGTTAAATATGTGTCAACTCAGGATATGCCTGCGGACTTACTCACTAAGGGATTATTGTCCAACAAACATTATAAATTTTTGGAATTGATAGGTCTTGTTTCTAATTAAAACTTTAGTTTAATTTTGGTCATGTTTATTGTTTTAAAACATTTTGTTAAGTGAGGGTGTTATAATTAAAACCTTTTTTGTAACAAAATGTATACTAGTAGTAGTGCCATAAAGTATGGTATTATGTATCTGTTTTATTATGAATAAAGTCAGTCGTTAACCGAAAGTGCTTGTTTTAAGAACTCATACCCTTATATTTCTTTCCCCACCTACCCCAGCATTTATTACCATAAAGACTGATAAATATCCACATACATTCTAAGATCTGTCGATATTCCACGCGCCAACACAATCCATTGACGCTTGCAAACTATTACACTTATCAACTTGTTTGTTGCAATAAGCAATGGACGTGAAAATTTATTGTTAGCAGAATGTGTCATTAATATAGCTCAATGTTTGTTTGTACAAATATTAATATTTTTCGTTGATGTGTTTTTGGAATGAGACGCCTAAGCTTTTCCGGGTTTTATTCACATGTGTGTAATAAGATGGAATAATGTAATATCTGACGCACGTTGTTTTCTTTAAGAAACTGCAGGTTCAGCTGGGTGTGAAAATAAAAACAACTCGTAACGTAAAGATGTATTTTCCTGAAAGCAAATAACTTTGTATGGTTACTGGTATATTGTGACGAATGTAAATGTTCTAGCGTTAAAATGGTTTCGTACTAGGCTTTTGCCCCCGAAACACGAAATCCGCTTTCTAATCAACTATTATATTAATTTCTAATAAACTAGATTTCACTTTTGCTTTAGCGCCTTTTGCTTTGTCGTCGTTTATTGTCAGGATATTCGACATGATGAAATCGTAATTATTGTACAATTTCTACACATCAGCCCGCAATGACGGATGGTGACCCTACATCTTATACTAATATATAAAGCTAAAGAGTTTGTTTGTTTTGTTGAACGCGGTAATCTCAGGAACTACTAGACCGATTTGAAAAAATATTTGAGTGTTAGATAGCCCATTTATCGAGGAAGGCTTTAGGCTATATAACATTGCGCTATAAGCGACGGGAGCGGAGCAGTAGCCTTAAATAACGGGTGTAACCGCGGGCATCTTCCCGGTTTAAATATTAGATGATTATGAACGCGCTGGCCGCATTAATATAATTTTTGGTAACACTATCATACTTCGAATATTAAAGTTACAGTTTTTAAATAAAAATCGTTTACATAGCAAACAATAGCAACTTTCTTATACCTCACACACACTTATTTAGTAAAACATTTGTATGGTGCTAACATTAAAGAAACTAACCAAAATACAATCATTTTTTACTTGATGGCCAAATACTCAAATAAAAGACATCAAATGATAAATGACTGCAATTTCGCGTTATTTAAATTTTTAATACCCGGTAAATTCCCTGGCGTGGATTACAATTTTACACGGGTTAAAAAATTAAATGAAATGGTTATTGAAGGCAATATATTATCGAATACATGATTTTAGTCTATAAAATTTAGCCACAATTTATTTTATTGTTTCACACATAATAATATCTTATATGTCTAAAGAATCGATCTTAGTACCTACATTCTTCTAATGTTCTCTTAGTTCAAATTTCCAAAGAAACAGCGTCAGCCAATTGCCTTAAAAGAACACGTTTCAATGCCGTATAGTGCATTATTACAATAAATGGACGCACACTCGTGTAGGTAACTGTAGAAACTTTTCTAAAAGCAAAATCACCATTTTCCTTCCGACTCAATGTGGAACTAGCAAAACTTTAGTGTCACTATTCAGGCTACGATAAAACCAATAATGTGATTTTGGCACTGTTACTTTTAGACTGTATAATGCATACTAAGAAGTCGCTAAGTTTGTATTTTGAACTGACTGCTGAGAAGGCAATGGAGAAGCAATTAAATAATGCTGCAAGTTTAAGGAACCTTTAGGGGAGAGCAATAACAATCTAGCTATGGCTTGATTACCGTACCTAGCTCTATCGTTCAATCGGTTTCTTATATTTTCTTCATTTCAGTTCACGTAAATATCAGTATTAAAAGGCCTGTCCGATATAACTTGTAAAATCCACAGCACCTAAACGATTTTGGCAAACGCGTTACAAATTAAAAAATAAATGAAATCAAGGCTACAAATCAGTCATAAAATGAAATCAACAATAAAAACTAAATGCCCAGCAAATTACGAATTCAAAAAACTTTAAACATATAAAACAGACGCATCATTTAACACAAATATTATGCAAAGTTTCAACTGTTGTGCACCCTAGTTTTCAAAAATCTTTAGGCAAGTGTTACATCATGCAAGTAGTAAAAACCCAGGGGAAGCCGGGTCAAAAACCTAATGTGACATGAAAAGTGACATATTATGAATTCGTATAGCAAACGGAACCGGGTTTTGACACATTTTATGCTTTTACGAGCACATTGAATGTTGATGTGCGGCATTGGTAGCTTTTATGGTACGTCTCCATGGAATAAAACATATCTATGTATATTACAGTATTGTATGGCTTTGTTTTTTTTACGCTTATTCATATATTATACAGAACTATTTATATGCATACTTATGTAAATAGATAATATGCATAAGTAAGATATGCATCTGCTATATTCAACTGCCTGTCTATTAAGAAGATTTGCTTTTTTAGAAATTACGAACGTCTTCCTTATTAGTTTTGGTACAAAGAAAAGTTGGTTGTACTGATGCGATATATTAAACTATTTAACGGCAATAGGCTCGCCCCCTTATACGTGGGACCTAAAAAATCATGGCGAAGTGTGAGTGTAATATTACACCTCTGCCTACAGGATACAGGTGTGAGTCTATAAATAAAATAAATAAATATTAACTAGAGGATGCCCGCAGCTACGTCCGCACATCTTTACTATTTTAACAACCGATCAAGTAGGAATTTCGGAAAATCCCTTCTTAGTACACCACTTAGTTCCCAAGGAACATACATGCCAAATTTCAGCTTCCTTAGAATAGTAGTTTTGGCTGTAGCTGGTGTGTCTTAACGCAAGGATTTTATTTGAAAATGCTGTTTTTCTCGTCTGGATATTGAGCTTTGCCTTTTGAAGTAACATAATAACATAACTTCACGCCTTTTATCCCCGAAGGGGTAGGCAGAGTTGTATTACACACCCACTTTTCGCCAGTTATGTTTCGGTCCCAATATGGGAATGCGTAATAGGGGGCGAGCCTATTGCCATCTACCGGACACATCATTAAGCGAGCGATAATTAACGTTTTTAATACACACATAACACATAACGAAAAGTCAGAGGTGTGTGCCCGGGGTACCTGGGGATCGAACCCGAGACCATCGTCTCGGCAGTCCGTTACGTACACCAGTGGGCTATCTCCTTTTGAAGTCTTTTTAGAAAAAATCCAATCAGGCGAAGCAGCCGGCACACTGCTTAGCACAGAGCTGATTATTATGGGTAAAGTCCATGAGTACAAGTACACGTTTTATGATACACAAATGCCATTCGAGTGGCCGAGTTTTGGGCCAAATCTATTTAAAGTCTTGCCATCGAAACGATAAGTAAGTAAGTATGATACACAAATTATTGTATTTATCTTCTTTAGTGAAATATTTAAAAGTCTACCGCGTAGGATTTATACCAAGTGCAAGCGTCTATTAAGTGTTAAAAAAATTGGCTAAATAGAGTATACATGCTTTATTTTTGCTAAAATAGATGTATATTCACTTTACCTTAATTTTCAGACGTTATATCAAGTTTAATACACATGTATCCGAAGGTCACAAACGGTTACGATAAAAAATTATAAACGAAAGTTTACAGATAGCATCTCATATCAAAATTTTCTGTTTATATACTGTATCATTATGAAAATTTTCTTTTGACCAGGACCACTTCCAAAAGTTAGGCTGTCATTTAAACCAAACCTTCTTTAAATCCCTTTCACAAGTCTATCTTATACGCGATGACACAAAATAAATATACCAAAATCCAAATGAAAGTCACATACGCGCGACGTGGCGGACGTGGCAAATGTAAATGCCGTTCACTCAATAAGTGACGAGTGTTTGATTCTATGATACGTCTTTTCATACTAGTTGGGATTGTTGGTTTAGTTGCTTTATTGTGTGTCTAGTGAAGTGATGTATGTAGCGATATACAAGTGTAGATGGGTAGCGTGTGTTCTAAAGACAAAGTAATTGTATAATCTTAAAATATTACAATAGAAAACGCTGTGTACTAAAAATTTCGACTGGCCTGATGATCTAATAAATTAAATATAAAATACAACTGTTGCTGCGATCCAAGACTTCTTATGTTGTGTTTGTGGATTTCTGTCCTAATTAAGAAATCTATAAGGTGCTTTCCTGCTCACTGTCCCCGTGGTCCAGTGCGTTTGATGATCGGAAGATCCCGGGTTCCGGGTAAAAGTGCCTGACCCGGCAATCGACCCCAGTAATAATAGTAACTCTTTAGTTACTATTATTACTATTTGGACATCTTATGCTGTTGTAAACTTTAGTTTCCAGATACAAATCAGAATAATTTTATTTCGTGGACTCAATTGTTGACAGATGTACAAGACTAATGCGTGACACAAGTAAAGCCTTGGGTTGCGAATGAGCACTCTCTTTATTACATTACGTAAAAAGAAATGTGGCGTTCTTCTCACGCCCGCGTCTTTGCTCACTGTCAGCAGGGATAAAACTTAGTTTCAATGAACTAATTTGCACTTAAGTTATATTAAGCTGTCTGAAAATCTTAAATTGAGGTCAAGTTGTGTTATTAAGTGACTTCATTGCATCTTCAGGCATCATGTTTCTTTTTTAGGTTTGCTTACACCAGATTTTCGGTTAGTGTTATCCCAGATGCTACCCGGGCTGCGGTCACTATTCTAAAATGGTTTGACTGAATATTAGCTTTTCCACAGAGCGGCTGCTTGTCTGACCTACACTACCCAAAGGCGTTGACTAGTGTCAGTTTATTTAGAAGTAGTGCCTCTTTGTAACGACTGACAAAGATCTTCATGACAGCCGGGACCGATAACTTACTCATTATTAGCCATTTATATAAACTGTCCCTCTGTTGGATCTGGACCTCTTCACATTATAAGAATGGTAAGGCAGCCTAGTGTGGGTTGGTAGACTTCGCGATAGATAAAAATAGTCACAGGTATACAATAAACGATTCGGTATATAAATTATGTTCAATTTATTTAGAGTGCTTGACATACACTAAATAAATGCTACTGCAAAATTAGCCCGAATTACTGGATTCGAAGCGTAAATATCTTGTAATGGGTAGATTTCCTAATTACTATAGTGTGCTGTGGCTAATTTGCATATTCCGTGAGCAGCAACTGAAATTTATTTAAAACAATCGCTTTGTGTTTCTAAAAGGCATTAGGTTTTCTCGTGGTTTCATCGCAAAAAATCTCAAAGGTCGTCATCGTTCTAATTTTATTTCGATTGCATCCAAGACGACAGAAGATATCCTGGTTACGTAAAAATTACAACGGATAGACTGACAGACTAACGGCCATGTTCAATATTCGATCCGTACATGGATTTTGAGATTCGAGATTCGTGTTTGACATATTTTGTATGGAGCTTGTCAAAAACGAATCTAAAATCTACAGATCTATATATAGTTCGAATTTTGAATTCCGTAGTAAGTCACCGAAAAAGATCTTCAAATAAACTTGTCAAACGAAAAAGATTAAATTCAATATCACAGGTTACAGTCACATTTGTGAACATCAAAATAAATTCTTACATCTTCGGTCAGATACAGTAGGGCTATGAGCTGCAAATAAAATAAAATAAACAAACAATGTCCAGCACATAGCAAAAATGTTCCGATTACAGTGTATCACGCGTTACTCCGCACGTATTTGTACTTGCAGTTTCCTAGAAATGTGTCGCTGGGGTCTAGAAGCTATTTGCCCGGTGGCACACTAACCCCTCCCACTTCCCCACCTCTCACTGAAGCTTCACACCCGCGCACGCCCGTCCTGTTAGCGGCACGACGTCGCTTGAATCAGAATTTCTTTTTCCTGGTATTGAGTTTGTGCCCATTGAACTTCAAAGTTTCTGATAGAATGCACGTGTTAAGGAATTTAAATTGTCTGTTTGGTGTTATTATTGGTATTTGTTACGTAATGTTTACTGAAGTCGTAAATCATAATACGATTCGAAGAATTATTATCATAAGATTTGCTTTAGAAGCTTGCCGATATTTTGACTACCATTTCTTCCTAAATCATTTCGGTATCCATATGCTATATCCTTATGATGGTATTTTTATTTGTGTAACATCAGTCCAGCTGAGTTTTATTTGCTTGGAAATCGAGGCTGGTAAACAGCCTTAACGCATATGCCTAACGAAGGTTTAGACCCCGTCAATAATCATCCCAAACTCGACTTATACTTCGGTTTCGATCAACCGATATAATTTATTTCACGTTGCGTAAAAGCTAGAAGCTATTGTTATGTTAGTGAAATCATAAAGACAACAAATCAATTGCTATCTCCGTGACATACTTGAAAAATCTTTTTACATGCAACGCCCAGAAGACCAAGCCAAAGAATAAGGATAAACGTAGGCTGACAACCAAGTAGTAAAATAAGGAAGTCCTGATTTTTATGCCACGTCAAAGATAAACCATCGACATGTGTGGTATATGACGGTGTCTGTTCAACCATTTCAGGATAACACGCTAACCCACATTTCTTATATTCATCAACTACATACTACTGAACTCACACTGCGCCTGCCACTTTCGACTCAGCGATCAGTTTTCGTACTCTTTTTAATTTGTCTCACTCTTGCTCGTGTGTCCGATTGAAAACTCTTACAGGAATTTTTTACAAGAAAATCATAATACTCGCTCGCTCACATCGTATTCCTCTAGTCATAGTTTTAATGACGCTGTCTTTATCGGTACATAATAGCTACAGTGCTACACTATGTGTAAACTTCCACCTTATCACTACATAGTATAAAATAAAGTCTTTTTTTTGTTTTATTTTTTTGTCGCGCCATTGGTCGCGGGAGATAGGGCGCGCGGCAACACAACACCGACACGCCTCTCCTCCCGCGACCGCGCCAGATTGCGAGGGACAGAGGAACTGTCCCTCACACCCACACCATTGGACGCATCCTGCGCAGGCCTCCGTCAAGCCCATGGGGAGCGTCCACTCCTGGGATCTCGCTTAGCTTCACCGTGGGTGACCTAACCACGGTTACTGAGCCCCCCCACCACGACAAGGAATCCAACGGGGGGGAGTATAGAGTCTGTCTTCTGTCTGTCTGTCCCTATGTACTTATGCTTAAATCTTAAAAACTACGCAACGGATTTTAATGCGTATAAATATAATTTAAAATATAGGTAGTAATAATTATTATATTTTATATTTTTTTTAATAGATAGAATGATTCAAGAGGAAGGTTTATATGTATAATTGACGCGGGTGAAGCCGCTGGCGACGTTAACTAATGCAACTACTTCACCACCTAGCTTTTATGGAGATTCATTCCACTCAATGAACTTCTGTATTCATAATTAACTAACCATCCTATCAAAATAATATGCAAATTTTATTCAAACGATACGTCAAATATTACAAAATAATATCGGACAGCCCCCAATAAGGGAACCGAACTTTAAAATAAAATCGCAACTGAACTGCAACAACGTTATATTTGATCTGTTTTTACCCAAAGCTCATAAAAGTATTACCTACATTGAAACACTTTGTTTTTCTTACTTTTACATTTATTTACGTCATTTGGCCGAAGAAAAATATTATATTGTGTGTGGTACGTGATCCGAATATAAGCTGCTGTCATTCTAGTGAGAAAAGTTGTCGCTCCCTTTTTCTAAGATGATCACGACTGTACTTGAGATAACAGTATATTTTTTATATGATAGTGTATGCTTTAGACGAAATTGTGTTTCGTTATGAAATATGAGTGTTTCTTTAAACAGTAAGATGATCATACAATATTATTTAGCGGGTCTTACTCGCTATAATTGACTCATTTAAAGGTATAAATACTTCTGTTATTCTCCTCCCCCCTCCGCAACCACGACCGTTCCAAGCTGTTTGAAATGTAGGAGCATAGCAGAGGTATTTATACCTTTGAATAAGTCAATTACTGCGAGTTTTTTTTTTTAGACATCTGTATCCCCGAAGGAGTAGGCAGAGGTGTAATATCAAACCCATATTTCGCCATGAATTTTTAGGTCCCACGTAATAGGAGGCGAGCCTATTGCCGTAACGGGCACATTACTAGACTCCGTGCTGCTGAGACTGAGAATTTCCTTACGGAAAATAACACTTTGCCCGACCCGGGAATCAAATCCGAGACCTGGGAGGTCTCGGATTCCCTCGGATCTCCCACGCGCACATTTACCTATGCCGCGAGACCAACGAGGCAATCATTATCGCGAGTGAGACCAACTAAATAATAATGCATGATGTATACAAATCGCGAAAGTTTAAAACATTTAAATTCAATTCATTTAATGTTATAGGCAGCAAAAGAGCTTGCGGGTCGCCTGATGGTAAGCTATTATCGCCGCCCATGGATACAAGCAACAGCGGAGGACGTGACGAGGATACCATGATTGTAGTGTTTGTATCTATGCAATAGATACATTACACTGTCTCATGTACACCAGTACAGGAAGTAGCGTCACTTGACGCCTGTCACTAGTAGTATATCTGTATAGTCTGTGGCTGTCACTGTCTACGGACAGTCAGTCGGGTGATAGGCGCGGTGCACGCTAGACGTGCCCTCGGTACTGTGTGAAGTGGTGAGCCAGTGTTACATCGATTCGTGTTGTGGTTATATTTGCTGTGATAGCAAATACTACAAATGGCGACGAGGATAAATAGAGGTCAGTGAAACAAATGTAATATTTAAAAAAGGAAGGAAAGTGCGACTATTTTTGAGTTTTATGCACAAGGTACGCTGCTTAGATGTCAGTGTAGCATATTACGTACGTTAATTTAAATTTATAATAGCTTTATAGTGATATTAACCTGTGTTACGATAAAGGGCGTTGTTAACGCAAAATAATTCCTATGAGTTATGAGTTATTCAATTCAGTACAGCTAAATCGTCAAGGGTAGTATGAATTGACAAAGAACTATATAAACAAAGCCATTGTATATTTAAATACCTTACTTGGTTTTAACAAAATTAATTTAGTGAAATAATGCATGTAATTATTAGTGTAGGTACTTGTTGGGCCCACTTGTTTACTGTTGTGGTTGGAACGGGCGTTTACTGTGAACCGTTTGACGTCTACGGTGCCGGTGTCGCATTTTCCATGACAAGATATCTCGAATGAGCTTCTTTTCCATAGCTAAATAACAAAATAAATAAAAGTAAAACAAAAAATGGCGGGTAGGACTGAGCTATTTAATTATGACTTTTACATTTTATGTTAGCATATGGTTGTCTGAATACAACTGTGATCTAGCTATGGCGTAAATATCGAACGGGGGTTCCGGGTTCGATACTCGGGTTGAAGGGAAAGCGATTGTTTTTATTTCTTGTTTAGTAAATCATGTGAGGGTAATTTGCGATCACGAACCTTGTGAACATATGCTTGGCTACCCAGGAGGACAAAAATATCCTCTGGTCTCGCGTACAGCCGTTTATGGACATAGTATGTAATATAAACAAAACTGAGCGTACTGTCCGACTTGCATTATTCCAATAAAAGCAGGCGCGTTTGAGTGAAACGTGCTGGTCGTTCTTCTTGTATAGTTGTAATATTGGTTTGGAACCAACACTCAGCTTGTGTTAGTTTCTGCTAAACATAGAACAATAATAAACCCGGTCTGGACTGTCCTTCGCAGGGCAGCGACGCTAAAGTTGTTGACTGATCGAAACGTGCGTACTGTGTTCATAGAGTGTAAGCTTGTACTAAATAGCTACGATGACCTTTTATTTCTTAAATAGGTGTGTGTGACCTCGCCTTTTAGACGTGTAACCAGAGGGACGATTCTCGTATTTTTTATGACATTGAAACTGCATTGGAATAGCAGCCTTACAGAACATTATTATTTACTTCACTTTGACTTATGAAGTCTTTCTAGTGTTAGAGTTGGACACGTATACGAATGGCGTTTCGAATTTTCGTGGGTTGTTACTAATTTTAATTTGACTTACTCGTGGTGAATATCGAAGCAATTCATTTATTTATTTAGTCACACTTGACAGAATCTAGTACATTTGTGGCAAACATATGTAAGCAATAGAATTATAAACTGCACTAGGTTCCTAAATATGCGTATGCATCACGACCTGTAAAAATAGGAGAGTGAAAGAATTAAAAAAAGGAATAAACTTATTGTGTAACATAAGTTACGTTTATGTAACTAGAAGTGTTAGTAGTCATTACTCATGACATAAAATGTTGAACATATCGTGCTTAAAAGTTAATTTATTGTTGAATATATCCAATTTGGAACTGTGTTTAGGTAGTAAGTCATTATATAGTCGACACATCCTTATAATGGGGTTGTAAAATGACGTAATAGATACTGTGGAGGATAAAGGTGTAGTGTTCCTCCAACTAGAGGGAGGAGCCTCTAAACAAGCTGGGTGGTCGTGCTCGGTGGCCTGCAGGCCGACGGACATACTTTGGAAGTTGTATATATACATATATATGCGTCGTAGCGTGCGAAAGTTGCTATCACGGTTCAGGATCGTTTTTGAATATTTTCCGCGTCGATAGGTGGAGTAGTGCTGTAGTAGTTTCGTCGTCATTGGGTATATGGCGCTTGTCAATGTTGTGTTATGTAGTTGGTCGCTACAATACGAATATGGAAAGTGTTTTGAATGATCACTAAAGATCTGGTTTGCCAGAATTAATTTCAATAGAATGTTGATAAATCCTCAGATTGAGATAAATAACGGTGTGAATCAAACATTAATATCGATAAGTAGATTTGAACGTAGATACAGACAGCTGTGTGATTTGATTTGTTAAACCTGTTCAAATTGAGATCTG
Source organism: Euclidia mi (assembly GCA_944739405.2). Classification (NCBI taxonomy): domain Eukaryota; kingdom Metazoa; phylum Arthropoda; class Insecta; order Lepidoptera; family Erebidae; genus Euclidia; species Euclidia mi. The sequence continues at coordinate 12,015,953 of OX123207.2, read as the reverse complement.
CTTTATGTTTGTTGTTTAATGTAACAGAGTCAGGAACACTTGTTACTCTTTTATAAAACGAGGTATTATGATAAGGTATTGCAGTGATGTAGTAGTGGCTTGTGCAGAACAGTGACCCATGGGCTACCTTCTTAAGCGATGGGTGAGCGAGGCTGTGGGTAGAGGCTGATATGTTTAGTGAAGGTATCGATGGAATTGTAACGTCACTACGAGTGTCAATACAACCCTTATACCAATGAAGGAATCGAGGTGTCTATGATCTTAGTCTCGAGGATGGCGAATTCCATACAGATGGCGATGACCATTATAAATTGGAATTGGTGATTCTATTTATCTTAATTTGTATTTAAAGTGACATTTTATATTGAATATTTGCTTGTTTAATTAAATTGGTAAGCATCTGCCTAATATTTGTAAGCGGACCCCAGATTGAAACTGGGACAACGCTAAGAGAAGGAAGAAGTGACTAAACATAGCGTACTATTATATTTGTCTATAACCAACTATTGTAAACCTATGTATAACAAATAAAATATGATTCGATTTTATTTGACTCGACAATTTCCATTCAATTGGAAGTGGTCTTCCATTCAATTGGAAGTGGTCTTCCATTCAATTGGAAGTGGTCTTCCATTCAATTGGAAGTGGTCTTCCATTCAATTGGAAGTGGTCTTCCATTCAATTGGAAGTGGTCTTCCATTCAATTGGAAGTGGTCTTCCATTCAATTGGAAGTGGTCTTCCATTGAATTGGAAGTGGTCTTCCATTCAATTGGAAGTGGTCCTCCATTCAATTGGAGGTGGTCCTCCATTCAATTGGAAGTGGTCTTCCATTCGATTGGAAGTGGACTACGGAATTTCATTAAATTGGAATTGGACTACGGAATTTCATTAAATTGAAATTGGACTACGGAATTTCATTAAATTGAAATTGGACTACGGAATTTCATTAAATTGAAATTGGACTACGGAATTTCATTAAATTGAAATTAGACTAAGGAATTCCAATAAACTGGGATTGTGAATTCCATTGAATTGGAGACAGTAAATCAGTCGGCTTACAGTGGAAAAATGGAAGTGGAACAAAACACGACTTTTGAACGGCGCGGTTTCCAAGCAAGATGAAGGGGAACGTTTCAAGGAGTTTCTTGTTGAGCTGAGGGATCGGGCTCGGAAGTGTATGTTTGAAGAACCTGATGACCACATAATGGACCAAATACTGGATAAATCCATGCCATCGGACATAAGTGTTGACAATGGGTAATGAGAGGGCATTGGACAAGGTTATCACTATGGCCAACACCTTGGAGGGTGTGGATTGCCAACGGAACTGATACGAACAAAAAGACAAAGTAAGGCAAATGAAGTCAATGCAATGAGAAACCGAAGCAGGAATGGTGCTAAGTGGGCGAAACAAGAGAGCAAGTTGAGTGAAGAGAAAAGGACACCGAGGTGTGCAGGTTGTGGCATATCAGCGCATGTGTCCCGGGGCCTTCCTTGCCCAGTAAAGTTCAAGGGAGAGTAACGGCTACGGGGGGTGCGGCTGCTACCAAAGATTTTGCAAAACTAAAGAATTCCAACAAGAATGGAAGCTCGCCCGAAGTTCGGAAGGATAGGGTGACTGTGTTAAGAGACAATGGAGGCGCTCGCTGGGAAATGGGAAGTGCAGTATATATTTACCAGACTCCTACAATGTTATATCTGGCCAGTTGTCCTTTACGGGTGTGAGGCGTGGACCATTAAAGCAGACCTCCGTAAAAAGATCGAGGCTTTTGAAATGTGGACCTATCGTCATATGCTTCGCATTAGTTGGACTGATAAAGTCACCAATGTTGAAGTTCTGAGGCGTATGACCAAGGGAACAGAGTTGCTGCGCACCATCAAGCAAAGGAAAGTGGCTTATCTAGGTCATGTTCTCGGGCATGAAAGATATAGGCTTTTACAAACCATCATGATGGGCAAGATTGCAGGCAAAAGAAAAGTTGGTAGAAGAAAAATGTCTTGGCTCCGGAACATCAGAGAGTGGACTGGCATCAAGTCTGTGGAAGAACTGTTCTGACTTGCAATAAACAGAGAAAAGTTCAAAAAACTGACCGCCGACCTTCAGTAATGTAGAGGCACATCAAGAAGAAGAAATATATATTAGACATGAACAACGACGTAGCTATAAAAGGTGAGATAGATATCTTTTGATACATCGGTCGAACCAGCTATGCCACCCTATCGGAGAGTTCCAGTCTCGCTGTAGGAGTAAATGCAACAGTGCAACGAGGGGGAGCACGATGTGCGGCTTTCTGGAAGTAATGGAGGTGCTTAAATAAAACAATGTTTTATTAAATAAAAAGAAATGTATTCATAAAGCACAGACAACGCACTTTGGGTCACGAACTGATACCGGAAGGAGTCGGGCCGTTGGAAAAAATGAACTGGATTTGGAATGCCAAGGACTGGAGAGGAATTACAGAGCTTTTTAGGAAATTGGGCAATAGGGCAAATATAGAAGAATACTGAAGAAGAGATCGGAATGAATGAGAATGAATGAAAAATAATGCTGTCGGAAATAGACATTGGGATATTGCGACATTAAAGACAAGACGTGGGTAAAAGCAGACGCAAGTCCTATAGGACTGGGAGCGGTATATGCCAAGAACCAAGAAGACCAAGAATATGAAATATAGCATACGGAAATTGGACACTCAATGTGAAAGAAATATAGCCAGACAGAAAAAGAGGCTGGACGTTGAATGGGCGATTAAGAATTGCAAAGGATGCACTCTAGTTGGTTTAACAAGTTCTCTAAGTACCTATAAATGGACGAGAACTTTGATATTGCTATCGATCTATTGGGCCCATTACCAAATAACGATTATATTCTTGTTGTGTGTATAGTGAAGTTACAACCGCTGTAAAGAAATCTTGATTACAAGAACTATAACGAGTTCGCAAATCATAAAAATTCTGAGAGAAGTCTTCGGTCCGCTGGGCTGCCCACTATCGGTCACTACTGATGCTGTTCGTCTGATTCGCAACGGTTCGTGGCGAGGAGTTGAAAGTTTTATCAAGATGGTGATATTTAAATTTAAACACAGTGCGAGATTGGCCACAAATGAAGAGAACATATAACCAAAGACAGTAAAACGACTCTAGAGAAAAGCAGGGTATGAAAGATACACTAAAAAAATTTTAAAACTGAATGAAGTACAACGCCACCTCCCATACTGTAACAGGAAAAACATCAGAAGTATTTTTCAAGAGAATGAACATGGATAAAAACCCAATGTGAAAAATTGAAGTAAGACGGATAAAAAGACTATTAAATCTATTTTAAGAGACAAGACGGATAATGAGACCGAAGTTGAAAAAGGAAAAGAATACGGAGACAGCAAGAGAAGAGCGGTAAGGCCAAAGCAAACAGGAGGGGACAGCATCTATGTATGGTATGGTAGCCTGGGCTGTTTCCGCAACTCCACGTCCTGGCGTGTATATTGCGTATAAGGTCTAGGTATAAGGAAAATAAGGCAATGACGTATAATTATTTGCCAATGAAATAGACATACATTATAATGATAATTCAAAATGTTAAAAGGGAAGAGATGTAGTGTTTGTATCTATGCAATAGATACATTACACTGTCTCATGTACACCAGTACAGGAAGTAGCGTCACTTGACGCCTGTCACTAGTAGTATATCTGTATAGTCTGTGGCTGTCACTGTCTACGGACAGTCAGTCGGGTGATAGGCGCGGTGCACGCTAGACGTGCCCTCGGTACTGTGTGTAGTGGTGAGCCAGTGTTACATCGATTCGTGTTGTGGTTATATTTGCTGTGATAGCAAATACTACAATAATGACGTTGCGATGCATGTTTGGATGTAGTGATTTAGCTGAAATAAAAAATACTTAAAACCCTGATAGCGTGACTTTGTGTCTGTCTAGAGACCAAGGGCTACCCCAATATCAGTAATGTCATGGACATGAGGGCTACCCCAGATGCGGGAGTTCCTAATGCGGTCCTTCCGCGTGACTCCACACATCCAGCGCAGCATATTCATCTCTGTGACACGCAGAACATCCTCAAACTTATTGCATGTCAAAAATTATTCATTGTCATCCTAGCGATATCCCGATGTCTAGTTTAACAGGCCACTTGGTATCTATTCCTGCGTATAAAGGAATAAATATTCTGTAAATTTTGAAAACTAGTATCAGAATTTTACAGGGTACTGGTTCCATGTAACTGTCAAAGATAATTCGTGACAGAGAGTACCGACTGGTTCACCTGTTCTCTGACGTCTGGAGCTCTGAGGAATAGCGAAATTGATCACCCATCTACATTGAATACGGTGACGTAAACGCTTAACCTTGTAGTCTTGACCTTGATACTATGTTCCCATTGAAAAATACACTATAAACAGATTATTTAGAGTACAATGTAAGAAAGACGTTACAATTTCTTTTTTTTATAAGTATTTACCCAGAACTTGTGTAAGAAACTCAGTAAGTCAGTCTTTAAACACTAAAAGAAAGTTAGTGTGAAGAACACTTTAAAGATTAGGTAAGTTTCAGTTTTAAGCTCGGCTCGTTTAAAAAGTTTAGACCGCAGTCATTAATACGTTGTGTTTATTAAAAGTTAAGGTATCGTTTATAGCGTGACGTGGTTGGCCGGTTTTATAGGCAGGCAAAGTTAAGCACCGTTGCACAGGTCGCCACTTGGATGGGTGACCGCGTGTGAAATTTACACCAGAGCGTTACCGTGCTTCGGAGGATATGTAAAGCTATCGGTACCTCTTTTTATTTCAAGACAAGAGTCGTTACACCATGCAGGAGGCCTTTGGGCGTGCTGAAAACTCTGCCACCAGAGTTAACCACACATACATACATACATAGACTCACGCCTGTTTCTCGGAGGGATATGCAGAGACTACGGAACGCCATTTACAACGATCCTGACATACCTCTCTTGCTTCGCTCACTCCCATCAAGTTTCTCATAAGGTTCTAAAGTTTCTCGTAAAGTTCTGTTATCTAAAAAAGATATAAGAACTGTCTGTTAATAGGCTTTCTAACTCGTTGTTTCTTATAGGTTACCCTGTTGACACCAGAGTTAGCCACACACTCATACGAAAAAGAAAGATAAAACTTTATTAACAATAGTAATGTATACAAACTTTACAACGAATTATAATGTAATAGCTGTGCTTGTAGGATACTGTAAATTAGTTGTATTGTGAATTGTATACCTAGCTGTTTTTGTTGTATTTTTTGTATTGTGCGTTGTATTTGGTGTGTCAATAAATGATTTAGTTACTAATTTACTTATTTTATCAAATAAAATTGTACATTAATCTTTCTAAATTTCTTTTAGGTTATACCTTCTTGCAAAAAATCCATACGGATAATATGGATTAACCTATTCTCTCTCCCATAACTAATGCTTAATAACACTTAGAGATAACGCGAGACGTCCAATTTCGCGGTCATCCGGAAGATAAGGCTTAACTAGCCTCCAAAAAACTGGGTGTCCTCAATAAAGTAAGAAGATGCTTCACATTGCGTCTCTCTGCGTTCTCCATTGTCTGTATCGTGGGGAGTATTCCGAGGAGTTGTTTGGTTTGATACCCGCTGCAGAATTTCACCACCGTACAACTCGCCACAAATTAAAATTCCACCCTCACCACCTTGATGTGTTGCGTTCTTCTACCGTACGATTCACACACCATTTCCTGCCTCGTACGACCAAACTGTGGTACCAGCTACCTGCAGCGGTATTTCCAATCCTGTTCGACATTGAAATCTTCAAGAAACGAGCATACTCCTTCTTAAAAGGTAGGCAAAGCACTTGTGATCCTTCGGGCATTGCAGGTGTCTACGGGCGGCGGTTTACTTACATCAGGTGACCTGCTTGTTCGTTTTATCTTCCTATGGTATAAAAAAAATATATATTTTATTTCAGGCAATATAATATTTACACTCCACAGATGGAATTGCGCAAACGGGATGACAACGATCACCAGGGTCGTTTAAATGGGTAAGCCCCAATCACCCATAGGAGAGAATCACACACACTCCCCCTATGTGTCCTAAGAGGCGGAGGATTCTTGAAACAACAATTTGCGACACAAACAATTTCTTTTGTCTCATGAGGTGTTCAGATCCACAACACGGCTCAGTGCTTACAGGCGAAACGTTTGCATATACAACTATCATATCTGTGCAGAAAAAAGAGAAGCATAAACACAAATTCACACCACAGAGTTGCCAACGTAAAATATATTAGGCAAAATTCAAATCAATAAACAGTTTAGTATTTACGCCCTAGTTCATCACAAGCGTCATGCTATGTTACATCCAAGCATTTTACTTCACCCCGTATTACAAGAACTACCAACTGGAAACAGTTAAACGAATTGAACGGTCCTGGTTATGGGCCAACACGAACGCAGTACTTTGCCAAGTAATTACTTTTCAATTAAACCTCACCAATGCGATTCTACGGAACAACGCTATAAACTTCAGTTAGAAAGAGTTTTCGATAAGCGGATTAGTGTTTGTAACGATATATCTCAATTTAAAAGCTTTTATTTAAGTTTATGTCGGTGTATCTCAATTTGGAAGCCTTTGTTTTATGCTTGGCCAATGATTGTATCGTCCACTATCGTAATGATGCACTATAAGGTATAAAACTACAGCACCTAACTTCCGTGACTTGACTGCCTCCGTGTTCCAGTTGATAGCGTATGTGTGTGTTGATCGTAAGGTCCCGGGTTCGATACCCGGGTGGGGCAAAACTGTTGCTGAGGGAGAAAGAATAGGCGATGGGGCCTCGAGCGCTCTCACTCAGCGAACGAAACGCAACAGTTTAGGTACTGTTACTTTCTTTCGTCGATTTTCTGTGAGAGGGTAGTACTTCCTCGGTAGAGCCAGCCCATTCATGCTGAAATCAGCAAGGCTCCACTACCTGCAAAACTGCGCTTGTCTTAAGTGTATAATACTAATTTAGCTGTAGTGCGGATCAGATAGCCACATCCAAAATAATGTTGGTTATCAATTCGACATTTTTTAACACACTAAGTTTTTCAATAGGTACCTATTTTGTAATATTTCTAGTATAGTTTAATTCGTATGCCTATTTCGCATCAAGAAAGGTAGCGAGAAAATTTAAACCATCAACATTTTTGTAACCCAAGAATTACTGAAGTCATTGCTTTCGAGTTTGCTTGCCAGCTTAAGCGCAAACTATGGAACAAGCGCGTAAGTCCAATACCCAATACACAGAAAATAGTTTTAGTACCCATTTTCATGCAACAAAGCAATAACAATAACAACTCAATAAAACCTCGGCGTCCCATAACGCTGCACCCATGTCATAAAATTAAAAGCTTTTTGTCTAAACGGTGAGTAATGACGCTATGACATTGATAATAAAACAATAACACCGCCGTATGGGGCGTGATATATACGGATGTGGCGTTTGTCCCTGGCGTCACGAAAGCGTGATGACGGAGGCACTCAGGGGCTCTACGAACCAAAACGAAGTCGTAAGAAATAGTTCTATAGTACCACACAATATGGACTGCACGGTTGGCGTAGTGGCTTATGGGGCCGCCTTGCCGCTTGTCACTGAGTCGTGTGTTGTGGGTTTGATCTTCTACGAGACAACATTTTGTTTACCTAACTATAATTTGTAAGACTATAATACCGCCGCGCCGTATGTGAGGCGTGATACATACGGCTGTGGCGTTTGTCTCTGGCGTCACGATGGAGTGGCACTGACGTAACACACCTATGTTCTCTACAATGAACTCAAAAGAAATACTTTTATATTACCACTCAATAATAAATGAATATATAATGATGAATGTATTATTCTAGACATTTGTTTTTGTTATAGATATGTGGCGTGATATTGGCCAGGTTCTGGCGTAATATGAATAGTATATGTCGCAAGCACTTGATATGACAGTATAGCCTAGTTTACACGCTATTTCACGCTACTTGCCAAAAATGTTTTCCTCTGTCTCGAGGTCATGGACCGCTCGCATTACTGAGACAATCAAGGCTAGTAGAATTAAGAATCCTTTGAAATTCGATTTTACATGCCACAATGCGCGGTCGTCAATCCCAGTAGTGACCTGTGCATTAACTTGACCGTTCTATTAAGAGCTGCAAGTCAACTATTTGTAAACTCAGAAGACATGCAATTGTAGCAGTTGAAGTTGGGCTTCTGGTTAATTGGTGTTGGTTAATACGCGTCTTCACCTTACCCCATTAGCTTGGAGGTGGTTAAAAACCATTCTAATGGTATATTTGCATTACAGAGATACAAGAACCTGCCTTCCAATACCGGAGGATAATGAAAATCTCTCTTGATTTAGATTTTGCCACTACTTTGTTCCATGTGTAGGTATAGCAATTCATATGAAGCAATTTTCTGGGTTTTCATAGACCAGTTTCTTTATATACAATAACAACAACAACATGAAGCAAAAACGTAATCTAAGTATGTAATAACAAAGTTGTTACCTATGTAAATTTTATGCATAAAACTAGTCTTCAAGATACGTCTTCGCTTCTCATTAACAAGTACAGCATGCGTAAGTACTGAGCAGAAAGTTTGCTCCTGCATAACTAATAAAATTATTTCAGACCTTCTTCGTATAGGGGTTGTTTATAAATGAAGTGCGCATACTTAAGCAGTCTGTCTGTCTTTGTCTAGCCTTACAAAGAGAGACGTTACAGTACAAAATAGAAAAGAAAATGTAATCCTTTTTACAGTGTGAACTTGAAACGTTATAAGATTACACGACCATGATAATGTAGGCTTTTTTGATTTGAAATAGTATAAAATCTTCAACACAAAAACAAAATTCAGTAATGGATGTTGGCCCTCACAAAAAACATTTTAAATTGAATAGTGAGTATTAACGCCAATTTTGGTTGAAGTTGAAATAAGGAACTTAATAGCAAACAGCTTAGGTATGAAGTTTTCCATTTGTGGCTGACAATCTTGAACGATCTACACAGAGTTTACACTTTAAGGAATGATAGCTAGCAAGCTCGTTTTTTGTGATTCAAAATAGAAATGGTAAGCTACCTGCCTCTAGTTTGACTATGGAAACCAAGTATGATGATGAGAAGTTGTAGATGCTTAGCGTCAGCTGATGTAATTGGTAAAACTCGATGTAAAAGTAGAGAAATGGTATAAATCTTTATTCAACAGATTCTTTATTACGATGTATTAATTACAGATGATGTGATTGTTTGATCTGACTTGAGACACAAATGGCACCGATAGAATTCCGAAGTCGAAAAATCAATTAACATTCCAAATTGCACTATTAAAATGTTCACACAACTACATTATCATATTTATACAAGTTTTTGACTGCCTCCGTGGTCCAGTGGATAGCGTACGCGACTACTGATCGGAGGTCCTGGCACGAAATGTGGGTGTAATATTTACACCTCTGTCTACCCCTTCGGGGATACAGGCGTGAGACTATAAACAAATAAAAATAAGTTTTTGACAGCATTCTTCAAGCGACAGTCGTCCAAGTGCCTGCCACCTTTGGGAGAAAATCCTCGCTCTAGTCAAAGAAATACCAAACCACATTCCTTAGAATTTACCAAGCATGCCACTTAACCTGTTAATAATGTAAAAATATATAGTACTATTACAAAATTTGATGTAAGTTTTACAATCGGTACTTAAATTACAGAACATTTCAACCAACTTGATATCTTACAATCGCTAGTTTTTAAAATTGGAGCAATTTGAAACTTTGTTCCTCCAAAAGAAAAATTAATGTGGCAGTAAAAAATTGTATTCTTTATACAAATGTTACTTGATTGTTAAACAATATATCCTAAGCTAACTAGACAGTCAATCTATCTAGTTAGTTTAGGGATACGTGATGTCTTACAATCACTAGCCTTAATTACACATATGCAACTGAAGACGGTATCAGTGTGAGAGTGTGAGCGATACAGTTTACAATTCAAGGAGCGCAGCTAGTTTGTTCTTCGAACACGATGTTAATTGTGAGAGATGCTGCACAGTGTACAAGTAAAACAGTAGGTCAACTAATACGTTTTATTGTATAATATTGTGTCGCAGAAAACTGACAAATAGTAGAAACAATTGGAGTTTCAAAACCGTGCTATGAGTAATTTCATTCGCGATTGCTATACTTATATAGGTATTGGCCTAAACTACATTCTTTGGGCAGGGAACCACTAGCAACAATCGACTAACCTAAATTTTATATAAGCAATTTTATATAGCAATTCAAAATTTTCGCTACCGTGCTTTGGTCAGCACAAAAAGCTGTCGATACCGTTTCTTCTCTCTGGACTAGAATCGTTGGACCATATCCGTGGGGATGTTTTTTTTATGTTTACGGTGGAAACTCTCTTTATTAGCCATCTCGACTCGATGCCAACCCGGCCAGAGTGTTATCGACCGGGCTTGGGACTGGCGGAGGAGGTGTAGGAAGGCTCTCCCCTAAAGGCACGGCTCTCCACTAAAACCACCTCGGTGTCCCTACAGGTCCCGTGTAGTGGCGGGGTCACGCGATTCGCCGATAGCAAACTTTTCCGTGATCCCGCCACCCCTGCCGGGATTGGCCCACCGTTGGTGTTGGTGGGCCCCGTCTCGTTATGCTACTTGGGAGGCAGCGCGGACACTACGTCGCCTTCTTGCCTTTTGGCGGATGGGGAGCAGCCGCAGCGCTCGCCGTCCGCAGGCACTAAAACCCGGCGGCGCAGAGGATAGGGAGGACGGCAACCTGACAACACTGCATCTCCTCTTCCTCTGCGGTCCCACCACAACGCATCAAATGGTGCGCTCGGTGGGGGCGGTCTGAAAACTTCGACATTACAGTTGGCCACACACTCACACAAAAAAGAAGAAAGATAAAAACTGTTCGGGGAAATTTACAAATATCATAACTTCTAACTCTAAGAAGAAACTCGAGACAATACACGGTTTTCACTAAATAGTTTTTCACCGAAATGAGTAATGAGTGTACAGGAAGCGCGTGAGGTTTGTAAGGATAGAAGCAAGTGGCGTTCTGTTGTCTCTGCCTACCCCGACGGGAAAAAGGCGTGAGTATATGTATTATGTATGTATGTTTTTCACCGTTTAGCTGGTTTCAAATTCTGGATATCAGTAAATCCTTCATCGAGCATAGCGTTTTTCTATTTTGGCGACGGGTCAATCTATGGTTCGCGGAATACCAATGTTTATTTCATATGAGCTATGACGATGCAGGCAATTTAACTTGAACTACTGCATTATCCTGGTTTGTGGCATCCCGTAACAGCTTATTATAATACACGGGGTGCCGTCACATAACGAAGCGAATATTCACGAGATAGACTTTCAGTTATGCTAGGAAAATTACGTAGTATTAATACTAACATAACTAGCAACCTTTTACAGCGTGCTACTTGCATAGTAAATAGTTAATTATTAAGTGTTTTAGTATCCAGCAGGCTAACTTGTGATAAGTAGTTGTAGAACAAAAGCGCGGCATCAGTGCACTATATGGTGTTTTATGTGTTAAACAATTGTGTTTTACGAGTTTTAATTTTAATTAGTTTTAAGATGTTTTCAAATATATAAATAAATCTAAAAAAATAAAAAAGTATATTTTATAAAATCGATGGGCTTTTTACAGTCATGCCAATGCCACCAGTGTAGAACGTTCCATTCTACACTGCGGCGACATTGACGAAGAGGTCGACAATTTCCTGTTACTGATTTGATTTTGTGGAATCTGTCCACAAAAATCTATCGATGAAACCAAATGTGAATGGTTAAATCAACAAAGATGGCCTATCCAGGCTACAAAGTATGTAGATTCTGAAATCGACCCACAGATCCTGGTGTACTCCTCTATGTGCACTAGTGCACATTCTACTCTAAACACTTTCGTATTTTGAGTTTCAGCGAAATGCAGATGAAGATTCATTGTAATCACAGGGTTAACGTAGTGTTGGTGTTCTACGGACAATACTTCTTCGCACACACTTTTTTCAGTGCCGCAGCTTAACATTGGACTTTGTTCTACATTTTTCGAAAACAATGAAACCGTAGTGACCATATAAAGCCTTAAGAAAATTGCTGGACATCTGTTAGAAATATGCGGAGGCCCATGGCTTAAAATATAATACAACTAAAAGCGAAGTTATAGTTTTTAAAGCTCACAATAAAACACCCTATAATATTCCACCTATTAAGTTAATGGGAACAACCTAACGGCTGGTCTCACAATTTAAATACCTAGGTCATGTGATCAACGATACACTCACGGATGATCAGGATATTGACATGGAGCGCAGAGCGTTGGCAGCTCGTTGCAATATGCTTGCCCGCAGGTTTGCACGGTGTACGAGGGAGGTGAAAGTAACTCTCTTTCGGGCTTATTGCCAGTCTTTTTACTCGTGCAGCCTGTGGGTGAGGTATACGCGGGGGGCTTACAGCGCTCTGCGCGTTCAGTACAATAACGCGCTTAGGATGTTGTTGAGACTGCCTCGGTTTTGGAGCGCATCGGGCATGTTTGCAGATGAGAGAGTTGACGACTTTTATGCAGTCATGGGCAAGCGATGCGCTTCCATGCTGCAGCGTTTCCGGGGCAGTTCAAACGACATCCTCGCGACGTTGGCGGAATAAATAGATGGGCCGTTTTTTAAATTCTGGGCCGGTCGGTAGACATGTGCGCCCAGAGATCAATGTGCCTAATTAGGTTAAGTGATTTTAAAATTTGTGTACTAACAATAGGCTAAGGAACTACTAACACTATGGATCTTTGGTCTGAAATAAATTATATTATTATATTATATAAATCCCTGCACCTTTGCAAGCTCAACCTTACCACAGGCAAACCAGCACAAACTTCCACTCACGTTAATTCAGTTTTAATAAATTATTCATAGCATTCCCGATTAATGTCCACTTAAATTGTCACTTCAACTTTTCAGGAGTCCGAAGTGACATCGACAGTCTGCCTATTTGAAGCGCCTTCAAATAATATATTTTATTCAAGAGGTCAACTTCATATTTTTATGGGCAACTGGGTTAGTTATGACGTCGATTAGAGCCGAATAAAGTATTAATTGGCTTGTCTAGAAGGGGGATGAAAGGGTGGGTTTGTGGGCCTATATTGAGAACATACGGACGGGTAAACTGGCTGGCATATGAATTTCATTTTATTTTTAATATTGTCGACTAGTGGCGATACCAACAGACTGCCATCCAAAGGGTATCAGGTTCGAATCCATAGTGCACACTAAGACTTGTCAGACTTTTGTGCGTCATGAATTGTCAATAATTGTTTGCACCTTGCCTTGGAGAGCACGTTCAGCTGTTGGCAGTCGTTATAGGGAATCAATTCTCTGAATAAACTGACACCAGTCTAAACCATGAAAAGTCGCTACCCTTTTGGGCTGCAGTGTACTGACAGGCAGTCGCTCTGTAAAGGCTAATTTAAAAATCAAATTCGATTAGTAAAATGACCCCGTATTGCAACTGGGATAACGCTAGGAAGATGATGCTGACAAAGAAGTTATAGGCAGTAGGTACAATACAGCGTTCGCAGATCCACAGCTTATCTGAGATACCTACTCTAATTATTAACATCAACTTTGTAAAACACGTGTGTGAATTCCTGTTTGGTGAACCGCAAACGTGCATCGTGGTCTGGAGTAGGACTTCGCCGAATTGGATTCTGTGCTATTTATTCGATTCTCTTGTTATTTTGGCCAAAATTATGAGTTAATCTTATAGGTCCACTCAAGAATATCACCAGAAGGTAAATTTTTCATGTACCTACCTATTACTTGAACTCGCTGTGCAGTCGCAGTAATATATGTTTAAACCTTTGCCCTGGGCTAAGACTGGATGAATTAATCGCTTCCACTGCAAACTTACCCAATGTTAGCCCGGACTCTAAACATAAATTTTTGGTGCAGAGCTGTAGTTGAAACTTAGCCGTTGATCGTATCTGAACTCAGATTGGTATTGTATAAGCTTGTATCTGAGCTATATATTCATTGTTAACGTTGTTGTGGTGTTCACAGGTTAGTGTTGTTTAAAATACATCATATTTATTTGTATTGGTTGACCTGCATAACTTGAAACACATGTCATACATAACCTCAATCAGTAATTATTTGACTTGTATTGTTGAAATCTAGCAATAACCTGTTGTTGTTAGCATTAATAAGTTAGTTTGTTTGGATACATAACAGCTGTATGTATCCATTAATTTAGTTAATGGTTAATTGCATAGATTGAGTTTAAAACATTACTTATGACAACCAAACTTTTGATAAACCTTTGTTTTGTTATAATATACAGATAATATTGTTAGGTAACACAAACTTGTGCCTACAGTTGTAATATATAACACATTTGGTCTGTTTGTTGCAGTAATTAATTAATTACCTAATTTAAGTTTCAACTTTAATTGTTGTAACTTTAATAACCTTTGTCTTTGAGTTAATATATTGAAACTATTAATTTTGTTGGACAGTAAATACCTGCCACTTGCTTGTACCAGCAGTAAACAGGCTAATACTTTGTTGGTTTCAAAGAATTAAGAAAAATTAAGCTTAGCTTCCGACGACATCAGGTTGTCTTTGTAGCCGATATAAAAATGATGTTCAGGCAGACGATTATCCACCCTGATGACCGTCGCTTCCAGCTGATCCTTTGGAGAGAGAATCCTCGCGATCCTATGGTCGTCTACAAGCTCAATACTAATACGTACGGGTTAAGGTCAAGCCCCTACTTGGCAATACGTTCTCTTTGGGAGCTCGCAGACCGCGAAGGCTTACGTTTCCCACGAGCCTCCGCCATCTTGAAGGACGATATTTACGTCGATGACATTTGCTCGGGCGCCTCCACAGCGGACGAGGCGATCCTCCTGCGGGACGAATTGATAGGTATTTTGGCCTCCGCTGGTTATGAGTTGCGCAAATGGATTTCCAACTCACCAGCGCTTTTGGAAGGCTTGCCAGAGGATCATCAGCAGGATCCACAATTGTTTGAGATTGTTGACAACCCCTCCATGATGGCTGTTCTTGGCGTTCAGTACAGACCAGTCCAAGACATCTTTACGTATAACGTAGACTTGAAATTGCCTTGTTCTTGGACTAAACGTCTCGTGTTGTCTACTGTCGCCAGAACCTTTGATCCGAACGGTTGGATTAGTCCTATCATATTTTCGGCAAAATGCTTCTTGCAGAAGCTTTGGACAGCAGGATTGACCTGGGACGAACCTCGGCACTCTTGTTGAGGAATGGACGTCTTTTGTATCCTCGCTTCCTGCCGTCAACGAGATCTCCTTGCCTCGTCCCATCCTTCCCCCCGGGAAGTACAAGGCCACCCTTCACGGGTTTTGTGATGCCTCGGAACGTGGTCACGTGGCCGTGGTGTGCAAGTACACCACGGCCACGTGACCACGTCAGTGCCTCAGGTCAGGTGAGAGTTTCCCTGATCATGGCGAAGAGCAAGGTTGCACCCCTTCGGAAATCTCTGACCATTTCGAAATTGGAGCTCTCGGGAGCAGCACTACTTGTACGCTTATTGAACCACGTATCTAACACTTTGAGTAAATCAATTTGTATCAATGGGACCTACGCCTGGACAGACAGCCAAATTGTTCTTTGTTGGTTGAAGGCTTCTGTCCACACCTTGAAGGTATTTGTCGCTAATCGCGTTTCCCAAATACAAAAATCTGAAGTCAAGCTTGTTTGGAGACACGTGCCAGGTGAGCTCAACCCCGCTGATTGTGCCTCGCGCGGATGCTTGACGCCTAGTTTGATAGGTCATTCGCTGTGGTGGGGTCCGGAATGGTTGAGTCGACCAGAAATTGATTGGCCTCTAACGCCAGTTTTGAATACTTCTAATTTGCCGGGTCTACGAATACTCGCTCTTGAGAAGGTGGAATGCGCCTTCGACCCCGATTTTTTGTTGAATCGTTACAGCTCCCTCGACAAGTTGTTAGGGGTTACTGCTTGGATAAAGCGTTTTGTTTTTAACTTTAGGCACCCACAACAGAAACGTTTGACATCGTTTCTTTCACCACAGGAACGACAGGAGTCCCTCACCTTTTGGGTTCGTTCTGTGCAATTGGCGCATTTTGAGAAGGAGATTGCTATCCTTAAATCAGGGACATCGAAATTGTCGGGAGCTGTCTCTAAATTGAACACCTTTTTGGACGATACGGGTCTCTTGCGCGTTGGAGGGCGTCTCAAGAACGCCAACCTCCCTTACGGAGCACGTCACCCCCTTTTGTTACCTAAGGACGGTCATTTGGTACTGTTACGATGCGACTTGAGAAAGCGTTTTTAAAAAACAGTTTTTAGGTTTGAAGATGATTTATTTTGTCCTTGACAATTTAATACAATAATTACAATGGTGAGAATGATTTGGGACTACCGCGCACCGTGGAGGATAGGAACGGACTAATGGGGATTATGGTAGCGTCTATTACGATAACTAACAGGCATGCTGAGTAAGGGATTTAACTGTTAGGGATAGCAGGTTCAGTGGTTAGAGTGGCCTGTAACAGCCCCCCGTTTAAGACTAAACTTACACCCTAAGGTGAAGTTTATGTTAAGATGCGGAGCCGAGGGAGTTCTTCAGGAGTGGTAAGTTCAATTTCGGTAGGAGAATTAGGATTGGTGATTGGGATATTGAGTGATTGAGAGGGAGGAATGCAACGGTTTACATAGTAGCATTTATACAATTTATAGCATAAAATAGAAATACAAGCTAAAACAAAATAGGATATGAATGGGACATAGTAATGTCCATAAGTTTGGACGCTTGGTTGTTCAATGATCTTCTCAAATTTTTGTTTTAGTAAATCAAAATTTTCTTTATAATTAATTAAAGGTTGGAAACTTGTGTGTTTAATGTTTACTTCAGAATACTTAAGGTCTAGCAATTTTGGTATACTTATATTATTTAGTTTAATCGTATTGTAATCTAAATCTATATGTGTTAAATTTATTTTAATATTTTGTTTCGATGGTAACTGTGTGTTTTTACAGTAGCCAATACAGCCATCTAGAATATTAATTATACCTGTGCCATTTATATTTGTTTCGTAAACATGATCATTTGAACAATCAAGTGTGAATTTTGTAATTTTTGACATAACAAATATATAATTACTATCGTACAGTTCTTGCCAGATTTCGATGTTACCTTTCACATATTTCGTTTCACATTCTTTGGGATACATAAACAGAGTTTTAGATACTATTTCGCTCTCACAAATAGGCTGAGCTACACTGGATAGAATATTTATCTTATCACAAATATAGTATTGGTTCATAGATTGACATTCTTTAGGGTTATTTACAAGACAATATTGATTCTTATCTCTAGAGAACCCTATGTGTGACGTAGTGGGAATAATAGTTATATAAGTATCATTATACTGTGGTATAGGTAAGGGTAATGTATTATACAAGTTAAATTCTAAAGGGTTAACTAATGGGATCTTAATTACAAAAATGATCTTATTCTCGGAATAGTATGAGTTTATTCTAGACATTTGCATAAGTACATGGATGTTACTTATACTTAGGACAATAGGCAATTCCTTAGAGCTAGGCAATAAACGAAAGTTAGCAACTAAATCGTTATACAGTTCTTCAGGAGAACATATAGCGGGATATAGTACATTATTCTTACTAAACATTAACCCATTACATATATCTTCTAACTTAAAAGATAAGGTAAGTATACTATTCTCTAACATGGTTATGATCTCCATTATTTTAACCTTAATAGTTAAATTTTCAGATATATTAGTCAAATTTACAAGATTATCAGATAAGAAGTTGATAGCGCTATTCAAGGACTTTTCATTTTCAACGAGTTGATTAATTGTTTCATTAAATGCAGTAAACGTTGAAGTTGTTAATAATATATTTTCTTTCATATAAGAAGCTAATTGTTTTTGATTATTGTTAAGTTCTTGAATGGCGTTATTATATTGAATAGCGTCGTCCTCGTCCATTGTGCCAAAGAGATGTTTCATAACGGTACCGACGCCGCCAAACCATGAGGATCGTTTTACTCTCTGAGTGAGCAGGTGAGAAATGGCATTAAAGTCTCTAGTCATATCAGTATATCTGACTCGGAGTGGTTGAATAATTTGATTACATACTGAAGTATCGAATAAATTACTTTGAATACATATATTGTCAATTGAATGTAAAATATCATTTATATTATTGAGGTGAGGGCTAATAAAAGATACATCTATGGGTACCACTACACTTAAATGTCCATTAATTATTTTCACGGAACCAATCGGGTCGAAATAGATTCCGGGACCATTCTCTATTGGACGTATTATATCCGGAAAGCTCTTAGCAATGGTACTGTAAAAGATTACAACTATTATAATATTATACAATACTTAAGTTTCTATAATTAAGACTAAACTGATCTAGGACCTATATGAGCTAATTTTAGCTCGTCAAAGTGGTGTTTTACATGTTTCTTATTTATTAATAGGGATGCATTATTGTTGCCATGCAATTTAACTATCTTGAACGGGCCTTTCCAAACGGGAGATAATGCTTTGCCCATTCTCAAGTGGTTTTTTAAATAAACATAGTCACCTATTCTGTAGTTGACGGGACGTGTCTGACTATCATAGTAGTTCTTAGATCTTTCTTTTGATCTCTGAATGTTCTCAATAGCCTTTTGCTGCGAATACTGTAATCGCTGTTGAAGTATTCTCACATACTCAGGGTAAGTTGCGTCAACATTATTCTCATAAATTGAATTAGGTATATATGGCTTTTTTCCAAAAACAAGCTCGTGGGGTGTAAAGTTTGTTGTGCAATGAATATTGGTATTGTAGGCTAACATAGCGGTATATACATATTTTGACCAGGATTCTGGGCTTTGATCAATGTATGACTTAAGATACTCCTTCAAAGTGGAGTGGCTTCTCTCTAAGGTACCTTGTGTCTGAGGATGGTAAGGAGTCGACCAAATTTGTTTTATTCTAAGGAAAGAGCATGTTCGTTTAAAGAGTTTGGCAGTAAAGTTGGTTCCTTGATCTGATACTATATATTTAGGGATACCGAATACGGATATGAAATGTATAAGACATTCGCTGGTTTCTTCTGCTGTCGTGCTCCTAATGGGATACGCTGCTGAGTATTTCGTAAGGTCATCTTGTAATGTAAGGATGTATTTTAGCTTAGCACTACCAGACTCTGGTAATGGACCTACTATGTCAAGAAATACCTTTTCGAAGGCTGTGTTTGCGGTACTAGTGATCTGCATGGGAGCTCTATTCGTTTGACGAAGCGCTTTATTAGTTTGGCATAGTTGACACGATTTTAAATAGTCCTGTATGTCTGATCGCATGCCCTTCCAGTAGTAGCGTTCGGCTATTCTACTATTTATTCTAGTCGATCCTACATGACCAGCAACAGGTAAGTCGTGATTGTCTTTAAGAATTTGTTTGATTTCGCTTAGTGACGGGTATTGAATGTTATTATGGTAAATATGTATTTCTATGCCAGTGTTATTAAATAAATACAGAATAATATTATAGATTTTGGTGAAATAGTGCTTATCGAATGGATTTTTGAAATCAGTAATTGCTATAGATTTGACTTCGTCGCTATGGCAAACTATTAGTTCATTTCTAAGGTTTTTAAGGCTTTCAAATATATCTGAATAAGAGGTTGTGTCGAAATGATTAGTTTTTGTAAATAGGAAGTAATATTTTTTATTATGATCTTGGTGAATTAAGGACGAATAAAGGTTTCTATCGCGCGCAAGAAAGGTATCCTTGTCGGCAAGATTGGATATTATGTTTTCTACATAAGGGATGGACTCATCCATATCGACTGAGGTAGGTACAATGGTATTCTGGCATGTAGTTTTGAGTAAGCTTTCGTTATGTTCTATGATCGCTACATTAGATTGAACATTTTTGCTACTAATGACTTTAAGAAATTCAGTGTATGTTTCAGATCTAACGTTTGGGCTGTCTATTGGATCGGCGAGAGGAGGAGGTTGCGGCTGAGGCTGATTCACTAAAGGTAAGTCATCATTTGAATTATTATTACTATTTGGACGTTCTGAGATTTCTAGGTCGTCGAGATTTATGTCTCTAAGGTCATCGGGTAATTCCACTAAGTCTTGAGGAGTAGGGGATAATGCTGGAATAGCATTTGGATCTAGGAGGTCGTCAAGGTCACGCACATCATCATTCGAATCAGGAAATATAGGATTGTTATCATCAGCCCATGAAGGGCCTGGAACTGGTTGTGGAGCAATTGGATTTATGAGCTTAGTGTCTTCATAATGGTATCTAGAGAGAGCGTCAGCAGCATTGAATTTGCCCTTTCAATACACTATCTCATACTCGTACTCTTCGAGTTTCAACCGCCATCTTTGTAGTTTGCTACCAGGGTCTTTATGATTGAAGAGCCATTTTAGGGGTCGATGGTCAGTGACAATTTGGAAGGTCCTGCCGTACAGGTACGGACGGAATGTTTTGCATCCAAACAATATTGCAAGCAATTCCTTTTCGGTGGTGTTGTAGTTACACTCACTTTTATTTAAAGTGCGGGATGCATAGGCGATAGGTCTATCTTTACCCAATTCTCCCTGGGATAGTATCGCGCCTATGGCGTAATTGGAGGCATCAGTAGTTAATATCGATGCCTTACGGCCAAAAGAGGCTAACCGCCACTTTACAAACTTTACAGGAGAGTAGTTTAAAGTTCAAAATAAGTAAAAAAAAATCATAGAAAATTTTCTGTACATTCCAAAAGATTCAAAATTTAACCATATAGTTTTTGATTAGGTCTCTACGAAATGACATTGTTAATTAAAACAAAATACACGCCTAACACTATTTACTGTCGCTTACCCTCAAATGGACCTAATTATACTAACAGGAAAAAACGTCGTAAATGACAACAACTCAATTAATGAGTTCCAACCCAAATGATTTAACTGCACCATTTATTTTATTTCTGTTGAAGAAAAAGAGCATACCTGTGCTTTTTCTGTCCATCAAGTGGAGCCAATATGACATAACCGGCTATTGGTTAATGGCAGAAGAACAAGGAAATTGTAATAAGTTAATTATCTATAAAAAATACAATAAGCTCTTTTATACAACGCAAAAGCACATTGTGATTAATTTTTATAAAATTATACATACATATTTACATACATACATTAGACTATTATAAGTTTTTAAACTGGCCGAAAAGAACCGAACCGACTAAGGTATGAATTAAAAAAAAGTTAGATTGTGCTTAATCAGTCTTTATTTTAGAAAATTGAACAAAACAATTGTTAGGTACTCATTGTAAGTTAGTTTTGCATTATACATTCATGCTGACGTTATAGGTTTGACAAAAAATATTAACTTAAAATTTCCTACCTAAGGACCACTTTTAGGTATGACGGCGTTTGGTCCTCGTCGTCCGCATGCCCGCGTCTACAGTTGCCGTAAATCGCCTCGCGACGTCCGTTGCCGGGGGAGTCCTCCACAGCAAAGAAACTACCCAAAACAACCGTGTCCGATGAAGACATGCGTCAGGCGGAAGGTGAGAACACCGTGGCGGCCTCCAGCCACTCCACAAAGAGGGTTCTTACTATCGCTTTTGCCGTGTATCCATTCATTCGCACTCACCCATTCATTCAATCAATCGATAAAACAATGATGATGACACATGTCAAATCAGTCACGGTGGCAAATCTTGAGGCAGAATAACAATTTGCAAAAGAGGGACCTACTACCGTGCGCTAATATATGTGCAAAAAACAACGTGCAGTTATTATTCACTTACTCTCATAGTCCCATAGGCAATTCTACACAACAGAATCATATCAGTCGACTGTTACTGAGAATTCATCAAAAAATCCAATAATTCCTTGCTGGCCTAACCTGGGATTCGAACCCTTAATTATGATCCTAAGCCAGGCCAGCCAACAAAAACTCTGTAGGTACTTATTTAACCATTTAGTCTTGTCTGAACAAGATAGCAAAATAATGAGTTCTTACCTTTAAAACTTAAAATAACTAATAAGAATACACAATTATAGATGCATATAAAAGTCTATTAAAATAATCTTACCGTTTTATTTCCTTCGAAAAACTTCGCGCCATACTGACTCGCAAGCAAGGAGGCGCTTACGCCGCGGTGAATGTTCGTTGTGCAACGCTAACGACATTTAGTTAGAACGAAAGAGTGAGATAACCGACGCTGTTTGTCATTCTTTTGTAAGCTAACCGCCAAACCTTTGATTTACCTTGTTATCTAACCAACATACCAGATATTTTTTTTGGGGAGGGAAAAATAGGGTAAGCGACAATGTAAACTAATGTCTAGTTTGGATGATTTATCCTAAGCGCCTTTGATGATTGATTTGGTGACTAGGGAAAATAAAAATAAGCGCCAAATAAAGTAACGGAAATGAGACCTAAATGTAATAAATGACATATATTTTATCCAAAGAAACTGCCCTAATATCCTAACCGAAAGTTTGGTACACAAAGATTCAAGTAAAATTTGATTAATGTATTTTTTACAAAAAAATATTTACAGCCCAAACTGCTTAACGTTCAAGTAAAGAAAAAACTATTCAAAGCCAAAATTGCTTATCTCACAGTTTTGAAATATTATTTTTATCCAAACACCATAATACAAAATACACCAAAAATAACTGTCGTTTATGACGAAAAACTTAGTGTTAGAACCACAATTCCTTTACCGCCTAAGCGACAAAAAGTTTGTCCTAGAGCCACGAAACTTAGACCATTATACGCAGAAAAAAAAGCCGATTCTAACGATATATATAAGTCGATTTCGCAAAAAATGTCGCTTACCCCCTTTTGGCCGGAAGGCATCGATATGAATGGTTTAGAGAAATCGGGGTAAATCAATAATGGTGCTGACGTCAGTCTGTGTTTTAGGGTATCGAATGCAAGTTGATGTTCGTGTTCCCATTTAAATGGAATATCTTTCTTGAGGAGATTAGTCAAAGGTTTGGCTATTTTAGAATAATCATGGATGAATCTACGATAATACGAAACGAAGCCCAAAAATGATTTATATCTTTCGGGGATTTTGGAGTAGGGAATTGGTGGACTGCCTTTATTTTATCTGGGTTTGGTTTAACTCCTTCGTCTGTGATGATATGTCTTAGGTAGGAGACTTCTTTGCGCAAGAATTCGCATTTGTCTGGTTGCAACTTCAAATTAAAACTACGGAGACGTTTAAAAACGTTAGAAAGGTTTTCGATGTTAGAGTCAAGGTCAAATCCATGGATCACAATGTCATCTAAATAAACAAAGCATAGCATGCCTTGTAAGCCGGAGAGAGCCGAATTCATTAAACGTTGAAACGTAGAAGGGGCATTTTTTAAACCAAATGGCATACGAGTGAATTTATAATGGCCTTGAGGTACGGAGAATGCTGTTTTAGCGGCGTCTTCCGGTTTCATTTTAATTTGGTGAAAACCGGAAGCAAGATCTAAAGTACTAAAGTATTTGCTTCTGCCAAGTTGATCTAGGATTTCGGATATGTTCGGGATGGGATATGAGTCGCCGATAGTTACATCGTTTAGCTTTCGGTAATCTATCACTACTCGCCACTTTCTTTCACCGGAAGCGTCTAATTTTTTAGGCACCCCCCAGATGGGTGATGACCAGGGCGATACGAATGGTTTAATAATACCTTGGTTAAGCATTTTTTCAATTTGAGAGTTAACCTCTTTTTTATGACATTCTGGGAAACGGTACGATTTAACATGGATTGGGACTGAAGTAGAAGTTTTAATTTCATGTTGGATGGCATTCGTGTAAGTCAATTGGTCACCTGGGAGGTGGAAAATGTCTGAGAATTCGCTACAAAGATTTAGGAGTGCAGAACTCTCTTCGGTATTTAAATGAGATACGCGAATTTGATCAAGCACCTTTTTCGTGCGGGAATAGGAATCATCGCGGCCACACTGCATATTGTCAGTCTGAAAATTGCAGATTCGTTGAACTTCTTTGGGGTTGTAAGGTGTTATTTCTAATTTTAGGTCAGGGTTGAAAGATAAGGGATGTTCTGAAACATTTACTACGGAAATATTAATACGAGAATTGTTTTTTACTTTCACTACACAATTAGCTATAAGCAGGTTTTTTATAGGATTCTGGTCTAATATAAAGCCTTCATCGACTTCCGGATTCGAGACACTGCATTCTATTACAGTTTCGCATATAGCAGGTATTACACAAACAGGTTCGTTGAAATGAAGTTTGAATGCTGAGTTATTCAGTAATAAGCATTGTTTGGGAAAGTCAATATTACCGTTCATGGAATCAAAAATATCGCTGCCGATTATACCGTCATAGGGTAGATCAACGCCTTCAACGACGTGAAAATTATGTTTTAATGAACCGAATACTATAGGGATGTGACCTAGCGTAGACTTAGTACCCGAGGAGTCAATGCCTTTAAATTTAATAATGGATTTAGTAATTTCAGGCATCTTTTCAATACATGACTTTGATATAAGGCTGAATGATGCACCTGTGTCAACTAGTAAAGATAACGGCTTCGAGGATACGGAGGTAAGTATTTTTATATAAGGTAAGAACTTACGGGAAATATTTGTTGTGTAGTTATAGATTTTAGGATCTTGAATTGATTCCGAATTAATTTTATTTTTTTCAGGAAGGGGGCTCGAACGCGTAACTGATTGTTGACCCGAAAGGTATTCTTCATGGTTAACGAAGATTTATTTCTATTCAAAGGATATAGTAAGGATTTAGCATTAAAATTGTCATGGCGTGTCCTTGTTGCGGATGCCGTTGACCTTGGATTTGGTAAGTATTTATTAGAGTAATTATTTATTTTATCAACATTTCTAGGATATAGCAAGGATTTAGTACTAGAATAGTCATGGCGTAGCCTTGTTACGGTTGCCATTGACCTTGGATTTGGTAAGTATTTATTATTTAAGGAATTAGAATTATTATTTTGGATATAGCAAGCAATGTCGGATTTTGGGATGCGGTGGCCCGACCGACACCAACGCGGGCCTCGATTTAGTTTAAAGAATCAGTATTAGTGTCAACAACGTCTTCTCCTTGATCCACGAAATTGGTTCGATTTTGAGTTTGATTGCTCTGTAAATTACCGAACCTTTTATTATTGTATTCCCGTTTACGGCAGTTTTCAATGACGTGACCAGGAAACTTGCAGTATCGGCAATAAAGTGGGTAAGCTCGCGGCTTGTTTTGGAAAGCGTTATTAGGTCTAAACTCCTGTGACTTACTTTCAGGTTTTGGAAATGACCTTTGTCGTGAAGGTCCTGATTCGGCGTTAGGGTGTGATTTCCTGTTGACAAATTGCAGAATTTTTTCCTCTGAAACGGCTGCGTTAATTGCCTTATTCAGTGTTTTCGGGGATCGAACCCGAACATTGTTTGATATTCTTGGGTGTAGACCAAGGACAAAGGTGTGAAGGGCTACTTCCTCCATTGCACTAGTTTTGCCAGGAAGCTCTGATTTCTTGGAATTGCTTAGATTAATTTCAGTTAACAACTGGGATAAACATGTCTCTAAACGCAGGGAATATTGTGTAACCGTTTCTGTGTTCATTTGCCGACACTCTTGAAGGTCGGTTAGTAAATGTGAATAGCATTTTCGCTCGCCAAATTGAGTATTTAAAAAGTCTTTAAGTTGATCCCAATTATTAAAATCTTTAATGGAACATGCAGTTTCCGCTCGTCCTTGGAGTTGGCTTAAAATATACCTGAACAATATGGGTTTTTGGTTCGTAGAAGCAAGGTTGTATGCATTTGAACAGTTAGTTACAAAAGGTGTGAGTTTGTCCCTGGAACCGTCATAAGGTTTTATGAACTTAATTAAAACATTTAAATCAACAGAGTCAGATTGCACTGCAATAGGCTTCTTGAGTTCTTCCTGTGACATTGTAGTTTAATAATCGAAACAGGTTAAATAAAATCAAGGTTATAAGTATTGGCAGTATTCGTTACAATAGAATGGTAAGTAACAAAGAATAGTCAGACAGGAATTCTACGAACTTAAGCGAGCCTTATCGCTTTGTTATGACTGCGAGTGGACGGCGCTATTCTTATCTCGAATAAGTCGTCTAAATTACATCCGACGAATGAGTCGAAATTATAGTATCGGATATTAAGTTAGTTAGTCTAGTTTATTATAAAACGTATGTTTTGGATCACTGTAACACTGGAAATTGCACTGCACTGAATATGGTTTGCACTGGTAAGTATAAATGGTGAACAGTTACTCACATTGAAGTCAGGAACACACCCAGCAGGAACATATTATACAGCATCTTCTAGCAGTACTTCTCTCGTCTAGCAGGACGAGATATATGGGATAGCACTCTGGATACGAAGTTGGTTTGTATGTAAGAAGAACGCGAATCACGTTCCGCGGTATAGTACTATTGTTTCCTTACTCGACTTTAACTCTCACAATCAACTCGAATACACTTTGCGAGTATGTCGCGGTTTTGATTTGGAAATGGTAAGTATGGATTTAGAATTATTATCACTTTTCTCACTGCACTGGAATGTAGCTTGTTTAACGGTACGGTTTTATGCACTCGGAGGATACCTGGGATTTTGTTATCCCTTTACGCTGCCACCAATGTTACGATGCGACTTGAGAAAGCGTTTTTAAAAAACAGTTTTTAGGTTTGAAGATGATTTATTTTGTCCTTGACAATTTAATACAATAATTACAATGGTGAGAATGATTTGGGACTACCGCGCACCGTGGAGGATAGGAACGGACTGATGGGGATTATGGTAGCGTCTATTACGATAACTAACAGGCATGCTGAGTAAGGGATTTAACTGTTAGGGATTGCAGGTTCAGTGGTTAGAGTGGCCTGTAACAGTACGCTTGTTGGTAACTGACCGTCACCTTAAAAATTCGCATGCTGGTTGTAATGCGCTCTTGGCTATTTTGCAAAGCGAGTTTTGTATTTTGTCTGCCCGAAGAATTATCCGGAGTGTAGTCTATCGCTGCATCCCTTGCTATAAGCTCAAGGCTTCTACCATGCAGCCCTTGATGGGAGACTTACCGGCAGATCACGTAACTGAGAGCAGGACGTTTTACGGTGTTGGCACGGACTTCGCTGGTCCCTTTTTGGTGAAAACGTCGACACTTCGAAACAGCAAGACTGTTAAGGCCTACTTGTGCGTTTTTGTTTGTCTTTCCACAAAGGCCGTACATTTGGAACTGGTCTCCTCGCTTACGACCGAGGCGTTTGTAGCCACATTTGACAGATTTATATCCCGCAGAGGGCTGCCTTCCTTGATCCGTTCTGACTGCGGCACTAACTTTAAGGGCACATATAATTATTTGAATGACGGTGTTAATTTCCTTGAAACCAACAAGGCTGATATAGGTGATAGGCTTGCCCGACGTGGGATAAATTGGTTGTTTTCCCCACCAAATTGTCCACACTGGGGTGGTATTTTTGAGGCCGCTGTAAAATCGGCCAAAACACACTTGCGCAGGACAATCGGTGAATCTGTCCTTACCTTTGAGGAACTCGCAACTGTGTTTTGTAAGATTGAGGCCGTTTTGAACTCTAGGCCATTGTGCCCGATCTCCTCAGATCCGAATGATTTGGAGGCCCTTACGCCGGGCCATTTTTTTAATGGTCGCCCACTTGTCGCCTTGCCTGAGTACCCCTATATTGATACGAGACCTGGTCGTCTCTCGCGTTTTGAATTGTTACGCCAGATTACTCAGAGCTTTTGGAAACGCTGGAATTTGGAATATTTGCACATACTCCAGCAACGCGTTAAGTGGACCGACAAGGCCGATCCACCCAAGATTGGTGACCTCGTGTTGATCAAGGAGGCTAACCTTCCGTCACTTAGATGGCGCAGGGGGCGCATTCTTCGTTTGGTAACTGGGGCTGATGGAGTTCCCCGATTTGCTGAGGTCTTGGTGGACGGTTCGATTCTGAGGAGAGCGGTTGCAACATTGTCACGTCTACCAACCGATTAGCGGACCGGTAGGCCGGTCCGGGGCGGGTGGATGTGAAAAATCAAATCCGATTAGTAAAATGACCCCGTATTGCAACTGGGATAACGCTAGGAAGATGATGCTGACAAAGAAGTTATAGGCAGTAGGTACAATACAGCGTTCGCAGATCCACAGCTTATCTGAGATACCTACTCTAATTATTAACATCACCCTCATCAGCCCTATATACTGTCCCACTGCTGGGCTTGGGCCTTTTCTCACTATGAGGAGGGTAAGGCCACAGTCCAATAAAAATAAAAATAATGTATTTAAACATATATGTTTGAAATATAAATATTATTTGTGATAGGTCAAGTCGATTATATCGATTTAGTAACGTTTAGTTTAGTCTATTGTAAATTTTGTCTATGGTCACACTGCACTGTCAACTTCCTGCTTGCCTTGAAAAAAACACGCTGTTTTGCTTTGGTCCCTCTTGCGTGGAATATTGTAATAAAATTGGAACCCGATTGAGTGCCGCTTCTTTAATCAGCTGGCATCGGTTTATTTGTGATAAAAGATAAGTTGTATCTTAATGAACATTTGTGAAATATTGAACTTTGTAAAACACGTGTGTGAATTCCTGTTTGGTGAACCGCAAACGTGCATCGTGGTCTGGAGTAGGACTTCGCCGAATTGGATTTTGTGGTATTTATTCGATTCTCTTGTTATTTTGGCCAAAATTATGAGTTAATCTTATAGTCCACTCAAGAATATCACCAGGAGATATAAGGTAAATTTTTCATGTTCCTACCTATTACTTGAACTCGCTGTGCAGTTGCAGTAATATATGTTTAAACCTTTGCCCTGGGCTAAGACTGGATGAATTAATTGCTTCCACTGCAAACTTATCCAATGTTAGCCCGGACTCTAAACAATATAGTAACCTAGATAAACCGCGGGTATATGTGTCTCGCGAACGTGGCAAACCTTAGCGTTCTGAAGTTTCCTACAGTATTCTAAAGCACAACAACAAAAAAACTGTGAAGAGTAAATATAAGCTATATAATATAAACTACTAATAATATCTGCTCGTTGGTCTCGCGGCATAAATGTTCGTGTGGGATTGGGAGGTCTCGGGTTCGATTCTTGGGTCGGGTAAAGTTTTATTGGGTTTTTCCGTTAGGAAATTCTCAGTAGCAGCACAGAGTCTGGTAATGTGCCCGATACGGCAATAGGCTCACCCCCTATTACGTGGGACCTAAAAACTCAAGGCGAAATGTGGGTGTAATATTACACCTCTGCCTACCCCTTCGGGGATACAGGCGTGAGTCTATAAATTAAAAAAAATTAAAAAACTAGTAATAACAGTATACAATTCACATATGTACTAAAATCTATTTATATTATTTTTGTAGAAGACAATATATTCTAAAATACGAGTAAACAGCACCTAACTTAGTTTGACACTGTTTCAAAGCGATGCTTTACTTTATTTCGAACATAAGCCGTAAGCCGTGCAATATGAATAATATAAAGTTGGCGATATGCGCAGTTTTACGGCACTCACAGATGTACCGCTTTTTGCACACTGTTTTTCAATATTTCAGTATATTCAATTGCTATTTCGCAATGTAATTTGGAAGATTGGGTTTTTTTTACAGTCTTATTTTGTCACAACAAAGTTTAATATTAAAGTCTCACGCGTACTCGAAAGTAATCATAGATACAATATCTACTCGTCAGTCTTAAACTCCAATAGTAATTAAATAATTAATATTACATAGTTTAACATGCAGAAGAGAACAGTGTAGAGCATAGAGTAAAGTAATACTACGGAAAGAGAGCGTCCTTTATTGAACAGTATGATCGCGGTATAAAAATCATTACATCATTAGCCTACATTCTACAAGACAGTTAACTTTCGGAAAGTGATCAGCAAACAACGAAAGCGAAAAATAAAAGTAACAGAGCGCCTCGGAAAATGATTGTAAAGAATTTGCACAATATTATTTTCAATAAATGAAGTGTGTAGTTAAAGTCAGTTGTGAAGAATTAACACTCAGTCTACAAAACAACATTACTACTACATTTTATACTTAAATATTTGTTTGGCCTCTACTGGATTACAATTTCTAACACAAGTCCTTACGCACTTGAACAACAATGCAATACCACCTGACTTTCTCCCAACGAAAACAAGGTTAACACTATCAAATTACTAAACAAACTAAAAATCCCTAGCGTCCAAAATTTCACACTAGAACCGAGTAAAGTAAATAATTTTAAGCCAACTTGCCCCTCGTACTAAAAGCCCGTAACTACTTAAACCACTTTTCGTCCAGTCGCTGTAAAAATGAACTTAGTAAGTACCTACTCCGTACAACGGGTAGCGCGTGTGTCCAACAGATTCAATAGCTTCGTTACTGCTAGTGGGAGGAACTTGTGTGGGAGGTTGTACGCCGTTTTGTATACAGTATACTGGTGTTTCTAATTGACTGTGATGAAGTGTTATAGCGTTTTTATTAATGATATTTGTTGTAATAAGAGTTTGTGAGCATGTTGTAGTGTAATCTTTTGAAGTGAAGTGAGTGGTAGAGCTTAATGCTTTTTTTGTACGTACAAATACGTTATTTGCAAAGAATCTAAGCCTTATTTATTTACGTATTCATTGAGAGAAATTTCTACTCGACTACTTTAGTTGATTGCACATTTTAGGGTGGATGTTCGAAATCTAATGTTATGTATCTTTTACACATGTAAATAAATCATCATATATTATAACACTTAGGTTAAGGTTATGTGCACATAAAACTCCCGTCCCTATTAACATGGTCGGATCTACAAATTCACTTCAATTGATTCATTCGTCAGCGTTGTTGGTCAAGCGGGTTGAAAGACTTGACATGTATTTCTAGAACATAATGGAGAACTCTCAGACATGGAGCTTTTCTCACGATGCTTTCCTTCACCAAGCGAGAATTGACACATAATCGAAAGGTCATTGTTACGCTCCGTGTTGCTTTCTCAAATTGAGCAACAACGAAACATTCCACGTTATTGACAATATTTTCCCAATCTTCCAGTTCTCATACAACAGTAACAGTGTCCACGGCACTGCCACATCGAGATTACAACGGATCCAAACTTGTGAGCATACACATACAACATGCTGCTTTAATACTGTGCCGCGGGTAGAGTGGGGAAGTGGAGTTTATTAGCAACAAATGGTTTTAGATCGACCAGTATGATGCATAATAATCTCTTAGAACAAACACAAACATTCATCTGATGCTAAAAGAAGCCAAAGTCTTTACTATGATTCATCATCATCAGCCTTTAACAGTCCACTGCTGGACTAGGCCTCTCTTTGAAAAGAGGAGTTGGCCTACTATACCACGCTGGCCAAACGGGTTGGTATAGGGTTTGTATCAAGTTTTCCTTCTCTTACAGTGCTGTTCTCTGCATAATATCCTCCCTCTGTCGGCTCTTACGACACCCATGGGATGATATGGGGTTGTGACATTCCGTATTCTTAATCCGTCACTGCACGGACTATGATTACTGAACTCTAAATAACGCCCTGACCTGACACTGAACAAAGAAAAGTACTGAGATTACTGTGTAACTGTGTATAGAATAAGAAATAAAAAATACATTTGTATGGGGATTCATAATGAATATCACAAATAAGTAAGTTGGTACAAATATAGAATGAGTTGATAGATTTACACTATTTCATTTGCGCTGCCAAAAATGCACCCAAAAGGTCACAGCTCAGCATATGCCGCAACCCGCTAGGGATAGCAACGCTGATTTTCAGCTGAAATATGACGAACGAAAGATGCGAATACCACGAGTCTTGACTTAATTTACTCTTTCTTTTAATTTACGTTCTTTTAAAATATATAAATGTGTGTCTGTCAGTGTCTCTATGCTGTTACACAGCTCTAATATAATATGTTGATCACCGATTACAGACAGCAGAAGGTTAGGAAGTGGTTTATTTGAGAAATTAGCCATAACATGGTTAATGACTGAAACATACGAAAAATGTTATTCTTGATATAACGGAATTGGATGCTTAAAAGTGCCCACAAGTAAAGATGCCTGCTCTCCGTCCTCTTCTTGAACGAAACTTAACTCTTCTTGTACTTCCTCACACAGACTGAAGCTTTACTTTTATCTGTTTTGTCACGTCGATAGTGCATAAGTAATTTACAGTAAAGATAGAATAATCCTAGTTGTAACTTTGCTAGCAACATTCCTATAATACTCTATACAATTTTGCGCGGCAGTTATTAGAAACTTAGTCGTTAGTGCGGACAATGTTCACAGTTTCTCTCTGCTTCATACTTGTTGTTCAATTTTTATCCGCCATAGTGGCTGCCAACAAATTAAAAAGTTTGCCCCATTATTTGGGTTAAGTCGTAAGGTATTTATAATTAAAAGATTCGTGTTATTTACCCCTTTATCTCGATAAGGAATCCAACGTTCGGTTCAAAGAAGAATGCGTCTTAATCATTTTGTTACGGTACCTATTCGTTATTTTCAAAGTTTGAATATCTCTTGGATGTCATAAATGAATATGAGTATTAAATAATTAGGAAAAGCATTTATTGATGCTTTTTCATACTGCTTTGGTGCAAAGGATACTAAATGCCTTTAAAGTTGGACCCGTTTATCCGAAATCAGACTCGTAAATTGTCAACACACGATTAAAATATGCGTTCAGGCTTAAATATTTCGTGTGACACATTTGGATTAATAAAATATTATCATTCTTTGAAACTATCTATATTTGTTTACATACTGGAATTTCTGTGACAGGGTCGAATCGCGTCTTTTACTGAAAATATTGGCGAAATACCTTAAATTTTACTGACGTTTCAGCATAGTTTACACCAGCTTTGGTCACAGAACAATTTCTGAATTAAAGTTATATAATTATAATTACGTATGTTTCAGTCATTAATTGTCCCAATAATTAACTAGTATTTGAATCTGTTATTTTTTATTTTTTTTATTTCTGCCGAACAAATTGACTCCATGCTGCCTGATGTTAGGCAGTCAGTGAAGTCCCATAGTGATGGACATCATCCCAGCAGCCAGCATGGCATTATGGCATGATGGCCCTCACCTTGACGGCCTTGAGTAAAGCTTTTTCACGCCCCGCTTAAAGGACCCGGGATCATAGGTGGAGGGAAACACGTGGACTGGTAAAGAGTTCCACATCTTAATGGTACGGCAGAGATAAGAGGCGCCGAACCGTTTGGTGCGTGACGGTATCTCTTCTACCGTGTAAGAGTGGCACCTCAACCCAGCACGTGTCGTTCGGGATAGGAAAAGAGAGGGTGGGATTAGTTGAAAGAGCTCTTCGGAGCACTCACCGTGATAGATGCGGTAGAAGACAGCCATTGAGGCCACGTCTCTGCGTAATTGCAGTGACTCAAGAGTCTTAGTGGCCTCTGGATCCCCGAATGATACGGACAGCACGCCGCTGCAACCTATCGAGGGCGTCCAATAAGTACTGAGCGGAGCCATTCCAAAGGTGAGAGCAGTATTCCACGCAGGAGCGAACCTGGGTCTTGTATAACAGACACAACTGCTCCGGCGTGAAAAACCTCCTCAACTTGTTCAGGACTCCGAGTTTCTGAGATGCTGATTTGATGACACCCTCGATGTAGTTCTTCTGGTTGAGATTTCTGCGTATGTCCATACCCAGGATATTGAGGCTGTCTTGAATCGGTAGTAGAGTGTCCAGAAGACAGGGATTGGGAAGGAATGGAGAT
The DNA here is from genome assembly GCA_944739405.2 of Euclidia mi. NCBI lineage: Eukaryota > Metazoa > Arthropoda > Insecta > Lepidoptera > Erebidae > Euclidia > Euclidia mi. The sequence continues at coordinate 11,982,125 of OX123207.2, read as the reverse complement.
ACCTTGGCTGAAAATGCGCACACCTGTGATTTTTTGGCGTTGAACTCGACCAGGTTCTCATCACCCCAACGCGAGATGCAATTCAGAACCCGGTCAAGCTCAGCAACAAGTGTTCGCCTATATTCCTCAGTATCGGCTTGCTTAGCCGCAGGGTGTCCGAGATATCGCCCATGTACAGTACTGTCATCTGCATAGCAATGTATGCCCCCAAAAGTGAGCATATCATTGATATGCAGAAGAAAAAGCGTGGGCGATAACACGAGGCATACCAGCGTTAACCTGGAGAAACTGTATTTACAAAACGTGCAGTGATGCACGTTTTGTAAATACAAATTAATACTTGACTACCGCCTAGACTACCGCCCCGCGCACCTCGCTTGTTGCCACCGCGTGGTTCCTAATAAGGATTACTGCGCCGCCTTCTGTACGAACTTCAGACTCGCCATCGTCAAACGGCTGAACTGTACGTGCCCTTTGAAGAACGATCTAACCTAAATGGCACACTCGGTCACCTATCTAAGTGGAGACCTGCCTTTCTTAACTTTGTAGACCTTTTACGAACGGACTTTTACAAACTAAGTCACGCTATGAGCGCTTGAAAGTAAATATTTAAGATCCTGAAGTGCGCTTTTATAATTTTCATACACGCCATACATACATGCAGACATAATAATATAACAAACTTCGAAAGTATGTTCATCTTTTCGACAAATTCCGTCCAGCAGTAGGTCTTCAAGGTACGATCACCGCCCCTGTTTAGAGAATCTCCATATCCCAGTTTTGAGCTCGCCATCTCGTGGGATGGCTTTTTGGTCTGCTATCGGAAAGCAATAGAAAGGCGGAATAACTGGACATTAATACTGAAGTAATAGAGAATTTACTTGTGCTGGCACTCACTTGTGTACTATAATACGTCTCGCGTAGTTAGTGGCAGCGATAGCTTAGTAGTGATACAAACAGGCGACAGCCTCCGCATGACAATGCAGAGAGTATATAATTCAAACCCGTGGCGCAATCCACTATATTTTTGAAATTATGTGCGTTTTAAGTTTTTAATTGCTACGCCTGCCCTGTACGAAGAGTAGTTACGTTAAGTCGTCGTCGCCTTCCAAGAATATCATCGATTGTCATTGTGGGAAGGTAGTATGCTTGAATAGACCGACACCGGTCTAAACTATCTATCGCTGAACATATAAGGCCTATGTGTTGCGGCAATAAGACGGCAGTGAGATCAGTAAGTGCACCCAGACTTAGGTAGAAATACCTACCATTGGGAAAAATGATGGCAATGAACCTTCAGAGTCTAAACAAACTATGGCGTAGGAACATTTTAAGTCTTTAAACAACAAATACTCCAAACAACTTAAAATCATCAATCCAATTACTGCACAGTGGCGATACGTAACTACAAATACTATTGTGACGTCACTCGCGATACATTGCGCCTATTTACTGCTATTGTCTGAGCAACGCAGCTGCTACAAGCAATGGATTGTTATTCTTAGTTGCCGACAGTCGTTTAATATGTTGTAAGTGGTTTGTGCGAACGATTTGTGGAGGTGCTTTTAATCAAATTAGAATGGTTTTTGTTTTGCTGTACTTGGTTGTTAAGTAGATTAAAAATTAAATCAATGGTGACTACACAATGTTGAAACAAAGAGCAGCTGCTTAAGAGGCAGCACAAGTAATACGCAGCAATCTAGGTAATTGAGTTTCCTGGTACTACCGTGCTTCCCAAGTATGTAGTGAATAGGACTTGAAGACAAATCCTTGCACTTATCCTGTTTTTTATTAGAGAGTTATGCTACTTCAACTGCATCTGTTGTCCTGCGGTAGTGTATTTTTATAACTATTGTAACATTGGCACGTGGCCACTATTATTAGGCAAAATAAAAAACAATGTTTTCGATGACAAGTAATAATTTGTTTATTTATTGTAATTGACTTTACACAATTTCTAGAAACAAAAAGGAGGTAAGGGTCGTGAGTTCTGCCCAAGAATGTGCTTTGGTGGTCGTTGAGGGAAAACACAAACACTTATCTTCGTCAGCTGCAGAGGGCGAGAGGGCTTCTCAGCGGAGCGCAGCCATTATTATAAGGCCGGAATGCAAGTACATAAGGTATGGGGGGACAGCAGGCACGAAGCTAGCTGGGCGTGTGTCAACGCCACACTATAAAGACCGATGCGACGACTTGACGTGCTCTCCAACATCAATCAAGCGAAAATTAATGCTATTTAAACCCACACGACTTGCGTGCGTGATCCAGTGGATAGCGTATGCGTCTGCTGATCAGGAAGTCCCATGTTCAATTCCGGATCGGCCAAAAGTTACCATTGGGTTTTTCTGAATTCTTAATAGCAGCACGGAGCCAGGCAAAGTGCCCGGTAACGGCAATAGGCTCGGCCCCTATTACATGGGCTACAAATTTACAAGATGACGTAAGGTGGGTGTAATATTATACCTCTGTCTACCCCTTAGGGGATACAGACGTGAGTTTATAAAAAAATAAACTGCTTTACAAAGCTAGTGTACAAATATTCAAGGAACCTCTCTAACATTAAAACGACTGTCCAAACCATGTATTTTCTGAAAACAGAAATTAACACGGTATCGCGAGAGCACCTCATGTTACAGACCCTTATCATAGTGTAGGTAATCGGAACCGGGCGACCGGCGGTCCCTTGTCTAGCGTACTTTAGTAAACTTATTTACATTTAAAATGCTTGTAAAGTTTCACATATTATTTTAGTTGGTGCTTGAAAATATTTAACAAAAACTAATGAGAATTATTTTTTGTCTAATATTTGTTTAGTCGAATTTCATATACCTAATATATTTAATTTTGTTACTAAGTGTGGATTAGCTTTATTAAAAACCCAACACGTTGTTGCCTGAATTACATCACAAATCGGAAATCAAGTACCATTTAAATCGTTTTTATAATTACCGGAAAAATAAAACCATAATTGCAATATCATTTATTATGTAAGCAATAATGGACATATATTGCTGAACTAAAAGATGGAGGAATATATATAAATTGCAGCTGGGATATTTTTTCTATTGCATGCCACCATGCTACAAGCCTGTTAAATAGCTCCACTGAATAACGGCAATAAATAATAAAAAACTTTACAACATTATAAGATTAACATAATTTCAGGACAGGATACATTTATCAATAATATTTATCATCAGGATGATGCATGTTTGCATGATAATAAATTAAATCTCCGCTAGACAATTATTCGGTCCTGTAAAATAAAATAAATAAATATTTCTTCAGTAAAAACTAGTTCTTATATCTCGTAAATAAAATTTCCACTGCAAACTACGATATTATGCAGTGTTGTTTATATCGACAGCAGAAAGCGAAAACGTAGTCAGCCACAAAAACGAAAATATTCACCAGAGCAAAAAAAAAACAGTTATAGTTTTCTCAGGCTCGTAATTTTTTGATATTAAACTTGTTATTTTTTTTTCTAACTTAATTCTATCTTTCAAACCTCGTTCCTACAATTATTTTCCAACATTTTGTTGACTACGACATTTTACAGAACGTAAAATCGCTGTAATTGCACTATCGAATTGTATGTAGCTGGGTTTAACCTTATGTGGGTGTAATATTTACACATCTGCCAACCCCTTCGGGGATACAGGCGTGAGACTATAAATAATAATAAATCTAAAAAATTGCGGGGCTTAACCCCTTTTTTAAGGAAACGTGGAAAGCAACTATAAGTACTTGAAACAAGGCTACCCAACTGTACACTGTAAACTAACTAAACCAAATCTCTTATATGATTCTTCTTTTTCCACTTGATGTTTGATTAGTATATTCATCTCTTCTTCAGATTTACAATCGTAGCTTTAGCGGCAAAAACATAGTAGTCCGCACGGGAGCCAGCATTTCTGACAACGTGCATCTATTTTTACGGAAAACGAATTATTGTAATCGACATAGTATAAATTATGACTGAATTTTTCTGTAATTTGACCAACACGGACTGCTCAACGTTTACAGCCTTTTTAAATGCAGGCATTTAAGTTAAAACCCATTTTTTCAAAATGTTAATTTTATAACTATCCATCGTACAATTACGAGACCCGGACCACTCGAAATAGTTTTTTTTCTGATTCGAACAGCGCAATCAAATAATTTTCACAATTTGTGGACGTTTTCGCTTTCTGCCGTCGATATTGTCTTATTTTGAATCCTTCATGAAGACTATTATAAAATATTGTTTTCACATTTTCATAATATTTACGTAACGGGTCTCAATAATGTACAGACATATACAAATCATAATACCTTTCCTTTTAAATTTTTAATCTAAATTAAATAAAAAAAATCTAAATTAAATAAATCTAAATAAAAATTGGAACCTGTTACATAAAATTGGCTAAATAACAGATGTATTGTCACCTTTCTTGAAAATTAATAATAATAAATTTATTTATTGTTTCACAAGTTATTACAATTATGAGACACATTTATATTATCAACACATGAACTATTTATGTGCGGCTGGTACTTAAAATTGGATTAATACTTCATTTAAATAATAGCTTTTGCTACCCTTAATATTGTTCTCTTCTTCCTCGACATGTACAAGAGGAAACAAACTATTAACAGATACTTATAAGATCGTAAGTTATCGCTTACGTAAAATTTTCCAACTGCCAATTATTCCCTTAAGCATTACAAATTCCTCGTAATAACTCATTAAAGCTACTTACTTTTTACTTTTTATGTCGCATCATTCTTGCAATGAATGGTTCAATATTTCCCGGTCCCGAATGAAACTGAAGTAAAAAAGCATTCACCACGACTTTTCCAATGAACTAAAAGATCTACTTATTCACAAAAAGTAATATCAAACAACCCGGTGGTTTGAATAGTGATCACTTTCTGTAGAGGCAATTTATGAATTAAAATACATTACAGCCAAGAGCACAAGTTGCTGTATACAGAAAATTCTTCGAAAAATATTTTTCAATGAAATATATTTTAATGATAACTCTGTAAAGAGACAAAGATATTATGTTATAATAAGTAATGCAGCATCTATATCTTTTGGTTTAAATGTTATTTTTTATTTTTTTATAGACTCACGCCTGTATTCCCGAAGGGGTAGGCAAAGGTGTAATATTACACCCACATTTCACCATGAATTTTTAGGTCCCACGTAATAGGGGGCGAGCCTATTGCCGTACTGGGCACATTACCAGTCTCCGTGCTGCTACTGAGAATTTCCTAACGGAAAAACCCAATAACACTTTGTGCGACCCGGGAATCGAACCCGAGACCTCCCAAATCTACGCGCACATTTATGCCGCGAGACCAACGAGGCAGTCGGTTGGTTTAAATGTAATGTCAGTTAACCAATATATCGCGGTGAAATCCGTAAACATTACTTTAAATTTAATTTGTATAGTTATTTGAGCTGTGACATCGACTCGAAAAGCAAAAGAAGTGATTGATTACTACACTAACCGCCGATTTCAATATTCGATCCATCCATGGATTTTGATATTCGCGATTCGTGTTTGACATATTTTGTATGGAGCTTATGTCAAAAACGAATTTAAAATCGCAAAAAAATGGATAGACCGAATTTTGAATTCCGTAGTAAATCGGCAACTAGCCTGTAAAGTTTAAACTCCTCGATGTTACTGAAGCATAAGCAAATGCTTATGCTATAAAATTATAGCTACAATAGCGAGCTGTTCAAACCAAAACTAATAAATTATTCTATGATTAGAATTCGAGCCAGGGGGAGGTAGTGTGCGTTTGATGATTCGGGTATTTTCTGAAGCGGTGGAATTTCTTGGCGTATACAAGCGTCCTGCCTGAGAGGGCTACATACTATAGTCGAAATCTCTCGTCCCCCTACCCCAAAACGGCTCATCTACGCAGTAACGTGCCAAGCCCAAGTCAATTTTAATAAAAGTTACTTTATAAAGTTAAATAAGACATTTAAATACCCAGTAATGGTGTATCAAGTTATGTCGCTCTCTGTACCAAGCTTATCAGAAGAGGTCGTTGAATAAACGGGGTTCGTTTGTGGCGCAACGGAGTGTTCGCAGAGATGGTTTAATAATACCTTGCTTTTGTAGAGATGAATAGTTTACGATCTCCCAATGGCCTTTTGCTCTGCTGCTAATAAGCGATACTGTTTATCGAGATGTTTTAGGTTATTTTAAATAATGTAATTTTGAAATACACAAAAGAGACAGGTTCAGGTTAGCTTCACCATTGTCTCATAAGTGTTTGTTAAAATACTTGGCCGATAAATAATACAAATATCATTATAATTTTGTCTTTATCTGGATGATAATGTTCTCTCAAAAATCCTTTTGAGAGGTAGTGAAACTGGGCCTTAACATTGTAATTTTCGAATGTTTTACAGATTTTGATTTAAACTTGAATAATACGGACACGGCTTTTCGAATGCTGGTGCATTTAGAATATTTAAGGCTTACCTCTCGTGGAAGTATTGTAAATCTATAGTATTTTAGTTTCTAGATAATGTTGCTTTCTTTTATTTTCCGTAGTTTCGACTGCAAAATTGATTTGTTTTCCAATCCCGTGGGTATTTCGTGCAATCCCTTCTTACTGTATCCGACGCTCTGCAAGAACCATACATGCCCAATTTCAGCTTCTTACGTCTAATAGTTTTGCCTGTGCATTGTATCTCAATCAGTAAGCAATGGAAGAATTAATACATACATATTTTGTCTTTATCATTTTAGTTTACAAAAATAAACCTAAAATCTGGATAAATGTATGTAAAGTCTATTTATGAATTAAAACACATCGGTAGCATCCATCAAAAGCCTACCAGCTGAATAGTCGGCTTCGTTAGTGTCGCAGCGCAGTGCGCGCATAGATTGAATGATTACCTTGCTTGTGTACAGATGAATGGTTTACAATCGTCCCACGGCTTGTTGCTCGATTACAAGTGACGCTGTACACTTACGGGTTTCCATGGTGCTAGAGATAGGACTATCAGTTGCTATAAGAATATTTTGAATGTTAATGTGGCTTTCTGGACAGCTGCAAACCACTATTCAAAAAGTATAGGATCCTTCCACTACCGTGCGTCTATATTCACAACATGTGCATATTTGTGAAAAAACATCCCGATCTATTTATACAATTTGGTGACGACAAAAACTCTAGTATTAGGCACAAAGATAGGCTACGACTACCGCAAATAAGATTAGAATTGCATAAAAAGAATGCTTATTGTAAGGCCATTAAAATATTCAATCATCTGCCCAGTGGTTTGAAAGAATTACCTGTGACATTATTTCAGCATAGGCTATTTGGCATATTATTGGAAAAATGTATTATGACATCCGTGAATATTTTAATAATAATTTGACATTTTAGTGAATAGAAATCTATAATTTGGATCTTGTATGTATTTATAGTAGGTATTATACCGTGTATTCTATTTTATTTTACTCTCTTTGCGTAAGTACACACCTGCCATGACCATCTCTGCATCACCCAAAGGTTGACTGGGAGAAAATGCCTATAGGCATTAAGTCCGCCTTGTGCAATGTATTTCGCAGGAAGTTTTAAATAAATAAATAAATAAATTTGCATACTAACGACATTCATATAATTAATAATATCAATTTTAATTTATTATCACAATGACATCTGATGTTTGTAATAAATCTTAGGCAATTCAATACTGTAATTCTGCATGTGTAATACATTGATGATAATTCTAATATCTTATATAATTTTGAACACTTAGTTAATCTCATCTAATAATTTATTACTGTATAAAATTTGCACATCAAAGTACCTATGATAGAATATGCTGTACTCTATACTAACGACTAACTGTATCTACTTCTACCATATTCTTGCAAATAAAAACACTTACTTAGTTACTAAGTGCATTTGAATTAATATAAAAATGTACAAATAATTTTACCATACCAAGGAAGAAAAGATTACATTTTGTAGCCTGACTACTTTTTGACTCTAAAGTATAACTTGCAGTACACAGTTGAAATAGCGGCTGAACTTATAAGACAGCAATATGATATGCGGAATTACACAATATGTTTTTTGACGGAGCCTAAACTACTGAAGTTAGAAATATATTTTTTAAACCGTGGGATTACTTTTTATAACTAAAGCATCAGAAAAGAAGAAGCAGGATTTTGCGATACTACACTACTGCTGAAGGGGAAATAGGCAGAGCACATAATTTAAAAAGTCCGACAACCATTGGGGTAGCTACGGCCACGCAATGGACGACGCAGCAGGGATAGGCCTCCCGCAATGATGAAAGGCTATTGCCATTTGAGCAGTTAACATTAAATGCTTAAAGTTTTCAATTTCCGTTTTATAAATACGAACGTGCATTTCTCACAATCAACTTTCTCGTAGATACGGCTGAGATTCTATTTCCCTGCGGTCGGTACAAAGCTTATATAAAGTACGGCTCACACTGGTCTAGTATTACACCATGTCTTTTTTTTGTTGTTGGAAATATCTAGTCTCCGTCAAAGTTAAAGTCAAAATTGTTTATTCACTCATATCACCATGTGACGCTTATGAACGTCATATTGAACATATAATTAAATACTTAAAGATGCAATATTTAAATTAAGTTCCACGTTCGCAACACAAAAACTCACTCTCTTTTGAGCCTCGAGACACATGATCACCCGCCACTCAAAATAGTGTTCATCTTAAAGCACGAGTCTGGTGGAGGGAGTATACACGAATCCCAAAAAAAGTTTGGCCCACTAAATTCTCTACCCTACCGGCTTAGAAGAATCTTCTACAAGTTGGTATGTTATATGTATGTGACTCCCCCTTGATGCGGTCCACGTGAATAGACTCCATCGCCAATTAAACTTTACCGATATTCTTGAAATGATCTTTACATAAGAAAACTAGACGTGCTAGTTAAAACTTCCATGAAGAATCTTTGTCAATACTAAAACTACTGTGATATTTTTTACTTGTACAATGCTTAACAACTTTTAAAATAAGATATTATCATCTTCCTAATGCTATAACCGATTACATCCAAAACTTTCGCCTTGGAGCTTATGATGGGTGCACCAGTCTAAGCGAATTTGACAAAGTATTCGGTATTCCACACTTACTCATAAGATCAGCCATATTCCAAGGCTTAGACTAGTGTCAGTATTCTTTACAGAACTGACTCCCCATAACGAATGTCAAAGACCTTCCTTGCACTTGCAACCGAAGGCTGTAAGTGTTTTGATAGTGCGCTTTTACCCGATACCCACTACATGGCAGTCTGTTGGTATCTCCACTAGACGTCGTCTCTAAATGTCAAACGACTAAACATATGTTAAAAATATATCATCCTAGGGTACGTACATACGACAATCACTTCAACATTTCAGCTCTAGATTGCAGTGCGCGCTTATACTACTAACGGAAATAAAAGCATCAGTTGTATTCCACCCAAATAACATGTAAAGATTTTGAAGACTGAGCTGTATGTAAAATAACAACGTATAAGTTATAATATATATATATATAATATATAACAATTTAAGGCAAAAGTAAGTCTCCGTTTCTAATAAGTAATTAATTACTTTACGATTATTACCTTACAAATTCAATCAAATATATTATTCGATCGATCTCTTTCAAAGCAAGAATATCTAACTATTGTAAGAATTAATAGAAACACTCTTCAAAAATAAATACTTACAGTATGTAATTCAACTTAATACACGTCTTATATAATAACTCTGTCGCATTGGATCATAGATCTGTAATGATAGTGCAGGTAAGATTGTTATAAATAAATAAATAAAACAATCTCGTGTCATAGTGTTGGTTATCGAAGTCCTCCGTAATTATATTTGTTAGGTCTAAGAATCGGTCTTAAAACTATTTTTCTCAATATATTTTTTGTCATCAAACATACCAACAACCCCAAATACGGCTTAACAGTAATATGGCTAAACAGCTTAATATGGCTAAATAGTGTTTGCTGGGCCAGCTAGTATTTTTAGATATAAAATGTAAGTAGTAGATCAGTGTGAACTCACCTTTGGCTTCGTCGTATGGCGTATATTTAGCAGTGCGATGCATGTATGTTAATGTGAACGGAGATACAAGACCGATACCAACGAGGGCTTACAATCTAACAGACATGCTAGCTTATTTTTAGTTTTAGTAGTAGTGTGTGTGTTTCTTAATTTGCTCTACTGGAAACTCACTGATGTCATGGGTTAAATAGGTGCTTAAAAAGAAACTGAAGTAAGATTGGATCAGAAATTACATACGTAGTATAATTTTATTACTCATCCACCGTATACATTTTCTTGTTTAGTATCAACCCACTAATTTCTGGTACTCTCTCGTTTTCCATAAATTCATTTGCACTTATATTGTTTGCCATAATCATCCTTGCACTATTATAATTTATACTAATAACGTTTGCCTTAACAACTCAACAGGGATACAACATATATCATAATAATTAGTTTCCATAAGTAACACATCTCATAATCGACTCTTGACATAATCAAAATTTGATATAATGATGAAAATAATACATAATATTGTTAGGTCGAAATTAATTATCGTTAACACCCCGACTCAGTGCAATCCGACTCGGATAGGTTAGGTTAGTAGACTAGGGCGGGAGCTCCACTTCGCCTCACTCCCGCCTTAGTCTTCGTGGTTTTTCTTTTCTAAATCATCCAGAACTAGGAGCCCCGCTCCGTCGAGCTTAGTTAATAGACGCCATATGAGGTTTAGTTTTAGGTTTAATTGTGAATAAAAATCTGTGTCGTATAATCATTTATTAATCAACATGAAAATGGCATTATTGAAAACGAAAATTATAGCAAATACATTAATGGATTTAAACAATTAAACAAATTATGACAATTGATTGATTATGATCAATGGAATTAGTGAAAGTCATTTTATGTCATTTCACGATTATGGCAACTAAAGCGTTATTTCTAATGAAATTATGGCAAATACCAGTATGGCATATGAAATTATGGCATTTTAAATTATGGCAAACATTAGTAAACCCTAATTTCTGGGTGTTGACGAATTAAGAATAAAAATTGTCACTACCCTATTTAATTCAGTGAGTTTCTTAAGAGAGGATTAAGGAAAATACACGAAGCAAAATGTAGTATCTTTACAAAGAGACAGAAAACTCGACATTGAACCATACACCAATCCGTCTGGCCAGCGTGGCATAGTAGACTAAATCCTCCTACTGAGTACAGAGTGTTATTGTGTCGCAATTTAGGAGACGCTTAAAAGTGAACTGCGAAAGGCTATATGATGATCAACCACACAAACTTGCCTTTTTTATAAGAGTACATGACAGATTCTATTCCAAGTGAGGCAGTTTCTCGCAATGCGAAACAGGAAGCGGGAATCTTTGAATGCACTATAAACCATGAGTTTTCCGTCGTAATTATTCAATACACTTATCCATATTATCATAAGTTAGCTTAAGCAACGTTACAACACTATGTTTCTCACAATGAACGCATCAACAACAACGGACTAAGTTTGAGAGCTTGCGGGTGGCCTTATTCCGACGCGTTCCGTCAAACTTGCGGCTTAAGTTTTCTTTGAATAGTTTCTATTAGTTTCAAAGGATAGTGCGAGGAGAGGTTTTTAATATTGCATTGCACATGGAATGAGATTATGAGTGCATAATTAAAGTAATTAGTTATGCGATTGTTTCATTTATTTATCATCATCATAGGCCCTGTATATAAACTGTCCCATTGCTGGGCACGGGCCTCTCCTCACTATGAGAAGGGTAAGGCAACAGTCCACCACGCTGGCTTTTGGTTGACGTATTTTATTTATACCTCAACCAAAACATCCAATGACATAATCCAATGGATTAAATAATACCACTTTCACTATTTCAGCTCTTGTGTTTCAGCTGAAACCTGGTGTGTACGCTCAGATTTCGAGCAGTCCTATTTACAAACATATACGAGTAGGTATACAAAAAGTGTTCAGTGTGGCGTTGCATTGCTGACGTAGAATATGAGTTTAATTCATAACTAAACTAGCAAACTGCCAAAACACGTGTAATTCTTTTGAGTGAAAGCCTATGCGAATGCCATCTTTCACAATGCATGACATTTAAATTTGTAGCAATACTCGACTTTGCCCACGGCTCCGTCCAGGTAGGAGTCGCTCATCGTTGTAAAAGGCACCCTATGTCTCTCTCCAGCCTGTTAGTAATCTTCACACACGAAAATCAAACCATAATATCTCTCTATTACCACGTGAAAGACGGACGAACAAATACACTTTACACAATAAACGTACCTAATAACAACAATAAGTCTAGGTTGAAAGCCTGCGGCAAGCCTTATTTCGACGCATTCAGTTGTGTTTCCTTTGAGCAGCTTTCATTAGCTTCGAGGTGTACTGCAAGTGTGGCAGCTGTTCAATTAAGGCGAGACGCTTTTCACAGTTGACGCTCGTACACACCGAAATTATAAGGAAAATATAGATTTTCTTTACTGAAAGACAGTAATGAATGACAACTACAAATAAGCAAACATTTCGCCATTTTAAAGTAAAGAAGAAATTACAGCTCATTGAGGTCATTTACCAACTAAATCTAAAGCCTCAAATTGTTATACACTATTTCCATACCAACAATGAACAATTCCTACATACTTAACAAACAAATATAATCCGGCTAAAAAAAGTCTCAAATTATACAAAATAACTTCAAATTTTGGCTATTAAAACAACACCTTCCAACTTATAATACCTGCATACTATCCATACACCTGTTACACCAATAAACATCTACTCCTAACTCTATTCGTTACATTAATATTTCATAACTCTATGGAACGTGCATCGCAAATCGCATTGACTGACAGCTTGTAGCGGACTAACTATGTATCAATAACATTAACAAGTTTGACAGTATGCGGCCGGATTTGTCCTAGATTCCGCAGTGTGAATTGGCGCTGTCAGTTATTAAGAAATGAAATGATTGTCATTCATCATTGTTTTGCAGATTTTTAACAGATAGATAAAAAATGATAATTAAAAAACAAAACTATGGAATGGATTTTGGTTTATAATAATCCCAACGCTTTCAGATCTATCTGTCAGAATAAGTCTACTCTCTCTAATCTTTTAATTTATAAAAATTACTTATGTAGTGCATTCGGTGCAAGGCAACAGGTGGATTCTATCTATACGGATTTTTCGAAAGCGTTCGATAAAGTGAACCATGATCTACTTTGTGCCAAATTATCTAACTATGGAATACATGGGAATCTACTTCGCTGGGTAGAGTCTTACCTGAGTAGAAGAAGTCAGCTTGTTTCTATTAAAGGCGATCTTTCATCACCGGTTATCAATACCTCCGGTGTGCCACAAGGATCCCATTTAGGTCCTTTGTTCTTTGTTGTCTTCATTAATGACCTTGTGGAAAAGCTAAAATGCCCTTGTCTTTTGTACGCTGATGACCTTAAAATTTACTCAGTTATAAATAATGTTCACGATGCGGAGGCCCTTCAGTTGGATTTGGAGAGTGTTAATGATTGGTGTCGAGACAATCTCATGCATCTTAATATTAAAAAATGCTGTGTCATAACTTTTACCCATAAAACACATAAAATATTGTATAACTATAACTTGAACGGTCATGGCCTCGATAGAAAGCATGTTGTTAAAGATCTGGGTATTATGTTTGATGAAAAGCTATCGTTTCGTGCACACTATGACCACATAATCAGTAAAAGCACCAGTCTTCTTGGTTTCATTCTCAGAACAGCTAAAGATTTTAAAAAGCCACAGAGTCTACTCTATTTGTTCCATTGTTTAATTCGCAGCATATTAGAGTTTAATTCACCTATATGGTCGCCTTTTTATGATGTTCACGTAAACAGAATTGAACAGATACAAAAGAAATGTCTTAGGATAATATGTTACAGATTTCATCTTAACCATGAGCTACAAACATATAAGGAAAGACTCGATAGGTTCAAGACATTGTCATTGGAATCACGCCGAGCAAGCACTGATCTGTTGTGTCTTCATAAAATAATCCATTCTGCTATAGACTGCCCTGATTTGTTGGCGTTAGTTAACTTTAATACTAGATTTAGGTCACGCCATCCCCACCTTAAAAGTTTTATCCTAAATGTGCACATTAATAACACGTCATTTTACAATCCGATGGTGTGGATGTGTCGACTGTACAACGATTTGTTATCGGAACATCACAATACTTTAGATGTATTCAATAGCCGATTACCAAAATTTAAAAGGAATGTTAAGCATATTATGTCCAACTTATGAATATATTGTATGATTATATTGTTTGATACAAGTTTAAAATGCAGGTAGGTACCATTCATATTTTATTTGTGTTTTATCCACATTTTGTTTAATATATTACAAATTTTTAAATTATTGCCTTATATAGGTATAAACAATTCACAAAATGAGCAATACAGTCCTTTGTGATCATGCAGTGTACACATAGTTAGGAACTTAGTTTAAAACAAAACTGTAATATTTATAAGCCAATCTATGTTCTTGTACTATGTTCTGTTTTGTGTACCTAAATAAAATAAATAAAAAAAAATAAATAAATATCTGTAAGCTGTATCATCACGACGGGCTCACTATTTAAAAAAATCTGCGTAACAGGTATATTATTATGTGGATCGTACAGTTAATGACTGACGTCAATGTGCATCCGTATTAGAAAAAGAAAGCTCTCCAAATGTTTTATCTCTAAATACACAATATTATGATTTTAAAGGCAATTTGTTTCTATCATAAAAATTTGCTCAAGACATCATAATTGCGACAAATAATTTCACCGGTAAAAAATATTTTCCACCGATGCAACATAAAAATTCTGTTAATAAAAGACGGTAAATTAATATAGAAACGCAGTCTTATCAATATCAGATATATTAAAATACATTTAAGCATTCATTGAATTAATTTGGGTAAAGTAATAGACCGTGACTAGTATTTTCAGAATTACATTGTATTTCAGATGGAACAGAGTTCGTTGAGCTTCATAACAAAACTCATTAAAAGTGTCAAATACGCAAATCATTCAATTGACGTGTGTTTGAAATAGAAATAGTTTTTATGATAAGTCAAGTCGATTATATCGATTTAGTAACCTTTAATTTAGTCTATTGTAAATTTTGACTATGGTCACACTATAAACTGTCATTCACTCTTTTTTGGTTCATTGTCCGGTCCCCGGTAAAAAAGTTGTCTTGACCACGCCGTATCTTGTAATCTCGCGTGCCCTTGTGCTATAAAAGAATATTTGGAACCCGTTTGATTGCCGCTTCCTTGATCAATAACTGGAACCGGTTTATTTGTGATAAAAATAGTATCTTAATAAATATTGTAAAACTTGTGTGAATCCGATGCACGTGCTTGGTGCTCGACGACTTCGCTGAAGAAGGACGCCGATCTGGACCTCGAATAGTGGTATTCATAACGATTTTCTTGTTATTTTGGCCAAAATTATGAGTTAATCTTATAGGTCCACTCAAGAACATCATCAGGAACACCAGGAGATCCTTGTTAAGTAACCCTTATTTATTAGTTGTAATTCACTGGGCAACGCAGTATAACTGTTTAGATAAATTGTCTATCGTGGTCATGTAGATGTATTACAACTTCCACTGCGCACTTTGAACAATTTCCTACCTGCCTACGGTAACTTTAAACAACGTGGATTAGCAATATAGTTCGGTTTTAATCATTTACAAGATTTATCGGTAGCTCAATTATCTCTAGATAATTCTCAAATAAGCTATCAATAGTTTTATTCAGGAGCTACATTTTACTTACGATCGATTGTTACAATACTGCAAAACAATACACATACAATTACAGATAGCAACTGATTTATTTAAAACACGATGTGTACATAAACAATTTTTGAGTTACTGCCCAACTGACAGACAACACACTGAGCCGCAAAAAGCTAAAATTAGGTATGAATGTTCTTGGCGGATCGTAGCGGTGCACTAAGAAATGCCCACGGAATCGGAAAGAAAACGTTAAATTAAAATAAAATATGGCGGCGTACCTGTGGGCATACTCTAATTTATCATAAGTATTATTTTCATTTCTATTAGTCAATTTTAAACAAAGCTATTGGGCTAAAACAGTAATTGGAATGGGACTCAACGCCAGTATACAATATTTGACAACTTGCGATCTAGAATACAGTGACTAAACTTGACAATAGTACTTTTACACTTTTCCCTTATACAGGGTACGCTAAAGGTACATTTTAATTAAAAGTCTATCCCGGCACATATATGACATGGTTTCCCTATTCTAACTTAATAAATAGTTCACTCTGATACAACGAGCTAATCAATTTAGCTTGTACTAAATTATTTCGTGTACACTCGTGTCTGATATTGAAAGTATCATTGTCATATAATATGCCTTTAAGTCAAGCAATTGCTAGGATTAGTGATGAACGTTTCTTTGCACTGGTGCAAAGAATACAATCAATTTCAGACACTCTCTTACGGTACCAATTTGGTTCGTCTGTGCGGTGCAAGACAAATGATGTCCCACCTAACATCGTGCCCTGCGTGCCCAAATACTTGCACGCTGGAAGAACTGATGACTGCCTCCGACCATGCAGTCAGTTTGGCTGCTTTCTGGGCCTCAAAAATCGAAGTGTTTGCCAGCGATACGCTAAGAAGAAGAAGTGATGAACGTTTAACGAATAAAAATATTTGTAAGATGCGATTATTCAAGTGCTTATATTAATCAAATAATTAAAGGTGATTCGATGGTTAAATGCATTTGATCATATAAGTGATCTGCTTTTTTCAACATGTATACATCCTTAATGGATTGGTCGAAGGAAAAGTTAATTCTTCAAAAATATTTGTCAACGCATGGCACCCAGCAATATAGTTGTCTAACAGAAATAGACTCGCCCAACATACCACAATTATTTGAAATGCATGGTAAAATCTAATTATAAACTGACAACCCCATTGAAGACCTGTATTTAAATGCAAATCCATAGCTATTCATGTATTAATAAAAATATACTTGTTAATATTGAATGCATCGGAATCGAAATACATAGCATTAGTGGACTGCTGGAGTTAAGCCTCTTCGCATTTGCTGCCTGTGAATCCTCCTGGGACCTGCCCTAGGAGGATTCATAGGCAGCAAACCAGTTAGAAGTATCCTTAACCGAAGAGCATGCAAGAGAAATTTAATGGGAGTGAATGAAGCAAGAGACATAATTATGTCAGGATCGTTGCAAATGGCGTTCCGTAGTCTCTGCCTACCCGTCCGGGAAACAAGCGTGAGTCTATGTAAGTCAATATTGGTATTGGTTTTGGTTTCGATATCGAGTTTTCCGTCTCTTCGCAAATATACCATATGCTACGTATATTTTCCTTAGTCACCTCTTAAAATACCTACGGAATTAAATGGATTAATGACACTTTGTATTCATAATCCTATCAGCAAATCTTTAAATCGATTTTCAAGTATTTGACAGTATTTAATTTATTAATAAATAATTGATTAATCGAATAATTACAATTTTTTAATTATATCAGCGATCGAATGCAAAATCTTACAAGTATATTCAGCAATCTAATACAATACGAAACAAACGAATTGTTCGATTCTTTATTTTAGAACATCACTACATAGATGATATTAATTAAATATTTTGTATATTCGTTGGTCTGAAAGATAGTTATGATGAATTCTAAAGTTTTCTAGAACCAGACGGCAAAAGTGTCATTGAAGTTTTCTTTTGAAGAACCTTCTGCGTGATTACTTTTGATAAGCCGCCTGAAGTATGTGCTTTGTTTTTGACATATTAGTTAGACCTTATAACATATGATTCAAAATTCCGAGAACATAAATAATAAAATGCAGACGGTTTTAAAACTAAATTGAAACTTGGTTTCTTGCAAGAGTTTTTAAGGTGTTGATATTGTTTTACATGGTATAAAATAAGACTTTTTATAGATCAGTTTGCAGGGAACGCAACGATACCATAATGACATATTTGTTTTGCTTGCCAGTACCCCTACATCAGTATCCCTACATCAATACAATATTATATTTTTAACACGTCGCCCGCTAGCCATATACCTGTGCCGATGGGGACTTTACATACACTACAACTTTGTTAACAAGAGTAACGTTACCACTTATTTACCTCATTCAAATATCGGATTATTTTATAAAAAAATACGTTTTCTATTGCAATTGTTGGGTGGTCAATCCGTGAACAATGACTTCTATCGCCTAACGGCCATTTTCAATATTCGATCGATACATGGATTTTGAGGTTCGAGATTCGTGTTTGAGATATTTTGTATGGAGTTTATGTCAAAAACGAATCTACAGATCCATCTACATATAGTCTGAATATTGAATTCCGTAGTAAGTCAATCTACGGTTAAACAAAAATTTTTTTGTTATACTCTACTAGATTCTTAAGTCTATGAGTGATTTTTCCGCTTATGTAGTACGGCGCATCGCTGGGATAGCGGTTAGTTCAGATACCTGCGGTGTGCATATCACTCGTCTTATCCGTTTGAGGGTAAGTAAATACACATACGTATGTACCTATATCATTTACTAAAAGAGCGTTCAGTTTAGAAATAATGATCACGTCGGTTTGTTATTTGTTTTGGTTGAGTATATGCTTATTATTTAGTTTACCTATTTTATATGGTCACGCCTGTATCCCCGAAGCGGTAGGCAGAGGTGTAATATTACACCTACATTTCGCCTTATGAATAAAATTCACAATTTTTTTACGGTGTTTGTTGCCGTGTGGTTGACGGCATAGAATACAAGTGTCACCACCCCCTATCTTCCCGTGGGTGTCGTAAGAGGCGACTAAGGGATAACACGATGCAAATACCATCTTTGCGTAGAGACGGAAAACTCGACATAAAACCCTATACGACTGCCTCGTTGGTCTCGCAGCATAAATGTGCGCGTGGGATCGGGAGGTCCCGGGTTCGATTCCTGGGTCGGGCAGTGTTATTGGGTTTTTCTGTCACGAAATTCTCAGTAGCAGCACGGAGTCTGGAAATGTGCCCGGTACGGCAATAGGCTCGCCCCTTATTACGTGGGACTAAAGTATATCTGGCGAAAAGTGGGCGTAGAAATACACCTCTGCCTACCCCTTCGGGGATAAAAGGCGTGACGATATGTATGTATGTATGTAATTTTTTTACATTCAGAAAGAAAAAAGAAGAGCTTGCATTTGGAGATAGACAAAACATCCTGTGTATGCCCAAAGGATATATGAACAACATTGGGAAGAATTTTTGTTTAATTTGTTTCAAAAAATGTTTAGGTTAATTAGCAGATAAAAATATTTTTGTATCATTAAATTTATCGGGATGATATTGCCTATTTCATAGAACCAGGCCTTTAGTGACTTGGCATATGTTTTAATAAATTCAAATAAAACCTACCCTTTTACACTCCCATGATTGAGACGTAAGTCATAATAGAATTTACAGCAAGCACAGAAAAAAGTTGTCATACTTTGCATAGTCTTGTCCAACAGGCTGTTATGCAAGTGAGTTCCAAATCCCCGGCGCACCATTGAATGTTCGAAGCTATGTGCATTACCAACTTAGCTTCTTAATCCCTTGACTACATTAATTTACTCGCAATAACATATAAGACCTATATTATATTTCTTTTTTTTAATCTAAAATATTTTTATTTACTTGATTAAAACAATTAACAATTGGAGGTATAGTTTAAGCTATTTATAAGACTTAAAATAATTAAATAAAACTAATTAATATATACAAGAAGTGAAAATTAAAAAGCATAAAAAATAAAATTTAGAAGGCGTCATGAAACTCATCCGCATCGCAGTCAATTGGAAGCGTGCCCAGAAGGCTGGCAGCATTACCTCGTTGAATGGCTATGCTTATCTTTTGAGCCAAATACGTGCCAGCCCTCTGGTCACGAGATGCGTCCATGAGTCTCTTTGCTAGATCGCTAAAAAGTGACCTCGCACTTGGACCCCATGGCCACAATACATAATCTCCTATTAGATTTACATATTTGCGCCGTTTGAGGGTCTCCGCTGTAACAGCAGCAGCGCCCGCACAACCTGCTGTGCTGGAAAGATGAGATGGCGCAAGGGTATCGACACATGTTGCGTCCCATCCATAGCTATGTAAATAGAAGTAGCAAATATAGAACAGGAACTCAAAACCAATGTAAAGTCATTTTGGCGGTATACAAAGTCGAAAAGAACGTTCAAAAGCGTTCCAAATCAAGTTTTTTATGGCGACCAAATGTGTGAGGGCGGTGACTGTATCATTGACCTGTTTGCAGATTATTTTGCGTCTACATATGCTCCAAATCAACAGCCATTTAATGCCCCTAGATCAGGCACTGCATCTAGTTATTCTCTTTCTTCTATATATATTTCTGAGAGTGAAATAAAGGCAAGCATTAAAGCACTGAATTTGAATAAGGGTGCGGGCCCCGATGGACTACCTCGTATTTTTATTCGACTCTGTATGGAAGTACTTGTTATACCTCTACATATTATATATAACAAATCTCTGAAGAGTGGCGTATTTCCTGATTTATGGAAGATCGCGCATATTGTCCCAATACACAAATCCGGTAATTTAAATGACGTAACCAATTACAGACCGATATCTATTATTTCTCAGTTTGCTAAAATCTTTGAAGGCCTCATATACAAAACAGTATATTATCATCTTCACCATACTTTAAGTTCTCGGCAACATGGTTTTGTGTCCAACCGATCGACTCTTTCAAATTTGTTAATATATACCACCTATATTACTAATGCGTTACAGGAAAGGGGTCAAGTTGATGCTGTATATACAGATTTTGCAAAAGCTTTTGACCGTGTGGATCATTTAATACTTTCCATGAAGTTAAATAATGCCGGGATCCACGGCTGTCTGTTGCGGTGGTTTGATAGCTATTTGCAAAATCGATCTCAAATTGTAGCACTGGCTGGCTATGAATCTAGACCATTTACACCTACATCGGGCGTTCCTCAGGGATCCAAATTGGGCCCTTTATTGTTTCTAGTTTTTATCAATGACCTGTTAGATTTAATTAAGAGTGAGTGTCTGGCTTATGCTGACGATTTAAAGGTATATCGTAGAGTAGCTACACTTGATGATTGCTTGGCTCTTCAGGATGATTTAAATATTATCCAACAATGGTGTTTAGATAACAGGATGACACTTAACGTCAAGAAATGCCAGTCTATTACTTTTACAAAAAAGGTGAAATATATTGAGTTTGACTACAAAATAGATGGAGCCACTCTAGAAAGGGTATCAGTCATTCGTGACTTAGGGGTTACTTTTGATACACCACTGTCATTCCGACATCACATAGATAAGTCCATAATTAAGGCTAGCAAGACCCTTGGCTTTATTATTCGAATGTGTAAACCTTTTCGTAATAACAGCAGCATGATTTTGCCATATAACGCTTTGGTGAGGTGTACACTGGAATATTGTTCTGCTGTATGGTCACCCTTCCAATCCACTTACTCTGATTGCATAGAATCAATTCAAGCTCGATTTGTAAGACATCTAACAATTAGAAATGGAGTCCGAAAGTCAATACCTGCGTACAAAGATAGGTTAACATATTATAAAATGAAAAGTCTAAAAGAAAGGCGTGACATCTCGGATTTATTAATTCTACATAAGATAATTAAAGGAACTTTAGATGCACCACTCATTAACAACTTCCTACTCAAAATTAACTCATGCGCTATGCGCCATCCACGTATATTCGACGTACCCATGTGCACCTTGAACATCAGTTATTAATAGTCCACTGACGCGTATGGCTCGGTTGTACAATGAAAGAGTTGTCAAGTCTAACAGTACGATCGACATCTTTGCGATGGAATTTAGACCATATAGGTATTTCCTTCTGCAATAGGGACACTGATCTGTATTACCTAACACTTGTAATGTTTAATATTAATTGATTTTAGATATGTTTGGATTACATTGTTTAAGTATCTGTCTTTTGTGTTTTCAATAATTTTATTTTGATAGTCTAGTATGGCTTGCATGAAAATGTATAATCCCTTTTACGTGAAAAAATATTTCCATAATGTAATGCATACTTATTACCTGTGTAATTACTCTTAATTTAGACATAAGAAGGCTGTGTACAATGTTTCTTTTAATTATACTGTTAGTGTGCTTATTGAAATAAAATAAAATAAAAATAAAATACAATAAATTACTAACTATTGCTTGCCCCGTGCCTCGGAGAGCACGTTAAGCCGTCAGTGCCAGCTGTCATTAAGATCTTTGACTATCGTAATAGGGCGTCAGTAATTCTGCATAAACTGATACTAGTGTAAGCCACGGAATACTGTAAAAAAGCTAATAATTATATTCAATGAAATTAGTTTAGACTTTTAAGTGGACCTCAGACTGCAAATGGGATAACGGTAGGAGGATGATAATCAATGGTACATTTTCATTGTCTAAAGTGTGGCCGCCGCCGCTAACGAACTCACTACTTTATTGACATTTCCTTAGGCAGTAACGCAATATTACGTAGTGTAACACCAAAGTCATATAAATAAAAAAGCAAAAGTTTTAAGGTTTATATTAATTTAGAAGTCATAAATGATAATGATAACGCTAGATATTTTAACGGTAGTAGAGCCTTGCTGATTTCAGCATGAATGCCCATTCAGGCTCGACCGGGGAAGTACAATCCTCTCACAGAAAATCAACGTAAAGTAACAGTACCTAAACTGTTGCTTTTCGTTCGGTGAGTGAGAGTGCCGTTGGCGCTATCCCCTATTTCTTCCTCATCCCACTCCTTATCCTATCCCTTTGCCCAACCCCAAGGGGCGGCAACGCACTTGTGACTCCTGTGGTGTTGCTTGTGCCCATAGGCGGCGGTAATTGCTTACCATCAGGCAATCTGTCTCCTCGTTTGCCGCCAATTACTATAAAAATAAATTGTTTGGGTACATACATAGTCTCACGCCTATATATCCCCGAAGAGGTAGGCAGAGGTATATTGCTTTCCCCCGTGGGATCTCCACCTTGTCGTGGTGGAGGGGGCTCAGTAATCGTGGCTTGGACACCCGCGGTGAAGCTACGAGAGATCCCAGGAGTGGACGCTCCGCGTGGGCTTGGAGGGGCCAGCGCAGGATGCGTCCAACGGTGCGGGTGCGGGGGAAAGTTCTGTCTGTCCCTCGCAGTCGGGCGCGGTCGCGGGAGGAGAATCGTGTCGGTGTTGCGTTGCCGCGCACCCTATCTCCCGTGACCAAATGGGGGCGCACCATTGTTGCGTCGCGATGGGGCCGCAGAGGAAGAGGAGACGCGGTGTTGCGTTGCCGTCCTCCCTATCCTCTGCGGCCGCTGGGTGTTTCGGCGGCGGACCTCAACACCTTCATCTGCCGCCATGCGGGTTTTGTTCGGGGCCCGCCTGACCATCTGGCGGACCAATACCAGTCGGGGGGTAGCGAGGAATGCTTCGGTGATACCTAACCCTCCAACACACGGGTCCATGAGGAACACGGGTTGGTTTTTAGTCAGTAAGAGTCTGGCAGTCCCCTTCGCCCTTCCCCCAGGGCAGAGGGACTCCATGAGGATTTGCCAACCCCACACTAAAAAAAAAGAGGTATAAAAAAGATTGCTACACCCACTTTTCGCCAGATTTTTTTTTTGTTTGGGTACACTAGTATAATAAAGCCTTCTTCCAACTGTGTGTGGTTTTGCCGACAGACAACGTACAGCCAAAACTATAGAACGCAAGAAGCTAGAATTATTTGTGTTAATTGGCATTGATTACATGTAGGTATGATCCTTAGACTATGAAAAAATGTTGCCACGGACAACATCTTGTATTTCAATAAATCTATTATGTTTCATCTACAATTGTATACAGCAGCCTTAACCAAAACAAACAATTTTATTTCACCTGACGACCACCAAAAATTCCTTGCGCTGTCAATTTACGAGATCTTATAAGGCGGTTTAGTTGATACAAGCCAGTAATATTCTTTCAGTAATTCTCCGGTATGCAAATATGGCCGACCATGTATTATGTACGCCGTAATATGATCTGTGCCCAATCTATTATGTTTAGAGCTAACCACTCGCGATATTATGTATATTATTATGAGTATTCTTGGGAGAGTGTACTCGCTCAGTTGTAAGAGATTATATGTATAGCTGCAGCATGCCTTAATATAAATATTTCAGTGTTTCTGGCCTCTATAAGTTCAATGTTCAATGCTCGTGTTAAGCCCGCTGCCCACGGCACGTGGTTTGAGGAAGGCCGCACGCCTCCTCAGCCACGTCGAGAAAATATGAGAGGAACGTGGGTATTAAGAGAGCTTATATGGGTGGACCAAGAGGACGTCGACGTCTAGTCAGCCGTACCAGAATCTGAGCGACCTTCAAGGTGATTGGCGAGAAGTGGCCAGATATCGGGCGAAGTGGCGTTCTCTCGTATTGGAGGCCAATTGGGTCAATGAGCCATTGGAGTAAGTGTCTGTCATTAACGGAAACATTTTAATTACAGGTACGTGATGATGATTAGATTGAATCTGATCACAGATCGGCTTTTCTGTATTTTAAATAGGTAAATGAATATTTTTCAGACATTTTACAGAGTAAAAAATGCTTTTTGACTAAATATTTTAAAAGACTAACAATGCTCAGCAGGATGTGATAGGCAAAAAATTACGTTATAAGTAAGTTTATGAAAGTTCACTTTACACATAAAATGCATAAACTACTTTATAGTGGCTTAAGTTTCCAAGTTAAATTGCGGACGGAAATAGTGTAACTTGTAGATTACTATGGAACTCTACATGCCTTTTTCCCGTCGCGGTAGACAGAGACAACAGAACGCCACTTGCTTCTATCTTACAAACCTCACGCGCTTCGTCTACATTTATTAACATACGAAAATCTACATATTAAATCAAATCATAGAACAACCATACGCAGGCTACTGTTGAACATCATCATCGCCATGATTAGCCTTGTATATAAACTGTCCCACTGTTGGGTATGGACCTCTTCTGACTATGAGAAAGTTTCTGCCACAATAATTCACCACGCCGGCAAAATACAGGTTGGCAGACTTCACATGTCGTTCGAGAAATATTTTAAACTCTCAGACGCATGTATAGTCTAAGAGCCAGTGTTCCGCAGACTTACGGTATAGTAGCAAACTCCATATTAATGCTAGTTATACTAATGTATCTGCTGTAGATCAAATGGGGGTTCGCTATTCCCATAGAGGGTTCCTTTAGGCGTGCGCAGAAGTCGAAAAGCATGAAAATTGACTTTCAAAACGTGATCGCAGCATGTCTGCCGTTTTGATATCTTAAAATATATAGTTTTTTTTATAGAGAAACTTAATGGCAGACACTTGTTCCGGTTCCAACTATATTTTATATAGTATCAAAGTTTCCAAATTTTCATAAAATTTACGTTATTTTAGCAAAGCTAAAAATTATATATGTTACTTATATTATTATTATAAACATATATTCACAAAGGCAGACACATAGGTCGGTTCTGACACGCGGGCAGACCATTCGATACTTTCTCAGTCGTGCTATTGAAGTTGCATGATTTTGATTTTCTCACTCTTCATTTCGCAGGGAACTAGTGTTTCAGCAAAGCTGCAATTTATGTATGTTTTTTACAACATTATTATACATGTATGTCTAAAAAACCAGACCGATACGTCGGTTCTAAAATGCAGGCAGACTACATAACAGTTTCGCAGTCATGCTAATGGAGATACACAATATTGACTTTCTCACTCTTACTGACATTGACAGCGAATGAGTATGAATACATGTGAACAGTGTTTTTAAATTTTATTTATAACTCTTATTTTCAATCATAAACATATAAGTTTTTATAAAGAAATCTACATTTTTTTTAACTTACAATAATAATGATTTGCAATTTATTTTGTTCTAACAAAAGATACAACTTGAAATTCAAATACAGAATAAATTTTAATGTTGGCTACAAAAAATCAAAATGGTTCACTGTTCTTCGTCAGAATTGCAAACTTTCGTTGATTGAAACAAGGCAAATTATTTGTTTCCAAGACCCTCAGGTAACTATCCTATTAAATTGCAGAGAAAAACATTTATTTTATTCAAATAGTTTCCGAAATGAATAGCGTATGTTCAAGAAACCTTGTCTATCGTTTTTACAACGGTGCTTGAATACTGAATCCCTGCGAGATGAAGAGAAAGTCAATATCGTGTACCTATCTCCATTTAACATGACTGTGAAACTATTATGTAGTCTGCCTGCATTTTAGAACCGACCTATCTGTCTGGTTTTTAGGGTTCCGTACCTAAAAGGTAAAAAACGGGACCCTATTACTAAACCTCCGCTGTCTGTCTGTCTGTTTGTCTGTCTGTCCGTCTGTCTATCACCAGGCTGTATCTCATAAACTGTGATAGCTAGAAAGCTGAAATTTTCACAAATTATGTATAAAAATAAAAAAAATTAAAATATTAGGCGGGTCCCATACAAAACGTGTTTTTTTTTTCGTATTTTTTGCCCAAAATTACTAACTGTAACAGGTAGATGCTTTAAATTTTCACAGAATATGTAGTTGTATATTACCTTTCAAAATAAATAATTGAATTTAAAAAAGTAAATAATAACGGGGGGCTCCAATACAACAAACGTAATTTTAAGCAATTTGTTACTCGATCTTAATAAACAGGTAGAAACTTAAAAAGTATTTACGTATAATTATGTACATACAACAAAGGTGATTTTCTTTTATAGATGATGGTACGAAAGCCTTCGTGCGCGAATCCGACTCGCACTTGGTAGAATTTTTTAGATATACATGAATAATAATGATGTAAAAAACATACATAAATTGCAGCTTTGCTGAAACACAAGTTCCCTGCGAAATGAAGAGTGAGAAAATCAAAATCATGCAACTTCAATAGCACGACTGAGAAAGTATCGAATGGTCTGCCCGCGTGTCAGAACCGACCTATGTGTCTGCCTTTGTGAATATATGTTTATAATAATAATATAAATAACATATATAATTTTTAGCTTTGCTAAAATAACGTAAATTTTATGAAAATTTGGAAACTTTGATACTATATAAAATATAGTTGGAACCGGAACAAGTGTCTGCCATTAAGTTTTTCTATAAAAAAAAAACTATATATTTTAAGATATCAAAACGGCAGACATGCTGCGATCACGTTTTGAAAGTCGATTTTCATGCTTTTCGACTTCTACGCACGCCTAAAGGAACCCTCTATGGGAATAGCGAACCCCCATTTGATCTACAGCAGATACATTAGTATAACTAGCATTAATATGGAGTTTGCTACTATACCGTAAGTCTGCGGAACACTGGCTCTCAGTCTAGTATGAAAGTTCTTAAATTTTTTATGCGTCTTGGAGATAGCTAATTCTGCATAGACCTAGTCCTCTCCAAGTTGCGTCAAAAAATACACACACTACACACAACCAAAACATTCACAACTTACCTACTCAAGGCATCTTTTCATAAAAAAACGCCTCATCACATTCCGTCCAGGTGTATATAAGAAAAAGCCTCCACCGCCGCAGTTAACGTATTAGCGACAGTTAGTCTCCCTCCGACCGTCAGTTTTTGTATTCATTAGCCGAAACATATCTTGTTTTTATCCATTGAAGAAATTACCAGCTTTGTTCACTTATTTTTGTACAAGACGGTTTTCTTTTAGAGTTTTTTGTTTGGGTAATTAATGGTTTGTTTAAGTTGTTAGATTTGGTTGGAAGGAAAAAGTAATTTATATTAATGTAATATGTATGAAAGTCAACTGTCATCTGAAATTTACTGCTATAATCAGCACTGCGTTGTTAGGAAGGTTGGTTACATTAATACTCCATATATGCTGCATATTGTCAAAAATCAAATAAACACTGCCTGTTCAATTGATAAAGTGGGAGATCCCAGGCAAGGGGTTTCAAGTTTCCTTAAAATTATCTGTTATTCTACAAAGGCCAACGACTTTACAGTGCTTTTCTTGTTAAAGTTTCCTATCACCAAGTGCAAGCTAGTCTCACCTCCCCCTCAAATTAAAATACCCTAAAAACAAAACAAAATCCTGGATCCACCACTAGATCGAAACAAAAATGAACACAAAATTATTGCATAGTACGAATAACCCAGTTATTCACCACATATAACCTATTAGCACTCCGATACGTAACATTGAAAGTTTAGTGTAAATGCAACACAAACACGGGCATGTGTTCACAGCGAGCGATATTTTATCGCCGCGCGTAATTTAAATGTCGTTCAATATTTTATGAGTGACTTATCAACTAGTTTACGAGTGATCCCCATGTCGCCGCAAATCACTGCGTTCGCGTTATGACGTGGGTGAGGTGGGGTAGCAGGCGCAGCGATTAAAAAAAAAGGTACATGGTTATACCATGTAAGAAAGACATGTACCTCCTACCTCCAAAGACATCTTAAAAACCGTGTAAATGACCACGAAAGTTTAAATTCCTAGATTTGTAATAAGTACCAGATGTTATGATAAGTATAGGATAGTAACATTTATAACAGAATGGTGACCATTGATGGGGAAAAGAAGTGTAGGCCATCCCCTGGCAAGTTGAGTCGACGATATTATTGCGATCGTGGACCGGAGTTGGAGTAGAATAGCACAAGATTGGGGGAAATGGCAAGAACTACTGTGGCCACACACCGTTGGGCTGTAGATGATGATAATAATGATATACAAGGACTTCTCACACGCAGTTATTTGATACCAAACTAACTAATGTTATTATTTGTATAATCTGTTCCACTAATATACTATTTTTTATTTCTGTCGAAGTCAAAATTTAATGCTTCTACATTTACATTTACTGCCACGTTCGCAATGCAATAAAAATATAATAACATACTTATTATATTTTTATTAAATACACCTTAAACACATACCTATTGTGGATAAATTACACCCAGGCACAAAACAATATCATTATGCTCATGACACAAAGATTTTGCTCATGTTCATCACAAATAGATGATTTTTAAGTAGAAATCGAATAGCACGATCTCTAACTTAGCTGCTATGATCACTAAACAAACAGCACTGTGATTCTGTAAGACTTCATTGTAAACTTCGAATCTGAATCCACTGTGAGTTTCTTGATTGGCATTCTAAAAACTCGGTTCATAATTCGAATCTACACTAGCGCTACTCTTGCGAGCGTGTTTGCGAGTTGAACTAAATTGACCTCGAGATTTTGACAGATAAAGTATGAGATGACGTAAAAAGTGGCATTCTAAAAGGAAATTCTCCCGTCAGTTCGACGCTCACTTCGCACTCAAAATCAAGGTCATTTTGAACCTTATGTGAAGTGAGAGCGAATAGTGACGTAAAATGCGAGTTGTTTTTGAGTTTTACAGAATCAACGTGCAGGTCAGTCAAAATTTAGATATAAGGTTTATTTAACGGTGCAATTGTGTAAGTTAATAAGATAACTTAAGAAAAAGAATATTACTAGAGGATGCACGCAGCTATGCCTGCACATTTTATTTTAATTTAAGCGTTTCTTGCCGATTACATGGGAATTTTGGGAAATTTCTTCAGGGTGGGGTGGACTTACCCTTACGATTCCAAGGAACATACATGCCAAATTTCAGCTTCTTGCGCGCAGTAGTTTTGGCTGTGCGCTATCTGTTAGTCATTCAGTGACGCAAAGATTTGATTTGGTGTACAGATTATCCTCATCAGCCCTTTATACTGTCCCACTGCTGAGCACGGGCCTCTTCTCACTATGAGAAGGGTAAGGCCATAGTCCAGATTATACATACATACATACATAGACTCACGCCTGTTTCCCGGAGGGGTAGGCAGAGACTACGGAACGCCATTTGCAACGATCCTGACATACCTCTCTTGCTTCATTCACTCCCATCAAGTTTCTCATGCATGCTCTTCTGTTTAGGGTACTTCTGACCTGTCCTTTCTTTAGGATGTCTCCAATCTGGTCAGAGAACGTCCGCCTAGGTCTTTCCCTTCGTCCTGATCATTCACACTTGCCTTATATATGTTCTTGTCAGTCTTTCGTCATCCATCCTCTCCATGTGCCCAAACCATCTTAACATGCCTTTCTCGATGCTAGTCACTACATCTTCTTTTATCCCACACCACTCTCGTATCACACAATTCTTTACTCTGTCGGTCAAAGACACACCACACATACTTCTCAGTTTATTCTACTTTCAAGTCTCTTCTGCCATACCCAACTTTCACTACGGTTTGTACTTTGTTTCGGTTCTTGTCTAAGGATAAGGATCGTTAGGCCATGTCGGAGGCCTTCGAGCGGTCTGAAAATTCCGACACCAGAGTTGGCCACACACTCACATGAAAAACAAACAAACAACTACCATACATAAGGGTAGGCACTAACACCACTCTATGCATAGCCAAACGCGCCTTTTTGGACATGTTTTGACTGTTCATAAACGCCTTCAGAGCTCCATTCACACTATTACCTGCATTAACTCTTCTTTCAATATGTTTTTCATTCTTACCATCTCTTGTAAACAATGTACCTAAGTAAACAAACTCATTCACTTGTTCCACTCGCTGTCCATCGATCGAAACATTACAAGCCATAACGCATTCCTCCTTTTCAAAAACCACAACTTTCGTTTTACTTACATTCACTGGTTCGGCGTTACACCGAAACCGTAGGGTTCTAGGCGACTTGGAGAAGGAAATGGACTGTATAGAGAGGATAGCGGTTCTTCGCCGCCTAGGAGATGGATACGCTAAGGGGTGATTGAGTGGGTATAGGATATTTCAAGGATGGAGGGCACCTAACTTATACAACCTTCTTCGTTTCCGTAGGGCAGTCTCCTGGTGGTTTCGTGATGCAGCTGCTTGTTTTCACTTCAATTCACCATTCGCGAGCGGGTTTTCCTCGGTGGAAGCGGTAATAAATCACATACAACGGTGCGGCGCGGTACGGTATCGCGGACACGTTCTCAGCGAGCCGAATGTTCTGGACTGTCACTCGCGTCGACGAATCAGGCGAAAGGCAGTGCCTCTTCCAGGGAGAGGGATAGAGCGGGACGGAAATATGGTATCGCTCACACTAGACGTGGAACGATTGATCTTGACGCGATTAGTTATAGATAGGAAGGTAGATGGCGCTACCATATCCCCCCGGCCCTAAAGGGTTGCCTTTAAAAAAAATAGAATTGAACTTAGCTATGTTAGGTGTACTACCGCATAACCCATCAATAGGCTAAGACAGCGATATGACAATAAAATTAATCTAAATTAACTTTAGCGAAAGCTACAAACACAATAATAGCGAAAACTACTAACTAAATACTTAAACTAAGAGGTAGGTCCAACTTCAGGCTAGATCTCACTGAGTTGGAAGCGGACGCGAGTTGATCAGTGCCTCGACTTGTGCAAGGACAGTTAAAGGCTCTTCGTAAGAGAGGATCTATTGACCTATAACCTTGAAGAGATGCGTTTTAATTACTTTGACCATGCTTTCCCAACATCCACCGAAATGTGGTGATGCTGGTGGAATAAACTTCCAGTCAATATGATCTATGGGACGTTTTTCCTGAAGACGAGTACGATAACCCGCGACGTGATTGAAACAAGTAGCGGGAACAAGTACTAACGCGGTTGGCGACAAAAGTCTGCCAGCGGTGAAGAGAAGAATGAATCCAAGCGAGCACTACTTTGGAGTCGGAAAATGCGTATATTTATTAATAGAGTAGTGGGGCAAAACTGTGTCTTGAACCTTGCGGAGCAACTGAGACAGCAGAAGGGCCGCGCACAACTCCAGTCTGGCAACTGAAATGGTTTTAACAGGCGAGACCTTAGACTTGGCACAAACTAACTGCACCGAGTAGTTAGAACCAATGCGGACTTGCAGATATACGACTCCGCCGTAAGCACGCTCGCTGGCGTCAGCGAAACCTATGAAGTTGATGGTACATCCATCTACCAACCCAAGATGACGCGGAATAGTAATTTGATTGAGCGCGGTAAGCTCAATACAAACTGGCCCCAAGCGGCGACAATTT
The DNA here is from genome assembly GCA_944739405.2 of Euclidia mi. NCBI lineage: Eukaryota > Metazoa > Arthropoda > Insecta > Lepidoptera > Erebidae > Euclidia > Euclidia mi. The sequence goes on along the minus strand of OX123207.2, from coordinate 11,949,935 downwards.
GGTCAGGGGGTGTTTCATCCCACTCACACTTTGATAGCCAAAGCTCTTTGATCAAGAGTTTGGCGTACAAATTTGTGGGAGCCACAAAACCCATAGTCGAGCCACTGTGGACAGCATAGTGCGTTTGGTGCACTTATCATCTGGTGGTGAGACGTCAAACCGAAAACTATCGCAGGATTTGTCCCAGCGTAAACCGAGAACCTTATGCGGTACAGACTTCTCAAACTCAATGTCTGGAGAAGCCTTATGAGAATCTGGTATGCGTGCGAGAACCTCCTTAGAGTTGCTTGTCCATTTGACAAGATCAAACTGGCCTCGCTTGAAAAGCTGAATAAGCTCTTCACAAAGCGAAATTGCTAGCGGAGCGGGTGTGACATTACAGGCAATGTCATCTATATACAAAGCGGATGTGTAGTATAGTATAGTGTAGCGTAGCGTAGCATAGCGTAGCATAGCGTAGCATAGCGTAGCATAGCGTAGCATAGCGTAGCATAGCGTAGCATAGCGTAGCATAGCATGGCGTAGCATAGCATAGCATAGCATAGCTAATAAGTGCTTTATCTTACACACAGTTTTAGCACCCACCTTGATCTCTTGAAGAGCAGAACAACAACAAGACGTAATACAATGAGAAGTATGTAACGTAGGTACGGTACCCATAATCACATACCCAAGTACCGTCTCAATAGCGGGCGGTAAATCATATCGCTCACTACGTACTATGTTAGTTAGTAGCAAGTGCGGAAATATTGAAGCTCCGATCAAAAGATCAATGCCTGCCGGGTTCGCAGACTCCGCGTCGGCTAGCGGCAATGACTCGAGATGAGTGAATGATGCTACGTCTACATTAGCGTTTCGCAACGTGTCCGTAATACGTTCCACGATAAGCGAAGAAATGTTAAAATTAATATTCCTATCAAAACGCGAATGTATTTTAATATCTACGGAACCCCTGCAATGCTTTTCTGATCCGCCTATCCCTTTGACGGTTGAGTTAGTATTTTTAAAGTTATTCCATAATCCGAGGCGTTTGAAGCATTCCGATGTTATTAAATTGGTCTGAGATGTGCTATCTAGCAGACAACGTACCATGTGCGGCGACCCATTAACATCATATATGATAACTTGCGCTGTCGCTAACAGAACAGTCTTAGACGCCGTACACTGCGTTTTGGCCCTGCGCGGATCATTATAGATGCGCGAGTGCCGTCCTCGCGTGCGCGTCGCCCGCGTATTGGATGTCGTACACAACGATACTTCGCCCTCAGACGCGGAAGGTGCAGCTACCGTGTTCTGCACTTGCGACGTACTCGTAAGTGTGTCAAGGTTAGTGGCTTTATCGAAATCCCTATTCCTAAAACACTTTAGTAATGATGTTGCTGCCAAGATCGCCAGTATTGACTTAACCGTTGATGATCCTGATGAATTATATAAATGCTTATTTAAAATTGTTAATGATGAGTACAATAAAATTTTTAAACTGAAGACGTTTGCAAGGAGCATTAAAGTAAATTTTTGTGATTGGGCAACAGTAGGTATATACAAAAGTAGAGCTAGGTTGTATGATCTATATGGTATGAAGAAATACAATTTCAATCCTGAATTTATTCAATATGTTAGAAATTATTCCAAGGTTTTTAAGAGGACATGTGCTTTAGCCAAATCCTTATATTTAAGCAATAAAATCAAAGAATCCAAGAACAAAATTAAAACTACTTGGAGCATTATTAACAATGAGACTGGTCGAGCTAAATTGGTAGATAACAATTATGAATTAAAATTGAATGGTGAAATTATTACTAGGAAAACTGATGTTGCTCAGACATTTAACAATTTCTTCATAAACATACCAGTGAACACAACCAGCTGTCTAGATTCATGTCCAAACAAAGCAGAAATGTTGGTTAGGGGCAATGTGAATGAGTGTGATGTGCTTTTTAATTTTAAATATATTGACACCAATGACATACTGAAGGTATTCAAGACGCTCAATAATAAAAAATCTGTTGACTTATGGGGCATTTCTGTTAAACTTGTGCGACAAATTATTTCTAGCTTAGCTCCATATTTAGCTGCAATATTCAACAGATGCGTAGATACAGGAGTATTTCCTGATCTAATGAAACACAGTAAAGTAATACCATTATTCAAAAAGGGATCAAAGAGCGACCCTAGTAATTTTCGGCCAATTTCTATCTTGCCTGCTATTAGTAAAATTTTTGAAAAGATTATTTTGCATCAACTAGAGAGCCACTTTCACGCAAATAATTTATTTCACAGTGAACAGTATGGCTTTACTAAGGGTCGCTCCACCGTTGATGCCGGTGTAACTTTGTTAAAGCATATTTTTAATGCTTGGGAAAACTCGAAGGATGCCATTGGTGTTTTTTGTGACCTATCAAAGGCTTTTGACTGTGTGGGACATAATACGCTTTTACTTAAATTGAAACTTTATGGTATTAGAGATACCGCACTCAATCTTGTTGCCAGCTACCTTAGTGATAGAATTCAGTATGTAGATGTTAATGGGAGTAGGTCTCTAGGTTTGCCAGTAGGAATGGGCGTTCCACAGGGCTCTATTCTCGGTCCATTTCTTTTTTTAATATATATTAATGATTTGCCGTTCTTTGTACAAAATTTATGTGATATTGTTTTGTTTGCCGACGATACGTCACTAATTTTTAAAGTTGATCGTAAATTAAGTAACTTTGATACCGTCAATAACACTCTTGCACAAGTATTAGATTGGTTTTCGACAAATAATTTGGTACTCAACTCAAGCAAAACCAAATGTGTTAAATTCTCTTTGCCTAATGTCAAAAGTGTTCCTACTAATATAATTTTAAATAAGGAAACAATTCAACTAGTCGAATCAACCGTATTCTTAGGTGTAACTTTAGATTGTAAGCTTCAGTGGGGCGCCCAAATATCCTGTCTCGCAGTAAAACTTAGTTCTGCAGCGTTTGCAGTTAGAAAAGTTAGGGAATTCACAGATATAGATACTGCTAGACTAGTTTACTTTAGTTATTTTCACAGCGTAATGTCTTACGGAATAATGTTATGGGGTACAGCTGCTGATATACAGACTATTTTTGTCATTCAAAAAAGGGCCATACGTGCAATTTATAAGTTAGGTGCTAGAGATTCTTTACGTAATAAATTTAAAGAAGTAGACATATTGACAGTTGCATCGCAATATATATATGCTAACTTAATGTACATTAAGAAAAACTTAATTCTATACCGCAAAAATAGTGATTTGCACAACGTGAACACAAGGAATAAGCATAAACTGGTGGGAACTAACTACCGTCTACATAAAGTTCAGAACTCATTTGCGGGGATTGGTATACGATTTTTCAACAAATTGCCTCTTGAAATAATGAATTTACCCATGCACAAATACAAACGGACAATTAGGAACTTTCTTTTACAAAGGGGTTATTACACTATTAAGGAATTTTTAAATGATAAGACACCGTGGGGATAGGCTTAGGCTTGTTTAACTCACGATTATTTTATTTACATGTTAAGTGGAGGTGCCTCGTGAACACATGATTTTTGCAGGATTTGGATATTTTTATGATTTGTTGAATGTAGTTTAACATTATTTATCTCTGATCATATCATTGTTCACTTGTCACCTTCACAAAATTCTTTCTACATTTGCATTCCTTCACGTGTTCCACTAACTTATGTTAATAATAACGATCTGGAAAACGGAGGTAATTGGCGGTCATGGTCAGTATACCAATAGATTGTTTCTTACTGCTGGTTCGTATACCGTTGTCGTCATGCTCACTGAAATGTCATTTCTTGTGGTGGCGTCGTGTGTCGGGTCATCCCTTTCCCTCTAATATGGCGAGAGGGATGATGGCTGGCACATGCGTCATACTCGTGAACGGGTGCTACTTGCGATGACTGGTCGATGACGGTCTTGCGGGCTGGTATTAGATTTTAATATTTAACTGCATCATTTCCATCATGGTTCTGATCACTTTCGCGGATTGCCTGCATTATTAGGTATATATAATGTAAGTGGATGCTCCTGTTTCACCATGTCTATTCTGAGAAGGCTAACCAAAAGTATTATGCTTGAGTATTATGATGTACAGTAAATATATACAAGTGATATAGAAGGTGTAACAGTTGCAGCACCTTACAAAATGTAAATTGTGTATTATGCAAAACCTGGCCATGAAAAAGAGTGACCGTGAGTTTTATTGCCCGTTCTTTCTCATGGTTCTACCTATTGCTTTGCGAACGTGGCAGTAAATGTAAATGTAGAAGCATACAGTAATAATGTTTTAAATTTGAGTATAAGTAATTATTTTATAAATTTATTATTTTGACGTTCATAAGCGTCACATTGTGACCCAAATGAATAAAGGATTTTGAATTGAATTAAATGTAACAGTGTATGATGTTTTTGATTACACGAGCGACATCTCGTTCTACTGGAACAATTACTCGTTTTATGTTTTATGCTTAAGCAATTAATGCAAGCTTTGTTATCTTTTACGCATTTAAAACGAGCAATTGGATTTAAATCATTAAAGGTGGGACACTTATAGTAATGGTCGTGCACTATATTACTGCACAGACACTTCTGTGAATTATTACTATTAGCTTCCGAACATGTAACGTAAGATTGCGGATTAGGGACCGAGTTATTATTACTATTTCGCGATATATTCAACCTTTGTTTGTTGCTGTTAGTGTTAGACGGGCCAGGTGAACCAGACTGCGTATTATGAAATATTCGACACTGATCTTTTATGAACGAAATAAAACTATCTAGTGTAGGTATTTTATTATTGCGTTCCGTCATCTCGAATGCGCGAATTGTATCAGTGTCAAACTTTTTTAAAGCGAGTTGAAGCAACATAAAGTCGGAAAGATCTTCTAATTTTAAATTCCTAAGAGAATTAACCGCGGTTACGAAGTTATCAATAAACAGCTGGAAATTCGAGACAGACGCGTTGCCGGACAGTTTGAGATTTAAAGCTTGGTCAAAGTACGTAGACGCTAGGACGCGCGTGTCCTGATATCTGTCAAGTAGTGACTGAAATATGACCTGATAATTCTCAGCACTGGGTGTGACACCTGCAAATACGGACTGGGCCTTCGGTGACAGTTTACCTATTAAATAATATTGGCGGTAGGTGCCGAAAATGTTAACACAACATTGCGAGTTTATAAATTCAATTTATTTTTAATTATCAGTATTTTTTACATTTTACTTCATAAAAATAGTTCATAATAGTGCCTGTTACCATAATATATATTGAGCTGTGTTGATGACACCTAATAATTGAGTGTTACTACTCACCACCTGCCAGCTGTACATATCACTCATCACTAAACGCATTGTGACTTGAATAAACCACTATGTCTCAACTACAAGACATTGAGTCCGCACAAAGAAGCCTAGAAGAGAGTTTTATGAAGAGGATGGAAGCTCTTGAAGCGCAATTACACAGTGGTGGCTCGTCCAAAGACACTGTAGCACGGGTGGCCGAGGAGTTCCGGACTTTCCGTGAGCTGGTCTTCAACATGCTGGGCTTACTTCGTCAGTAAATACAGGAATGTCAAAAGCAGCTTGACATTGTGGAGACAAGACACCGACGTAAGGACCTCCTCTTTTTAGGTGTGCCCGAGGCCGAGAATGAGAACTGTGTCGCCACCATCCTGGGTATTATGCACAATAAAATGGAGCTGAAGGACATTGCTGCCACTGGCATCCGCAGTTGCCACCGAATCGGCGCTCTCAAAAAAGAAAGCAAGCGTCCTAAACTAGTTCGGTTCGCCAGAGTGGACGTTAGATCTTCTGCATGGCGTGCCAAGACTGCTTTGAAGGGGTCGTCGGTTTCAGTAAGGGAATTCCTTACGAAAGCACGTCAGGCTGTATTTGGGATGGCCCGGATACATGTTGGCTTGAGAAATTGCTGGACCCAAGATGGCAATATCGTCATAAAAGCGTCGGATGGTAGTCGCCACAAGATAGTTGCAGAGAACAAGCTCAGTGGGCTGATGCAGAGGTATCCCAAAGCTTCGAGCAGCACTTCATCAGAGACCAGGAGCGGTGCGGGGCACCCTGCATCTTCTGGCGCACCCGGGAACGCCAAGTACTTGCCGCGTAAATAGTATTTTCTGTACATATTTATGTTTTCGATTCTCTGTTATCCTTGTGTTTACCGTTTATTAACATCATTACTTATTCCTCAACGCACCCTCAATTATTTTTATGTTAGTCTTGTTTACAAAAAGTTTTACTTTAATATTTTGACAGTTATCAACTTTACGATGACATTTGTATTGACATAAGAGAATGCGTTCGGAAACGCGCTAAAAATGTCTTTAAAATTGCCTAGTGTCATTTGCGTTTTGTTTCTACACTTCGTTTTTATTATGTTTTGTGTATGAGTCTGCTGGCAGGTGGTGCAGCAATAAAGGACAGCATATAAACGTATGCGTTCTCTTTTCCATATAGTAGGTTTATAAACTAGTTTATTTGCATATTAGTTATATATCTATTTATACATATATATATATATATATATATATATATATATATTTTTACTATCTATTTTTATTATTTATTTTTTAATATTATTTTTATTATATGTTATCTGATGATGATTCTTTCCTTTCAGCTCATGAATCCATTAGTTCCTCAAGTAACGATAGTTTTTGTTCAACTACAGAGTCTCTTAGTGACCTTGTCAGGCGTACATTTGATCAACCTACATCGAAGTTCTTGAATGTCTGTCATATCAATGCGCAGAGTGTACCTAGTCACTACAGTGACTTGTATGACACTTTCAGTAATGCTAACGTTCATGCCATTCTGATTTCAGAGAGCTGGCTGAAACCTCATCTTATTTCTACCACCTACCCCCTCCCTGGTTTCTTTCTTATTCGTAATGACAGGGTAGACAGGAGAGGCGGTGGTGTGGCTATTTATCTTCGCAGCTCGCTACCTTTCAAAATTCTTCTGTCTTCTCCACCTAATTATTTTTCTTCTGCGGTGTATCTTTTTCTCGAGGTTTCAGTCAATGGAGCCAAAACCCTCCTTGGTGTCGTTTACTGTCCTCCCACTGTTAATTATTTCTCCAGTCTCGAATCGATTCTGGAATCTTTAGGGTCTGAATACGCACATCATATCATCATGGGAGATTTCAACACTGACCTCGCCCTCGATTCCCCACGTTCCCTTCGACTGCTAAAATTAATTGAGTCTGCCAGTTTTCACACTCTTCCTCTTAGCCCTACTCACCACAATATTGAAGGTGTGGACACTTGGCTAGACTTAATTATTACCTCAGACCCCTCCCTAGTCCATTCCCATGGCCAATTCCCTGCTCCCGGTTTTTCTCACCATGATCTCCTCTTCCTTTCCTATAACCTTAAACCACCTAAACCCCGTCCTAAGGTACTGCACTTGCGTTGTTTTGGAGGTATAGATCGTGACTGTTTGGAAAAGGATGCCTCTGAACTCAATTGGAATCAGGTTACGGCGGCTACCACTATGGATGAGAAGGTAGATACGTTTAATAATATAGTCCTGAATTTATTCAACAAACATGCCCCCGTCAGGAAAATAAGAATAAAACGTCCTCCGGCTCCATGGATGACTAGAGGTATACAGATGGCAATGAGACGCAGGGATCGAGCATTTCGGCAGTTCCGACGGGATCGGTCTGACGAAAACTGGAACTTCTTCAAGGCTGCAAGAAATCGGTGTAACCAGATGGTGCGGAACGCTAAACGCCGCCATATTCTAGACAACATAAATTCCTCATCCCCTGCCAATATCTGGAAGTTCCTCGGGACTCTAGGTATTGGCAAGCAACGTCACACAGATTTTCAGATGACGGTTGGTTTGGAGGATTTAAACCAACATTTCTCCTCTACTATTCAATTGGATCTCCAAACCAGACGTCGTACTATTGATTATGTGGCTGGCCTGCCTTGGCCTGACACAACTCCCTTTAGTTTTTCTCCAGTGACACCGAGTGAGATCAAGAAGATTGTCCTTTCCATCAAGTCCAACGCGGTGGGATACGATGGCATTAGCCGTCGTATGATCACCCTTATCCTTGATCACCTCACCTTTCCTATATCCCACATCGTCAACTTTTCACTAGCCAATTGTACCTTCCCTTCCTTGTGGCGCAAAGCATTTGTAATCCCATTGCCTAAAATCCAGAGTCCTTCTCTCCCAAAACACTATCGTCCTATCTCTATACTTCCCTTCCTATCCAAAGTGCTAGAAGCTAGTGTGCATAAGCAACTATCCAGTTTTGTACATCAAAACAAGCTTTTGAGTCCTTTGCAATCTGGTTTCAGACCTAGCTATAGCACTACCTCCGCCCTCCTTAAAGTGACTGGCGATATTAGGGCGGGTATGGAGGAGACGAAGGTCACTGTGTTGGCCTTGGTTGACTTCTCGAACGCCTTTAATACCGTTAGTCACGACATCCTTCTGTCAATCCTTTCCCATCTTCTGATCTCGCCTGGTTCACTGGAATGGTTCTCAACGTATCTTCAGGGACGACAGCAGGCGGTCCGCGTTGATGAAATTTCATCAAGTTGGCATGATCTTAGCTCTGGTATCCCTCAAGGTGGCATACTCTCTCCTTTACTTTTCTCTATTTTTATTAACCTCTTGACCCTTAGACTTCAATGTTCGTATCATCTTTACGCCGACGACTTGCAGTTGTACTCCCAGGCGAGAGTGGATAACGTGGCTTTGGCGATAGCAGAGGTGAACAGAGATTTGGACACTATTTTGGCATGGTCCAAAGATTTCGGCCTTGATGTCAATCCTGCCAAATGTCAAGCCATAATCGTAGGCAGTCAATGCACGATACGCAGACTAGACTTAACAACCCTGCCTCCGGTTACGTTTAATGGGCTAATAATTCCGTTTAGTCCTGTCGTCAAAGACCTAGGATTGCATATTGATTCCACTCTCGACTGGCAAGCCCAGGTTACTAGTGTTAGTCAGAGAGTCACCGGTACTCTCCGCGCCTTATATCGCCTTAAGAATTTTCTGCCTCCCAAAACCAAGACAATGCTTGTGCAGACCTTAATCTTTCCCTTAATCGACTATGGTGATATGTGCTATTATGACCTGAATGCAGAACATCTCAACAAATATGACCGACTTCTAAATAACTGCATTCGATTCATTTATAATCTTCGCAAGTATGATCACGTATCTGCTTTCCGTTCTGAACTCAAGTGGTTACCCATACGTCAACGCCGGAATTTGCGTGCTCTTACTACTCTCTTTTCTATTCTTACTGTCCCTTCTCCTCCTGATTACCTGTTAAGTATCAGTAAGGAAACGACTGCTTGTAAAAATGCACACTCATTTATTCACAGAGATTCACAGACATTCGTTTGACAAGAGCGCCGGTCAATCCGACGCAGCCACAGACAATCCTTGATAGATAACATATATGACAGATTATACATAACATTACTCCCTCATAAGTCGACATAATAATTATGTGCAAGTAAACATTGAATAAAACCTTTTGTAATCTGTTCTTGGAATATTACGCAACGACACACGTGATAATGGGTTATGCCTCTGAATTTCTGTCAAAGAACTTTGCCCATCCATTGGTCCTCTTGACGATGTACTTTCCTGAAAGTCGGATTGAAGCGGCTCCCTAAAGGCCCCTTCTGAAGTCACTAATGAGTCAGTGCGACTCATTGCTGCAGATGGTGACAGCGTAGGCGTCGCATCGACGTCATGTCGTGTGGGCGATGTTGCCGCCTGCCGATAACTTCCTCCCCTATCATCTAGACCTGCGAGTGCGCCAGCCGAGTCAGGTCCTCCAGTGCAGTCTGAACCCGTTGGTTGTAGGCATGAACTTCTACCAACGGGTAGCAACCCTTCTATATCACTGTTGCAATCCCAAGACCTATCGTAATCAAAAGAGGAACCTTTATATAAAACTAATTGGTTTTTATGCTTCCTTATACAGCAAAAAGAATAAATGTCTCTTACTAAATACATAACTGTGCCCAGCCGCTTTACAATTACACCTTTATTCCAAATCTTTTTGTTATTTATAATTGTTTGGTATAATACTTTATTTCCAATGTTAAAAGTTTGTTTGTTGTTACCACCAAATGATTTAATTTGTGAACACTGTTTATTTTTTACCACATGAGCAACGGTGTCAGATGAAGAAGATACAGGTAAATTAGGATTAAACAAATCCAAACGTGATCTTATATTTTTACCAAACACTAACTGAGCTGGTGACAACCCTGTTGTACTATGAATAGAATTTCTATAGTCAAAAAGGTATTTTAATAAAGTCAGTTTAGTCTGTCGAGTATTATTGTTAGCTAGAATGCATGACTTTATGCCCTTTTTTACTATTTTTACGTAACTCTCAGCCTGACCGTTACTAGCGGGGTGATAAGCTGGTGAAGTCATATGTACAATACTATTGGATAAACAAAAATCTTTAAACTCTTTTGATACAAAAGCAGTGCCATTGTCACTCACTATTGTTTCGGGTAGTCCAAATCGCGACATAAAATCGTATAATTTATCGATTACTGCTAATGAGGTCGATGATGTTTTCATATTAGTAACTTCCACCCATTTAGAATGCGCATCAACAACAACTAAATAAGTATCGCCTTTTATTGGACCCAAGAAATCTATGTGTAATCTAAAAAACGGCTGTGCAGGAAATTTCCACGGAGAAAGAGGAGCACGAGGAGGAGCCGGTCGAAGCTGCACACAGATATTGCATGAGTTGATCATTTTTTCTAACGCGGCGTCTATGCCCGGGTACCAAACTCGCTCTCGTGCTGCTGCTTTAGTTTTTACGATACCCAGATGTGAAGTGTGTAACTCTGAGATAACCCTCATCCGTAATTTTTCTGGTAAAACCACTTTATGGCCCCTCATTACACATCCGTGTTCGTATGATAGCTGAACTCGACAGTAAAAATATGGTTTTAACCTAATATCGGTAATTTTGTTAGGCCATCCCTTTATTATATAACTGGTCACAGTCCTAAGTACAACATCTTCTTTTGTTGCCCTACGTAACTCGTCTAACGTCACGGGTAGGCTGCCGTCTACCACAAAATTAATATAAGCAGCGCGATCTATGGACGGACACAAGTCGAATGAGTCACTGCTCGTCGATGCTCCCGCGCCAATCTTTACACAGCCCGTTGGCTGCGCCACCTTTACGTCCACCGAGGCTGGCTCCTCGGGAAGACTAGCACGCGATAAATAATCAGCGCAGTTATTATTACTTCGGACGTATTCTATGTTATAATTATAAGCACTCAGGTACAATGCGTAACGTTGAAGTCTATTTGCTGATACTTCTGGAATGCCTTTATATGGCCCGAAAATTGAGATTAAGGGTTTATGATCTGTTCGCAGAATAAAAGGATCTGACTTACCATATAAGTATTGGTGAAATCTTCGTACTCCAAAAATAATTGCAGTAGCCTCTTTTTGTATTTGAGCATAATTTTTCTCTGCCGCGTTGAGAGTACGAGAGGCAAAAGATATGGGTCGTTCGTACCCATCTGCGTCTATCTGTGACAGTATAGCGCCTAATCCGGTAGGAGATGCATCTACAGTTAAAATTAATTTTGCATTGGGATTAAAATGAGTTAACACTTGCTCTGAGCCTAAAATTCTTTTAATTTCTTTAAAAGATTTATCATGTAATGAGCTCCAGTTCCATTTAACCCCTTTTTTGAGCAGGTCGTATAAAGGACTTAAAATACCAGAAGCATTCTTAACAAAATTTCTGTAATAATTAACTAAGCCCAAAAATGACTGTAATTTGTTTACATTTGTTGGCACCGGCGCATCCGTTATTGCTCTGACTTTATCTGGGGATTTTTTAAGGCCGAATTTATCTATTACATAGCCGAGGTAGCTTATTTCGTTCTTGAAAAACTCACATTTCTCCTTTTGCAAAACTAACCCTGCATCTTGTAATCTCGTGAGTACCGTCGTTAACCTTTCTAGATGAATATCCCTATTAGGCCCTGTTATGAGGACGTCATCGAGCAGGCATAGAACTCCTTCTATATTAGAAAGAATGCCCTCCATCGCTTTCTGAAAGATTGATGGAGCACTAGACAAGCCGAAAACCATGCGAGTATATTTATACAAGCCACGATGTGTATTGATACATGTTAAGTTTTGGGAATCCTCACATAATAAAAATTGATTGTAGGCCATCGACAAATCTATTTTTGAGAATTGTTGACCTCCATGTAACCCAGTAAACAATTCATGTATTGTTGGTAATGGGTATTTTTCAACAATAAGTTGTTTATTAATGCTAACTGAGTAATCTACACACAGCCTAACAGTACCATCACGCTTTAATACAGGGACAATGGGTGATGCATATTCCGCATGCTCGACAGACTTTAATATACCAAGATCAACTAAACGATCTATCTCTTTGTTTAGTTTCTCCTTCAAGGCAAAAGCAATAGGTCGCGCTTTGAAAAACACAGGTTTTGAGCCAGGTTTTACCTGCAACTTGACTTTATATTTATTAAATGCTCCCAATTTGTTAGAAAAAAGATGTGGAAATTGTACTTGAAATTGTTTAAGTAAATTATCTGTGTCCATTAGAAACTTACATGGTACCAATTCTAATTTAAATAATGATATAAAATCTCTACCTAGAAGTGGCGGACCACCATTGCGTATTACATATACATCAAGTTCGCGTGTTTGACCCATGTATGTAATTGGGAGGCGAGAAACACCAACACATTTTATTTTGTTACCAATGTATGTGAGTAATTTTTTATTAGTAGGTGACAGTGGCATACTTGTGAAATATGTATCATATGTGACACTCGATAATACCGTAACCGCTGAACCGCTATCAATTTCAAATCGCAAATCTATGCCCAGGATTGTCACAGTCTCATGCATAGGTTCGCCATTAGGACATGACATTTTAAAAATCTTACCGTCATCATCTTCATCTAACTGTTCCGATACAATATAATTTACTGATTTACACATCCTTTTGAGATGCCCTTGTTTGTTGCACTTTTGACACTTGTATTTTGCGAATCGGCACCGAGAGGACGTGTGGTTGGACCGGCCACACACTGAACATTTTTCTACAACCTGTTTGTTCTTCACTTCAGGTGCAATTTTGAAGAGCTGATCTGGTGGCCCCGCGAGATGCGCGGTTGCCGCCGCCCCCATACGAGCGCTCCGCAACGACTCCGCCAACTCTATAGCTTTCGCTAACGTTAGTTCTGCCAAATCTTGAGCAAATAGTTTGTCTCGCTCACGACCCGGCTGCATTCCCATGACGAAACGGTCGCGTAACGCTTCTTCCACGTTGCTAAAGCCACAGTGAGCCGTAAGCCCACGTAGCCTGGCAGCCCATTGCGTTGGAGTTTCACCAGCTTGCTGTATTGCCGAGTAGAAATTGGATCTCTTCGCAAACCCGCAGCGTTTCGGGGTAAAGTGCTTGTCCAGCATTTGCAATATGTCTTCGTATGGTACATCTTGTAGTTCCTTCGGCAAGGCGAGGTCCGAAGCGAGTTTAAACGTACCATCCGAGAGTGCGCTGAGCAAAATCGCTCGTCTTTTGTTTTCCGACGTGACATCGTTGGCGAAAAACCATTGCCCGATACGAGTTTTGTACGTTTGCCACGACTGCACATTATGGTCAAACGATGATAAGATACCATATTGTGAAATAGACATTTTTAAAACTGTTGATCCTCGTCGCCAATGTTAAGTATCAGTAAGGAAACGACTGCTTGTAAAAATGCACACTCATTTATTCACAGAGATTCACAGACATTCGTTTGACAAGAGCGCCGGTCAATCCGACGCAGCCACAGACAATCCTTGATAGATAACATATATGACAGATTATACATAACATTACCTAAAAACATACTTTCAATATCTCTCTTCTACTCATGAAAGGGAACTTCGTTCTTCTCACAATTTACTTCTTGCTTGTCCTACTCACACTTCTGGTTTTGTCAATTTCTCCTTCATAGTTCAAGCTGTACTGCTTTGGAATAGGCTCCCTCCTGAAGTCAGAATGTCCACCAACCGTTATGCATTCAAAATGAAAGTCCGAGAGCTCCTATTTAGTAGATTGAGGGAATCAGCACATCATTCGCATCAGTTATAGTATATTATATATATGTGTATATATATTATATAATTATGTATTTATATATGTATAGTACTTATATAGATATCTATAATATGTATTTATTATATATACTCATATGTTGCAGTATTTATCTGACTACTATAGGTATAGATATAATTATGTATTATCTAAATTAGGTATCTGGTTTATATAATATAATATTTCTTTTATCATTATTCGACTTTCTACACTGCTTCGAATGCACCTACCACATTTATTTCTGCACCACCTAAAGGTCGACTGTTAGAGAATGCCTAATGGCATTAAGTCCACCAATGTACACTTTAGTGCATAAAGATCAAATAAATAAAAAAAAAAAAAAAAATAGTACAACCTGTCAGCATCTGTCAGAGAACCATTATCGTGCACTGTAGACTTAAAACTCGCATAGAATAACGGCCAATTTCGTATATCTCCGTCAAACGACATAATCTCGATTGGCGGTAATCTCGGTTTGCGGGCAACGGGCTCTGCTGAACATTTACTCTCCAATTGCGATTGTATACGCTTAATAATACAATAAAGATCTTCGAATGAGGTATACGCCTGATAGTTCGGTTTTTCATCAGGATTGATAGAAAGTAATCTTGCGGTATAATCGTCTAACAACTTATGAAAATCTGTTCGAATACTATCTACTGTTATACAATAACTGAGAAATGCTTCGCTATTACTGTCAGACATAGACGCGGTTTTTGAGCATTCATATATGTTTTGAATGCGCTCAAATAAAATATTGCGTTTCGCTTCTAAGATTGTCATCTCTTTGTCTTCCGACACGCGTGACTTCTTTTGTTGTGACATGCTTACGTAAGTATAAGCTAATGAGAACGAAACAAAATAAGAATATCTAATGTATCTATTATTTTACCTAAGTAGGCTAAGTAGGCAACACTTTAGAGCTGTGGAAATAAAAGTTGCTCGAAATATGAGATTTACAAGACAACTATGATAGTTCCAGAATTAATAATTTAATTAGTAGGTAGCTACATAAAAGTTTACCTACTGATGCGGGCGGAAATAACCATGTGACGGTTATGTGAATATATTAGGCGTATAGCTAGGTGCTATAACTGCCTAGGTATAGCGGTATAACGTATAAAACGTAAATGAATCCGACTCGTATGGATAAAAAAAAATGGTTCGGCGTTACACCGAAACCGTAGGGTTCTAGGCGACTTGGAGAAGGAAATTGACTGTATAGAGAGGATAGCGGTTCTTCGCCGCCTAGGAGATGGATACGCTAAGGGGTGATTGAGTGGGTATAGGATATTTCAAGGATGGAGGGCACCTACCTTATACAACCTTCTTCGTTTCCGTAGGGCAGTCTCCTGGTGGTTTCGTGATGCAGCTGCTTGTTTTCACTTCAATTCACCATTCGCGAGCGGGTTTTCCTTGTTAGAAGCGGTAATAAATCACATACAACGGTGCGGCGCGGTACGGTATCGCGGACACGTTCTCAGCGAGCCAAATGTTCTGGACTGTCACTCGCGTCGACGAATCAGGAGAAAGGCAGTGCCTCTTCCAGGGAGAGGGATAGAGCGGGACGGAAATATGGTATCGCTCGCACTAGACGTGGAACGATTGATCTTGACGCGATTAGTTATAATATTTTCTTGGGTTTACGCGAATGTTACACGTTGAAATTAAACTACAGTTTACGGATTTTATCGCGTTATATTGGTTTCACTGGTTATTTGTGATTACATTTAAACCGAAATATCTAGAAACTACATTTTTATTACTAGCCGACGTTTCGAATTCTTTACAGGATTCGTGTTCACGGCAGACTGAGGTGATATTTGTCTTTGTCTTGAATTTATAAGTTATCTCAAAGTACCTGAACATTTTTCAACTATTGGTGTTACTATCTACGCAAAATGTGCTCACTGTGTCTTGATGTCTTCTGGTGACTTTGTCCTTCTTGGGTTTCATTAGCCTGATAACAGGGTCCCAAGCTGGAGGAACATTCCAACCATCTTCCCTATTGAAATTAGGATGTTTTTTAATTTCAATAGCTTCACGTATCATTCTTGGAATAAAGCGGTGTTCTTTTGCGAGTATCTGTGGTTTATCAAATCGCAGGTAATGGTTGGTTCCTTGTTCTACATGTTCACACACAGCAGACTTCGTCGAGCGTTTGTGTTTAATGTCAGCTATATATTCCTTTAGTCGAATGCCTATGCTTCTCTTGGTTTGTCCAATGTATGAGAGCCCACACTCACAGTCTATCTTGTAAACCCCGGCCTCTTGTAAGGGTAACTGACTCTTGACAGATGGTAATAATTGGCTTATCTTCGTTGGCGGCTTGTAGAATGTTTTGATTGAAGCTCGCTTCAAGATGTAGCCAATCTTGTCGGTCACGCCCTTGATGTATGGGAGGACAGCAGGTTGTCTCTCTACTGTGGCTGGCTTGTTCTTCGGGGATCTGTGACGTTGGCGCGGCGGTCGGAGCTTGTTGTCTTGCAGAACTTGCTTGACATGTTGAAGCTCGGCGTCCAGGTGTTTCTTGTCACAGATCCCCCGGGCTCTCTGAAACAAAGACATTCCCACGGTAGCTAACTGTTTAGGATGGTGGTGAGATTCACCGTTTAAGTACCTATTTGTATGTGTCTTTTTCCTATACACAGTGTGGCTCAAAGAGTTGTTTTTGTTCCTGATAACAAGTACATCTAGGAAAGCTAAAGAATTGTTTGCCTCTAATTCCATTGTAAATTTGATGTGGTTATGAATAGAATTAAGATGGTCTAGGAATACATTAACACTATCTGTTGGTAAAATTGTAAAAGTGTCATCTACATACCGCTTGTAGAACCTCGGTGTGATGGTGGCAGTCTGCAGGGCTCGCGCCTCGAAGTCCTCCATGAAGATGTCAGCAACAACAGGCGATACTGGAGAGCCCATTGCCACACCATCTACTTGTATGTAGTATTTCTCATCCCATAACAGATAGCCAGTTGTTAAGCAGTGTTTCAATATTTCTGCATATTCCTCAGGCATGTTGTTCTCTATTAGCTTCCTTCTAGTTATTTCAATACAGTCATGTGCTGGTAAGCATGTAAATAATGACTGTACATCAAAACTAACCATAGTTTCCTTGTCAGAGAGATGTAGGTGTTTTATTTCACTGACAAAATGGTAGGAATCCTTTACATGCGCTCTCGTCTTGCCTCTGAGTGGCGAGAGAATCTTCGCAATGTGTTGAGCCAATCTGTAGGTTGGTGCCCCTATTTGACTGACTATAGGGCGCAGTGGAGCATTTTCTTTGTTTTTTTTCGGTAGACCATACAATTGAGGAGGTTTTGCACACGATGGTATTAAGTATTTCACGTCCAGATTCAGTTGTTCGGAGTATTTCTTAACAATGTCACTCGTTTGCTTGAGTATTTTGTTGGTCGGGTCTGTCTTAACCAATTTATATGTACTTTCATCCGACAAAAGATTTTCCATTTTTTGTTTATAATCGGACGTGTCCATCACTACCGTTGCATTTCCTTTATCTGCTCGAAGTACTGTTAGTTCAGGTCTAGCTTGTAGGTTCTTCAGTGCGAGATACTCTGGTTTTGGTAGATTCCTTCTCGGCACTTTCGACTGACGCAATACAGCCGAAACATCCTGACGTATGGCCTCGAAATCTTCCTTACACACATTGTTCTTCACTAGACAATCTTCAACGTTGCAAATAATGGTCTCATACGGTATTCTGGATGGCGTTATCGCATAATTTAAACCTCTGCATAATACTTTTTCGGTGTTTTGATCTAACGTGTGTTTTGACAGATTGACAACTGTTTGTCTATGATCGGCGGACGGTAGCGTGTGATTGGTCCGTGCAAAAACGTTCTGTTTCATTTTGTACTGGTCATTTGATTTTTGTTGTAATTTTTCAAATTTTTCTATATTGCTACGTTTACACGCGTAATATTTTGATGTTTCTCTGTTATTTATTGCATTGATGCATTTTTCAAATGGAGTTATCAATCTGTATATTTCGTTTGACAAATTCTCAACATTTCTATTTATCCTGCGTAAGTCAGCGCGGTGTTCGTGTATCTTTTGAATGAGTAACTTTTCACTTGCCTGTTTTAAGATCTTAGCGCTCCCACGTATGTCCTTCTTGGCTGATATTTTGCATCACGGCATCTCTTCAAGAAATTTAAAGATGTTATGTATCTTGCACGCTTGGTTTGTAGATCTTCTAACCGGCTCATTTTTGTTGCTGTGCTTGCCGTGATCACGATCTCATCCCTACATGCTGCAAAATATCAGCCAAGAAGGACATACGTGGGAGCGCTAAGATCTTAAAACAGGCAAGTGAAAAGTTACTCATTCAAAAGATACACGAACACCGCGCTGACTTACGCAGAAGGTTAAGACAGACCCGACCAACAAAATACTCAAGCAAACGAGTGACATTGTTAAGAAATACTCCGAACAACTGAATCTGGACGTGAAATACTTAATACCATCGTGTGCAAAACCTCCTCAATTGTATGGTCTACCGAAAATACACAAAGAAAATGCTCCACTGCGTCCTATAGTCAGTCAAATAGGGGCACCAACCTACAGATTGGCTCAACGCATTGCGAAGATTCTCTCGCCACTCAGAGGCAAGACGAGAGCGCATGTAAAGGATTCCTACCATTTTGTCAGTGAAATAAAACACCTACATCTCTCTGACAAGGAAACTATGGTTAGTTTTGATGTACAGTCATTATTTACATGCTTACCAGCACATGACTGTATTGAAATAACTAGAAGGAAGCTAATAGAGAACAACATGCCTGAGGAATATGCAGAAATATTGAAACACTGCTTAACAACTGGCTATCTGTTATGGGATGAGAAATACTACATACAAGTAGATGGTGTGGCAATGGGCTCTCCAGTATCGCCTGTTGTTGCTGACATCTTCATGGAGGACTTCGAGGCGCGAGCCCTGCAGACTGCCACCATCACACCGAGGTTCTACAAGCGGTATGTAGATGACACTTTTACAATTTTACCAACAGATAGTGTTAATGTATTCCTAGACCATCTTAATTCTATTCATAACCACATCAAATTTACAATGGAATTAGAGGCAAACAATTCTTTAGCTTTCCTAGATGTACTTGTTATCAGGAACAAAAACAACTCTTTGAGCCACACTGTGTATAGGAAAAAGACACATACAAATAGGTACTTAAACGGTGAATCTCACCACCATCCTAAACAGTTAGCTACCGTGGGAATGTCTTTGTTTCAGAGAGCCCGGGGGATCTGTGACAAGAAACACCTGGACGCCGAGCTTCACCATGTCAAGCAAGTTCTGCAAGACAACAAGCTCCGACCGCCGCGCCAACGTCACAGATCCCCGAAGAACAAGCCAGCCACAGTAGAGAGACAACCTGCTGTCCTCCCATACATCAAGGGCGTGACCGACAAGATTGGCTACATCTTGAAGCGAGCTTCAATCAAAACATTCTACAAGCCGCCAACGAAGATAAGCCAATTATTACCATCTGTCAAGAGTCAGTTACCCTTACAAGAGGCCGGGGTTTACAAGATAGACTGTGAGTGTGGGCTCTCATACATTGGACAAACCAAGAGAAGCATAGGCATTCGACTAAAGGAACATATAGCTGACATTAAACACAAACGCTCGACGCAGTCTGCTGTGTGTGAACATGTAGAACAAGGAACCAACCATTACCTGCGATTTGATAAACTACAGATACTCGCAAAAGAACACCGCTTTATTCCAAGAATGATACGTGAAGCTATTGAAATTAAAAAACATCCTAATTTCAATAGGGAAGATGGTTGGAATGTTCCTCCAGCTTGGGACCCTGTTATCAGGCTAATGAAACCCAAGAAGGACAAAGTCACCAGAAGACATCAAGACACAGTGAGCACATTCTGCGTAGATAGTAACACCAAAAGTTGAAAAATGTTCAGGTACTTTGAGATAACTTATAAATTCAAGGCAAAGACAAATATCACCTCAGTCTGCCGTGAACACGAATCCTGTAAAGAATTCGAAACGTTGGCTAGTAATAAAAATGTAGTTTCTAGATCTTTCGGTTTAAATGTAATAACATATAACCAGTGAAACCAATATAACGCGATAAAATCCGTAAACTGTAGTTTAATTTCAATGCGATTAGTTATAGATAGGAAGGTAGATGGCGCTACCATTCACTTTCATTCCTTTCCTCTCCAACGCACCATGCATGATTGTTACCATCTCCTGCAACTCCTCCGTTGTTTGTTAAATTAAATCCCAAATGAAGTGTGTCTGTTACCAACATCGTAGAACCATAGCTGTTAACAATGTGCGTAGTGCTTGTAGATTCCCATTCACTCTTCTTCGCTAAATATCTTGGGACATAACGCCCTATTATGTCCTGCTGATTTACCACAACGCCAACAAGGTTTTTTGTATACGCATTGCTTATACATATGTCCCACTTGAAGACAATTCAAACATCGGTTACTTTCTTTCAATTTAATTGTTCTACCTTGAAGAGTTTTAAATTATCTACATTCATCGTTTAAATGGTCATTACCACAAAAGACACAGCTTAACTCCTTTCTTTTAAATTTCATCTTGTTTTCATCTTGTCTGAAGTGAAAATTTCGTTTATTATATTGATAATTTTGATTGTTTCGTGGTTTAATTAAATTTAAGTTATGAGTCATATTCCTCCTATCTTGTTTAGTTTGATTACTATCAATAATTTTTAGCTCACTTTGTGACTTTTCTGTTTTGCTGTATAGTGCTTGAACAGTATATTGAGAATTTTCTAGTGTAGTTCCTTCAATTATCCTTTTTGCTTCTTCCTTGGCCGAAATTATGAATGCCAGCTGTGCTTTCATATTGTCAATGGACTCATCAGACCCTATTCTCATTTTCAATTCAAATATTATCTCATGAGGAAATTTTTCCATGATCATGTATCTCATAGTCGTGACTTGGTATCCTCTCCCATAGATTGAAGAACTCTCATGTGGCTTTCCAATTCATCTAATACTTGTCTGCACTCATCTATTCCTCCAGCTCTCTTAATATTGGAGAGAGCTTTGTGATGGGCGTGTATTATTTCGCCTTCTTTACCATATCTAGTTTTAAGTGTATCAACTGCAATTTGATAATTTTTATTGGTTATACTCAGCCCATCTATAAGTCTTGCCGCATCGCTTATCAAAGAACTTTTAAGGTAGAGTAATTTATCAACATCGTTCAGTCTCCTTCTAGACATATTAGAAACAAATTGATCCCAAAACTGATGCCATTCTAATAAGTTCCCACTTAATTGAGGTAAACTCAAATCAGCTAATTAACTGTAACATAATGCTCCGTTTTCTTTCATTGATGTTGTTGAGGACTCATCTTTCATTTGAATTTTGACTCCTAATTCAGCCAATGCTTGCTCTCCTTGTAATTAGTAGTTAGTTAAATTCGATATTTCATCAGCATTAGGTTCCTGACTTATATTAAAGTAACTGTTCAAATCAGTATTGAAGCGAGACAGAAGTGATTTAAGTTTAGCCGATATTATACGTGCATCTTTTATATTTTCATCCATTATTGACCACAGCAATCATTACTTAGCGATTGTATCTCTTTAGCAATCACAGACAAACGATTTAACATTATATTCACCATTATTGTAGTATACCATCAATGTTGATCAATTTTGTACCTAAAAATAAGTATTAAATTTAAGCAAATATAGTATTATACCTTTAAGATATAATTTTAATAATCTATTCGTTCTATTTCTTTTTTTTTTTACTTACTGCATGTGCCGATAGTGACTCCCACACAACACGAAATATCACAACACAAAATATCATGAAATTATAAAATAATATGATAAACCAACTGAAGAAAATAAAACTGTTTCAAATTATTGTCTACCAATAATCTCGAATTGGTAAAATTGTAATTCAAATAATGTTCAAAACTGAAGTTCCACACTGACAAATGTTGTTTGAATTATTTAGAATTATTTCTTTATTCCAATTTTAAAATTTGAAAATAGTTCCGCTATTCACCGCTAAATGTCACTAGAAGTTTCAAAACATTCCATCCGCTACGCTATTTCATAAGATATAATATTGTATTGCCTTTAAAATGAGGATCAAACTATCGCAGCATCTGCACCATGTCGTTGAGGTAACTTAACGCCGATATGTATTGCATTTGGAATAATATGCGTGTACAGATAGAATGTTCAAACTTACATCTCAAGACGTAGACAGCTCTTTTGACCTCGATGCCAAGCATTTGTCAGTATGGTTCCTCCAGAATCATTTCAGTGCGACCTGTAGGTTAAAAGGTTATATGATTCCACTGTCCGGCAGTCTAGTATTGCAGGTCTATCAATTTCTATGGTACGAATTACGAATTATATAACTGCCAATTACAATATGTCAGGTCTTTCAATAACATAATACCTGTCGGGTTTCAGGTACCGATATCAGATCTCTTATCAACATAATAACTGTCGGGTTTCAGTTACCGATACCAAGTCTCTTATCAACATAATACCTGTCGGGTATTTCACCGATACCAGGTCTTTTAATAACTCAATACTGTCGGGTATTTCACCGATACCAGGTCTTTTAATAACTCAATACCTGTCGGGTATTTCACCGATACCAGGTCTTTTAACGGACGTCTCCGCTCTTTTCTCGACTGAGGCGATAAACGTCTTTATCCTCAGCCGAGCTCTAAAACATCTTTACTATTACAATACAGAATTACCATACACTACATTAACAATCACTAGATACGTAGAAACAATAGGATGCCATCTAATTAGCTTTACAACACTAGCTACTCGCAAACAGTAGGAATCACTAAATACTTAGCTCCAGCGCCCATAATCAGCTCCAGCGCCCATTTGTGATTTCATCAGATCAGCATGCAATAACACATAAAGCATGCAATAACACATAATACAACATAATACATATTTTATCATATGATTTTTACACAATATACAATATGTTTCGAATGACAATACTATGAAGTAATAAAGTAACTTCGTATTCTTCATATATCAAGTTCAAACCTCAAACGTAGAACCGTCGGTTGTGGCCAGTACTCACATAGAGGTTGGTTAAGTACTCACATAGAGGTTGGTTATTATTTACTCTTTCTCTGTGGCTCATTTTAAATTCATTAATGTTGCTGCCCTGTACACTAAATACAGATCGCGAGAAATCGCGACAGCTTGCCTTCTGGCCACGAATCCCTCGGCACGGGTCGGGTCACACCTTAGATCGGGGTTTTGTGTCAGGTATGCTCCTTAGAAGTTGGTTTAATTTCGGAGTTTTCCTTCTCCTAGATAGGTTGCCAACCAAGGCTAACGAGGCCCATCTCCCCGAACGTTTGGTTTAATTTCGGAGTTTTCCTTCTCCTAGACAGGTCGCCAACCAAGGCTAACGAGGCCCATCGTGTCGGGTTGGAAAATCCTCATGGAGTCCCTCCGCCCCGAGAGAAGGACGAAAGGGACTGTCAGACTCTTACTGACTAAAAACCAACCCGTGTTCCTCATGTACCCGTGTGTACCCTCCGGTAGGGATTCGCATAAGCATTCGTCGCTACCCCCCGACGGGTATTGGTCCGCCAGATGGTCAGGCGGGCCCCGAAAAAAACTCCCTTGGCGGCGGATTAAGGTGTTGGGCTCCGCCGCCAAAACACTCAGCGGCCGCAGAGGATAGGGAGGACGGCAACGCAACACCGCATCTCCTCTTCCTCTGCGGCCCCACCGCGACGCATCGAATGGTGCGCCTCCATTTGGTCGCGGTAGATAGGGCGCGCGGCAACGCAACACCGACACGCCTCTCCTCCCGCGACCGCACCCGACTGCGAGGGACAGACCTAACTGTCCGCCGCACCCGCACCGTTGGACGCATCCTGCGCAGGCCCCGTCAAGCCCACGCGGAGCGTCCCCTCCTGGATCCCTCTTAGCTTCACCGCGGATAACCAATCCACGGTTACTGAGCCCCCCCATCTCCCCGAGATTATACCATTACAAAATTACTTATTGCAGGACTCCCACCGACGAATTCACACTTCTTGGCATAGTCATATTTTTTAATACTTACTGGACAAGCCCGTTCAAAGGGCGTTACTTATACTATTAAATTTAAATCGATCGATCTCGAAAGGTGAGTACGCTATAAAGTATAAGATTTAGTGAAATAATGAGAATGAAGAAAAATATAACCATATATGAGAAAGTTTCCATGGTAATTGAGAGTGGGTAGTAAAATATTTGATAGAATTTTCAAAGTAGAATAGTTTAAATGATAATAAGAGCATCTAAGTACTGCAAACGGTAGGAAGCCACTTTAATTAAGAACGATAAGTAGATACGTGATCATACTTACGAAGTTCGAAATTGAATCCAATGCAGACGTTAAAAGTGGTCAAGTTTATTGACGAGAGCTGGATTTAGGTCATATCAACTACGATAATTATATTACTACTACATTAGGTATAATTATGGTCACTATAGCGAAACACGAAGAAAATTATGTATATAGATGATTTTGTGAATCTTATAGTAACTACAAATAGGTTACTTTTTTTAGTTCACCTTCTCGTTCGATTTTCACCCCTTCATCTATACTCGCAAGCAAGTAAATCGACTCAAGGCTTAAGTGCGCTTATAAAGCAATTTATCTTCGTCATTACTTATTTTGGCTCTATTTAATGTTCTACTTATTTAAAGCCTAATAATTAGGCTTTAAAATGATAGCAGATAGATGGGTGCATAGGGTTCCCACCAAGAACTTAGGGTCCCAAGCCAACCTCACCTGCAAGTGGTGCACCTGCCGATCATCGGACGAGGCTCTGGCAAACAAAATATCCCGATAAGCGGCAATAGGCTCGCCACCTATTACGTGGGATCAAAACACTGGCGAAAAGTGGGCGTTTAATATGCCTCTGCCTACCTCTTCGGGGAAGCAGGCGTGAGTCTATGTATGTATGTAAAATGATAGCATTATTTCAGTAATTAACTAAACACTTTTCTTTAGAATAAACCTGAATGCAACATTCGTATAATTCGCTCTGCGTACTATACACAACTTGCGCGACCCAACCCCCTATAAATACCCCTTTAACTTTTTTTTTCTTTTCAGTCGCCAATCAGACGTTGACCTGAACACATCTCCGCATATTGAAACCTTTGTTTGAATAAAATTATGGACACTACACCTAAAGAAGCCGCTCTGCTGACCAGCGAGAAGTCTCTCGTCAGCTAAATATGAGCCAGTCTGCTGGCTCAAGAGTATACAGAAGGTTTCAAGAGACTAGTGCCTTCACACGGAGACCTAATACCAGTAGACGCCGGTGCACATCTGAACGTGACGACCGGTTTTTGGTGTCGACTTCTCTCCGACACCTTACCGGTGTAAATGTGCAGCAGGAGTTACGTCGAGTTCGCGGGGTGACTGTCAGTCAATGGACAGTTTGGAGAAGGTTGAAGGAAGTCAACCTTACTGCTAAACCACCCGCTACAGGCCCGAAATTGAGCACAGCTCACCGTCAGGCGCGCTTTCACTTTGCTCGAGAATACATGAATTGGAGCATAGAGCAATGGTAGGCAGTCTTGTTCACTGACGATACGAGGATTTATCTACATGGCAGCGTCGCCTGTCGCTGCCATGTAGACACATCCTGGCCGTGTGTACCGGCGTCCCAGTGAACGATTTTCACAGTGCTGCTTTACTGAAACCGTGTCGTACGGTGGCGGATTTTGTATGATATGGGCTGGCATTTCCCTAGAAGGAAAAATATATCTTGTTTTTGTTCCTGGGCGTCGCCCAGGAGGAGGTCTCAACAGTGACTGTTACATAGAGGATATTCTATTGGATCAAGTTGTCCCTTATCAAGGTTTTATTGGGGATGATTTCATTCTGATGCATGACAATGCCCGATGTCACACCGCTCAGGCCACACGTGATTTCCTGAACGAAGTCGGTATAGCCACAATGGATTGGCCAGCGCTGAGTCCCGATCTAAATCCCATTGAGCACATACGAGACGAGCTCAAAACGAAGGTTAGAGCGAAAAATCCAGCTTCTGCGAACATACACGAGCTCAAGACAGCGTTGGTAGAACAGTGGGTTGAATATCTCAATCATCGAGATTTTATGTACGGTGTAGAGTGAGGTTTGCGGTGGTTTGTTAAAGAATAGAAATGTTTAACCGAAATCACAGTTTATTATTCTGTTCCACAATAACTTCTTATGTTTAAATGTGAGAAAATAATGTTAAATGAAAATGTTAGAAAATAATGTTAAATATAAATGTTCTTATGAATGCACCCGAATGTCGCGGTCACACAATGTGCACTGACGATGCAATATGAATTTTACTTATTATAATACTTGAACTAATTAGGTCAATATGTAATTCACTTATTGCTTGGTCAGGTGTTCGGTCATATTGCACCGAACATATTCCGGGGCACCAAAAGGATGAAAGGATGAGATAAATCTTAAATGAGGTGGCGATTAATGATTATGGTATTTTCTTTCTTTGTTACATAATAGTGAGTGATGATGATATTCTAAAACATTTAATATCTTAATTTTAAATGTTTCCGAGGTATGGGAGAACATGACTGATGTTTTACAGCACATTTGTTTATTACACCGTATGTATGGGGACTTGGGCGTCGTTCAGCCATATAACGTCGCGCACTCTCACTATTGCTAGAGACACTAGGCTGCCGGTCAGCCATTGTACGACCCGCACTTTCACTAGATATTTGAGCTCTAGGTTGTCGGTCAGGCCCCCGCGCACTATTCACTACACTGCGAGTGCCCACTGTAGGCTGAAGCTCGATGTCCGGAGATACGCGGGCACCTCGTGCCCGCAGTCGCTGCCAGCGGCGGCACCACACAGCGCCCGCCGCCACCACTACTGCTCCGACTAACATATAGCTCACGGCGTAAAGGTGAACATCATGGTAGGACAGTGAATCTCCAAATTTGACAGTATTATTTTTCATTTCCTCTATTCTTTGATGTAATTTGTTGAACTCAATTTCTAGGTCGTTGGAGTCTGTTATGTTCGGTAGATTCATCCACATCATAGAGGTGTTGACAAAAAAGTTCAGCTGATCTATCTCTGGACTATAAACCGGATTTGTTAGGTTGATGTTGTTCTCGGTGTTCTTTGGGCTATGAAGAGTGAAGTCAGAGCCTTTGAGCAAGCAACCAGGCTTTATATAAATATTTCCAGCTTGGGATAAATGTTCGAGACTAATTTGCTCTCCACAGAGTATATTTTTCTTGCAGCGATGAAAAAGATAATGTGACGGATTGGCGAGAGATACCCATTTGTTTTCACATCTTGACCTCTTAATCTTACATTTTTCAGTGTTAGAATCCAGCACGCAAAAGTTGAAATCACTCTTCTGGTGGTAAACTGGTTTCTTCCAATCGCATATCCATGTTTTCTGCTTGATGCAAAGGGATAACTCGTCAGAAGTAATTGTAATATATGTATTCCTCTTCAAATCAGTCGCAATGTATTCTGATAATGGGATAAGTTCCACCATAGAATAGTTGTATTGATATGGTATGGATATCAATCTAAACAACTTATATTTATCTCTGCCAATTAATGGGAATGTTATTTCAAATAAAAAGTAGTTGTCTGTGAGTCTCGCCTTCAAATGTAGTAACGGATACAATTCTCTGTTGTTATGCGGTTCTATTGGTAACATCGTTTCATCCGATAAATGCGCCGAGATAATGTTGAGGAGAGGATAATGTTCAGGAGTCAGCAAGTGTATGTTGAATTGCCCATGGTGAATGTTGCTAAGTATATACTTAGCAACATTCACCATGGGCAATTCAACATAGGAAGTCAGGAGACTCTCGTTGATATCAACGCGAGTCTCCTGACTTCCCCTTAAATTGTGTAATAAGTTACTAGCTGTTAGTGACATCAAAGTAAATTCCTGGACTAACGAAATATTGTTGATTTCTTCTTGTAACTTATTAGACCTCGTTTCGAGTTGAATTATATGTTGGTTAATAATTTTATGCTGTTTATTCATAATAGATGCAGTTCGTTGTAAAAGATTGTATTCCGACTCAATAATTGAAGTTTGATTCTTCCACAACTCGACAATATGTTTCTCATTGTTTCGTATCAGGTTGATGTCTCGGGTATACCTTTCCGCGAAATGTTCGTCCAGTACCCCGAACAATAAGTTCGCTAAATAGCCTACGCCGTTAATAAGGCCGCGTCGCTGTCTGGAGTAACCGCCAGACTGTTGAGTTAGCAAAAGTTGACTGTAGTACTTTAGTTCGTTGGCCTCGTGTGTCAGCTGTGCAGTTATCGTGTTACAATGTTCACTGCCTATTGTTTTACATGTAGTATCTAAATATTGTATAATTTTGTTGAATGCGTTTATCCCTTCCCAGTATGGAGCCACATCATAATATATTACGAGAGTCCATTTGTCCTTTGCCAAGCTCAACCTGCCGATCGATTCAAAGAACAGAGATTGCTCTTTTCCAAACAGCGTGATGTTATACGAGCCACATACACTGCCGCAAAGAGTCATAAAAAATGTTAACGTCATTACGATATGCGAAAAAGTAATAGTGCTTGCCTTTCTTCTGACACTCTTCACATGTTGATTTTTGGAATGTTTCTCTACAGGTAGTGTGTTAGTTTCCGGGTAGCTACATTGTTGTTCATTTGTTTCAATTGGCAAGAGCGAGAGTTTGACGATAGGCCTCTTGATTATACCACTCTTCGTCTTTAAAGTAACCACTCTCACATACCCGTCACTACCCGGATGTACGTCTATCACTCTTCCCATAATCCATTTCCCAGCCGGAACATTATCTTCGTGCACAACAACCATATCTCCGATTTTCATGTTGGTTTGAGGTTTCACCCACTTTTCTCGTGCTGTTAGTTGTGTTAAATACTCCGTTTTCCATTTAAACCGGATTTGCCGAAAAATGTTGCTAGTCAAATGCCATCTTGTTCGTGCATCATATTTAGTTTCTATTACTGTTGACCTCATGTAGCGTATGACCGGTACCTACCGAGTGTACGTCATAATACCGTCCATACGCTCGGCCAATCAGAGAAGGCCATCGTCCGCGCTCGTAAGCTTTGCCTATATTTGGTAATGCGCCGACACGAACTGATGGAGGGCCCGGTATATAAAGGGGCCGACAGAGAGGCCGGCACCGCTACTCTACACTAACCTACTACCGCTACTAAATTCTATACCACTATATCTATAATTATACTACTTCATACGTGTATCCTGGTCCCAGCTGTGGGTAAGTTACTACATTTACTGCGTTAGCGTACTGCCCATATCTCTACCTGCTAGCTGAGGCCGGCTGACGCCGCCTGCCTGACTCTATTGGTTGTGGCTCTCCTAATGCTGCTTTCCTTCAGGTTCCAGGTTTACCTTAAGCTCCGGGCTACACTACCTAGACCGCTACACCTGCTGCATCGCCTTCGGCGTCACCTCTGCCGAAGAGTCTGGCCTGCCCCGCTTATCGCACACACACCGCCGGCACCTGCCAGCTGAGCCAACGGCCTGCGAGGATCTGCCGCTACGCGCAGCCCTTCGAGCAACCTGCCCTGCACACTATTGGAGGGAACAGCGTGGGAGACTGCAGCCCTTAGTGTTCGGGCCAGTGTCGTGTTGTTGGTCGGTCATACTCGTGCAAGGGAAGTGAGACAATACTCGGCAAATAAACGCATAGAACCTTTTCTGCGTTTTACTACCAGAACCCGTTACACTCACTTTACCTGTTAAGAAGTGAGCTGGAGATAAATACTCCAAATCTTCAACGTTTTCGTTCAGTGAGCATAACGGTGGCGAGTTAAGGCAAGCTTCTAATCTTGTTAGTATCGTTGTGTACTCCTCAAATGTTAGCCGTTGTGCTCCAACTACTCTCTTCAAATGGTGTTTTAAACTGCGAACAGCCCTTTCCCACAACCCATCGGCACTAGGCCAGGATGGCGCGTTAAAGTGCCATTCTATGTTCATATCTGCAACCTCAGCAAGTAACTTGTTGCCGAAAACTTGCAGTATTTCTTCGTATTCTTCCCTTAACAACCGGTCAACAATTAAAATTTAATAATTTACTTTTTGATCCAACATTTCCGTTCTGAATAACTTTTCCAATATCGTCAGCAAATTCCTTTCTTTGCTATTTTATAATTGTTAATTTTGCTTTTCGCATTTCATGTAACGTTAGGTACGACGGTAAATGTTTACGTTGCACTATCGGTGTCAACGCCCTAAGTATCCACGCGAATATGCGAATTACCTTTCTAAACGAACTGTTATTGTTTAATAAATCTTCGATAATGTTATTTTCTTGCTGCACAAAGTTAACTTGTTTTATCTTTCTTGTTTCTTCTTCGGTAGTATAGATGACTTGGTGATCCTGTGTCTTCCTGGCGTCGAACAATGGTAACCATGATGGCCCTTGCCACCATAAAGGATGCTCTAATAGTTGAGATGCTGTAAGTCCTCTGCTAGCGCAGTCCGCAGCATTCTCTGCTGACTTCACGTAACGCCAGTTGTCACTCGGCATAATCTGCTTTATAGCGTTTATTCTGTTGGACACAAAGGGCTTCCAGCGCGCTGAATCACCATATAGCCAACTCAATACGACCATGGAATCACACCAGCTATAAGTTTCATATGAACAGCTAACACTCGCCGTAATTTTTCGCATGAGTTTCGCTAATAGGTAGGCGCCACATAACTCGGCTCTGGGTAACGTTATAGCTTTTTTGTGTGGTACAAGCTTAGACTTGCCAGCTACTAACCTCGTTTTCTTACTATCTTTTGTTCTTGCGTACACTGCACATGCGTAGGCTTCCGTGGAAGCGTCACAGAACCCATGGAATTCAATAACGCTATCCTCTTACGTTCCGATCCATCGTGGTACCACACAATGTTTAATGTTGTCGATATCAGCTGTTAATTTCTGCCACTCTTTGTATACGTCACCAGATACTAAATCATCCCATTGGAGATACGTTTGCCATAGTTTTTAGAAAAGTAATTTTAGTTTTGTGGATAGAGTTGTTAACAAACCCAAAGGATCAAATAATTTCGAAATTTCCGAAAGTAACTGCCTTTTGGTAAGTGTTCCTACGATGTTTGTGAAATTATAATTAAACGTAAAATTATCTTGTTTTGTTTGCCAACATAGGCCTAATGTTTTCGATGCATCTTCACCTTTAAAGTTATAAATTGTCTCTTCTGCATTCTGTGTTACGCTTTCTAATAATTCCTGATTGTTCGAAGCCCATTTTTTTAATGTAAATCCACCTAATTTCAACAACTGTATCAATTCGGTAATCAACTCCTTTCCTTTTACAATTTGATACACGCCATGAAGCAGGTCATCCATGAAAAAGGAGTTTTGCCAGAACTGCTGCTGCTTCAGGATGTTTGATGCGCTCGTCCGCCGTTAGCTGTTTCAAAGTCCTGATGGCTAAAAAGGGTGCCGATTTTGTACCATAAGTGACTGCAGTGAGTTGAAAACTCTATATGGGGTGTTCAGGTGATTCCCACCAAACGAGTTTTTGCAGGTGTTGGTCAATTCTGTTAATTAAAATCTACCTGAACATTTTTTCTATGTCAGCAGTAAAAGCGTAAGGATATTGTCTCCACTGCAATAACATTGCATGTAAATCCTTTTGCATATTAGGGCCCTTGTACATAATATCATTTAGACTAAACTTTGTTGTTGTTTTTGCGGACGCATTGAATACGACTCGTAACTTTGTAGTTAGTGACTCATCACGCTGCACACCGTGGTGAGGTAGGTAGCATTGCAAGCTTACGTTTGTGTTTGTTTCTTCAGGTTTCATATGTTGTAACTCGATATATTCATTCATAAATGATTTATACTTTTCAGCCAGCTGATGTTGTTTCTTAAAATCTAGTTTCTAAGTTTTTTAATTGAGCGATTGCCATTGGCTTAGACAATCCCAGTTGGTGTTTCAGGTCATCTTTCAGTGGTATTCTAACTTCGTAGCGGCCTTCTTCTGTCCTTCTAGTTGTCGACTCATAAAAATGTAGACACTCTTGATCTTCAACGGATAGATTTGACGTTTCCCTTTCCTCAATTTCTTCCACTTGCCAAAACCTTTTTATCCCTTCGATGTTATTGAGTACAACATTACAGTGGTATGTCTTTACGTTACCGCATAACAGCCATCCAAGCTGAGTTTGTTGTACTAAGGGCTGATAAACATTACCGCTTTTTATAATACTACTGAGAATGATATTTGCGTATATGTCGGCTCCGAGTAGCAAATCCACTGGACGGCTTTTATAGAACTCGGGATCGGCCAACTGTATGTTGTCTATATGTGACCAAGCTGGTTTCGGAAAACTTTTGTTTGGTAGGCATTTAATTAGGTTTGTCATAATAAAAACTTCCGCTTCGAATACGAAATCGTTGTATAATGAGGCGCATTCTATCGACATCACTCCCTTGCAGTTGTTTTTTCTCTGTCCTACTCCGAAAATGACTCCCTTACACGTTTGCCTTTTAATGTTAAGCAGCTGCGCCGCCCTTTCGGTAATTAATGATATTTGGGAGCCTTGATCGACCAAGGCTCGCATGGTATGGCATGAACCATCAGACGCCTTAACCTTTAACAACGCTGTCGCTAGCAATATTTCTGATCTGTCGATTTGAGAAGTGTGCGACGTAGCAGCGAAGTTTTCATGGGGTCTTTCGTGTTGCTGTTGTTGTGTCATTTGACTACGGTTTACGGACGAAGAAGATTGACAATGTTTTTGTTTCATAATTGCGTCATGTAGAATAGTGTTGTGTGGTTCTTAGCATTTACGGCATGTTAATGTAGAATTACACTTATTACCATTGTGACTGAAGAGACAATTTGTGCAGAGTCTCAATTTGTTAGCTGTTTTTAATCTTTGTTCGTCGCTTAGACCCAAATAATTTTTGCAATTATAAATACCATGTTGATTACTGCACATTGGGCACTTAATGGTCGACACGTGCATTGCTTTCGCAATCGATTTATTTGGGTTATTGTATGTGCTGATCGGCTTTGTATATGCGTTATAAATATGTTTATTAACATTTGGTGAAGAATTATTATATTTTGTTGAAAAATGTTTTGATGTTACAGTGTCTTGTTTTCTATGGGCTGTTTCCAGCGTAGTAAACTTAGTTTCTAAAAATCCTAGGAAATCCTGAAGTACTGGCAATTCTCTCGAGTTCTTCAGTGACTCTAGGTAGTCAGTATATGTTTCGTTGTCTAACTTCTGGCCCAAAATATGAACAACGATGGGGTCCCATGATGTTACATCTACGCCCAGTTTTTTAATGCCGTTCAGACATTCCAATGTTGTGTCATGAATTCTCTTTATCTGGTGCACAGACTGTTGCTGCATGCTAGGAAGGTTCAGGAGAATGTTCATATGAGAAGAGAAGATCAATTTTTTGTTGTTATAACGATGGGATAGAATTTCCCAAGAAACCAAATAATTGTCTGTACTAATCTGTAAGTGTTGGATAAGCTTTTCAGCTTCACCGCGTACTTTACTCTTAAGATATTGCATCTTCTGGCCGTTAGATAGTGAAGGGTTGTTATGGATAGCCTCAGTAAACAGATCACGAAAGGACACGCATTGATTGTAATTCCCAGTAAACACTGGAATTTCGAGTTGAGGAGTTGACTTGTTCCTATGCACGACTGACCATATCTTCTTGTTGATGGATTTCTTAAGATTGTTAAATTGTTTCTCATACTTGTCGAACATGTAGTTATAGGACTCATTCTCTTCGTCTATTTCGCACTCAATTTCCCAATGGAGACTGTCAATCGCAGACCATCTCGCTTCAAGGTTTTTCAAAACATCTTCAAATTCCCATTTTTCCGAAATAGAATATACGTCAATGTTCGAAGTTGTTCGCAAAATGGCTTTAAAATGTGCTTGTTGCCGCCGTAACAGATCGTCGCCTTTACTGTTTGTACCTGTGCTTGTTTTCAAGATTTGGTTCTGTGAGCTAGGTCCTGCCTCTGCAGTTGTTTCCTCCTCTCCCAGCTGGACAGCACTCAACGTTGTTTTGAAGGGTGATTTCGGATATTCACTTGGTTTGCCTGCCTTGGTTACAAACTTCTGGTACTGTTGACTTATCAACTCTTTCACCTCTTCGTACGCCTTCAAAGTTCTCTCATATTCACGGAGCCCGAAGTAAGGGTGAGATTGACTCACTTCGCCGCCAATCCGGTCATGATTTCCTTCATACTCCCTCCAGTATTTCTCCAGAGTATCCAATCGCCTCTTAAAATAATCTAATGTTTTTCAGTCAGCGGTATCCTTTTTAATGTTAATACCCAGTTTTACGATGCTATCGTAGATCATAGATTGGGTGTCAATAAGCTCTGCCATGTCTACTGAGTGTTCAAAATATATTATTTAAAAAAATAACAAGGAAATATATTACTTGCGTGTTCGTAGTTTGGTACTTAGCTCCACGACGCTTTCTGCGGCTGTTGCTCCTCCAATGTTAGCACTGCAATCCTCAGTCACACTACACAAGCACTTAATGTTAACCAGTTCAACACCTCGGCTGCACGAATATCACGACGATAAGGAGTCCGAGCCGCGCGAGGACCTTACGAAGGACCAAGATTTTATGTACGGTGTAGAGTGAGGTATGCGGTGGTTTGTTAAAGAATAGAAATGTTTAACCGAATTTACAGTTTATTATTCTGTTCCGCAATAACTTCTTATGTTTAAATGTGAGAAAATAATGTTAAATGAAAATGTTAGAAAATAATGTTAAATATAAATGTTCTTATGAATGCACCCGAATGTCGCGGTCACACAATCTGCACTGACGATGCAATAATTATGAATTTTACTTATTATAATACTTGAACTAATTAGGTCAATGTGTAATTCACTTATTGCTTGGTAAGGTGTTCGGTCATATTGCACCGAACAGTGAAAAAGTTGATTAGGTCCTTGAAGAATCGCATGAGAGCAGCGATCAGGGCTGGAGGACGAAATACCAAAAATTAACAACAGTAAAGTAATCTGCTGTACACATTTTGTTTCATTTTATAAATCATGACCTCATACTGTGAAATTGTATGAATTTTCAATGTTTTTTTACAATGTCTATTCTGATAAAGGACTTTTGTAAACGTTATTTCCTCTTCGCCGCCATTGTAAAAAAACTTTAATTTGAGCAGATTGAAAGATATGCAATTACAATAATACATAAATAGGTTATGTCAAAATTAATAAATACCTTTACCAAGTATCATATGTAATGTCTGTTCAGGTAGGTATGATGGTTTTAGTTATTTGCCCTGTACCGAATAAAACTCTAAATTACAAGCATCGTTTAAAACTCTATCTAAAAATGTATAACCTATCTTTTACTCCCTAACCCACTCTAAAAGATAAATATCTTATTGTCTATTATCCTACACACACCCAATTCTCGAATTACAACCATTTTCACGCTTTAAAAATCAACCCTTGTCCCGGGAATCACGGGCGTTCTATGCAACATTTACTAGATCCCGGGAAGTTCTCGGGGTACTTATAATTGATGCACAACACTACAAAGAATATTGTATGAATATTTGAGGAGCTGTAGCCGTCTACCTTTTACTCTTTTCAATGGGGATTTGAATATAAAAGGAAGAATTTTGGCCACCTGTCATGGTGGAAAAAGATTATGGTATCTTTAGTAAGGTACTTGTAATAACATTTGGTTTAAGGTATCGTAAGCCTCTTGGGGTCTGAAGGTAGTTTGGGGACTTTATTAGGGTGCTTTGGGTGCGATATTTCGGGCTTAGTGCCACTCTGGATCCGATTTGAAGACGCATTGGACTGCTGTCTGTTATAGATTGTTAGACTGTCCTCTTAATATTTGGCTACTCGACTATCAACCTTATGGTGAGTCATAAATAGATTCATTTTTTCTTCTTCATAAATTCAGTTATAGTATTTCCTACCGTTTTTTATAAAATTCCGTGATACCTAAGCAATATCTGTCAAGTCAATCGAAAATCAAATTATAAAAATCTAATTTTGACAGGAACTATGAGGTTGGCTAATTTTTAACGCTTATAAATACTATGGTTGCATAATATATTTAGGTATACATAGTTATCAAGACATCACATAAATTACCTACTGTAGTACAAGTCGAAAATATCTAATATAAAATCACAGCGAAGAAGAATAGAAAAAACATATAATGAAATTAAAATCTTATACAAGACAAAATTCTCTTTAAATTTGATTATCCACACTAGAACTCTTTCATCCGGAAGCCTTATAAAATACCCCGAACAACTTCCAAAGCCCCCATACAATGCTCACAAAAACGAATTTCAATAACCCGTATTTCTAGGCAGAATTAACCATGGCAACTATAGAGGTTGTTTGAACCAGAAAGGGTGAGAGGGGGTTGAAATTACGAAGGTTGCGCTAGCCATATGGGACTCGGACGTTGCATATTGTATGTAAATACATATGTGCTTCGTTTTGTAGGCTCTGTCGTATATTGTGATAAAGTTTGAAAGCTTGGGCACTTGGAGTGGAAATTAAAAGCTGATGGTAGTGGATTTGATTGTTGAAAATAGAAAGCAATGACACTATTTGGTCTAAAAATGTAAGAGGATCTGGTTAAAACGTCATATGTTCTCTTGACAAAAACGATCATTTTAATTCATATATGATAAATACGAATATGATAATAGAATACCAATACAACCAAAATTATTTTATCAGTGTTCGTGTGATCAGAATAAATATGAACGAGCAAGGTTAATTTTAAACTTTCGCGATTAGTATACATTATACAAGGTTATAAAGCGGGTCTTACTCGCGGTAAATCCTAAATTTAATATATATTAAATTTTGTATGCCTCAAAATATAGGATTTACCGCGAGTAAGACCCGCTATATAACCTTGTATAAGGTTAATTTTATTTTTATGCTAACCAGAGTGGCGATGCTGCCAGCTTTCTGGGCACGTTACCCGATGATATTGACGCCTAAACCTCGTAGATATGTATTTTCTATTTCAATTTAAAATGTATTATCCTAGTTACAGTACTAATAATCAAAAACATTATTAAAATACAGCACTTCAGATAGTAACACAGTAGGTACAGATAAAATTGTAAAGTGTTAAATACAGCGTTATACCAGGAAATTGAGAAAGAATTAATTACAATTTTATCAGATGTTGCAGCAGTTTAAATAGTCCCCTTTTCACACTTTAAACTGCAAGCATATACGTAAATTACAGCAAAATAATTAGGAACTAAATTAATTGCTTTTCGCCCGTCCACTGTTGTTTTTATCTATTCAGCTTGTATATTAATTGTTAAGTATCGCTTGCCCCGTGCTTTGGGGAATATGTTAAGCCTTTGGCAGCTGGGATGTCATAAAGATATGAATATCTTTAGCAATTGTTATGGGGAGTCCAGTAACTTTAAATTTTTTTTTTACCACATTCACACAACACCATCTAGTCACAAACTAAGCAGAAGC
Source organism: Euclidia mi (assembly GCA_944739405.2). Taxonomy (NCBI): domain Eukaryota; kingdom Metazoa; phylum Arthropoda; class Insecta; order Lepidoptera; family Erebidae; genus Euclidia; species Euclidia mi. Next base: position 11,912,122 of record OX123207.2, on the reverse strand, counting down.
TTGTAATATGGGTACTAGATAATGGATAAACATACATATATACTGTTTTTTTTTTGTAAATACATACATATTATACATAGAAACACCCAGACCAAGGCAAACATCCATGTTCATGCACTCAAATGTTTGACTTGAGCGGGAATCGAACCCGCGACCTTCGGCGCAGCAGTCGCTTACACTCCCGCGGCGCCAACCGGTCGTCTATATATTGACATTGGTCTAAGCTATGGAATATTGCTATCCTTCTTTTGGGTTTGTAGCTAGTTGCGCTGTAGATAATTTATCATTTCTGAGTAGATTGGCAAATAGTACCTGGGCTTCCAGGTGAAAATCTTGTGTACAACTGCTAAATAACGCTAGAATTATGACCGTGACGCAAACCATTAGTATTTTTTTTTATAGACATGGCCTGTATCCCCGAAGGTGTAGGCAGAGGTGTAATATTACACCCACATTTCTTCATGAATACTTAGGTCCCACGTAATAGGTGGTGAGCCTATTGCCGTACCGGGCACATTACCAGACTCCGTGCTGTTACTGAGCTGTTACTTTCCTAACGGAAAAACCCAATAACACTTTGCCTGACCCGGGAATCGAACCCGAGACCTCCCAATCCCACGCGCACATTTATGCCGCGAGACCAACGAGGCAGTCTCTTTAGTATTTGCTGGTAATATTGGCACAAAGTTAAGGCTATATGACAGTAATCACAATCGACAGTCAAGGACTTTAGTTTGGGGTCGCTGTCCCACTTTTTAGGTTAAATTTGACTCAGTATACTAAATGTTTCCTAATTTTATGAACTAACGATACAAAGAGTTTTAGTTAAAAGGTTTGTTTTATTTTATAATATAACGTGACGAGCGGGTCGCCTGGTCTGGCTACCTTTAATGTGCCAGTGTGGAAGAGGTAATAATGAATACACAAAATAGTTAAATACTACATATACACCACTATTTTTTAATTAGTACAAAAACTTTAAGTACATATTAGCGAAGGCATTATTATCATGTATGTGACATAAGAATTTCATAATATCTATAAATAGCCAAGTTATAATCATTTTTTTTTGTAGAAAATCTCACCACAATCATAGACATATTTTACAATCCATTCACTACTTCATTGATAGTATTTACTTTCCGTCCTACTCTTACGCATTCTTTCCGTCGCACTTATAATGTAGGTGTAGCCTTAGACAATAAAATGAAGCAAAATAATCGGTGTAGGTAGATACTTTTTAATTTTCTTAATTCTACCCTCTCATTCATAGTTTATCCGGGCTTAGGACCGGCAAAATTTACCGTTTTACAAGTTATTAAATACGAAGGTATGTAATTAGAAAGCAAACACATATCAAAATAAAAGAAGGTATTCTGTAATAAAAGAAAATAGTACTTTTAGCGTATTTATGAAGTTAGAATCATCTGTTATTTACAAATTATTTTGTCATCATCATGTCAGCCTAGAGACGACCACTGCTGGACATAGGCTTCCCTCAAGGTTCTCCACACAGACCGATTTTGAGCCGCCCGCCTCAAATTACTATTTACTTAAGTAGGTAAGTAGAGTAAAATTGGGGCTTCTGCATCACTTGCTCTCGCGTCGCCGCTCGAGCTGCGTGATACAGAAGCCCCAATTTTACAATCGAGATCGATTCATATTAATGTGTTCTGCAAACTCAGTATCTGCATGCCCAGTAATACCATACTGTTATAGTTAACATATTTTTTTAAGTTTAGCAATTATTTAGTGATCAATGGTAGCGTTACTTTTAGTGAGTTTTTATTATGAATGTGTGTACCTAATGAATTCCTCACTCCATGTAATATCAATGTAATCATGTTATCAATTTAAAAAATAAATGGATATGTTAATGAGGCTAGGAAACTATTAAGTAAAATAAAACAATGTATATTATCAATTTAAAAAAAGTTTATTATCAATGCACCATATTTTTAAACAAAACATTTTTTAAAACACATATTGAGTCATGATAAATACAATTGTACAAATCTTCAGAACACTTATAGCGATTATATAAACATAACAAATTAGGACAACATTTATCTTCTAAATTAATTACATACATACATACATAGGCTCACGCCTGTTTCCCCGAAGGGGTAGGCAGAGGCATATTAATTAAATTAATTACATTATTAGTATTTAAAATATCCTTCAACCATAACATTTTTTCAAGACCTTTAACGTAAATACACTTATAAATAAACGTAAATACATGTATAAATCCTTCACCCCAGTATATTTTTCTGTTACGTTCAATCCAGAAAACCTGCCGTCTTTCTGATTTAGTCAAATCGTAAAAAAGAAATGGTGGTTTGATTAAAAACACTTGCAGGCTTTGATTACACCATATAGCAATTTATTTTATTATAAATTCATTTGCTTCTGTTTTAAAGCCTTGGATGTCTACAATGGCCGTCATGATAGCCTACGCACGATGTTGCTTAGAGGTTTGTATTCCACAATTCGGTACTGAGCTACTTAATTCAGCCACAACATTTATTTAATTTTTACATAAATATAAAGCATGCATACAAACATTGACTCATAACAATTACACATTTTTAAAAAGATAACATTTATTTATTTTTAGAAATACAACTAAACTTAAATAAAAACATTATATTAAGACTACTCAGTATCACACAATTTCTTACTTATTTTATTTATTAATGTCTCTGTGATATCCTTTACATCATCATAAGGCTCCTCAACCACATATTGTGCACTTAAGCAAGCCTCGTTTTTTTTATTTTTGTCTCCATAATCTAATTCACGAATATCTATCTTAATTAGAAAACGTCCTTGCTTAGGACGATTTCTTCGAACAATGTACGAATTTGCCGATGACGTTAATAAACTTTGACGCTTTTAAGACGGTGACAATTTTTTTGACTTTGTAGAAAAGTTTGGTTCAATGTATGTTATGCCATCGTCTTGAGTGGAGAAATATGGGCTAGTAACCTGTAAAAAATAAATCACACATAAATATATAATAATGTGGACGCGCACAATAAATGTTTATAAACATAAATACATTTTATGTAGTGCTTACCTGATCAGAGGATTTGTTCCGATGCTTTTCAAAACATTCATAATTTCCTTGAGAGTAAAAAATGGCTTGTTTTTTAACTGTCTACCATTCTCTACCAAAGCATTGTCCTGCAATATAATAACATAAAAAATGTAAATGAAAAGTTCATAACTATATGAATTTAACTATGAGGAATAAAATAATATTTACTAACCTCTTGTATTTCTGTCTGGTCAACTTCGTCCAAAGGACTTGGGATTTGAGAATCAACATTATCAAATACAAATCTGTTAAGTCCTCCAATGTTGAGAATGCTGGGGCTGTATGACATGATTCTGAAAATAAAACTAAAGTAAGATATCTAATTATTCATATAATAATATAATATAATATTATAATAACTTATAACATTAAAAACGTACTTACCAATAAAACTTGATTTCTCTGCTAGCAACAGGTCCTGTTTCGGCTGACTATGACAGCATAATGAAATAAGGAATGCAATTTTAAATCTGTATGATATTCAATACCAAATGAAATCAATTATTAAAAGTATAATATTGTAATACGAGAATACAAAATTCCTAACTTTCTAGACCTGTACAAACATGTTAAATGCTGTTATTTATACTTTATGATATATCTTATTTAGTGTTAAAGTTATAGCTACCTATAAATATGTATTGTGTGTTAGACATTCATTACAGTAATTGTCATAATGAAGTTGATCAAGCAACCCGTATCTTTGAAAGTTAATAATATAGATTTAAATGAAACTTCTCACCAGATCAGACATAGTCCTTTATTACCAAATACGATTCGATGTGTAATGTGCGGTCCATCGAACTGTGGTAAAACAAATGTTATGATTAATTTGTTGTTACATGAAAATGGTCTAAAATTTAAAAATCTTTATCTTTTTTCCAAAACTTCATTTCAACCAAAGTATCGTTTCTTGAGTGAAGTACTCGTATTAGGAAGAGTCTCGCAGATTAACTTCTACAAATTTAGCGATGATAAAAAGGTCATTTCTCCGAGTGAAGCTTTAACAAATTCTGTGTTTATTTTTGATAATGTTGCGTGTGAAAATCAAGTAAATATTCGCAATTATTTTTGTATGGGTAGACATAAACAAATAGATTGTTTCTATTTATCTCAAACCTATTCCAAAATTCCAAAACAACTGTTGCGTGACAATGTGAATTTTCTTATTATATTCAAACAAGATGATGTGAATTTAAAACATATTTATGAAGAGCATGTTACTTCTGATTTACAGTGGAAAGAGTTTAGAAATATTTGTCAAACTGTTTGGAGTAAACCTTATAATTTTCTACTTATTAATAAAGAATCGTCATTAAATAATGGAAGGTACAGACAGAACTTTGATATGTTTTTTAAATTTGACTGACTGTTTATATGTATATATATATATATATATATATATATATATATATATATATATATATATATATATATATATATAAGTAATTAACATGACAAATCAAATTCAGTATAATTTGTTCTTTAGCTGAATACAGTTGATAATAAGTATAACATGGAGAAAAATATTAAAATAGAATTAATGAAGTCTGTAGACTCCATAAAGAATAAAATAAAACAAATGAAAAACCAGAAACACTCTACGAACTTATCACTTGAAAAAATGTTAAATCCTGTCACAGATCCCCTTAATACTCTAGTTGATTCAAATAAAACATTAGAAAAAATACAAAATTTTGAAAATACACACTCTAGTTTTGAAGACGTGGAATTAGGTGACATTAATACTAGCTCATCGACTAATTTTGAAGAATGCTATGACCCAGAACTGAATTCTGTACTGAACGTTAAAAAGCCTACCCAGACGGAATTACCGGATGATTTAGAAATATCATTAGAGGGTCGTGATATCCATGATATTTATGACCTAAACATACCATTTGGAATAAGGAGTCAAAACAAAAAAATATTAATGGCTAATTCAATAGTTTCGTTTTCTAAAATAGATAGTGCAAATAATGATAATGCCATTTTAATTAAAGTTGGTGACAAAAGCTTCAATTTAACCCCTGGTTTAAAAGAACTTTTACTTCGAAGAAAACCTGATTTGAAACAAATATCGAGCAAAGATGAACTTGTCTATAAAGATATGTTGCATTATACAAATAAATGCACATAAGAGAGATTTCAATCCTAATGGGCAAATTAGAGGCGATAAAGGTAAAAAATATCGTGAAATAATCAAACCATTGTTTTCTGAATCGTCAAACAATAATATTGTCACTAAATTTGGAGGAAGCTTACCAACGTTAAAGAAATACAAAAATAGCACTGACTTGGTATATTGGGACGATCCTAACGAACTGGTTGACAGATTGAAACTATTAATTGCTTCCCGAGATGCCGGTAATACAAATCATGATAATGAAATTTTATCAATAATCGAAGAGTTAAAAGAAGCTGACATAATTAAATAATAAATAGTCCTAATAATATGCTTTTTATTTAGTATTATAGCTGAATTCAAGACAAACATACCTACTGAGTTGTGAACATGAGCAAAGCTGACGTGGTAAAGGAAATTCATAAAAATGCGAGAGTGAACTATCCGCGAAGACATGTTGTAATGAGAGATATAGATGACTTGTGGCAAGCAGACTTAATTGATTTGCAATCAATTTCAAAAGAAAATAAAAATTATAGATATATTCTTACCGTTATTGATTCATTTTCGAAATATGCTTGGGCCTTTCCTATGAGAAGTAAAAGCAAAGAAGATGTGTATAACTCTTTCAAAACTTTGTTGGATAAAGGACGTGTTCCTAAAAATCTGCAAACCGATAATGGAACAGAATTTTGTAATAAAAAATTTCAGAAGCTTATGAAATCGTATCATATTAACCATTATTCAACCTTCTCAACAAAAAAAGCTTCAATAGTCGAACGATTTATCAGAACATTAAAATCTAAAATCTATAATAGTTTAAAAGGCAATTACAATTGGGTAAATAATACCCTCAATGATGTTATTTACAAATACAATCACACTCACCATCTCACTATTAATGAAATCCCTGCTAATGTGAACAATATGAATAAAAAAACTGATATTAGAAAGGTATTTAAAGTTGCCAAAAAATGATAATTTAAAAAGCAAGTACAAAGTAAGTGATTATGTGCGTATCAGTAAATACAAAGGTATATTTAAAAAAGGTTATACTCCCAACTGGTCAATAGAAATATTTAAAATTCGTAAAATACAAAATACAACTCCTATAACTTACTTAGTTGAAGACACTATCAGAGGTCTGCCTATTTTAGGAGCATTTTATACACAAGAACTTCAAAAAACAAAACATCCCAATATATATCTAGTCGAGAAAGTTCTTAGAAGAAAAGGTAACAGGGTTTTAGTAAAATGGTTAGGTTTGTCTTCAGCTGAAAGCAGTTGGATTGATAAATCGAATGTAATATTATAAATAAAATAATGTTAACAAACTCGAATCACATAACTATTTATAAAAGTATTCAAACCGGAATCATCAGTCTTATAATGTGTTTTGGAGAGAGTAGTCTTCTCAATTGGCTTATTAATAATTTACCATTTGAATTACACTTACCAGGATATAATTACTGTGGCCCAGGTACTAAATTAATAAAAAGACTAACAAAAGGAGATAACGGCGTAAATAAGTTGGACGAATACTGCAAAGATCACGATATTGCATATCACAAGTCATCAAACTTAAAGGATCGACATAAGGCTGATTTAATTTTGTCAAAAATGGCAAAAGAGCGAGCGGTTGCTTCCGATGCCAGTATAGCTGAAAAACTCGCGGCACGCTTAGTAAGTAAGGCTATGTCAGCAAAAATTAAAACTGGTTCTGGTTTGGACAAAAAGCATTCTCCAAAAATTACACCTGGAAAAGGGTTAAAAAGTAAATTAAAATCTGTTATTACAAAAGCAAAAAGGCATATCAAAAAATTAAAACCTAAGAGCAAGAAAATGGCAATAGAATTAGCTATTGCCGCTACTAGAGAATTGGCTGATAATTCATCGATTAAGCTCCCTCGCGTTATTCCTATTCCAAAAACTGGGGGAGTATTACCTTTGATTCCTATTTTTGCGGGATTATCAGCTGCGGGAGCTTTAGCAGGCGGTGCAGCTGGTATTGCTAAAACCATAAATGAATTCAAAATGGCTAAAAAGCTGTATGAAGAATCGAGAAGACATAATGAAAAAATGGAAGCTCTATGTATTGGGAAAGGACTACACCTTAAACCACATAAAGGCGGCCTTGGAATTTCCGTATCAAAAGAAAAAAACTAAGATATCGGCTACCCAAACGGGCCTTAACTAACTTTGACATTTTAAAGTACGGGAATAGAATTCCTTATTTTAGAGGTGTCTTTATGAGAGATGAGCTCCCTTAATGTCCTTATAAAAAAGAATGTGGAGTTATTAATTTGGATAGTTCAAAAAATCCTGGTTCTCATTGGGTAGCCTATGCAAAATATAATGATTATGTTGAGTATTTTGACAGTTATGGAAATCTTAAACCTCCGAAGGAATTTATAAAATATGTAGGTTCTAACATTCAATATAATTATGAAAATATACAACGTGATCACCCCTTCAATTGTGGACATTTATGTTTAAATTTCTTAAAGAATTTTTGGTATAATCATGAAATAAAATAAAAAGGATCATCTAAAAGAGTTCAGTATGCAAGCATGTCTACTACGGTTACCTTCTCTGGAAATAAATCGGAACTGATTTCGTATTTTCAACCACCTCTTCATTTATCTGATCAGTACGAGTGCGGTTTACTATACTTTTCAGTATTAAAAACAAGACCGAATGTGCCCGTTAATAACAGCAGTTTAACAGCTGTTATCAGAATTGAATGTGATCTTGTACACGGTTCATAATGCAACGGATTACCGACTCATTTTATTCATGAATTTATATCTGATACTGCTCCAAGTCACGGCTACATAGAAATACCTCAGAACGTTATTTACTTTCCAGTTAACAAAAATATAATTTCATTCATATCTGTTAGGATTGTAGATCAGTTTGGTTACCGAATTGACTTTGGTGAAGAAAATATTCAATTACGTCTTCATTTAAGAAAAGCAAAATGATAGTATATTATAAAAACCCTTCAGTGAAAACAAAACGTCCTATTCCGTCAACGACCATAAAGGTGCACAGACGTAAGAAAAACGTGAAAAAATTGACTAAATCAAATAAAGATTTTCTTAAAGCTTTAGGGTTTAAAGTATGAGTATACTACAGATTACCGATTTACCACACTTTGATAGTTCGATCGAAAGTTATGAAATCCATTCATACAATCCCTACAATAACACTTTTAGAGAAAACGATGAAATCAGAATCCTCATACACCAGCAAGATATATACGTGCTACCATCAGCCAGTTCCATCTACATCGAAAGTCAAGCAAAGCTGTTCGGTAAGGATGGGCATCAGATCAAGAAAGCTGTTACGTTTACTAATAACCCTGTTATGTACTTGTTCCAAGACATCAGGTACGAAATGAATGGAATTGAAATAGATCGTATAAAAAATTCTGGAATAACATCAACAATAAAGTCATACATCTCATTTAATGAAGCAGAAAGTAAAGTTTCTGCATTATGGGGTTGGAATTTAAACGGATTCCAAAGTGATGGACATTTTAGCGTTGTGGTGCCCTTAAATAAGATTTTAGGGTTTGTAGAGGATTACAATAAAATTGTGATAAATTGTAAACACGAACTTATATTGAATAGGAGTAATTCTAACTTAAATAGTATTATTCTTACTGATGAAGTCGTTCAGCTTCAAATAGATATACAGAGAATTCAATGGACAGTACCACATATAAAAGTTTCCGATCGAGAACGTTTAATACTTTTAAAGCACTTAGAGAGAGATAAACCTATTCAGATGGCCTTTAGAAATTGGGATTTATATGAGTATCCTTTACTACCTAAAACCACAAAGCATTCTTGGTCAGTAAAGACTGCTTCTCAATTAGAAAAGCCTCGGTATGTCATTTTTTGCTAGCAAACTAATAGAAAAAATAATAGAACTAAAGACAGTTCGGTATTTGATCATTGTGAGGTGACAAATGTTACGCTCTTTTTAAATTCGCAATATTATCCTTATGAGCCTTTATCTTTAAAGTTTTGTGAGAACAAATATAGTATATTATATGAAATGTATGTGAAATTTCGTCAGTCGTATTACAACTCTCCGGTAGAACCGTTGCTTGATCTGCAGGATTTCAAAGTAAAGGCCCCAGTCTTCATCTTAGACTGCTCGAGGCAAAACAATAGTTTAAAAACTGGTCCAGTGGATGTAAGATTGGAATTTGAATGTTCAACACAAATACCAGATAAGACAACTGCATACTGTTTGATTATAAACGACCGACTTGTGGAATACAAACCTCTGAGCAACATCGTGCGTAGATTATCATGACTGCTATTGTAGACATCCAAGGCTTTAAAACAGAAGCAAATGAATTTATAATAAAATAAATTGCTATATGGTGTAATCAAAGCCAGCAAGTGTTTTTAATCAAACCGCCATTTCCTTTTTACGATTTGACTAAATCGGAAAGACAACAAGTTTGCTGGATTGAGTGTAATAGAAAAATATACTGGAGTGACGGATTTATACCTTACTCAAATTATCAATATTTAGTTTTAGATATCTTAAAAGATAAGTGTGTTTTCGTTAAAGGTCTTGAAAAAGTGTCATGGTTGAAAAATATTTTAAATAGTGTTAATGTAATTAATTTAGAAGATAAAGGTTGTCCTAATTTGTTAACCCTATATGATCGCTATAAATATTCCGGAGATTTGTACAATTGTATCTATCAAGACTCAATATGTGCATTAAAAAATGTTATGTGCTTAAAAAAATGGTGCTTTGATTATAAACTTTAAAAAAAAGATACAATATGGATTATTTCATTTTACTTAATCGTTTCCTATACTCACTAACATACCCATTTAGTTTTAATATATACTATGATTGGAATATTACATGAATTGATACACATTCATAAGTACAATAAAAAACTCAGCAAAGAGAACAGTTACATTGGTCACTAAGACAAGGAGTTAAATTCCTAACCTGAAAACCTTAGAATAGGTGTTATTATTCTAAGCTGAAAACATAATGTTAATAATCTACATCGTGAATAAAACGGATCGCAGATAACAAAAGTAGGGTATTATTGCAGAAGTCAGAACACATTTATATTAATCGATCGAACACTACACGTGCAGTCAATCTACTTTATCTCGATACGTCCGCATCACCTGGAATCAGAGTGACCGTGGGTTCAAGTTCCATGTAGACGAAGTCAGAGGCAAAAGCTAGTTGTGGATAAAACAATTATATAATTCATAAGTACATACATTCATAGTCTTATGCCTGTAACCCTGAAGAGGTAGGCAAAGGTGTATTACTACACCCACTTTTCGCCAGATATATTTAAGTTCCACGTAATAGGGAGGCAAGCCTATTGCCGTACCGGGCACATTTCTAGACTTCATGCTGTTACTGAGAATTTCCTAACAGAAAAACCCAATAACAGTTTGGCCGACCCGGGAATTGAACCTGGGAGCCACCCGATCCTACTTTCAACATTGTTAAGATTTTGCATTCATTCATTAAAATTATCAACGAGCTGTGCAAAGATAACAGTATGTACATATAAATTATTATGAATGCATCGCTGTGCCCGAGCCGCACTGAGCGCGTTGAACGAACTTGAGAAAGTTGTTTATATTATGTCATCCCAAGTAAAAACATTGTTACTATGCTACCAGTATTACGATGCATCGATGAATGAAATAATATTATACTTCTAATGCCAACCGTCCGTATCACAGATCATGTTAGTAGTATGATATTTGGGGCGCTCTGCATTGCGAACCGAGCGAAGCGAGGTGAGTGATGCAGTAAGCAAATGAATTTATACTAAAAGAAATAGCTGTATGGTGTAATAAAAACTTACAAGTGTTTTTAATCAAACCACCATTTCCTTTTTACGATTTGACTAAATCAGAAAGACGGTAGGTTTGCTGGATTAAATGCCTGTAGTAGATGAAAATGAAATGCATAATTATTATTATTAAAAGAGTAATTAAATAATCTTATAAGAAATAAGTGATTCCTAATCTAACATTTATTGTATTTTAAAGTGCTATTTGTTTTAAGACTAAGATATATAAATCATCCATCAAGAATCCTAATTGTCTACTACTTAAATATATTATATATTAGAAGATTTTAGTATCGTAATCATAAAAAATAAACGTTTGTACTGAGTTATTGATTGTCTTGGATAATTCTATACACGTCATGTTACGTGAAGACAAAGTGGTCCAATATTTTATCACATCTTTGATGACACGTTTGGCGCATTGGCTAAGAGTATGACTCGCATCACAATGTAAATAGTAGGTTTAATAGACGCACCAACGTGTTGCGGGTTCGATTCCCGCACGGAACAAATGAGTATTGTTCCGGTTTGGATCTTGTTTTTATGTTTTTTTTACTTTATTTTTTTGTATTATAATCAATTATTATGTCTCCATAGTACTGTTGGCTACTTACTAAGAAAGAAAGAAAGAGAAAAACTATTTATTTGTCTCAGACACAGAAAAGTATTACAATAAAAGAAAACATTGCAAGGCATAACATTAGTCTGTGACAAATATGTGCACTTGATGTGCACACTCAGCTATATTGTTGCATTGTGGTAGTGTCCACAACTCTATTATTGAGTTATAGTTGCTAGTAAAAGCTAACCTCTCATTATACGGAAGGCCTATGCATTCATTAGTACAAGATGTGCACGAAATCGTTTCGATGCAACGATGTGCCGTGATCGAACATGATATTGTTGTTTATTGTACTTATTTAAGTGCGCGCGATAATTTTTGCTTGGCTATGTCAGTTCGACACCATACCAGGTTATGATACACACAACAGCCGATCGGACTGATCGCGTCGACTGAACACAGCAGTCTAACTTGAGAATGTTGTTACATTAGCATCTCAAACTAGAAACGACAGTAAGTTGTCCCATTGCATTGCTACTACAATGATATGTCGGTGAATGAAATACAATATTATATCGTGAATCAGACGGATTGCAGATAACAACGGTATTATTGGAAGCGTCTGCGTCAGCTCATTTTGTTCTGAGTGATGCAGATCACATTTATATTAATCGATCTCGATTGTAAAATTGGGGCTTCTGTATCACGCAGCACGAGCGGCGACGCGAGAGCAAGTGATACATACATACATACATACATAGACTCACGCCTGCTTCCCCGAAGGGGTAGGCAGAGGCATATTAAACGCCCACGTTTCGCAAGTGATGCAGAAGCCCCAATTTTACCCTCCTTAGGTATTATTTACTAAACTTACAAGTATTTCCATTGTCCTTCAAAACGTCCACCACCATTGTCAATACACAGATCACAGTCTTTTCACTTCGTCAGAAGCGCGATGTTTTAATTGTTCGACATTAGCCGGCTTACTTTTGTACACTCACAAAATGATGTCCATGGGTACACAGCTGCACTCGCGATTCCTCCACTCAAAAAGTACGCACGAAGCATAGCTACATACTCCCATGATATTATGAACTGATAAGCCATCGCGTCGGGAAAACGTAGACAAACAAATTGCAGCGAAAAAATCGATAGGTAAGCTCACGTCCGCTAGCAATTTAGCACTGTTTGTGGCATCCGAGCGCGGCGCGCGCGCAGTGGGACAGGTGGGAATTTATCAATGGAATAGTTTACAACTTATAGTACAAGAGTCGGTCATAGTCTTAGTTATGCATTAACCAATTATTACGTATTTTTGTGGACAGTTTTGAGACAGTTTTGGGACTTAGTGTTTTTATTTTTTAACTACATAAATATGATCAGTTAAAGATACTTAGTGCCCCGTAAAATTTTTTGTACTAATTAAAAATAGTGGTACTGTTAAAAGGGCATAACAAAATTTCTAGACGTTCAAAACTGTAAAATACCGTACTGCATCGGCGCTTCAATTTCCGTTATTTTACTTTATAATAGAAACAGAATTTGTGCTCCTAGAATCCTTCATTTGCCAAGAAGTACTGTAGCTGAGCGTTCGTGACATTAAGTTGGGAACTTGTACCCGAATGGTAAAAATGCGTTGTGCGTTCGCTAAAGAGGCCGTCACTCAGACTGTAGTAGAATATGGGATAACTTAGTTGTAATTCTCGGTATCTCGCGAACACAGCTGCTGGAAATCGAGCTAAACTGTACAAAATGTGTTAAATGGTTGCGCATTCGGACCTCGCAAAATAAAAAATAAACCTCCTACACTACAAAACACACACACAGCTTTGGGGAATTAAGAGTATTTACCTTTAGGAGATGGGCTTATCATTGAACTAGTATTTTAATTAGAGTGTTATTAATATTATACAAATACATAGCCGTTGAGGCAGGCGGGTTCTGGAGTGACGATCACGTACCGAACGACGCAGCAGGGGTAGGCCTCCCGCATGGTGGACCGACGATCTAGTTAAGATCGCGGGAATCGAATGGATGTGGCGGCTCAAAATCGGTCTGTGTGGAGAACCTTGAGGGAGGTCTATATTCAGCAGTGGACGTCTCTAGGCTGTCATGATGATGACGATGACATAACCCAAATATGAATACAAATCATATATCATCATAATCCTATCGTTATCGCAGTTGCAACTCGGGCTCCACCTACTAGTCTAACCAGATTTGACTGAACTGATGACTGCCTTCGATTAGGAGCCACACCCAAATCAACCTAATCCAGCCAAATCTACTTGCGCCAAAAGGGTTGCAAAATAACGTTGGGTTCACCCATATAACCACACAGAGCTTTGTTAACAACATTTGAAATATATGAACCCTCTTTCTTTCCGTGAGTTTTATTGCCCGTTCTTTCTCATGGTTCTACGTGACGGTTCTACGCGAACGTGGCAGTAAATGTAAATGTAGAAGCATACAGTAATAATGTTTTAAATTTGACGTTCATAAGTGTCACTTTGTGATCTAAATGAATAAAGGATTTTGTCTAGAATTACCGTAGCCAGGATTTTCAGGACAGAGTTGCAGTGGAAGGTGTAATACATCTACCTGACCACGATAGACAATATATCTAAACACCTTTACTGCGTTGCACAGCGAGTCATGACCAATATTAATAAAATGTTTCAACTCACCTGATATCTTCACTGGTGATATTCTTGAAGTGGACCTATAGGATTAACTCAAAATTTTGGCCAAAATAACAAGAGAATCGAATAGATACCAGTATCCAGTTCAACGTAGTCATACTCCAGGCACCAACCAGGAATTCACACACGTGTTTTACAAAGTTCAATATTTCACAAATGTTCTTTATCACAATTTACCGGTGCCGGTTATAGATCAAAGAAGCGGCATTCACCCGGATTTTTAGGTTTACAACCAAATACAAGATCAAAAACGCGAAAAAAATTTATCCCACGTCGGGCAAGCCTATATCAGCCTTGTTGGTTTCAAGAAAATTAACAACATCATTCAAATAATTATACGTGCCCTTGAAGTTAGTGCCGCAGTCAGAGCGGATCAAGGAAGGCAGCCCTTGGCGGGATACAAATCTGTCAAATGTGGCTACAAATGCCTCGGTCGTAACCGAGGAGACCAGTTCCAAGTGTACGGCCTTTGTGGAAAGACAAACAAAAACACACAAGTAGGCCTTAACAGTCTTGCTGTTTCGAAGTGTCGACGTTTTCACCAAGAAGGGACCAGCGAAGTCCGTGCCAACACCGTCAAATGTCCTGCTCTCCGTTACGCGATCTGCCGGTAAGTCTCCCATCAACGGCTGCATGGTAGAAGCCTTGAGCTTATAGCAAGGGATGCAGCGAAAGACTACACTCCGAATAATTCTTCGGGCAGACAAGATCCAAAACTCGCGTTGCAAAATAGCCAACAAAGCATTACAACCAGCATTCGAATTTTTGAGGTGACGGTCAGTTACCAACAAGCGTACCAAATGACCATCCTTAGGTAACAACAGGGGGTGACGTGCCCCGTAAGGGAGGTTGGCGTTCTTGAGACGCCCTCCAACGCGCAAGAGACCCGTATCGTCCAAAAAGGGGTTCAATTTAGAGACAGCTCCCGACAATTTCGATCTCCCTGATTTAAGGATAGCAATCTCCTTTTCAAAATGCGCCAATTGCACAGAACGAACCCAAAAGGTGAGGGACTCCTGTCGTTCCTGTGGTGAGATAAACGGTGTCAGTCGTTTCTGTTGTGGGTGCCTAAAATTAAAAACAAAACGCTTCATCCAAGCAGTGACACTTAACAACTTGTCGAGGGAGCTGTAACGATTCAACAAAAAATCGGGGTCGAAGGCGCATTCTACCTTCTCAAGAGCGAGTGTTCGTAGACCCGGCAAATTAGAAGTATTCAAAACTGGCGTTCGAGGCCAATCAAATTCTGGTCGACTCAACCATTCCGGAATGACACACATAGCGAATGACCTATCAAACTAGGCGTCAAGCATCCGCGCGAGACACAATCAGCGGGGTTGAGCTCACCTGGCACGTGTCTCCAAACAAGCTTGACTTCGGATTTCTGGATTTGGGAGACGCGATTAGCAACAAATACCTCCAAAGTGTGGACAGACGCCTTCAACCAACAAAGTACAATTTGGCTGTCTGTCCAGGCGTAGGTCCCACTAATACAAATGCTTTTACCCAAAGTACTAGACACGTGGTTCAATAAGCGTACAAGTAGTGCTGCTCCCGAGAGCTCCAATTTCGGAATGGTCAAAGATGTCCGAAGGGGTGCTACCTTGCTCTTCGCCATGATCAGGGAGACTCTCACCTGACCTGAGGCACTGACTGTGCGCAAGTACACCACGGCCGCGTGACCACGTTCCGAGGCGTCACAAAACCCGTGAAGGGTGGCCTTGTACTTCCCGGGAGGAAGGATGGGACGAGGCAAGGAGATCTCGTTGACGGCAGGAAGTGAGGATACAAAGGAGGTCCATTCCTCAACAAGAGTGCCGTGCAGAGGTTCGTCCCAGGTCAATCCTGCTGTCCAAAGCTTCTGCAAGAAGCATTATGCCCAAAATATAATTGGACAGATCCAACCGTTCGGATCAAAGGTTCTGGCGACAGTAGATAATACGAGACGTTTAGTCCAAGCACAAGGCAATTTCAAGTCGTGGACTGGTCTGTACTGAACGCCGAGAACAGCCATCATGGCGGGGTTGTCAACAATCTCAAACAAATGTGGATCCTGCTGATGATCCTCTGGCAAGCCTTCCAAAAGCGCTGGTGAGTTGGAAATCCATTTGCGCAACTTATAACCAGCAGAGGCCAAAATACCTATCAATTCGTCCCGCAGGAGGATCGCCTCGTCCGCTGTGGAGGCGCCTGAACAAATGTCATCGACGTAAATATCGTCTTTCAAGATGGCGGAGGCTCGTGGGAAACGTAAGCCTTCGCGGTCTGCGAGCTCCCAAAGAGAACGTATTGCCAAGTAGGGGCTTGACCTTAACCCGTACGTATTAGTATTGAGCTCGTAGACGACCATGGGATCACGAGGAGACTCTCTCCAAAGGATCAGCTGGAAGCGACGGTCATCAGGGTGGATAATCGTCTGCCTGAACATCATTTTTATATCGGCTACAAAGACAACCTGATGTCGTCGGAAGCTGGTGATGACGTCACAAAGGTCCTTGACCAACTTGGGACCAGAATGCAAGCACTGGTTCAAGGATACGCCTGTAGAAGTCTGCGCAGAACCATCAAATACTGTGCGCAGCTTGCCAGTCGATGGCTTCAATACCGCATGATGCGGGAGAAAGTAGTGCTCCACCGAACGCCAATCCAAATTTGACACAGACATGTGTCCCAACTGTTCATATTCTCTCATGAACTCAATGTACTTCTGTCTGAGCTCCGGATCACGCCCCATGCGACGCTCCATAGCCAACAACCTCTTTTCGGCTAAAGGTCGTGACTCACCAAGCGGAGGCCGAACAGACAGAAAAGGTAGCCTCGTAATAATCCGACCAGAACGGAGTCGACCCGTGTTGTTCTGGAAGAATAGCTCGCACTCCTCATGTTCTGGATTCAAACGGGCAGCTTGAGGGGGCTCCTCTACCTCCCAAAACCTCTGAACCGCATCAGAGAGAGCGGAGCCTACAGCCAACAAATTATCAAGTTCGGGTGGAGGGGGGTCCCTAGGTAGAGGTCCCATCAAAGCTCATCCAAATATGGTCGGGATGGCAGTCAAACCATTTGGCACCAAGACCCGTTTCCCACCAATCAAAATTCCACCGAGGACATCAGAGCCAATCAAAAAGTCGATTTGTCCCGGTGTGTCAAATTTGGGGTCTGCCAGTTCCAATCCCGATGTCAAATTCACCACACCAGCAGGTAGCTGCTTCTGTGGGTGCATACCCAAAATATACTTCAGCACAAAAATCGAGGTTTTAACCCTCGGGTGTGAAGATTCAACAGTGCCAAACAAAACCTTAACTTGCCCTTCAACATTAGAGGCTACGTCACCTATGCCCAGTATACAATTTTGAAAAGAGCCCATATTTAATTTAACCTGCCCTACCAAATAAGTGGAAACAATGCAACCTTGTGAACCTGTGTCTAATATAGCACGGACAACAACAGAGATCCCCGTGGGTCCCCAGACCCTAACAGCAACTGTTGGTAGGATAACGGTCTCAATGGGGGAGGTTGGCGTTATAGGGTCATAATGACGCACCCGCCCAAAACGAGGTGGGCGCGAGTCAAGGCGGGGACGCTCCGCCAAAGGAGGGGTATACCTGGGGCAACAGTCATGGTGCTGGTGACGCTGAACAGCACATTCAGGTGCGCGAGAGCGAGGAGGCGTGCGCACGCTACGGTTCTCCAAGCGGGGCGAGTGGCGATCAATTGAGCGAGGCGACTCCGCGCCGGTGAGCCTCGGCTGCCACCTTCAAAACACCCGCCCGTGCGCGGCGTCGGCTGGTTCGACAAACGGTCAACCTCTCTGGCATTCATACAGACAATGTCCAAATGCTGTCCTCCACAGTGAGGACAGGGGCGAGAATTTGGGCAGTCTCGCTGGTAGTGGGACCCCAAACAAGAGAAGCAAAGGCGACGGGCATTCGCGATGCGCCTACGAGAGGCGACATGCAGCTCCAAAAATGCCCTGCAACTGGCCGTTCTGTGCCCCGTGACCTTGCAGTAGGAGCACTCCGCTGGGCTCTGCGTGACTGCAAAGCGAGGAGAGCGCCGGTCAACATTGGCTCGGGTGTGAACGCGAGCCTGCTCCTTGACCTTGGGCGGCTGCGTCTTAGCCGGCGTGCCACCACCGGAGTTGTCCAAGACCCGGCACTCATCCTCCAGGAACTTCTCCAGGTCAGCAAAGGGGGGCAGATGGGTCGCGCTATCCCCACCAAAGCGCTGTTCAAAACGCGACCTCAGGTCGGCAGGCAGCTTTTTCAGCACAATGTGCACCAATAGATAGGACCATTGGTCCACGGGCAGGTCAAGGCACTTAAGTGCGTTGATGGCCACCAAGAACGGGTTCAAAAGTTGGGTGCGCAACCCAGAGGCCCGGGTGAGCTTCGGCAAACCCAAAATCTGCTCGATGTGCGTGTCGGCGAGGCCACGCTTATTATGGTACCTACGGGTAATTAGGTCCCGAGCCGTCTGGTACGCCTCGTCAGACACGGGCAGATGCTGGATGAGGCCCTTGGCCTCCCCATCCAGAACCGACATTAAATATGCCAATTTTTGTGCTGGCCGAAGGTCAGCCTTGTCATTGACCAGGCTGTCGAACAAATTTACGAAGCCCAGGTAGCTTCCTAGGCAGCCATCAAAATGGGGGAGGTCCAAAGTAGGGAGCCTACTCACCAGCTCCGGTGCTGACCTAGGAAGCTCCTGCTTCAGGCCGGGTTGCCCTTCCCTATCGGCAACTAGTTGTCTCGCACTATTGGAGACAGACACAGGTCAGCGGTGAAATCATTGACTGACACTTCGAGACAGCAAGCGCTGAAAGTGCGGAATTGCTGTTCCACACTTGCCAGGCGATCGTCAATCCGCTCGTACCTTTGTAGTAAGGCCTGCTGGCGATCAGGCCGGTTCACTAAGGCACTGGCCGAGGCAAACCAGCGCAAATCTGATGCAATAGCACCAGCAGCCGCACGCAAGTCCTTGATAGCTGACATAATCAAAATTTCAAAGGAGCCCGGACAAGCGTTAAATAATTTTAACAATCAAAACTTAATTTTTCTTAATTCTTTGAAACCAACACAGTATTAGCCTGTTTACTGCTGGTACAAGCAAGTGACAGGTATTTACTGCCTAACAAAATTAATAGTTTCAATATATTGAAACAAACACAAAAGTTATCAAAAGTTGTAACTTATAACAAATTAAAAGTTGAAACTTCAAATTAATTAATTAATTATTTGCAACAGACAGACTGGCTGTGTTATTTGAGATATACAATAGTAAGTAAGCACAGAATATGTGTTACCTAGCAATATTATCTATATATTATAACAAACAAAGGTTTATCAAAAGTTTGGTTGTTATAAGTAATGATTCAAACTTAATATAATTATGAGATAAACTAAATTTACTAAATTTATTGATACATACCGCTGTTATGTATCCAAACAAACTGACTTATTAATGCAACAACAAATTTAAGTTAGATTTCAACAATACAAATCAACAATTACTGATTGAGGTTATGTATGACATGTGTTTCAAATTATCTAGGTCAACTTATACAATTAAATATTATGTATTTTAGACAATACTGACCTGAGAACACTATAACACTGATTACAAATGAGATATATAGCTCATACAACACCAATCTGAGTTCAGATACAATCAACGGCTAAGATACAACAGCGCTCTGCACCAAAAATTTTGTCTAGAATTACCGTAGCCAGGTAGGGATTTTCAGGACAGAGTTGCAGTGGAAGGTGTAATACATCTACCTGACCACGATAGACAATATATCTAAACACCTTCACTGCGTTGCACAGCGAGTCACGACCAATATTAATAAAATGTTTCAACTCACCTGATATCTTCACTGGTGATATTCTTGAAGTGGACCTATAGGATTTACTCACAATTTCGGCCAAAATAACAAGAGAATCGAATAGATACCAGTATCCAGTTCAGCGTAGTCATACTCCAGGCACCAACCATGAATTCACACACGTGTTTTACAAAGTTCAATATTTCACAAATGTTCTTTATCACAATTTACCGGTGCCGGTTATAGATCAAAGAAGCGGCATTCACCCGGATTTTTAGGTTTACAACCAAATACAAGATCAAAAACGCGCTCACAAAATGGAATCTTCCAGAGTGAACAAAAAGCTAGGTTTTTTCGCTGACCACGGGAAACGACCAAGAACGAAAAGATTGACAGTTCAGTGTGACCATTGTCAGAAATTTTCAATAGACTAAACAAAATGTTACTTAATCGATATAATCGATTTGACTTATAATAAAAACTAATTCTATTTCAAACAGATTTTGAGTTTGAGTTTTCTTTTCCTTTTCATGTGACTGTGTGAGGTGTCGGAGTTTTCAGACCGCCCAAAGGCCGATATGGTTAAACGATTCTTGTCCTGAGACAAGAACAGGGACCGACAGCTTTACCCTTTAGCCTGCCCTCCGAAGCACGGTCGTACTCCGATGTAAAACTACACACACCCATTCAAGTGTCGAATAGTACAAGCGTTTCTTAACTTTGCGCCATAGTACAAACAGCGCAACTCGTACAAGACACGTTATGAGCGATGAGCGCTATAACCGACGAGAATAATGTTAGTTTCTCTCTGAGAATTAAGCCGTTTTGAGTCAGAACTCTTATTCAATAGTTATTTGTACTTTAAACGAGTCTGTACTGGCAAAAACAAAACATTGCATAATAAAGCAAAAACTACATAGGCTAGGGAACGTGACAACATAATTTAGATACACCAATATTTATTACTAAACCGTTTACCAAATGACTCCAGTTTGCATTGTTATAAACAGAGCATAGCCTTTGATAAAAAAATTCTGAATAATCATCATCATCAGCCTTGTCTATTATTTGTTCCACTGGGTTGGCATACTCCACATATCCTTCGAGAACATTTCGGAGATCTCACAGAGATGCGCGTTTTCCTCAATGTTTTCCGACACAGTGTAGCAAGCGTTTGTAAACAATTTAATACGCACTTTACTTGAAAAAATCAGTGGTGTGGATTACATTGAACCCGAGACCTTTTGCGTAGCTATTAGTCTCGCGACTACTCTAACATTGTTCTTAGTTTAATTGTTTTACAATTTTTTATCAGCATATCAAAGTATCCAGCTGCTAGACAAAGGCTCTCTCCCTTGGACCGCCATGCATCCCTGTGATGTGCAATATCCGGCCAGTCGCTGTCGAATGCTACTAGGTCATCTCATCATCTCACTTTAGGCCTGCATCATCGACTATCATGAGGCACCCAGCCAGCTGGGTGCCTCATGATAGTTCATTCATAGGCTCATTATTTTAAAGTGTTACCAGTAACACTTGAAAATAATGAGCCTATCACACAAACGTCCTCGATCGTCCACAAACCCAATAATACCATACATTATGATATACATTCATGAATTGCAAGTACCAAGAATGAAAAACGATGACATATCGGTGTGCTTGCAACTTGGTCTAATGAAATTGTCCATAAATCTCGAATATTGGACTGGCGACATGCCTAACTATGGTGTTTTCCTCCTCTTGTTACTGAGAAGACCAAAGCGTTCCACATAAATGTTGTTTTCCCGAATCTTTAGCCGCTGTCATAATATACGGATATGTTAGGCACTTATGGTAGTGTGAGTGTGTACGCTTACGTTTTATCTATGTGTGTGGACGTTCATACGAATGTTTTAGTCAGTGGTGTGTCTATGTGTGAGTGAAAGTATGCTCTGAGTGTGTGTGGTTGTGAATGTGTGTGTAAACTTTTGGACGAATTTTCTTATGTAGAGTGGGAATACTTTATGTTATTGGCCATTAAGTAAAATGGTTAAGGGAAGAGAGTTTGTTATATAATAGCTTTTTCAAAGCGTTTTGTACAGACTTTAATTCGGTTTTCACACCTAGAACGATTACAGTTGGAGGTAATGCAATCTTCTGTGAATGGGCAACAACTGGGCTTCACAAAAGTAGAAAGAGATTGTATGAGCTATATGACGAGAGAAACTTTAATTTAAGTGAACAATTTCAGGATTATGTTAGAAACTATGCTAGGATATTTCGGAAACTTTGCAAGAAAGCTAAGTCTCTTTACCTGAGTTCAAGGATTAGGAGTAGTGACGATAAAATGAAAATGACATGGAATATAATAAACAGCGAGACTGGGAAAGTTCAAAATTTAGTTTGAATATTGATAACGACACTATTACATCAGACTCAAAAGTTGCATCGGCGTTTGAAAGTTTTTTTTTTGATATCCCCGTTATTACTACTAGATCTTTGGACTCATCAA
Organism: Euclidia mi; assembly: GCA_944739405.2. NCBI lineage: Eukaryota > Metazoa > Arthropoda > Insecta > Lepidoptera > Erebidae > Euclidia > Euclidia mi. Next base: position 11,889,446 of record OX123207.2, on the reverse strand, counting down.
CCAATGCAGCGGAATCTCTTTTAAAAGAAAACATGAGTACAACCTATAGTAATTTCTCATTTCAGTATATAAATTCAAATGATGTTATAAAAGCTTTCAATACTATAAATTTAAAGAAGACTGCAGAATTGTGGGGAAATTCCGTTACTATTACCAAGTCCATTATTGCTTTAGCTGCTAACAGATTAGCTTTAATATTTAATAAGTGTTTTGACTGTGGTGTATTTCCTGATCTTATGAAAGATAGCAAGGTAATACCTTTGTACAAAGCAGGTAGCACATCAGACCCCACCAACTATAGGCCAATTTCTGTGCTGCCCACATTTAGCAAAATTTTCGAGAAATTGATACTAGACCAACTGCAAAGTTATTTGAATAACAACGATCTTCTACACTCTAAACAATTTGGTTTTACAAAGGGGCGCTCCACGACCGATGCCGGTGTTGAGCTTGTAAAACATATCTTTGATGCCTGGGAGGATTCACATGATGCTTTAGGTGTCTTCTGTGATTTGTCTAAGGCCTTTGATTGTGTAGAACATGATACATTGATCAGGACATTACATCACTATGGTTTAAGTAGTTCTGCTCTGCATCTTCTTACTTCATATTTAAGTAATAGGATTCAGAGAGTTGATGTCAACGGGACACGTTCGCATGGGTCTGTAGTCAAAATGGGCGCCCCACAGGGTTCAATCCTCGGTCCTTTTTATTTTAGTTTATATTAATGACTTACCACACCTCGTCAATGACAAGCACGGGATAGTACTGTTTGCTGATGATACCTCACTTTTATTTAAATTAAAACGACAGCAAATTGATATGGACGATGTAAACATTGCTATCTCAAAGGTGGTTCGCTGGTTTGAGGTTAACAACCTGCTTTTAAATAGACTAAAAACTAAATGTATTTGATTTTTGATGCCTAACGTCAAACAAGTGAACACCTCAGTAAAGGTTAAGGATGATGTGTTGGATCTTGTGGATAACACCAAATTTTTAGGCATTACACTAGATTCTAAGCTGCAATGGGGACCACATATTAGTAAATTGTCGAATAGACTCAGCTCTGCAGCATACGCAGTCAGAAAAATTCGCCAGTTAACTGGCATTGACACTGCCAGGCTTGTATATCATAGCTATTTTCATAGTATAATGTCATACGGTATTCTCCTGTGGGGAAATGCTGCCGACATTCAGACCATCTTTGTTCTGCAGAAAATAGCTATTCGAGCAATTTATAATTTGGATTATGGGGCTTCGTTAAGGAATAAATTCAAGGAAATAAACATTTTAACAGTTGCAAGCCAGTACATTTATTCCAACCTAATATATTTATTCCAAAACAAGGCCTCATACTCAAAGAAAAGTGATATCCACAATTTGAATACTAGAAATAAGAGTAAGTTAGTAGTGCCGGCTACCCGGCTAGAGAAAATAAAAAAAAATTTCAAGGCCAATGTGTGCGCTTTTACAATAAAGTGCCAAGCAATATTCAAAAATTAAGTTATAATAAATTCAAAAAGATTATAAAACGTAAACTTTGTCAAACAGGGTACTATTCAGTGCTAGATTATATTGAAGATAAAAATGCTTGGGATTAATTTGCTCGGTCCCACAGGATACTTATGTTTGATTAGTGTTAAGTTTCATGTGAGTGTGAGTTATTGTGTCTATATTATGCTAGTTAGTACTTTTATATTATTATTAAAAAAGCCATATTAATTGACAACAACATTATAGACACACCAGCTCATATAACTATGAAAAATTCAATGTAGTTACTAAGTTTTTAAATTGTATAGAATCAAGACGTAGAAAAGAGTGGCCCGGAGTTTCTTGCCTAATTCTTCTCACGAGGCTCTACTTTCTGAACAGGCATTTTTTTTCAATGCTCAACTATGTTAATATGCATTTAAAGTTACTTTTTTTATTTGTATGACTTTCTGACGTGTCCAAAAAATTTAAACATTTTTATGGAAATAAACATATTTGAGTTTGAGTTTGAGTGTATTATGGTGTCACAGTGCGGTAGGAAAATTAATTAAAAAAGCATATATTTTCGCCTCTGCTCTCTCTTTTTGCCCACGCTGGATGGCAATGCTTATTCTCTCTGCGAAAAATAGGCCAGCCTTCTCGTCACGGGAAGCATCGATCAGCCTTTTTGCTATTGCTCTGTATAGAGCATGAGCACTCGGGCCCCAAGGCCCAAGCGTTTCGACCCCTAACTGCTCAAAAACTTAATTCCCAATGAGATTTTGATATTTGCGCCGTTTGAGGGTCTCCGCCGATGCAGCAGCAGCGCCAGCTGAACCAGCTGTGCTTAGAAGATGTGATGGCGCAAGGGTATCGACGCAGGTTGCGTCCCACACCAGACGTCTACCCATCCTCCAAGGTAATAATGACATACCGTCTGGTCTCTTCCCATCGTCACGTACCAGACCATTAGGTTCAAGATGAGCTGGTACACCGGCGGTGGAAAGAGCACGACGGATTATGTCATTAATATGGGCGTGTCTGGAAATACGCCCTGCACTTCTGCTGCATGATAGACCATGGTAGCCAAGGCTGTCGACAGCCTCCGCACAGTTACAACGATGCGGAGAAACACAAACAGCACCCAAGCGAAGGCAAGAGGCGATGCGGAATGTAGTATCGTCCAACATAGTTCCTATATTGGACGATGGAAGCGCTTGAAGCCATAGCCCTGATTCCCACTCTCCCACAGCCAACAAACGGCTCTGCAACCACCGAGGCCGCCTAAACGAACTGGTAAAGTTGCTTGAAGCCACGCTCGGTCGTTCATGTTAAGATTTAGAATTTTGCTCTAAGTCTTTCGAATCACATTATCTATGGTTTCCAAAAGAGATGAATGTTTCCAGAAGGGAGATGACCGCAGAAAATGAGTGAATTTTGGAGTGAAGAGGCAATGCCGAATAATTGTTTAAGCCGAATGTAAATTGATTTTGCATAGCCGTTCTGAAGATTCACAGAAATTTTAAATTTTCTCATTTACAAATGTTTCAAAAGCTTCTTCTAAAATGGGGGACCCGAGAAGGCGAAAGGAAGATTTATTGATTACTTTTATATTTCACACTTATAATATAGATTCCATATAGAACACACCATTAGACAATGTTTTTTAAAGGTCACCAGACCTTAAAAACACATTGTTGAACAACATAAAATAACTACGTATTGTATACAAAATCCGTTCCATTCCGAGGATGGGAAAATACATTTGGCCACTTCATGTAGACTTATAAACGCATCGCAAAACATACTTCTTTAATTTTATTTTAAAACTATTACGACATCTGGTGTCCAAAACTTTTAAAGCATTTCCATCAGATGCCTTCACACGTCTCGCTTTAAAAGCTTTTTCGCTAAGGTCAGATGAAACAGACCATGTGGGCAGCAGTCGCATCCAATCATAGGAACCAATGAACCGGCGTCTAAGCGTCGTCGCCGGAATTTCATACTGTACCTGTTTGTCAGACTGTTGTCCACAAGGTTGCGGAGGTGGGAAACGTTGATGTGGCTTTTATATTGTAGAAAAAATTAAAAAGTTAAAAACATAACATTCGGGCCGCTTGAGGACCAAAAACTATCACCGTTCAGTTTGTACTGAGAAGTTAGCATATGCTTTGCATGTCTGCTTGCGGTATATCAACGTAGTCTTGAGTAGTTACCAACATACTATAATTCATCTTGTGTTGCAGGCACAAGATGAGTCATAATATATTGGTGGATTTATTTTTATCTAATGCTCTAATTGTATGTCGCATAGGCTTCTTGTAACGCTAGTGACATCTGTGTGTTACAAGATAATGTCAAAATGGAAAACCTAAGTGTAAAACCTTTGTAAAACATCTCCAAATGTCAAATGCGCTCACATGTATCGTTTTAAAATCTTTTCTGGCTTAGGACTGCTCAAGCAGATCAAAACGAAGAGCAGTCACATACAATTATAGGCTTTTATGAACCAGCGTTATAATATGTGGCTTCAATACATTGAGCAGAAAAGCTCTTACTTATTTTCTTCATAAGCTGCTGCTCTTTGTGTGATCAATATATTCCCTTTTTGAGCTTTAATGATTACTTTTTAAAATATTTAATAATCGATTTTTACATCTATTTTAAATGCTGACTCTTGGTTTACCTATAGTTACTGGTTACGTGTAACGTGTGCCACTACTGCTTCTTATAACATCAAGCCAGATATTAATTAGAATATAGAATAATTACGTGATTCGGTTAGGTGTCTTGTCACGGCACTCACGTGTTCTACTACGGTTCAAATATTTTAAACTGCCTCATCCAAACCTTCCTACTTACCACGCCACTCGTCCTGCTTGCAGCTGTCAATGTGTCCCTACCCCCTATCCCGTGCCCTCCTCTCCTCGTTACGGTCGGTACGGACTTAAATACAAGCTTACAACGCCAGCGTACTGAAATATCTATTTTGAGGTGCCTTTTAGTTCTGCGCAGGTCTTTAAGGAGCTTCAGGACGACATTTGTCGAGTAATGGCCTTGCGTAACATATTGTGATGGAATTTACTTGTTCTTCGTGTTAGTTGTCTGTCTATATACAATTCTCAATTCTTGCGTTACTGACTGACTGACAGACTACACACAAATGAAACTATTGGACGCAAGAAGCTGAAATTTTTCATGTATCTTCCTTGGGGACCGTAGGGGTGCAATAAGAAGGGATTTCCCGAAGGTGCGACGTGATTGGGCAGAAAATATGCAAGAAAAAAATGTTCGGTCGTGGCTGCAGGCATCCTCTACTCATCCTCGGCGTATGTAAAGCGAGTTCGCCCCATTCTTTGGGAACGGTACAAACAGCTTCGCCGGTGGTGATGCGGCGACTGGCGGGTGACGCAGGCTTTGTTTACAACACGCCTCGCGCCTCCCGCCGCCACCACGCCCTTCTGGCGCCGATAGATCATCGCGCGCGCACTGTGCCTTCGCCTTCGGTAATATATTTAACGTTTTATAAGTATTAAATATTTATGTATATGCCATAAGTACAATTTGTCTTTTTTCAATTATGATTTAAATACGTTACATAGTTATTTATTTAGTCTATCTATAACAATTTCTATGCTTATTTTTATTGTTATTATAATTATATTATTATTATAGTACCTGATATCACATGCGTGAGTCACAAGAGGGCCTGATTGAAAATCGGCGCTAGGCTTTTGCCTAGCATAATGTCGAATCAGGTCCTTTTTTTGGCTGCACGCAAATATCTTTACTACTTCTATCCTGCCTATTTTTTTTTGTTATGTATTTTTCTTGTTTTCTTTTTTTGTTTATTATTTTTGTTTTCTTTATTTCTATCTTATTTGTCAATTTTGTTTTGTTTTTTTTTTTCACTTTTTCGTGTATTTATGTGTAGATAAAAATTTGTGTGTAGCGAAAAATAAATATTTCTTTATCTTTTATCTTTATCTTTTATCTCTAGTACTAAGTGTACCTCGAGTACTAGGTACATAAATTTACCATGTTGTCGACTAATAGATCCAGATGGCGTGAAATTGTGAGGAGGGTCGCATGAATCAATAATGACGATGCCGCGTTATGACCACGACCGCTTTAAGAACGACTCGACTAGGAGAACTAAGTTCAACTTTAGCCGAGGCTCGTTTCGCCTCGAGTCAAATGAGAGAGAGAGAGAAAGAGAAATGCATTTATTTTTACAACATACACAAAGTTAGATATTACAAAAACATGAGACATTACAGAATTATACAAGTAGGCACAGATGAAACAAGAACCAGATGTAGCGTATTCGTCCAACTAAGTGAGGCACGTTGACAACTATGTGTGCGTGACATTTGGCGACTGGCACTGTACGGACACGCGCGTCTATGTGTGTGTAAAGTTGCCAGATTATGAATAATTTCCCACTATTTTGCATATAGTTTTTGCAAACGAATATAAAAATATTACATAGGTAATATTTTATATTCGTTTGTGGTTTTGAAGAATTTACCATAGATGTAATTAATGCTTTTAATATGTAATGCTGTTGTGAAAATTATTCAAATAAAAGATACCATTAAAGTATGCTTTTATAAATACATTTCTTAAAAAATGTAGGCTCCGAGTTAAGTTTTAACTAATTTTATTCGTAAATTGAGAAATAAATAGATAGGCTTGCGTCATAAATATTAATTAGCTAAAAACATTTTGTCATGCATACAATAAATTATGAATATCATAATCATAAATCGTAACCAAAAAAAATTGCAATTAAAAATAAATAATGGCTACAATCAATAATTTCTGTTTCTGTACTTAATGTACACACGGCGCCAAGTCAAGCTAAATAGTCGAAGTACGATTTTGATACTTATTCCCTTCGCCATAAGAACGGTACAAAGGTCTAACAACGGTACAAAGGTCAAAGTGTATAGCTTGACAAGTAGCCGCGTGTACACGAATATTTGGATCGTTTGGGGATCGAACTCAAAACAATGTATATACTAATGGAAATCCTATTAGTATATTTATAAGAAAAAATATAATCTACAATATACTTTTACAATACGTTAATGTATTTTTCATTAACATGACAATCATTATTACCTACATAATCAATTGACAAGTGCATTTTCCCTAATTCAGGGAAAACGGTGTCGACGTAAACTGGCAACACTTACATATTTTCTGCAGAAATACGAATTTTATCGAAATAATATTATAAAACGGTCAAATAATCCATAGTTATCTGTAAGAATATATTCCATCTTCCCGTATTTGCTTTTAGAAACTACTTTTACAATGTTTAAAAACGCAGGACGGCATTTTATGAATTTAAAAGCTGGATCGATCGTGGCGTGTGAACTGTGCGATGCTTCGCAGCGCACTGAGTTGAGTTTGTATTCGCTTTTCAATTTTGTATTTGCTTTAGTGGCCTCACGCAAGTATTCCGCGCGCTCTGTCTGCCTTTTATTCTATAGTCTTAGCAAGTAGGTATGTTAAAAAAACAAGGTTACCACTCAGGCTTATGTTGATTATGGCGAAGACCACAAACCAACCCTGATCTTAGGTGGTGTATATATATATATATATCATAATCTTAGTATCTGTAGACATCAGAGTCGGCAGATGGCGTTGATAAGTAAACATTGACTTAGACGTGCTCCGCAATTGATAATATATTTAAATAGTTTAAAGTTATTCATAAAGTATAATTCAAGGACTAACGTGTGCATAATAACTCACAAATAGTGTGGCAGTGTTATCTCAACTCAAATAAAAGTTTATACCATGAAAGTTAACAATATGAAAGTGTGAAGATAAACCAGAAAGATAACTTTTCCAAGAGTCAAAATCAAATTGGGAACAACATTTATAGCTGCGAACCGTATGTACAAAGACACAAACACAACTTTACAATTACATTTCAGTGAGTTCAGTCATAAAACTGAAATCTCTATAATTGCTAAACGTTAATTTTACAAAGCAATTTTAAATATTTGCTATCTCTTTTTGGCGCTATTACCTCAAGTAGTGACATCTAAAGACAATTGGCAAACGACAAATCTGTGTAGAACATTAATGTCGATAAAGCAGACAACACCCACAGATTAAAGTATCGATAACGACCACAGAATATCAATAAATAACTTTAAGTTTCCTGATTTTTTTGCACAAGTAACGCCATCGTGTGCCAGCAAATTGAACCATGAACCCTAACGAGAACGTAACAATAAGGCGTGCGCGCGCCCACTCTTTTGATTGCGCAGACCTAAGCTTTGTGAATCAAACGCTAGATGGCACCATGCACAGTGTTCCGTCTATATCGGATGACGAGGATAATGAAATTGTTATAAATTTAAGGAAACAGATTGAAAATCTTACTGTTAAATTATGCAGTGCCAACGCCGAAATAGACACATTAATTCTGGAAAATAACAGTCTAAAAAAGGAGAATGAAAATTTAGTTCGGAAAAATTATCTTCATAAAAAAATTGCAACTAGTCCAGCGTCCTCGCCGAAGAAAACACCGAATAAAAGTAATTCGAGTACAATAAAAATGCATAGCTGTAGCACACAAACTGAAGTTTTAATAGCACAACAGAATAATTCACCGTTGTCGTTAAAGGATCACCAAAAAGTCGATATCCAACATTCCACTCCAGAGATGAAGCCACTTACTAACTGTACAAGTTCGGTAACTCAAAACACAAAACAATACACAAAGAATGTAACAAAAAATAAAATGTGTATTCTTAGTGCCAACAGACACAATACAAACGTACTGTCATTAGCGCTAAAAAGCTTCTATAACAAGTATAATGTATGTCATTACTTAACTCCAAACGCTGGAATAAAACAATTACTAAAGGAATTACACAATAAATTACATAACTTCACAATGGATGATTACTGCATCATAATGATTGGTGAGGAGGACTTTAGGACTACAAATAATTACGTTGACATAATTTTTTATATGAGAAATATTTTACAGAACATAAAACATACAAACATTATTATTATGCTGCCGACATTCAAATTATTTAACTTTCATAATCTATTTAATTCAAGAATAGAAACATTCAACAGTCTGCTGTATTTGGACATTGAAACACATCAGCATGCCTATGTATTGGACTCAAACCTAAACCTGACCTATGACCACAACATGTTTAGAAGATCGGGCGTCATAAACAAAAGAGGTATGGCTACCATATTTCATGATCTGTGCAATCTTATATGCGAGCTGGAAGAGGACCAAGATTATGGCTGCGAAACAATAGGAGAGACCAATGTTTTGGTCACGTTAGACGCATCTACCCAAAGAAAACCATTGGCAGTTGAAGAAAATCAGCTTTTTCGGGCATAAGCATATATGCATTCTCCATCAGAACATAGCAGGGTTACGAGCTAAATCCAATATTTTGACTGTCTGTTTACAAGATCTACTGGACAAGGGAATTAATATTGATGTGATCTGTCTGACAGAACATTTTATGATGTTAGGCCATGAGAACTGCAGTATGATCCCAAACTACACCCTTGCGACATGTTATAGTAGACCCAACTCTAATAGGGGTGGGTCATGTATTTATGTGAAAATAGGCCACTCTTGGCGAAATATCTCAGCAATTGTAGATTTTTCAGTTTGCACTGTATTTGAATGCTGTGGTATCGAACTGTTAGATTACAAAATTGTTGTTTTGTGTATATATCGTGTACCTCTTCCTTCTAATTTAAATGCATTTTTTGATAAACTTAACTGCGTTCTAAGATATGTTCAGAAAAAATTTAGTAAGTATGAAATAATTATTGCTGCTGATTTCAATATAAACATATTAAAACTAGATAATATAGCTTTGGAATTTGAATGTCTCCTTTTAAATTTTAATTTAAAGCTAGAATTAAGAGAACCTACTAGGTTAAAGTCTCAGACATGCATTGATAACTTTGCTCATAATCTTAAAAATAAATGTAAGGCTGAAGTTATTGAACTTGCTTTGTCAGACCACACTGCCCAGTTATTGAAATGTAATGTTAAGAGATTGTGTATGATAAAAAGTTGGAAAATTACCAGAAGGGACTATTGCAAGTCCAATATTGAGAAGTTTAAGTACTGTATGGGGCAATTGGCATTTTCAGATTTGTATAACACACATGACGCAAACATGGCTTATGACATTTTCTTGGATACATTCCAATTGTTTTATTCGCTGTGTTTTCCTCACAAAATTATAAATGTGCGTGTCCATAAGAAACCAAGGTGGTTAACGCGAGGCATAAAGGCCTGTTGTAATAGGAAACGTGAGCTTTTATTGAAATATCGAATATCCTCTACTCCGTGTAATAAATTAGCACTCACACAATACACTAGGAGATTAAAAAAATAATTAAGTTAACTCAAAAAGCTATTAACACTAATAACATAAATAAATCGACAAACAAAACAAAAACTGTATGGCAACTGATAAATGCTAATGCTAAGCAAAATAAACCACAAGAAGGCATAATACGTATTTCATTGAATGGTAATATTATAAAAAATCCAATTGAAATCTCTGACATTTTTAATAATTATTTTATTGACAAGATATCTCCAATTAATAATTCAATTAATCATCAATTTAAGCACTACTTATCATCTTCTCAAAACTCAATGTTTATGAAACCAAGTGACCCACATCAAATATTAAAATGTATTCACTCGCTCAAAAATACTATGAGTGTGGGCTATGACGGCATCTGCACTAAGGTTGTAAAACAGGTGGCAAATATCATTGCTCGACCCCTCAGTTACATTTTAAACTTAACAATAGAGACAGGAGTGTACCCAGACAAATTAAAAATCATAGTAGTTAATCCAATCCATAAGAAAAATGATAAAGAGGATATTGGTAACTATAGGCCCATAGCACTGGTACCAATATTCTCAAAGATATTTGAAAAATACATTTACGAGGCTCTTAGTATTTTTTTAGAGAAACAAGCTGTTTTAGTGAAAGAACAAAAGGGATTTAGGCGAAATAAGTCAATAAATATGGCAATTTACGATTTTTTGGCATTTGTAATGACTAATATGGATAAACGCACACCGGTATGCGCAATATTCATGGATATGACGCAAGCGTTTGACTATGTGGACCATGAAATATTGCTAACCAAGCTTGAAAGGTACGGTATAAGAGGTAATGTTCTAAAACTGCTCGAAACGTATCTCAAGAACCGCGTACAATACACCAAGATAACTAAAGTTGATGTAAAAACAAAAAAGGAAATTGTATACGTCTCCAAACAACGGCAAATAATGTATGGTGTGCCACAGGGAAGCATCCTGGGACCACTCCTATTCCTTCTTTACATTAACGATCTGCCGAAAGCCTCATCACACCCAATGACTCTCTATGCAGATGATAGCACAGTTGCAATAAAATGCTGTAATAGTAATACTTACGAGCAAGAAGTAAACAACACATTACAAGATGTCATAACATGGTTAGATGCAAATAATTTACGTATCAATATTGATAAAACCACGTTTATGTCCTTTAGTCAACGGGCTGGCCCACTGAGTAATCTAAATATTCACCATGGAAGTCAACCGGTACGTGAAACCCAAAAAACAAAATTCCTTGTGCTAACTATTGACAGCAAACTCACATGGAAGCCACATATTGATGCGCTCTGTAAAAGAGTCAGTAGTTCCGTTTACGCCCTACATGAACTGGTACAAATAACTGATGTAAATTCCGTTATAACTGCTTACCATGGTCTAGTCGTTTCTGTACTAAGGTACGGAATAATTTTCTGGGGAAACTCAACGAATAGGGATATAGTTTTCAAAATGCAGAAGAGATGTGTTAGAGCCATGTTTGCATTAAAATGTACAGATAGCTGTCGTCCATACTTTATTAAGCATAAATTATTAACTTTGCCATGCTTATATATATTTGAAGTTGCTGTATTAGTTAAACGAAATCCTGATTTATTCATGCTGGCTTCAGATCTATATAATAGACGACAACGAGACGTACATAGACTTTGTGTGCGTAAAACTAATACTGCACTGATGCATAAAAGCATTTTTCATATGGCATCTGTGATATATAATAAATTGCCCAGAACAGTCAAAGAAGCAGAGTTTAATATTTTTAAGAAAAAGCTTAACGAATTGTTAATAAGTAAATGTTACTACACTCTGGCAGATTATTTAAATGACAATATACATAATTACACAGTAGCTATTTAATTTATCTATTTTATTGTGTCTATTTTCTAGCTGTAAGTGACATTTTTAACTTGTATCAATATTTTTGTGATGTAATTAATTCAATTTAATTTAATTAGATCTTAATTTTCTTTTTTCTTAATTTATTCTATTTTACTGACATCCAATCTAGTTATTTATTTATATTGATTTACTTAATTTTGTTTAATTTTATTTGACATAATTGTAAATTTACATTTTATTCAATTAATATTGGCATGCCGCTATATTGTGGTCAAAATTCTTGTATCTTATATGTATTTCTGTTTAACACCAATTGTCACAGTTTTTTTGCCAATAAAGATTCTGATTCTGATTCTGATCTATACAGAAAAGCATAATTAAAAAAATAGAATGTTGTCCATCAAGTGAGTACCTATCGCTAATTGAAACGGCTTGGCGAACCGGTTTTCAAGCGCTTGTCTGGCTATTATTGCATCTCACTTATGCACACAGTGGCATCGCATGTATTCGATTACGCAACCGCGACTTGCGAGCGAATCACTTGGCTATCATTTAGCCTTCGCGCTGCCCGAGAATGGCCGCCGCGCTATCAAATAAAAATGAAATTATAATAAAAACAACTATGGCCGGGTTCGGTAAACATATTGTAACTATTAGTAACTAGAAAACGTGTTTATTGCCATCAAAAATCCTACTATTAAATGGAGAACAGGTGCGTATTGCAAGTTTATAAATTTATATAACGGCAAACATTACATCGCCATAGATAGATATGTAAATATGCATAAACATACACATTACTATTTTATTTTTCAACTACCTACGTTTCTTTGAGGCCCTGAAACATTCGCTAAATCCACCACAGCCCATCCACCAAGCCAAATTGGAAAGTTGCAATAGCTTCGCCACTTTGTTCCGCTTGCACGTTACGTTCGCAACCGAACAGAGAAGCAAGTGCGAGTATAGCTCCTCGAGTATATAGGAAGAGATACTCGAACCACATCGCATCTGTCAAGACCGCCAGGCATACTACCCAGTGGTCATAAACAAAACGTAAGTATATTGTACTGATTTTTGTGCTTAATTTATTTATACTGATTTACCTGGTCGCATTTTTGTTCCTGCAAGAGATGTTTTTTAAGATGAATTTTAAACGTTATTTTTGTTCTCAGGGACCTTATAGGCGGAGGCAGGTCATTCCAAATATGAGTAGCTGCATACTTATAGCACCCTCTGAAGGCTGTAGTTTTGTACCGAGGGATAGACAGCGGTCTGGCGGTGGAGCGAGTGGAGTAGCCGTAATGATCCTGTCGCCAATTTAGTTTATTGTACAGGTATTTAGGTTCTCCCGTACTAAAAACTCCAAATAATAATGTTGCTAAATGAAGTTTACGCCGCACTAACATTTTGAGTATCTCATTATTATTTAAGTGAGGTGTAATATGATTTTTCCGGGGTACATCCAAGCAATATCGAGCACACGCATTCTGTACACGCTGTATTAGATTAATATCATTCGGCGCGCTGATTGGGTTGGAGGTAATTACATCGAAGCGGACTAATAATTGCGTTGCATGACGTTCCAATCGACATGATTCTTGCGGTAGCTAAGCCATATTAAGCCCCAAAATATTACATAATTTGCTCAGTTACGATAGATACTGTCCATTTCTGATATTCTGGTACCATTATTTTAATGCTGCAGGTCCCACCCAGTTAGCCTCGAATAATCAATTAAACGAATAACTATTTTTCCACTCTTAATTTTAAATGTTACCTACATAGTCTTATACCATGCAGAAGTAGCAAAGAAGATGAAAGATAGTTACAGTAACTAACCTTAATACTCTTTGCTACTTCTGCACAGGTATACGAGGATTTTGAGAGAGCGAAATAAATTATGACCATTACGTAGTTTATTTGCCAATTTTTTGTCCTTAGTAATTTAATAAGAAACTAGAGTTTGAAAGAAAATATTGTAATATTTTGGTCAATTAAGTAAAAAAAATATCCACTGCAATGAATCCACATCAATCCTTCTAACAAGTTGCTTGCTAAAGTAATATTATTAGCTCATTAGCTGAAGCAGTCTTCGTACTAATTTTGACTAACCAGAATGTTATATTAACAGAATTAACTAATGCATCTTGACCTAAACACATTAATACACTCGTGAGAGTACGTTAAGCCTTACATGAATGTCTACAGACATGTAACATGTCCTGACCTGTTTGTTACAAGATAGTACAACAAAACAGGTTTTTTTATGCATTAGATAATTTAAAGTGCAACTTGCTTTGCTTTGCTTGCTTTTCGTATGAGTGTGTGGCCAACTCTGGTGTCGGAGTTTTCAGACCGCCCGAAGGCCTCCGACATGGCCTAACGATCCTTATCCTTAGACAAGAACCGGGACCGACGGCTTTACGTGCCCTCCGAAGCACGGTAGCGCTCAGATAAAAATGCCACACACGGTCACCCATCCAAGTGGCGACCTGTGCACGCGTTGCTTAACTTTGCCGATCTGTTACGAACGGCAAGCCAAGTCTCGCTATGAGCGCTACAGTGCAACTTAAGCTATGTTGTTTTTAGGCACATACAAGTAGGTATAGTATTGGTTTTAATTTGTGTAAATATTCAGAGAAATTATTTTATTAACAGTAGTTTCATAGTTGTAGAAATGTTTGTTTTATTATAAAAAGGTCGAATTTATTGTGAAATAAACATAGTATTATAGATAGAAGAAGATAGACAGGTAAACGATTTCGCTAGAGTTTAAGCCTTTTACTGAATCAGGGTCGATTCGAAGCTGCAGGCAGAAGAAAATGAAACTATACTGATAAAATAAAATAGGACTTAGAAACTTTTAAACACTCGCGTTGCTTGTTTAAGAATATATAATTATATAGACGGGAATTAACGCGAACATGCAAATTAGGTATTTACATACCTTATTTTGCTTGACGTTTCGAGACGGTTGCACGTCCCGTGGTCGCAAGCTGACTGGTGTGGCGATGTCACGTCTCCGAGTGCGAGGTAGAAGATTCTATTTCTACCCCCGAGTCGTTGATATTCGAAGTACCGGCGCAAAACACACTAACCGTTTCTGTATATTGAACATTCGCCGACTGCGCGTTAAAGTGCGGTAGTGTTAGCCGAATCTTTTATGTTTTCAGATTTCAATCGCTTCACGCACAACTCTTGGGTAAAAGTGGCGTTCCGTGGAGAGGACTTGGGGACGATGAAATTCAATCCAGTGATTGGTGCCCGATTGAAGTAAATGTTCCGCAATCGCCGGATGTTGCTTTTATATAACCTTTCGGAATAATTGGGCTACCATAGGCAATAACAATTTTTAAAATCCGACTGCTAGTTCCTGAGATTAGCCGACATTATGTTTTAGCCTTTTTAGCCTTTTGCCCGGCCCCAAAGGGTCGAAGCGTTATGTTATATAGCCTATAGCCTTCCGGAATAACTGGGCTATCGTATATAAAAAAGAATTTTTCAGATCCGACCGGTAGTTCCTGAGATTAGCGCGTTCAAACAAACAAACAAACAAACTCTTCCGCTTTATTATATTATAGATAGATACGTGATAAATTTAATCAACGTGCACAGTATGACATTATGTATCACGTGACAGTACTGACAGATATGCGATAGCACATGCGCATCACTCAATTATCAGCGCATGCGTTCTTACTTCCAAGAGGTAAATTTGTGCCGTACAAACTTCTACCCTCCCTACAATCCCTCCCAGTTTATTTTTTACAACTTATGGTAACCTATGTCCGTCTCCATGGTTCAATATATTATGTATCTCTATATTAAAATTCAACAAAATTGGATCAGCCGTTTTAGCGTGAAAACGGAACATACATACATACACAATTTCGAATTTATAATATTAAGTAGTGATTATCAATGGGTTTCTTTTGACATCAAGCCCGCTGCGCGGCAGCACTGAGACTTCAAGTCCGGAAACCTGTCAAAACTGCCATCAAACAAAAAAGTATATAAACGCGCACGCGAATTTGAACTTTATGCAGCGGTAATAAATTACAAATTGACTCTCCATTTTATTTAGAAAACGTTGGTATAGGAAATAAAAAAGGGCTGTTTTGAGAGTTTTCCCGGCAATTATTCGAATTTTTCTCAACTTTTAAACCTCCCCTAGACCTCCACGAACATTTCAAAACCAAGATAAGATAAATCCGTTCAGCCGTTCTCAAGTTTTAGCGAGACTAACGAACAGCAATTCATTTTTAGGGTTCCGTACCTTACAGGTAAAAAACGGGACCTTATTACTAAGCCCCCAGTGTCTGTCTGTCTGTCTGTCTGTCCGTCTGTCTGTCTGTCACCAGGCTGTATCTCATAAACCGTGATAGCTAGAACGCTGAAATTTTCAAAAATTATGTATTTTGGTTGCCGCTATAACAACAAATACTAAAAATAAAAAAGTAAATAATAAAGGGGGGCTCCCATACAACAAACGTAATGTTTAAGCAATTTGTTACTCAATCTTAATAAACATGTAGAAAATTAAAAAGTATTTAAGTATACATACAAAAGACGTGATTTTCTTTTAAAGATGATGGTACAGAACCCTTCGTGCGCGAGTCCGACTCGCACTTGCCCAATTTTTATATATATAGACTAGCTGACCCAACGATATGTACCGCAATATATTTTGTTTATCGCATTTTTTTGTGAATCTAAACCATTCTCAAGTCCCCTTGAACACACACCAAAAATTTCATCAGAATTGGTCCAGTTGTTTGAGAGGAGTTCAGTGACATACACACGCACACAAGAAACATATAATAAATAAAGATTTAAATATAATCACCAGTAGATAAAATCCAATCATAACAACAACAAATTTTATATTCCTTACATTTAACTTACGCTGACTCGGCGGTATTAAATGCCTCTAACGGACGCAGAATCTTAAATCAGATCTGTCATAACTGACATCGACTAATAAAAGGTGGTAGCGCCATCTATCTTTTCCATTGCTAGTTAATTATGTCAACGTCAATGGTTCGTCGCTGCTCAGCCAATTCAAGCGATCCTTTCCTGAATCCCCTCCCAAAACGCCTCGCTATTGGCCGCCCTGCTCAACGGCGACGAAGAAAAGACTGGAAGATTCGAGACGCTCGGAACGCAGGTCCGTCGTATATCGCAGTCCGCACCGCCATATTTTTACCGCTTCCGCTTTATACCAAAACTATTTAAAAACTATTTATAACCTAACAAAACTGCTCGCGAGTGAAAGTGATTTGTGTAGTGGAATGATTCAAGCCGCTTCAATATACTTGAAGACACCAGGAGGCTGCCATTTGCAAGGTAAGAGGCTCCTATCCACATCACCTTTTCACTTCCTCATTTCCTAGTAGATAAGAACCCAAATCCTACAGTCCACCATATTAATAGTTTTCCCAAATCGACTAGGAACATTCGGTTCGCCGAAACAAAAGGACTCACTGTAAATCATATGACTGATTAATACTTAGGAGTGTATATAGTGGTGGCATTCTGTGGGGTATTATGATTTTACTGCATTTGTGGCGTCTGCAGATTAGGTGGTCCCAGGTACGATTCTCGGGTCGGGCTCAAGTGTTACTGATTTTTTCCGAATTCTCAGTAGCAGCACGGAGTCTGCCAATGTTCCCGGTAACGGCAATAGCGTCGCTCCTATTACGTGGGCCAAATAAAATTGCGAAATGTGGATGTAATAATATTACACCTCTGCCTACACCTTCGGGTATACAGGCGTGACTATACAAAAAAACAATCATCATCGCTAATGTGTTAAAATAACTACCCTCTACGTAGTTCTTCTAACACATTAGCAGTATCTATCTTATTTTACTTCATCTAATCATGTTTAAAGTAAAGACTAACCTCTTGATAAACCTTAGTGGGCTTCATGACATTTATGGAAAAAACCGTCGGATCGATGATTTTTTTTATTATGTATAATGTAGTAAATTGTCGGGAGATGTGTGTGACCGCGGCTCGTCGGATTAAACAAATAGACGTCTCCCTACGCCCCGCTGCATCATCTGGTATCAAATCTTACCCCTACCATTGGTTTTTGTAATTTCAATAGCGTAAATACTTTCTAACTTGCACTATTTGTAATTATTAGTAGGCCTCGTAATTGCCTAATGATCATGATTATAATTAAGTCATCCTTATGCTAAATCATTCCCTGACAGTGACTCCTGTAACCCATACCAAATGATCGGGGCAAATAGCGGCATCCTCTTGAGTGCTTTCAAACATACCGGTTTTATTAATGTTGTGAACCGGCCTAAATACTTCATGAACACTCATTGGTGCAAACTAATATTGTCTCAGTAATACATTATAAAGCAAATCGCTTGCCGGATGAACCTGCAAATAAAAAGTGTGCGTTTTATTTGTAAACTTCTTTTTTTTTCCTTCTAACTCTGTAATGTGACTTGTGGTGTACAATAAAAAAATATTTAATCTAATCTAAAAAGAAAATAGACCTTAATTTAAATTGTCTTTCGGTATATATACCACGTACCTTTGTTTGGAGAAACCGATATTTCGGCACTGTTGCTAGCGCCATGTTCACGGATGTACTGATGGTATTACGGGTGGATGAATGTTACGAGCAAGTAAAGCGGTCTACCCGCTTTCTTACTCGTTTTTTGCGTTCAACACCACTAGCACTGTTATCACTATCGCACTGTACCCGATCACGACATACTACACTCACTACGTCAGCTCGCGGTTTGATTCTGTTCTTTTCACGGGTTTTACATAGACGTACCACTGGATGCCAGATACTCGACAGTTGAAACCAGGATGGGTTTTGGGTAGGTTCTCTATTGAAATTCTTGAACTTTGTAATTTCAATAGCCTCCCTAACCATTCGAGGTATGTACCTAGTGTCGTTCTGTCGAAAGCACCTGAGGGTTATGTAACTCAATCCAGTGATCGGTTCCCGAGTCTAAGAGGTGTTGAGCTATGGCCGACTTGTGTGGTTCATTAGTTTTGACTGCCCTAATGAGTTCCTTTATTCGGCAAGAGATGGTGCGTTTAGTTTGCCCTATATAGGAACTCCCACAGCTGCAGTCAATTTTGTATACACCTGGCTTTTCTAAGGGAAGACTGTCTTTCGGCGTTCTTATATATTGCGACAGTTTCTTAAAAGGAGTGAAGATAGTTTTATCTGAAACCTTCTTAAGGATGTTGGCGACCTTATCTGTCACTCCTTTGACGTACGGTAAGTACGCTGGGTGTCGTTCAACCTTGAAGTCCAGGTGTTTTTGAGATGTTTGGGTGGTCTAATTCGCCTACTGTACCCGTTCTTGTGTAGAACGTCGCTTATATGTGAAAGTTCCTTATTCAAATGTTCCTCGTCACACAAGCTGTATGCCCCTTCGGTAAGCGACGTTATAACGGAATTCAGTTGACGTGGGTGATGATGTGAGTCGGCGTGTAGATAGCGATCTGTGTGCGTTGGTTTTCTGTATACGGAGTGGCTCAGGGAACCGTCACCTCGTACGGCGATTATAAGGTCAAGGAACGCCATTCTTCTATCCCTTTCCATTTCATACGTAAAATCTATTTTACTGTGGATGCTATTTAAATGTGCCAAGTACTGTTGAACAGTTGCTTCATCACCTTCCATAACACAGAAAATATTGTCCACATACCGTTTCCAAATTTTTATACTTAATGGGGCAGTAGCAATGGCTTGGTTTTCGAAATGTTCCATCCATAGGTTGGCTACCACTGGAGCTACCGGGCTGCCCATCGCTACGCCATCAATTTGTAGGTAGTACTCACCTCTGTATAGAAAATATTTGTGGTCAGGCAATGATGCACCAGGTCGGCATATACCACAGCAATATGGTCCTCGCTGATCCTACGTCGAATTACCTCCATGCTGTCTGCTATCGGCACGTTCGTGAAAAGCGATTCTACATCAAAACTAACCATCACTTCTTTTTCACTTACGTTACTCTGACGCAGAATCTCAATAAAATGTCGGGAGTCTTTTACATACAATGTTGTTCTACCCACCAATGGCCGTAAGACCTTAGCTACGTGTTTAGCTAGTTCGTAAGTAGGTGAATCAACTTGACTGACGATAGGCCGCAAAGGAACGTTGTTCTCGTGAACCTTTGGCAAACCATACAGTGTAGGGGTATACCGTATCTTCACCGATCGCGTGCTGACACTCCTTGATCAGCCTCTGGGTATTACGGTTCAATCGAGCGGTTGGGTTATAATTTACCTTTTTGTAGGTGTTGACGTCACTTAATAAATGACGCATTTTTTCGTTATATTCGCTAACGTTCATAACTACCGTCGCGTTCCCTTTGTCAGCTTTCAGGACAAGTACGCTCTCATCTTCACGGAGTTAACGTAATGCGACACGTTCGGAAACGTTCGTGTTAGGCTGAGGAAGCTTGGCTCGACGTAAACAAACAGCGACGTCTTGTCGCAAAACTTCGGCCTCTTCGGAAGGTATTTTATTCCGTCGGATAACCTCTTCAACCGTGCCGATCACTTTCTCGTATGGAACATGACTAGGTGTTGGAGCGAAATTTAACCCTTTCTCTAAAATATTGAGTGCAGCTTCCGTTAACGTTTTATCGGATAGATTGATAACCGTGCGTTCAATATTTGAGTTTTCTTGGTGGGGGGTAGATGGTTTTTATTTCCTCATCAAGAATTGAAACTTTCGATCTTGTTTCAAGGCACTAAGTTCTCTCGACCTCTGTGCCTGTAGATACTCAATACTCAATTCTTTATTGCATTTCACAATGTTTACTTAGGTGGTAGTGTTTAAATTATATGAGTTATTGTGAACCCTGTCGGGCACAGCAAAGTAGGAGAGAGGATGTGATACTTATTATATACCTATTACATAATTTATTTTTGTACTAGGGCGTGACTCTACTGTAATCATTTTAATTGTACCTACGAAATGAATATGTACCTGTGTTTTTTAAGTATTTAGTTGTTTATCGTTTAGGTATTCGTTGATTGTGTAGTAGCACTTTTCTATCAAAAGACTTTTTCATTTATTTATAAACACGGATTCACTTTCTATTTTTTAAATTGTATTTGGGACCTTATTATAAATTTTTACTGACATCACGTAAGGACTGTTTGAGTGCATGTGTAAGTTAGACATAGGCAGGTTGAGTAAATTTCGAGGGCGTAACGCGTATCTGTGTTGATTTTCACCTCTATTTGAATAGAACTCCTGATATTTACGAGCGAATTTGCATGTTTCTAATATATACATACAGGGAAGGGTCAACAATTTTAATTCTTTAAAGCGGGGTTTGCAGCTTTCAGTTACTTCAATATTAGTTAAAATGCGCACGAGTTTCTTCTGTAAAACAAATAATGCGGGCGCAACAGTGCTTTTGCCCCATAGGATTATGCCGTAACTAAGCCATGCATAAGCGTACGCATAGTATGTGACGAGGGCTGTTTCAACGTTGGTATTTTTTTTAACTTCGCGAAGAGCATAAGAAAATTTTGATAGCTTGGAACAAATTTTTTGGACGTGATTTTTCCAGTTTATATTTGAGTCTATATTTACTCCTAACAAGGTAAATGTGTTGACTTTTTCAATCTTTTTATTTTTATATCTATATTCAATATTAAGCGGTTGTTTTTGATATGGATGAAAAGTCATTATTTTAGTTTTTAAAATATTAATCTCTAAATTATGTTCGTCTAACCAGTTAGTTGTTGTGTTTAGGATGATGTTTAATTGAGTGTTAGTTTCTGTATTGTTTTTACATGATATAAGTAATGAGATATCATCTGCGAATAATATGCATGGTTCTTTTATATTTTGGGGCAAGTCGTTAATAAAGATAAGAAATAGTAAACATCCAATTACGCTTCCTTGTGGAATGGAAGCATTTATTATTTTTTTATCCGAACGGATATTTCTTATTTCTTTTGTGCTGCTATTAAAAAAATCTATTTCTACATGGTGTTCTCTATTATTTAAGTAAGATTTAAACCAGTCATGAGCCTTGCCCCGAATTCCTATTTTATTTAGTTTGTCCAGCAATATGTTATACTGTACTTTGTGGTAGGCCTTCGTCATGTCTAACAGTATGCCAACTGCATACTGTCTGTTGTTTATTATATTTATAGCCTATAGATAGGTGATGCGATCACAGTTATCAAAATCATATTTAGTCAACACTTCACTGCACTTAAGATGTATTTTATACAACTCCGTTTGTAATTTGTCAAGTTTATAACGGGTGTTGGTGATCAACTTACGCAAAATTTAACATTACGTAGAATGCCCGCGGAACCGTGAATATGGTTTCGGGGTTTTATTTTGACACAAACGGGAATAATGTCTGCGTCCCGACACTTCACTAAAAACACCAACGATTGACGTAAACATTCACATTTCTTCCGCGCGCGTTCAAGGTGTTTAATTAATTTAGCACTTTCCGGCCCATACCGGTGCACAATATAGGAAATGACCACGAAAGTTTAAATTCCTATAGTAAATACACCTGATTGCGAGCCATTACATAAATATACAGTATGATAGGTCAATTCGAACATTTAATGACGATTTATATTTTTTTAAGGTTTGCGACGGTTGAAAATCGTCTCCTTTTACGACAATGGGCTGGGTTATACAGACTCGAGTTGTTGTGAATGGACAACCCATTCAAAAGCGGTCGCGTATGAGCAAAGACAAGCAAAATTGCCTAATTTACTATATGTTTGTCTAGTCATGAATAGCGTTTTAAAATATAGCAAATCGGTGTGCATTCGGGTAACTAGGTTTCACAAGGTTTTCTTAATAATTAATAAGAAAGCCAAAAATACCGTTAATGATACTAAGTTAAGAACTTCGGTTTTTAGTTTCGCTATCAGGAATTCATAATTTCGCTTGAAGCTCTTTTAGAGCATAGATCAACTTACTGTATGCGATCTCGTATCTCTTCTTTTTCACATTCTTTTCAGAACCACACATAGAGAGACCTAGTAAGATAGATATAAATTATAGCTAACTCAACCAGCCAAATCTTATACACCTTAAACGATTGATTTACATTGCTCAATCCAAATAAAATTGCATGAAAATTAAATCGGTCAACAAGAATTTTTTTTATAGTATTAGGCGGCAAACGAGCAGAAAGATCGCCTGATGGTAAGCAATTGCCGCCGCCTATGGACACAAGCAACACCACAAGAGTCACAAGTGCGTTGCCGCCCCTTGGGGTTGGTAAAAGGGATAGGATGAGGAGTGGGATGAGGGAGAAGGAATAGGGGATAGGGCCTCCGGCACTCTCACTCACCGAACGAAACGCAACAGTTTAAGAACTGTTACTTTACTTCGATTTTCTGTGAGAGGGTAGTACTTCCCCGGTCGAGCCGACCCATTCATGCTGAAATCAGCAAGGCTCTACTACCAATATAAATATATATATAAAATATATATAATATAAAAAATAGCAATGAAATTATAACATCCAAAGTTCCTTTAGAATTAACAATATCAGCGTAGCAGGTAGTTCTTCACGATAAAACTGATCACGACAATCCAACTCGATCACAACTCACTTTTTCCTATGGTAGGAGCCACCTCTTTGCAAGGGGGCAGCCCCTGCAGAGTTGTTCTCCAACTGGCGATGTCCCAATATCTTCATGCTGGATTGGAGTGGTGAGATGAGACTTCTACCCAGATGCCCGAAATTAAGATATACTATACTTACACACGGTTTTGGTTTGCTTACATTTGGTTGATATTGACAGATGCATTAGAAACGTTGTGTGAAAACATGGAGAAAGAAAAAAGATACATACATACATACATAGACTCATGCCTGTTTCCCGGAGGGGTAGGCAGAGACTACGGAACGCCATTTGCAACGATCCTGACATACCTCTCTTGCTTCATTCACTCCCATCAAGGGAAGAAAGAAAAAAGATATGAAACAATTTTCTTACGTTCTTGAACCAATTTTTCCCTCTGGCTTTTTTTTATTTTATTTTTTATAGGTATTTTATTTTCCCGCCTGTATACCCGAAGGGTTAGGCAGGGGCAGAGTACTCCACCCACAATACACCACGAATTTTTAAGACCCACGTAATAGGGGACGAGCCTATTGCCTTTACCGGGCACATCACCAGACTCCGTGCTGCTACAGAGAATTCGTAAAAACCCAGTAACTCTTTTGCCCGACCCGGGAATCGAACCCGGGACCTCCGATCAGCAGTCGCATACGCTATCCACTGGACCACGAAGGCAGTCTTTTTTATTTTTGTTTAATAAGTTATCGTGCAATAAAAAAAACATGACTGTGGTCAAATTGCACCATCCAACCACAAATTAACTAACAACAGATACGCACAGATGAAACGAGATACGTCATCCTGAACAAGCAATTGAAGCCATGTTTATTTACATGTGTTAGTGAAAAGTGTTGCCACACATCATTTATAAAAGGTCTAAATTGTAGAAAATTATCATAAAGAATGCAATAAAAATAACAAAAGTAGAATTTTATTAAAAAATATATTTATTTTATACATTTTGATGTTAAAATGTTTTAAAAAACAATTAATTTTGCCGTGTGGTTGACGGCATAGAATACAAGTGTCACCACCCCCTATCTTCCCGTGGGTGTCGTAAGAGGCGACTAAGGGATAACACCATGCAAATACCATCTTTGCGTAGAGACGGCAAACTCGACATCAAACCCTATACGACTGCCTCGTTGGTCTCGCGGCATAATTGTTAACGTAACATTAGGTACCTATATAACTATATACTTACTTACTTGAATTTTGATTTTACTGTTAGAGTAAGTACCTATTTGTTTTTCTCTCTCATGTGTAAGTACCTACTTTATTTATTTTTTAATTTTGTACATCGACAAAAATAATTGTGCCTTAGTTAATAGGTAGATTATCTAATAATTGTACCTATTTTTATTTGTTTTAATATGCTATGAGTATGACATTGTACCTAATATGTAAACTAATACATGCGTCTGCCAACAAACTGCTTTGCAGTTTGGCAGAAGTAATTAATTTTTGTAAAATGTCTTACTTTAATGTGAATAAATACTTTTTTACTTACTTTACTTGTACTTTAAATGTGCGCGTGGGATCGGGAGGTCCCGGGTTCGATTCCTGGGTCGGGCAGTGTTATTTGGTTTTTCTGTCACAAAATTCTCAGTAGCAGCGCGGAGTTTGGAAATGTGCCCGGTACGGCAATAGGCTCGCCCCTTATTACGTGGGACTAAAGTATATCTGGCGAAAAGTGGGTGTAAAAATACACCTCTGCCTACCCCTTCGGGGATAAAAGGCGTGACGTTATGTATGTATGTATGTCATCATCAGCCGCATACTGTCCCACTGCTGGGCACGGGCCACTTCTCACTATGAGAAGGGTAGGGCCATAGTCCACCACGCTGGCCAAGTGCAGGTTGGTAGACTTCACATGTCTTTCGAAAACATTATGGAGAACTCTGAGACATGCAGGTTTCCTCACGATGTTTACCTTCACCGATAAGCAAGCGATAATTAACAATTTATATGTATGTATGTAAAAAACAATTAAGTTTTATACACTATCGTTAACATAGTTGGTACCATTTTCATGTATGTGTGGTTATCACTCTAAATCAAATAAAATCATCATTAGAAAAACGTTTAACAAGCTCAAATTATACACATTATAAATTTATTGTGCAGAACATGGTCATTCAATGCGAAATTTAATGTTTCGCGAGTAAGTTTACGCCAGTAGCGCAATAGGCGGGAATAAAACACACTATCGTTAACAATATTTTACTTGTTCATTGGATACGTAAAACCGTAAGAGTTGAGCTACATCTATCAGCACCGCATCGCACTTTCCTATGCTTATATCCCATTCTGTCACTTAGGACCGTCATTTACTAGAGCGAGAAAGAGAGAGGGAACGCTTCAGCACGCCGCGGAATCGAAAAGGTGTTTCCTCTCTCTTTCTCGCTCTAGTAAATGACGGTCCTAAGTGACAAAAAGGGATAGCAGCATAGGAAAGTGCGATGCGGTGCTGATAGGTGTAGCTCAACCCTTATATGTATGTTTCTCATTGAAATCTAACTACGGTTTACAGATTCTATCGCGATAATGATAATAATGTATTCGTCGGAATATGGGTATACAAATTTGTTAGTGTTTGACATCACATTCAAGCCATATTCTACCATTATCTGGCATACAAATATTGATATTTTTGTTAGTAGCATGTAAACAATTAAATTGTCAGTTAATAAGTTTAATAATAATATCTAATAACAATTCATTTTAAAATTCAATGCAGTTATAAATATGTCACAATTTTTTGTCGTCCAAGAATGCATTAATTGAGTAAAAACATTTATTTAATAACAGTATCAATAATTTTCGTTAAAAAGTATCAATTTCCTTAAAACTATTTGGCAATTTATTGTAAATACGTATTGCCATACAGTAAACATTCTTGCTATATTCATTTACTCTTTGTTTGGGTATGAGTAGTTTGTGTGTGTGTGTCTATATGTGTGATATACTAATTTTACTATGAAATTCAATATTAGATCTATAGAAAGTTTTGACATAAGCTCCATACAAAATAATTATGTCAAACACGAATCTCGAATCTCAAAATCCCTGTATGGATCGAATATTGAAAATGGCCGTTAGTTAAATTACATTTAAACCGAATGAGCTAAAACTACATTTTATTATTATTACTAGCCAACGTATATGTTTTCATTTAAAATATCCATACGAAATATCAAATACTTATTTTATTTTTTAAATAAAAGTTGTATTAACCAAATCGGTTGTGAAAAATAATAGAATCATAAATATATCTCAATATATATACAGTAATTTAGTTATTCTCTTAGTTTCGGATATAGAAGTGTAAGAAGGAACTGTAAAAAACTGATGACACTTATTGAAATCGCTTAACTTTTACAATATTCACCAGTATTGGTAACATGACCTTTAATAAAAATAAATAAATGAGTGAACAGTTGGTACAACAAATAATAAAACTATAGCGGCTGTGTTATGCATGTATCAGGTCCGAGTAAGTTTAAATAATTTTGCAAAGATAACAAGTGGACAATGATTTGAACACATTAAAATAGTTAAATAAACAAATAATACTGTTCTAAATCTTATATTTAAAGAGCCTGCCTACCAATTTAGTAAATTAATTACTGGCAACATTCTCCAGTCGTTACTTTGGTTTTGTTTATGGTTTTAGCGGCAATAACCTGAAAATATTTTACAATGACATAACATATATTACAAAAGTGCTGTTATCTAAATACTTACTTGTGCAACGATATTCTTTCAGTATTATTTTCACTTTTGAA
This sequence comes from Euclidia mi, assembly GCA_944739405.2. Classification (NCBI taxonomy): domain Eukaryota; kingdom Metazoa; phylum Arthropoda; class Insecta; order Lepidoptera; family Erebidae; genus Euclidia; species Euclidia mi. The sequence continues at coordinate 11,862,311 of OX123207.2, read as the reverse complement.
TTGTTTTTGCACAGTTGAACTACACATGACGACATATTTTTGTTAAACTTATTGTTTGTTTACTAGTGTACTGCGTTTGTGTGCGTGGCTAGTGTATTTACAGCAAATGGTTTGCCCCGCGCAACTGGTTTGCTGCTGTTTTTGGCTTCAAACGTAATGTAGGGCGTGGTCTGTCTGTTCTTTTTGTTCGTCTATGCAGATACGTTAGTAATAAATATTAAAATAACTATCTCTGTAGAAGTATTTAAAACTATCGTAAATCATACTTTATAAAGACTTCAATTCCATAATATTGTTACACGGTTAACGACACTTATAAATAATATTCAAATTATAAACAACTTATAGTATGCTATTGGATGAAGGCAGTACTGATATTCAAGTAGCATTTATTTTAATTTATTTGTGTAGCGTGTTGGTTTATTTGGTTCTCTCGCCACTACCAGAACACCACATGTTTGATTCTTAGATGAGACAACACTTTGTTTGACTCAGAAATTGTTGTGTGTATACAGCAAATTTACAGCTGACAGAGATCATTATGGCAATGGAGTTCCGACGTGTTTTCTGAGGCACATAGGATGTAAATTGTAAGATGGGTCATTTATCTCTAAATCAGAGGACGATGTACGACCTTTTCAATTACGGTATAATAGATCCGTGCGGACACCATTTTGCTATTGGCCCATCAAAACTAATGGCCGTAAGATTCATCATAATCATCTCAGCTGAAAATAGTCTACTGCTGAGCGCAGTCCTTCCCATGGCTTTCCAGATAGGTTGATCGTGAGCCGCCTGCACTTACTACAACCTGCAGTCTTAACAAGTGCGTATGTTGTCCTTACGTGGGGCTACCTCGCTGCGTCGTCATGCGTAACTGCTACTCTAGAACCTTTCCGTCCGATAAGAAACAAAATATCACCTACATTAGAAACAGCAAAATCACCTAAATCACATCCATCGTCAGCACAAATCAGATACGGTTGATAATGTTGCAAAACATTATTTATGTATTCTGCCTACCCCAGTACAGTTGGTGTGATGCCAGTGGCAAAGTGTGATAAATATGTATGTATTGTATTTGTATGTATGGATTATTATATTATCGTTTGTTATTTCTTCCGGTTGTGACGTCATGCTTGGAAACTTACATAACAAATTAGCATTTTGTTGAAGGTTTATTCCCCATACCTAAATTGGGTATGAAGATAAAGTAGTAATACTTATGTAATAGGTTTCAGTTGTGTGATTATTTTAAAAGATAAATAATAATCGTTCCCTTTCGGTGGGAACATCACGATATCATTCTGTGTTTTTATTTTTTTAACTGTATAGTGTCGTTAGTGATTCAAAAAAAAAGAATTTATGTAACGAATGTTACATACATTCTTTTTTTATTGGTCTCACGCCTGTATCCCCGAAGGGGTAGGCAGAGGAGTAATATTACACTCACATTTCGCCATGAATTTTTAGGTCCCACGTAAAAGGGGCGAACCTATTGCAGTCATCAGAGAATTTTGGAAAACCCAGCAACATGCAAGCCCGACCTGGGAATCGAACCCGGTACCTCCGATCAGCAGACGCATACGCTATCCACTGGACTACGGAGGCACATGTAGTTATCGAGTTTATCGCGTTCATACAGACAGAAAGCGGCGGGAACTTCATTTTACAATATGTATAGATATGCTGATATATATTCGCGATATTGACAAATTACACCGAGACACTGAATAAATCATCGTATTCATTTAACAAAGATTTGTCCTTTATGAAATCAACCCACGCATTTCTAATAATATATTCTTTCATGCGTCCCATAGTTTTATATCAAACTAAACCAATGTTCCCCACTCCCTAACGTTCAAATCCTATTAAACCAAATAGGTCACGACCCGACACATACCTCCATATAATCAGAAAGTTCTCCAACTTTAATACTTAGCAAGTTTTCAGCAATACTGATGACGATATTTATCACAATTTATCACTGGCATACATCACCAGCCGAAGTTATAACGACCTAAGACTCCCATATTTTATACAAGCGTTTTTTATAATATATTTATTTGAGGAAATTTGGCTCGAGCTTAATCGTTTTATGTTTGAGACAAATTCTTTGAAAAGATTTTTACGTTTAATACGCGTTTCTTTTCACGCTTTGTATTTACAATTGAAACAGTTTCTATTGATTTTTCTATATTACTTCTCTAAGTAGGTTAAATAGTTGTAAAAAAATTGTTTAAAATACTACCTATTTTGAAGCCAATATAAGGAAATATCGGGCAACAGCTAATAACTATTAATATTAAATGGTTCTACTTGAGATAATTGGAGCAACTTGTTCTCACGTCCATCAATAGAAATCAGGTCGCTTAGCCGTGTGATCCGTGCTTTCAATACGTAGACTCAGAATACGTGCTTCGGTATTATGGGGAATATTTCCATAAATAATGATAGACAATAGCCTGTAGATTATGCAGTTATTATTATACACCGCTATTTTTTAATTAGTACAAAAAATTTAACACAGCACTAAGTATCTTTAACTGATCATATTTATGAAGTTAAAAAATAAAAACACTAAGTCCCAAAACTGTCCCAAAACTGTCCACAAAAATACGTGATATTTGGTAAATGCAATACTAATACTATGACCGACCCAAGTTCTACGAGTATCATAGTAAAATGAACCATTGATAAATTCCCCTCCCGCACGCCCCTCTGCGCCTGCGCCACGCCCCGACGATGCGACAAACAGTACTAAATTGCTAGTAAAAGTGAGCGTATCTAATTTCGTTGCAAAAGTTAATTGTTTGCCTACGTTTGCCCGACGCAATGGCCTATCATATCAGTTCATATCACGGGAGTATGTAGCTATGCTTCGTGCGTACTTTTTGAGTGGAAAAAACGTGAGTGCAGCTGTGTACCCATGGACATCTTATTGTGAGTGTACAAAAGTGATCCGGTCAGTGTCAAACAATTAAAACAGTGCATATTGGATGCTTTTAACAACGGTGGTGGACATTTCGAAGGACAATGGAAATACTTGTAAGTTTAGTAAATAATACGTACTTAAGTAAATAATAATTTGATGCGGGCGGCTCAAAATCGGTCTGTGTTCTCCACACACCTTGAGGAAGGCCTATGTCCAGCAGTGGACGTCTCTAGGCTGACATGATGATGATAAAATAATATTTGTAAATAGCAGATGATTCTAACTTCATAAATACGCCAAAATTACTCTTTTATTTTAGTCCAGAACACTTTATTTTATTTTGATACTTGTTTGCTTTCTAATTACATACCTCCGTATTTAATTACTTGTTTAACGATAAATTTTACCGGTCCTAAGCCCAAATGAAGTATGAAGGAGAGGGTAGAATTAACAAAATTAAAAAATAACTACCTACATTTATTATTTTTCTTCATTTAATTTTCTATGGCTACCTACATCATAAGTGCGACAAAGAGAATGCGAATGAGCAGGATGGAATATTATCAATGAATTAGTGAATGGATTGTAAAATATGACTGTGATTTAAGAAAGATTTTCTACAATAAACAAATGATAATAACTTTGCTCTTTATTGATATTGTGAAATTTTTACGTTACATATATGATTTGACAGATTAGCGAAGATATTCGCTAATCTGTCCTTAACGTTTTTGTACTAAATAAAAAATAGCGGTGTATAATATATAGTAGTTTTTAAAACATCCCAATAATTTTTGCTTTAATACAAACAGAAACCTAATTTTCAATATTAATATAGAAATATACATATACATGAAATAAATAAATCGAATATTAAGGTATCTAAACTTATCTGCTGATGTGGTTGTATAGGAGACACTATGGAAATATAACCATTTTATTGAGGCAGTAGTATATTAGACACCTTAACACGGATGTACTAGTAGTAGTCTCGTGGACACCTTTCTGCAGCTACGTACACGTGCGCTTGCTACTACCGCTCCCGCGCAATGACCGATGTGCGACCTCACCATAGTAAGGTACTGAGAGTGACAGTGCACAAATTTTGACAATAACGTTCATAAACCGAATTTCATATTTCGCGGTGTCTGTTGGACTACCACGCCACTTGCAGAGGGTTAAGTTCATATTATTAATTAACAAACCTTGTATTCGTATCGAAAATCATACAGCGTTACTATGATACTACTGATCTAAACTAACTTTTTTTAAATACGGGACCAGAAAACTGCAAAATAAATAAAGTTATAAAAATATTCCCATCAAAGTCAAAGTCAAAGTCAAAATCCTTTATTTATTTGGGTCACAATGTGACGCTTATGAACGTCAAAATAATAATTCATAAAATAATTACTTAAAGACTCTACATTTACATTTACTGCCACGTTCGCAAAGCAAGAGCGTAGAACCATGAGAAAGAACGGGCAATAAAACTCACGGACACTCTTTTTCATCGCCAGGTTTTGCATAATACACATAATTTACATTTTGTAAGGTGCTGCAACTGTTACACCTTCTATATCACTTGTAAATATTTACTGTACATAATAATAGTCAAGCATAATTCTTAATTTTAATTGTGATGTTCATTTAGTTAGCCTCCTCAGAATAGACATGGTGAAACAGGAGCATCCACTTATCAGAACCATGATGGAAAGGATGCAGTTAAATATTAAAATGTAATACCAGCCCGCAAGACCGTCATCGACCAGTCATCGCAAGTAGCACCCGTTCACGAGTATGACGCATGTGCCAGCCATCGTCCCTCTCGCCATATTAGAGGGACAGGGATGACCCGACACACGACGCCACCACAAAAAATGACATTTTAGTGAGCATGACGACAACGGTATACGAACCGGCAGTAAGAAACAATCTATTGGTATACTGACCATGACCGCCAATTACCTCCATTTTCCAGATCGTTATTATTAACATAAATTAGTGGAACGCGTGAAGGAATGCAAATGTAGAAAGAATTTTGTGAAGGTGACAAGTGAACAATGATATGATCAGGGATAAACAATGTTAAACTACATTCAACAAATCATAAATATCCAAATCCTGCAAAAATCATGTGTTCACGAGGCACCTCCACTCAACTTGTTACTTATCCAAACTAGAATTTAAAAAAAAAATTATATAACAATTATATTAAACGGTCAGAAAGTAAATAATCGTGAGTTAAACAAGCCTAAGCCTATACCCATGGTGTCTTATCATTTAAAAATTCCTTAATAGTTTAAAAACCCTTTTGTAAAAGAAAGTTCCTAATAGTCCATTTGTATTTGTGCATGGGTAAATTCATTATTGCAAGAGGCAATTTGTTGAAAAATCGTACACTAATCCCTGCAAATGAGTTCTGAACTTTATGTAGAGGGTAGTTAGTTTTCACCAGTTTATGCTTATACCTTGTGTTCACTTTGTGCAAATCACTATTTTTGCGGTATCGAATTAAGTTTTTCTTAATGTACATTAAGTTAGCTTATATATATTGCGATGCAACTGTCAATATATCTACTTCTTTAAATTTATCACGTAAAGAATCTATCTCTGGCACCTAACTTATAAATTGCACGTATGGCCCTCTTTTGAATAAAAAAAATAGTCTGTATATCAGCAGCTGTACCCCATAACATTATACAGTAAGACATTACGCTGTGAAAATAACTAAAGTAAACTAGTCTAGCAGTATCTATATCTGTGAATTCCCAAATTTTTCTAACTGCAAACGCTGCAGAACTAAGTTTTACTGCGAGACAGGATATTTGGGCGCCCCACTGAAGCTTACAATCTAAAGTTATACCCAAGAATACGGTTGGTCCGACTAGTTGAATTGTTTCCTTATTTAAAATTATATTAGTAGGAACACTTTTGACATAAGGCAAAGAGAATTTAACACATTTGGTTTTGCTAGGGTTGAGTACCAAATTATTTGTCGAAAACCAATCTAATACATGTGCAAGAGTGTTATTGACGGTATCAAAGTTATTTGAACTGCGATCAACTTTAAAAATTGGTGACGTATCGTCGGCAAACAAAACAATATCACATAAATTTTGAACAAAGAACGGCAAATCATTAACATATATTAAAAAAAGAAATGGACCGAGAATAGAGCCCTGTGGAACGCCCATTCCCACTGGCAAACCTAGAGACCTACTCCCATTAACATGTACATACTGAATTCTATTTCTGAGGTAGCTGGCAACAAGATTGAGTGCGGTATCTCTAATACCATAAAGTTTCAATTTACGTAAAAGTGTATTATGTTCCACACAATCAAACGCCTTTGATAGGTCACAAAAAACACCAATGGCATCCTTCGAGTTTTCCCAAGCATTAAAAATATGCTTTAACGAAGTTACACCGGCATCAACGGCGGAGCGACCCTTAGTGAAGCCATTCTGTTCACTGTGAAATAAATTATGTGTGTGAAAGTGGCTCTCTTATTGATGCAAAATAATCTTTTCAAAAATTTTACTAATAGCAGGCAAGATGAAAATTGGCCGAAAATTACTAGGGTCGCTCTTGGATCCCTTTTTGAATAATGGTATCACTTTACTGTGTTTCATTAGCTCAGGAAATACCCCTGTATCTACGCATCTGTTGAATATTGCAGCTAAATATGGAGCTAAGCTAGAAATAATTTGTTGAAAAAGTTTAATAGAAATGCCCCATAAGTCAACAGATTTTTTAATGTTGAGTATCTTGAATATCTACAGTATTTCATTGGTGTCAATATATTTAAAATTAAAAAGCACATGACACTCATTCACATTGCCCCTAACCAACATTTCTGCTTTGCTTGGACATGAATCTACACATCTGGTTGTGTTCACTGGTATGTTTATGAAGAAATTGTTAAATGTCTGAGCAACATCAGTTTTCCAAGTAATAATTTCACCATTAAATTTTAATTCATAATTGTTATCTGCCAATTTAGCTCGACCAGTCTCATTGTTAATAATGCTCCAAGTACTTTTAATTTTGTTATTGGATTCTTTGATTTGATTGCTTAAATATAAGGATTTGGGTAAAACACATGTCCTCTTGAAAACCTTTGAATAATTTCTAACATATTGAGTAAATTTAGGATTAAAATTGTATTTCTTCATACCATATAGATCATACAACTTAGCTCTACTTTTGTATATACCTACTGTTGCCCAATCACAAAAATTTACTTTAATGCTCCTTGCAAACGTCTTCTGTTTAAAATTTTTATTGTACTCTTCATTAATAATTTTAAATAAGCATTTATATAATTCATCAGGATCATCAACGGTTAAGTCAATACTGGCGATCTTGGCAGCAACATCATTACTAAAGTGTTTGAGGCGAGCTGAGGTCATTAGCCTACATGTAATTTCTTGTACTTTAGGGGTTGTATTAGTTGGAATTACAACCTTTTGCCCGCATCATTTTCCAAATCTCACTACTATCGCTTTACCTGTACCACAATACATCATCTACATTTACCGTCACTTGTTCCACAAATTATAATCAATAAAATCAGTTATCAACACACGGTAACGAGATAACGAATTCTACAAATTTCCAATTTGAAAGCGCTGTTGATTGAAAACCCCGCTTATTCCTTAGAGGGGTGTTCTAATTAATTCACTGAGTCTTGGAACCTAGTCATTTTGCTCTAGCAATTAGGCATTGTGAATGTCTAACAGCTGTGTTCGAAATCAGAACGTCTTTGTAATGACCACGGAATATTGAAAATACTATCTGATGGAAAAGACAATTAAGTTGTAAAAAATAGTAATAGCAATACTTACTTCACTCATATAAATGTATGTGAGCATAATTTTTATTATCTAAGACGTAAGGCAATATTATTGTGCCTTAAATTAGCGGTACTTAATACTTACGGTAACTAAATACTTGATTTGCAGAGATACGAAGCAAAAATCCACGAATAGTTAGTTAGTACCAAGCTGGGTGTTCTTTGGGTCAATAAAAAATAAAAAAATCAGTTATGATTTTACTCTAAAGACGTCCACTGCTGATTATAGGCGACCCTAAAAGCTTTCTTTAGATTTAGTAAAATATTTGAAAAGATTTTATTAAAGCGGCTACTAAGACACTTTAATTTAAATAGTCTGCTTCATAAATATCAATACGGATTTACTAAAGGTAGATCCACTACTGATGCGGGTGTTGCTCTCATAAAACACGTTTATAATGCTTGGAAGTCATCTAAAAATGCTATCGGAGTATTCTATGACCTCTCAAAAGCATTTGATTGCGTTCATCACGACACACTATTGCGTAAGCTCCGCCACTACGGCGTAGAGGAAACCGCACTTTGTGTTGTCGAGTCGTACCTGCGGCAAAGATTTCAGTGCGTCGATGTAAATGGGACTACATCCTCTAAATTACCTATACAGTTAGGCGTTCCACAAGGCTCTATTTTAGGTCCTTTTCTATTCCTTGTATATATTAATGACTTACCTTTTTATTTAAAAAATATCTGTGATGTCGTACTTTTTGCAGATGATACGTCACTTATTTTTAAAGTAGATAGGAATAGGAATCAATTTGATGATGTAAATAATGCACTTATACAGGTTACACAATGGTTTACAGCAAACAACCTAGTGCTTAATTCTAAAAAGACTAAATGCGTTAAATTTGCTTTACCTAACGTTAGACAACTGGGACCTAATATAAGGCTAGATAGGGAGGAACTTGACACAGTTGACTCGACAGTGTTTCTAGGCATTACACTAGATAATAAGTTACAATGGGGTGCACATATAGCATGTCTTGCAGGTAAGCTCAGTTCTGCTGCGTATGCTGTCAAAAAAGTTAGACAACTTACTGATGTTGACACAGCTCGTCTAGTTTATTTTAGCTATTTTCATAGTGTCAAGTCCTACGGTATTTTGTTATGGGGCAAAGCTGCGGATATTCAGAATATCTTCGTTCTACAGAAACGAGTGGTACGAGCAATATACATGTTAGGTGCAAAAGATACTCTTAGGGAACGCTTTAAGTCTATAGGGATTCTTACAGTAGCCTCGCAATTTTTATTTGCTAATATATTGTATATTAGGCAAAATATAGGTTTATTTACTACAAAAAGTGATGTACATAACATAAATACTCGAAACAGGCATAAGTTATATGCCCCTTATCATCGTTTACATAAAGTTAATAATTCTTTTGTAGGGCTAGGTATTCGTATATACAATAAAATACCAATTAGTCTTTTAGAATTACCATTTAGTACGTTCAAAAGTAAAATAAAAGACTGCCTTATTAGGAAAGGTTATTATACCATTAATGATTATTTCAGTGATAAGGATAGGTGGTCACTTACACTAGCCAACTCTTGATTTTTTTAATTTATATAGATACCTTACTTTTCAGTTTTATTTTTTTATATAATATCTCTAGTTCTATTAATTTAATATTCATGCATTATTAGGTCATTCAACTTACTACATTTACATTTTCATTGTTGTTCCACAAATTTTATTAAAATTTGCTACAGTGTTAGATGAAGGTAACTCGTTATCATGGGCTGGATACTAACGGTTTTGTAATTTTCGTGTATTCATATACCGTCACTTTCTGTAACATACTTTTCCACCATAGTTCTGAACATGATCGCGAGTTGCCTACATTATAAAGCGTAAGTGGATGCTCCTGTTACACAAGATTCACATTTGAAGACTACTACAGCACTTAATTTAATAACTACATATTTTGTATATAATATGTATGTTCTTATTTACTATTTGCAAGTAATTAATTACAATGTGAAACAGTTGCAGCTCCTTACAAAAACAAAATATGTACCATAACACTGGCGATTAAAAAGAGTGGCCACGAGTTCTATTGCCCGTTCTTTCTCGTGGTTCTACCTATTGCTTTGCGAATGGGCAGTAAATGTAAATGTAGAAGCATTATTAATTTACTTTAAAAATTTGACGTTCATAAGCGTCACGTTGTGACCTAGATGAATAAATGATTTTTGACTTTTGACTTTTTGACTTTGCCCCAGAGGCATATCTCAAACCAACCTCATATACATTCCTAGTGTAGGTGTACACAAATAAAAGAAAAGTTTAAATACACCATACTTCAGTTGACTTAGCATGACTTATGCATTGACTTATGCAATATTAGAAACTGAAATCACTTGACGGAAACATTTTTATTATAGTTTATTTGGTTGCCACATAGATTTTAACCAAATACAACTCTTATAGGTCACTCAACCAGAATTGTTACAAATCCACTACATTCCCATACCGCATCTACCGCTTTATTTAATCCGCGGTAGTAGCGGAGATGATTTGGCCGTTGGCATTTTGTTACGCAAATTGGAATTTGGAATGCAGCGAAGTGTCATATTCAGTTGAACGGTTTAAATACTAGAGAATGGAAATGATTGCGGGTAGTAGTAAAACTGAATAATAAAGGCTTTGGGTATGGAATTGTTTGGAAAGAGGTTTGCTGCTTTTTAGTGATGCTTGTATGAGATTAGTTTAAATGGTTGGGGTTGTGAGGATATTCGTTTAAGTAGGTGGTCAAGGATTTGGTTAAAGTTATGATGTTTCATATCTTGCAATTTGAGTAGGTACTTGCACAAAATCATCAACAATCATACATCGTCGATGGTAAAAAAGTAGAGAAATACCTTTATCTTCACCTTCACCAATGAGATACAATAGTTTAAGAGGTAGGGCGAATCTATGTATGTGCAGATTATTACAATCAACAATATTTTAATGGAAATATTGTACTTATTATTTGTGGCAAATCCGAATTTCGTGTAAGCTCTGTAATTTTTCGTTATTTATTAAATATAATTATTATCATTTACTTTTTTTAAACATATTTCACGCATTTATTATGGCAAACTAGTTAAATAGTTATTCATCAGCCCTTTATACTGCCCACTGCTGGGCACGGGCCTCTTCTCACTATGAGAAGGGTCATGCCATAGTCCACCACGCTGGCCAAGTGCGGGTTGGCAGACTTCACATGTCTTTCGAGAACCTCATGGAGAACTCTCAGACGATGTTTTCCTTCACCGATAAGCAGCGATAATTGCGCACTTAACTTCGAAAAGTTATCGGTGCGTGCCGTGGATTCGAACCGGAGACCCTCTGTGTAGCAGTCTGTCGGTCTCACCACTCGGCTATCGCTGCCTAACTGGTACAAACTAGTACATTACATTTAATTATAAGAAACTTAAAACCGATCTCAATATAATTCAGAGAGCCAAAGACGTGTAAAATCAGGATATCCTGTCTAAGGGCTCCCACGCACTATGCGGTTAGCCGGAATGCGACCAGCCGTGCGGCTGACCGCAATAAAATATTGTATAAAGAAGCAGTTTCTATTCGTACTGCGATGCGGCTGCCGGCTGACAACACCGGTCGTTCTGGTATTTTTTTATTGCGGTTAGCCGGAATGCGGCCAGTCTTGCGGCTAACCGTATAGTCATAGTCATAGTAGTCATAGTATTATTTATTGTGAACAATAGGTAATGTACATAATACAGTTGATAATTTTTTTTAAATAATCCAGTTCAGCTATGTCCCGCCCATTGGGCATACAATAGTTACATTAATTAAACTGGGTACATTAATATATTTTAGTAGTTTCTGTCAATATTACTACAAATGTCGCAGAAATCGCAATAATCGGGTAACAATTATGTAGAAGTAAAGTACTGAACACATCATGATCAGGTTTCTAATGATACATATTATGTAGCAAAATGGAGCAGCGATTTATCATTTATGTAGTCTTTTACTGAGTAATTACATTTGCTGATTAACAAGTCCTGTAATTGTTTCTTAAATTTAATTATTTCTGTTACCATTCTGATTTCTCTCGGTATATTATTAAAAATACGTGACGCTGTACAAAATAAACTTTCGTGCATCAGATGTGTTTTGCTAGGAACTATTTGTAATTTGTTTTGATGTCTTAAACGGGTATGATAATTGAGTAGTTCAGAACTATTTTTAACAAATAATGCGACCTCTAGAATATATAAACATGGTAAAGTTAAAATGATAAGTTTTTTAAAATATGGTACGCATGAATCAGTTTCGGCCAGGTTGAACATAGTCCTCAAACACCGTTTTTGTGCAACGAATGCACGGCCCTTGTCTGTACTGTTACCCCAAAATATTACGCCGTATCTAACGGTTGAACTGACGTAGCCATGGTAAGCGGTCAACAAAGTTTCTTGATTAGCTATTTTTCTCAATCTGTTTAAAGCATATGAAAACTGGCTTAGTTTTTTACAAACATAATCAACATGTGATTTCCAATTAATTTTAAGGTCGATATGTAACCCTAGGAATTTTGTAACTTCTTCGGTTTCTTGTACATCACTGTCTAAATATTGGATTTTTAATGGAGTTGTGCGTTGAGTACGTATTTTAAAATTCATTGTATTTATTTTATCGATATTAATTATTAAATTATTGTTTGCAAGCCAGACTACTATTTTTATTAAGGTTTGATTAATATCAAGTTCTAAATGGTGAAACTTTATTTATTCCTTTACAATTATCCAATAATTATTTAGTTCTAAATTGGTTGTATTGCTATTGGTAAAGAGTATTGTGCTATCGTCTGCAAATAGTGTTATGTCATGTTTAATTATTGATGACATGTCATTTATGTACACAAGGGAAAACAAAGGGCCCAAAATACAAAAAGACACCAAACTGTGCAGTTGCAGCTTCAGATGTATAGGCTTCTTTAGTCATTGTCAGTGGGCTCAGCATGGTGCGTAGGCTTCCTTAGTGCACCTCTACAATCCCCAAATGCCGAATTTGACAGCAGTTTCGCCTGTGAGCTGTACAAAAAACAAAAACAAGTCAATTTAATACTAATAAAAAATAACTATAAAACGCGAAAAAGATAATCATTTAAAGTTAATACAATTTTTATTTCATCAGCCTTAAGCCGCAGCTATGCGGCCTGCACGATCGCTTGCCATGCATGAAAGTTTAATTAATAAAAGATAAAATGCTTTTTTACTGATAAAAATATGCGAACTTATAAATCGAAGAATTTTGATTGAATTTTTATAACACCGGCCGTTAGTTCTTCGGTGGTTTTGATATTCAAACTATTATGAAAATACGCACGTGGATCAATGAATTCGTGTTTAAATGATTAATATTTTCGCTAAATTGTTAATTATAGTTTTCCTCGCGCGTCGGAGAACTGGTCAGGCCGTCGATACCAGCTGTCATGAAGATCTTTGACAGACGTTAAGATGAGGTTCCTCTAATACACTGACACTGGTCCAAGTCATGGAATATAACTATCTTTTTGAGTTATGCTTTCTAGTCTAAACAGATTTAATTACTAACTAGCTAGCAAGCAGACTGTTATGCAGAATAATAGCTATTCTGCATGACAGTCTGTTAAAGTATGTTTGTATCTCCACTAAGCCATCGCTGCATTTGACTGGGTTCTATATTTTTTTCGTTATGTCATATAGTTTGGATATAACTACGTCGCAAAAATTGCAGTATTTTCAAAACCCATTTAAAAACAAAATATCCTTTTCTCTTGTCCACACTATTTTCATTTCACGAGCCATCGAAGTGTATCATATATTGCTGTACTATTTCATGAACATTAATAATATGCGCTCTGTTTACTAGTTAGGTTGTGGAAGCCTTATAATAACTAAGTACACGGAGAAATTAGTTTTTAATCCGTTCAGAAGTGGCGAGAGCAGTGCAAACTTGAACAGGGCGCGCAAGTTTTATAAGAAGAGTTTTAATATATACTAGTCGCCAGTAGCGGATACAGATCATCTATTTTAAGATGTAATGTTTTCTTACATTGTCTGTATATAATGCTTTAAAAGTACTTATTATGTTGAGTAATTTTAAATTTTTGATTTGTAAATTAGCTTTTGAACTTATGATATTGATTAATAATTTAAAACTAAAAATAGGTACTTACATTTTAGTCAGTATTTTTAATTTTTCTGCAGACTTCAAGGATGTGATCTATCTTTTTTGCCTTTTGAAACACAAATTGCCGTCTAGCATACTAGCTGCTAGGAAGAGGACCCTGGCTTCCATGGCATCATGGATAACCCAAGGCAGATGATGATGAATTAGCTTTGTACTATTATAACAACTTTATATTGCAATGTTCAACAAAATACGTTTCAGGGTTATGGTATAAATTATATCATCATCAGCCTTTAACAGTCCACTGCTGGACTAGGCCTTTTCTTTGAAAGGAGGAATTGGCCTAGGTACTATACCACGCTGGCCAAACGGGTTGGTATAGGGTTTGTATCAAGTTTTCCTTCTCTTACAGTGCTGTTCTCTCCATAATATGCTCCCTCTGTCGGCTCGTACGACACCCATGGGATGAAATGGGGTGGTGACATTCCGTATTCTTAATCCGTCACCACACGGACAATACCACACGGATTAATTATTTAATAAATGAAATAAAAAATAATCAAGTATTTTTCATGTCATGGACACAAGGTATTCTGATGTACAAACTATATGACTGCAAAGTGTCATCAAAATCTGTTCGGAATATTTTACGTGAAGGAGTAACAAAAATTCATACAACCTCAAAAACTTTCACGCAAAATAGTAGCTAAATAATCTGTCTAATTCTGTTTTTCGAAGCTCATTGTATTATATTTTCTATACCGTAGTTGTTACCTTATCAGCAAAATTCTAGATAGTATTTCGCAACGTAAAGATACAATTACGATATTTTATTTCTACTTACTAAAACGACTACTTAATAATTCAACCGACGCGCCAGCTCTCCTGGGCAACTCAATTTTAGTGGCTTCAGCAAAGCTTTGACCTCTGGCTAACCTTCAAGGAGACAGGCATATTGTAATTGTAATACTGTGTACATTTTGAAGGAATATACAATATAAATTGTGATGGCTTTGCTTGGTAGATACTACTGATTTTTGTCCTGAAAGAAAAACTAAAATACTTGTGTATGTGTGTACTGAGAGCCCACTTTTATTTTTGCGGATTTCTGCAGTGTAACTAACAACAGTGCTTAGTAAAAGTTGAAGAAATATTTGTAAAACGAATATTAGAGTTTGTAAAGACATAATTCAAAAGATATATCATCTCAAATGGGTCCCTCAGTTCACACACTTAAGCTCCCAAATCTATATATATAATGAGTTCACCAACAAATTTTGGTAATAGACCTTTAGTAAAACATGAATAAACATCTACACAACATTAAAAACCTAATGTGAATAGATAATAAAAAAATACAAACGTCTTTCTGTGGTCCCTGAGGGACTACATCAATTTATCGCATAATTAATAGATTATAACATGAACATTAAATATTCATAAGCCAATATTTAGTAAAAATTACAAGAAAAATTTTAAAACTAAAGAGAGATCACAAATAGTGGTAAATATTGTAAACTTCACGTTTTTGTTGGCGGGTCCTCAGTTCACACACTATGCAAATGCTTATTGCTTAAAATATAATTAAATACAACAAGTACAAAAATGTGGAGCATTCATTGCTTATCAAATTTTTATACTACCGATCTGTATTTATCTTGTGACTGGTTTTATTGTTCTTTTACCAAAAATGTACAAATTAGGTTTTCCATACTAGTAGGATGTCCATGCAGTCAAGAGATAATATTGTTTCAAGAACCTTTACATATGTACATTAAGTTTCAAAGTTCCTACATAGTCGTAAATTGGGAGATAAAGATGAACAGTTGTTGTTGTATGTGGTTAGTTTAGAATTATAATATATAATATATTTAAAAAATGACTTGTCAGAATTCATATCCCTTGATTTAAACGGTACTAATGAACAGTTTTTATGTGACATCCCTCGTTCAATTATAGTTAAAGGTAAAATTTATTCATGTATAGGAGCAATCGAATTTGTCCCTCCCTTACTTGAGGGTGGCATTGGTCATTACAAATGCCACTCGTTAGTAAATGAAAAAAATTGAATGTTACGATGATAACTGTAGTAGAATTTCTGAAAGCAGTAAGCACAAAATGTTTTACATGTCATTTTGTATGGTCTCATTGATGTCAAACCACAGACTGAACAACAGTAAGTTATCATTATTTCAGTTTAATTTTCAATATATATTACGATTGTAGCTGCAAGGCAGGCAGCGATAGCCTAGTGGAGATATCAACAGACTGCCATGCAGAGGGTATCGGGTTCGAATCCACGGCACGCATCAATGACTTTTCGGAGTTATGTGCGTATTTAATTGGTCGCTTGCCCGGTGCCTCGGAGAGCAAGTTAAGCCGTCAGTCTCAGCTGTCATGAAAATCTTTGAGAGTCGTTATAGGGAGTCAGTACCTAAGATTAAACTGACACTAGTCTAAACCATGGAATGTAGCTATCCCTATGGGTTGTCTAGGTCAGGCAGGCAGTCGCTCCGTGGAAAAGCTAGTATTCAGTCAAATCCGGTTAGACTAGAAAGCGGACCCCGGGTTCTAACTGGGATAACGCTAGGAGGATGATGATAACGATTGTTGCTTATAAATAATATAACTTATCACTTGTACAATATCCTTATAAGTAATAAATGACCTTAAAATAAATGAACAGTGCTTTTCTTAAAGTGTGGACACCCTATACCAAACTTAGTATGAAAATCAATAAAAAAGTTACAATGACAAAAACAAAAAAGAAACCAGTGACAAGATAAATACAGATCAATAATATAAAAAATTACTCAGCACTGGAGGGCTCCACATTTTTGTAGGAAGACGTTTGTATTTTTTATTATCTATTCACATTAGGTTTTATAATGTTGTGTAGATGTTTATTCATGTTGTACCAAAGGTCTTTAACCAAAATTTGTTGGTGAACTCATTATATATCTAGATTTGGGAGCTTATGTGTGTGTGAACCAACGACAACCCAACCTACTAGACGGCACACGTAAGGCGAACACTTTCAAACAATACATTAGACTTATACGTCTTATACACCATTATTTTTTAATTAGTACAAAAACTTTAAGGACAGATTAGCGAAGATATTATTATCATATATGTGACGTAAGAATTTCATTATATCATTAAAGAGCAAAGTTATTATCATTTGTTTATTGTAGAAAATCTCACTTAAATCATAGTCATATTTCACAATCCATTCACTAATTCATTGATAATATTCCATCCTGCTCATTCGCATTCTCTCTGTCGCACTTATGATGTAGGTAGCCATAGAAAATAAAATGAAGAAAAATAATAAATTTAGGTAGTTATTTTTTAATTTTGTTAATTCTACCCTCTCCTTCATACTTCATTCGGGCTTAGGACCGGTAAAATTTATCGTTTAACAAGTAATTTAATACGGAGGTATGTAATTAGAAAGCAAACAAATATCAAAATAAAAGAAAGTGTTCTGGACAAAAAGAAAAGAGTAATTTTGGCGTATATATGAAGTTAGAATCACCTGCTATTTACAAATATTATTTTGTCATCATCATGTCAGCCTAGAGACGTCCACTGCTGGACATAGGCCTTCCTCAAGTTGTGTGGAGAACACAGACCGATTTTGAGCCGCCCGCATCTAATTATTATTTACTTAAGTACGTATTATTTACTAAACTTACAAGTATTTCCATTGTCCTTCGAAATGTCCACCACCGTTGTCAAAAGCATCCAATATGCACTGCTTTAATTGTTTGACACTGACCGCCTCACTTTTGTACACTCACAATAAGATGGCCATGGGTACATAGCTGCACTCGCGATTTTTCCACTCAAAAAGAACGCACAGAGCATAGCTACATACTCCCGTGATATGAACTGATATTATAGGCCATCGCGTCGGGCAAACGTAGACAAACAATTAACTTTTGCAACGAAATTAGATACGCTTACTTTCGCTAGCAATTTAGCACTGTTTGTCGCATTGTCGGGGCGTGGCGTAGGCGCAGAGGGGCGTAGGGGGGTTTGGAAATTTATCAATGGTTCATTTTACTATGATTGTGCGCGGGTCGGTCATAGTATTAGCACAGTCAAATAATCCATACAGTCGTTCGACGAACGCGTCTAGACGGGTCAATCGTGCGGGGGGCAAGAGGTGAGACGCGGGAAGAGCGGTACCTACTTACGTATGTCGCCTTAGTTCCCAACTAGGTACATATTTTTGGGGGCTGGCGCGTGCTTGTTTTTTGTTCGTTACTTATTTATTTGCTTATGAATATTAATTTAGATGCTGCATACGATTTGTGCTGTGAGACATTGCAATGCTTTATGCTGCTCAAAGATTTAAAGAAATAAGGATTTAAAAAATCTGCGATTTCATCAATTTACACCAAAAAATAAAATTTCATTAATTATAATTAAGTATTTAAATTATTTTGAAATGTATTAACCTATAACCACTTAAAATAATATGCACGTACCTACTAATCTACTGACATTTTACTATATCTCATGTCTGGCCCAGTCACAGAATAAAGTAGTAGGTAATTACTGTGCGTAAACAACAAGGCAGACGTAAGAAAATATGCGTTTTAAGGAAATATTCGATTCAAGTGTGATTTTAATTTCTTACAATAAGTACCTAGTATTTTAGTATTAGGTAAGTACCTATCACATATTATTATGTATCTTGGTAACGGCGTGGCTTAGCTCAAAAATAACCATATTTTTGGCCCCCTTTTATAAACCCCACACATGTTCTCCGTAACCTCATAGCCCGGAGACCCATCCAGTAAATGAACGTGGTATCTATTGCTTTACCTTGACGAAGTTTGCACAAAAATAAATCTGCAAAATACTTCATATCGATATAGGCTCTGCAAGCTGATCCCACGGTTACCCATCCATTAAACGACTGCTATGTCAATCGCTTTATTTTAACTTGGTTTGTATGATAAAGACCAAATAAAAAATGCTTCATATTCTTAACCGCCTCCCACGACACCTGTGGGATGAAATAGGTGCTGACTGTGTATGCAAACCTGTCACCGCACGAAAAAATGCTAACTGTTTTATAATAATTATTTATCGTTAATTATTGTAATATAATAAATAAGTGATTTACAGTATAATATTCATGTAACGTAGCAATTGTTATATTTTTCTAAATGAAAACATTAGGTGTCTAGTAGGCTGTGTTGTCGTTGGTGTGAACTGAGTGACCCACTTAAGACGATATGTCTTTTGAATTATGTCTTTACAAATTCTAATTTTCGTTTTACAAATATTGTCACAACTTTTACTAAGCACTGTTGTTAGTTAAACTGCAAAAATTCGCAAAAATAAAAGTGGGCTCTCAGTACACCCATACACAAATACTTACTTTAAATATCGTCGAGTACTTTACAAACATTAAAACTATGAACTCAAAGGAGAATCCCACAAATTCTTGTCTCTTTTGTATACCGATCCGTCGATCCGTGCTAAGCGGCATGGCGACAGTTTAAAACACTGCAACTTCCAAATATACAATTAAGCTGTCTCTTGAACACACTAAAAATATTCACAATTCAAAAATAACTACGTAACGGCTTTCAATGGCGTTATTATTTTACAAATAAGTTGCTTTTTATACGTCGCAACGATTCGGGGACGTTACACCAGTTGTAATTACAATCAAACAAGGTTTTTAACTATTAATCTTTTGTATA
This sequence comes from Euclidia mi, assembly GCA_944739405.2. Taxonomy (NCBI): domain Eukaryota; kingdom Metazoa; phylum Arthropoda; class Insecta; order Lepidoptera; family Erebidae; genus Euclidia; species Euclidia mi. Next base: position 11,842,656 of record OX123207.2, on the reverse strand, counting down.
ATTAGGCGCTTAAGACCCAGTGCGTAAACAATACACTTGTCTGCTGACTGGCTGAACCTGAGGGCGAGGGTTCGATTGCCACTCAGGACAATTCTTTATGTATGAGTATTAATGTATTAGTTCTTGATCTAGCTGTAATTTATCTACAAAATGTTTGTATCGCAGTAAACACACAGTTAACATTCACGCAGCAACATTAAACTGATCACCACAGAACAGGCTCTACCACAGATGACTGTGTGTAGGTTGCCTGAGTATAATAACATACATTAAATACGGGAATAACAAATAATCTTTGTTTTTGCCAATACTCTTGTCCAACATCAATGTAAAGCTGCGATATATCTGCGCACATGTCGCGACGTGGATCGATGTCGCTCGTAGCGCGCGGTGTCGCAACTGCGAATTATTGTCGCCGTGCCGTCACAGCTTTAGGTCAGCTACTCCAAACTGCGTTTTTCTTGGTTTGACCCCGTTTGGCGACGTTTTTAGTTATGCGATACATGACATGTGTGTGCGAGACTAGTGTTGCAAATTCTGAGGTTTAAGAATTTTGGTTACAAAGTTACACTTAAGATTATGAACGTCAAAATATTCTTTTTATGTCGGTTCGGATAGGTGTTAGTAGAATTTCTGGTATGAATAGAACCTGAAAGAAACTATTGATAAATTTAAATTAAACAATATTTATTTATCGCTTACTAAATGGTGAAGGAAAGCAACATGGGGAAATATGTATGTCTGAGAAAGGCAAAATAAATCTTTAGGCTATTAGAACGTAGGAAGTCAAATCCAGAACAAATGTTATTATATTTTCATGTTGTTTTAATGTTTTTATATAAAGTAACAATTTACAATAATTATAATAATTATATTTCATAATATGCATTCGTGTAATACTGAATTGTGTTCGGTGCAGGGTGAACCAAAGAAGGCTCACTTGATAATAACTATCTAATAAGATGAGTAGTCAAAGAGGAACACCCAAACGACTGCCTTACTATCTTATAATAAAGGAAACCTTAAGTTTTAGCTATCCTAAAGTTGAAGTAATCTTCTTAATAGACACTACTTATCCAGTTGAACCGTTCTATACTGACATTGCAATGTAATAATATAAGGCTCGCCCTAATCGACCATCGCCCACACCTGCAGAGCCTATGGTGCAATGTATAACGGCGGGGCAACCGCTTAAATCATTACGCAATTCGTGCAGCTAGGCCAAAACTTCATGAAAAAAGCACTACTTGGCCAGTTGACCTTACTACTCTAGAAAAATAACAAGCGCCTACCAAGTACAGGCATACAATAAGGGAAGGAAGGGCACAAGGGTGACCATTATGGCATCCAGTCCGCTTATCTGCTGAATGTGATGTGCAACTCAACGCGATGATGACACGCGTGCTATCTTTGTGCTCATTTTGAGAGAATTTTCGTGGTTAATAAAAGCAAAAGTTGGTTTAAGGAAGCATTCTTAGACTAAGTAGGAGAGTAATAATAATTATAGTCCTTACTAGACCAGACCTGTTGGTTTTTTGCGCTAGGTATAATGACTAGCACATACACCAGAAATTATGAAGCCCAAACTAAACTGAACTTGTACTGTGGTTACTAGATATTGGATAAACATGCATAACATACTTGTTTTATCTTTAAGCTCTACGTATTGTATAGGCAAATTAAAAACACTTGATTTCAGGTGATTCTCTAAGTATACAAAACTTTCCTTAAAATAGAGGCCCTGCAATCATAAAATATACTTTGCTCATACTAACAGTTCGTCGAATGGCTTCAGTCTATTCAGTCAATCCCTGCAACATCAAGTAAACCATTGTAAATATTATAAAAAATAGCATAATAGGAATTTTAGACCTCAGTGTATGATGCTTATAACAATATGCATTTTCACAACTTACAGCTGATGTTAAAAATGTTACATAAATCATCATGTAACCTCCCAGCTTGAATGATATATTACTATCAGTCAGTAAATCTAGCCGCCCGTGGCGTCGCATAGAATAAAATCAACTATTAACCAATTACCAGATATTTAGTCAGTTTTTGTCATATGCTACTTTAAAGCAGTATTTTCCATTGCTACTTTACCATATTTTTATATTTTATATTGCTACTTTACCATACTTTTATATTTATTGTTATTTGAGTTTTATTAGCAATAGGTTAAATTCCCTTATTGTATGCCTTTTTTTTTTGGTGTCGGGTTGGAAAATCCTCATGGAGTCCCTCCGCCCTGGGGGATGGGCGAAGGGGACTGTCAGACTCTTACTGACTAAAAACCAACCCGTGTGCCTCATGTACCCGTGTGTCGGAGGGTCGGGTTTCGCCCAAGCATACGTCGCAACCCCCCGACGGGTATTGGCCCGCTAGATGGTCCGGCGGGCCCCGAACAAAACCCCCTTGGCGGCGGATGAGGGTGTTGGGCTCCGCCGCCAAAACACCAAGCGGCCGCAGAGGATAGGGAGGACGGAAACGCAAAACCGCATCTCCTCTTCCTCTGCGGCCCCACCGCGACGCATCTAATGGTGCGCCCCCATTTGGTCGCGGGAGATAGGGCGCGCGGCAACGCAACACCGACACGCCTCTCCTCCCGCGACCACGCCTGACTGCGAGGGACAGACAGAACTGTCCCCCGCACCCGCACCGTTGGACACATCCTGCGCAGGCCCCGTCAAGCCCACGCGGAGCGTCCCCTCCTGGATCCCTCTTAGCTTCACCGCGGGTAACCAATCCACGGTTACTGAGCCTCCCCACCACGATAAGGTGGAGATCCCACGGGGGGGCCCTTATTGTATGCCTGTACTTGGTAGGCGCTTGATATTTTTCTAGAGTAGTAAGGTCATTATGGTTGTCAACTGGCCAAGTAGAGCTTTTGATTATTATTTTTTTCTTTTTTTTTGTATTGTACCATATTTTAATATTTTAATTTAATTTTAGTAGTAAGTAGTATATAAGTAGTTATAATTGTTTTATCTTAAAATTAATTTAAGTTTGTAAAATAATAAATTTATATAGGTTAAATTGAAAAAATAACAAAACACACTATTAAAACATAAAGGCTACTTGTACTTTATCATGGCACCCTGAAAACGGGCCAGCAATAAAACTATGAGGAGGAGAGTTCTGCTATCCAAATGCAATGACATTCCTTATTGTAATTTCTTGTACCTTACTATTGTTATCATGTCATAATCTAATTTTATAGAACACCTCTCAATAATGTAAATACGTACCTACAAATAAAAATAAGTAAAAAATACCCATAACCCGACATTTAGACTGGTTTACCCCAGCTGCGGTCACCAAATGGCATTCTTCATTTCACATTCAAGTATAAAAAGCACAAACAAAGTCCATTGAAAAGTTGTGACAAGCCATTAAATCAGGAGTATGTTAGAGTCACCTGGTGTGGATTCTTTGGACAGGGGACAGTGTGCGCTATTCAAAAAATAATAACTCAACTTGTACGATTAATAACTTATTATGTAGGGCCATGAAATACAGCGAATAATAAGGCGTCAGGGATTCTTTTATACGACTTCCTTTTTTATGTAATAGGTGGCAAACGACCAGACGGATCGCCTGATGGACACAAGCAACACCGGAGGAGTCACAACTGCGTTTCCGCCTTTTGGGTTGGGAAAAGGGATAGGAGGAGGAGTGGGATGAGGGAGAAGGAATAGGGTATGGAGCCTCCGGTACTCTCACTCACCGAACGAAACGTAACAGTTTAGGTACTATTACTTTACCTCTTTTGCCTGTGAGAGGGTAGTACTTCACCGGTCGAGCCGGTCCATTCATGATAAAATTAACAAGGCTCTACTGCCTATACAATTCTGAATCATAGGGACATATCAGTCCAAATTCAAAGTCCTTAATTCGGTAGATTATAATGTAACACTTATGAATGTCATAATTCACTCAGCTTTTGATCGATGCGAGAAGTACCTTGTACATGAGAAGAACTGGAAAAAAGAAATGGTATTGTGTTTTGACAGTATATGCTGCGAGTGCAATCACTTTGCTGACAACTGTTGGCAATACAGTTGGCAAAAGCTCGTTAGAAAATGAGAATGTTTTTATATGAGCTGCGTCCTTGTTGTTACAAGCTGCGAGTAGTTTTAACGTGTTAATTTAGGCTTTTTAAGAATACAACATTTTATTGCAGTTCCGTGCAGGTAAATAATTATTTACCTTTAAATGAAAATAAAAAATGCATCAAATAATGCTTTTATCATAGTTTTTTACAATTTGCGACATATACACATATAATTACACTACAACGGTCCATTCTCCTTTAGAATGAGTCAAAATAACTGTTCTAATTACAAGGTTGGTTATAACTCCTTATCAACCAGGATAGGAAGCTTTAAAATTTATTCCAATATTTCGACGTCCCAAAGGTCTGAAAATTATACAAACTTGTGAAATCAATCAAGTCATCAAGTTGTACGCCCTAGAAAAGGGATAAACAAAATTGATTGATGAATCGGGGCTCTGGCTTCAGGCACTGCCATCGTCCAACATAGGTATCATGTTGGACGATACGACTTTCCGCATTGCTGCTTGCCTCCGTTTAGGTGCGTCATGTGTTTCTTCTCATCGCTGTCATTGTGGGGAGGCTGTCGACAGGCTTAGTCACCATGGCTTATCATGCAACAGGAGCGCAGGTCGTATATCGTCATCGTCGGGCTCTTGTCACCACTGGCGTTCCAGCCCAACTTGATCCTCAGGGGCTGGCACGTGACGATGGCAAAAAACCAGACGATATGTCTTTAGTTAAGTTGGATAGGCCTTTGGTGTGGGACGCAACGTGTGTCGATACCCTCGCGCCATCTCATCTTCCTGGCACAGCGGGTTGTGCGGGCGCTGCTGCTGCTACAGCGGAGACCTTAAAACGACGCATATACATCAACCTAGTTGAGGATTACGTGTTTGAGCCGTTTGGTGTCGAAACGTTAAGGCCATGGGGTCCAAATGCTAGCAATGAGACTGGTCGACGCCTCGTGTGACCAAAAGGCTGGAGTGTACTTGGCCCAGAAGTTAAGCATTGCCATACAACGTGGCAATGCTGCCAGCGTTCTGGGCACGCTCCCGGTCATCCTTTTATGACGTCCTCTAAATTATTTTATTTTCTGTTTTGTATGTTCCGTATATATTTCTTAGGATAGTATTTTAAGATATTTTAGTTGTATTATAATATATCTGAATAATATGCACATTGTAATAAAAAAAAGATTGAAAACATTATTTTCGTTTCTTTTCTCCAAAACTGCGATAGTGTTAGTTATAGAAAGTGGTGTCTGACCAATGCGTAGAACGAGCTGCTAGGAATCCTAAGTATGGTATAAACCAAACAATATCGCTATATCCTTTTTTATGCCTGATATCGGCATGACAGGCACTCTGCAGAGTAGCTCATATTCTGTGAAATCTGGTCGGTATGGATGATGGAAGCTCTAGGGCTAGGATCTTGAATGTGAGATAACTCTACTGACGGCAATCATCGAAATATCAGGCTACTCAGTTATCTGTCACGGACCTACACCTGTTCTGGCCTGACATAAATAATCACCTTTTAATCGAATTCAAAAATAGATCAATTTCCCGATTTGACGCGTATGCTTTTTTATTTATGCGTGCAATCGTTCACTCTTTCGTTTATGTGGTCATGTTATATTACTTTAATCATCAAAACAATGTGCGTTGGTTATATAAGAAAATTAATTCTATTTGGATTAATCAACGTTTGATAAAGCCGTGAATCATATTAATTAATAAACGCTTGAATTTGCAGTTGAAGCAGTAATTGATCGGCTAATTTAATGATTGCAAACTGAAATGGTTAGAGAACGAAAACTGCCGCTGAGCAACTCACTTATTAGCACATCAGTTTAACACGCTTAACGTAGCATTAATCACGTAATTCATGGAGATCAGATAAAATATTATCTCAGTATCATCTTAATTGAAACAGACGAAGAGGAAAATGTATCATGTAAGAAATTAATTTCATTGTATCCATGATATTGCTTGGAGAACTATTTTTATGTATGTGATGGTTTTACGAAATGTAGGCCAAGGCACAAGTTTTGAAAGATAGGAAGACCAAAAAAACGTTCGTTCAAATCTATAAAATATCACAATAACTGTTGAAATGCGTCATTAAATTGACGCATTTCAACAGTTATTGTGATATGTTCAAACATGGTTTGAACATGATCATAAAGTTCCCAATTTCTTCTATCAGTTTTTTATTTAACGTATGCATACTGTGCATGGACTATGCATATTTAGGATACTGCCTTTTTTTATACAAGTGTTTGTTCACAAACAACTCATCATACATATAAACTCAGACTTTAGTAAATGTGACTGTAAGCCATTAACTTTATAATCAGATTAAGAGGTCAAAAAATCGTGCAGAGGCTTTCACTAAGTAAATATATAAAGTTGAATGTCGTACGGTTTTTGACACTGCATGCCACCACGAAACTGTCTAAAATCTTATTTCGTTCTGAACTCAAGTAATAATCGTTTAAGAGGCAATTCGTCTATGCATTCCCTATTAAACCAGCTCTTCTTATCGTGAGTAGCAATTTCAAGGCATAAAGTGAAGTATTTTTTGAAATATCCATAAAAATATTTGGAGAAAGCATGTTTTTCAAATTAAAATCCTATCAAGTGAAAATCTTCCAATCATGTATCTGTTTATGGATTCTCTAGATAAAGGCCTTATAAATAATAAACTAAATGTCAAAACAGACTGGCTTCCGACCAAGCAAATCTTGCACTAGCGAAACATTGAACCTCGTCCTGTACATCGAAGATGGATTCGAAACCCACAAAATCACTGGTGTTGTCTTTGTTGACCTAACAACTGCATACGACACAGTAAACATCAAAAAACTGTTGTCGATACAGCAAAAGACAAAGGGTTCGTAGATATCTTGAGAGAGGTCTTAAATAACCGGCGGTTCCAAGTGCACCTAAATGTAGAGAAGAGCCGATGGCGGAAGCAGGAAAATGGATTCCCACAAGGCAGTGTTCTGGCTCCATCCTTGTTCATTATTTACACGAACGACCAACCAATAACACCACGTACTAAAAGTTTCCTGTACGCAGATGATTTCCTGTACCCAAGGATCGATCTTTGAAGATGCAGAAACATCTCTCAAGGAAGGATTGGACGCGCTTGACAAGTACTACGTCAAAAACGCCGTACGGTTTAATCCGTCAAAAACCAAGTCTTGCGCGTTCCATTTACGTAACCGGGATGCGACGCGAGCACTTTTATTATCATGGCGAGGCGTTAACATAAATCACTGCTCTCGTCCACGCTACCTGAGTGTCACCCTGGACAAAGCGCTCACATACAAGGCCCACTGCTTTAACACCAAGCAAAAAGTAATTGCAAGGAATAACCTGCTGCGACGCCTTACAGCCTTACAGCTTTCAACAGCCTGGGGAGCGACACCGCATGTTTTCCGAACCACAGGGTTCCACTGTAGTATTCTACGGGCGAATACGCATGCCCAAAGTGAATGTAGCCCTGAATGACACATGCCGAATCATTACGGGCTGCTTGAAAACCACCCCGCTCAATATGCTATAGCCCTTTAGCAGGCATCGCTCCACTAAATACCCGGCCCCACCAAACTTCCCTGAAGCAAAGGAAAGCCTGTCCCCGGGTCATAACTCGCCGTGGTGGACTTGAAGATCGCTTAATCGTTTGCGAATTTAGCTCGGTCGCTGTAGGGAAAACATGGCAAGACCACTTAAAGGTCCACTGCGACTGCGGAGCTCCATCACAATCCATGGCACATTTGCTTTTATGCTGTCTTTGCCCTTCTATCTGCAGTTAACGAGTCCTCAAGGTGGCCTCAGACAATGCCGTTACCGTAGCCAAGTTTTGTGAAAAGAAAATCTGGATCAGAAACACGGTGACGACCTTAACTGCAGGGAAAACTTATTGATTTATAAGAATTTTGTTTCCCTCATCTTCTATAACCATTAAAAGAGAACTGCCGTGCATATTAATTGATATACTATTTAAAAAAGACGATCTCTGTTGTCATGGCCGCACAGTAACGTCAGCTCATCCATTAATCGGCCGTGACGCGTGACGGGTGCGCGTGTTAGTGACGTCACTGACACGTCAACTCATCACATATCGCGCTTTTGTTCATCGCTCTGTGAGTTGAAGATACAAAGTTACGTACAAACATTGACTTTTTGTTGGGACTGTGAAATATTTTTGGACAATAGACGCCTGAACAATGTTGTTACTCTGCTACTGATTTTAATTTCAGGCTTTTTTTAGTAAAGATTCTGTAGCTGAACGAGGATATTTTGTTTTATTTGTTGATTAGACTGCGGCTCCTCCCTATGTCAGTCTCCAGTTCTTAATACAAGAAGAATTTTATAAAAAAAAAAACAAATATTAATGACAGACCACTGTGGCCTCTGTGGTCCAGTGGATAGCGTTTGCGTCTGCTGATTGGAGGTCCCGGGTTCGATTTCAGGGTCGGCCACAAGTGTTCCTGAGTTTTTCTGAATTATCGGCAAAAAGCTCGCCCCCTATTACGTGGGATCTAAAAATTCATGGTGAAATGTGGGCGTAATATTACACCTCTGGCTACCCCTTCGGGGATACAGACGTGAGTCATAATAACAATAATTTATAGAAAAAATATTAGTGAATATTTTCAAATGTGACAGACGAAAATCATGAAATCAAAATAAATACATAAGTGTGTAATAATTTGAACTATTGTTTGCCAGGAAAAGAAATCTCGGCAAAAGCTGGATGGGGATTGGTAAGAAAAGAATAAATCCGTCAGGGACACTTATCACAAAATAATCTAAAATCACTTAAATCACAAAATAATCAATTGTATTTATAACCATTTATAATAAGATAATGCTTTCAAAAAAATATTTACATAGTGGCTGTTATAACTTCAAAACATAATTAAGTAGTGAACCGATAAACTAGCTGTTAAGTATCTGTTGAAGCGTATTTCGAAACGGTTAGTTGCTTTAATTAAAGCTATCACAGTTACGTGATAGCTGTAATTAAATGTTCTTACGGGCAATAATGCAAATAATTTTAACAATCAACTTAAGTTTTAATCCGAAAATACATAATTTCCTTCTGGATATGTTGTAAAAAAAGATAAAGTCTTTTTTTTATAATTAGAAAGAGTGGAGACCACGTAACGGGCGAGTGAAGTGTGGGACGGCCCCCGACTAGGTAAGATAAGATAAGATAAGATAAGATAAGATAAGATAAGATAAGATAAGATAAGATAAGATAAGATAAGCTTTATTTGCATAAACATGTGTGTGTACATACAAAGAAAGTGCATACATACAAGATGACAAAATAAATTAAGTGCAAACATGTTTGTCACAGCATGACGTGCAAAAATAAATTGGTTACTTATAAAATTATACAAAAAAAGATACATTTAACAATATATTATTTTTTTGTCCAAATTATTTAAATTTAATTATTTCATATTCAAATTATAAGATTATTATATAGATCTATATAAATTTAATTACGTAAATACAAATTGTTTCTCATTAAGAAACTCAGTCACCCTATAATATGCTCTGGCGGTCAAGAAAGTACGAAGTTTATTTTTAAACATTGATTGAGGCAGTTCCTTCCAACTTTTTGGTAATTTGTTAAAAATAATTGGTGCCATACAGTACACACTTTTGCGCATCAGGGTCGTCTTAGCGAAGTGGAGACAAAGTTGACTACTGTCGCGTCTATTGCGTGAAAATTCGTCGGCTAGACGCTTATAGTAATGTGGGTTCGACTTAACAAACACAGCTACTTCTAATATGTATAAGCATGGTAAAGTTAACATTTTGTATTTTTTGAAATAGGGCACGCAGCTATCTGTCTTCGTAAGTCTAAACATCGCCCGTAAACATCTTTTTTGAGATTTGAATGCTGTTTCTTTTTCCGTTGAGTTACCCCAAAATATTAGCCCATAGCGTAGGTGGCTTTCTACCAAACCGTAGTATGCTGTAAGTAGACCATCCGTATATAATGTGCATGAAAGTGTGTGTAAAGCGTATGCAGATATACTTAGTTTTTTACATAACATTTCAATATGAGTTTTCCAGTTAAGGTTTTCATCAATCTGGAGGCCAAGAAATTTTGTTGAGTTAACTTCTTCTATGTTTTCATTGCGGTAATGTATGTTGAGGTTCATACTAGGTAACCGTTGCGTAAAATGCCTTCGTTTTATTCAGGTTTATTTTTAAATTATGTTCCTGCATCCATTGGATAGCTGATTTTAAAGCATTATTTATATCAATCTCATACGTCTCTACACTTTTACAAGGTATTGTCAAAGTACTGTCGTCCGCGAAAAGAGTCACTGGTTCTTCAATGCATTTAGGCAAGTCATTAATATATAATATAAAGAGAAACGGTCCTAAAACACTTCCCTGCGGTACCCCATATTTTACTTCACGACCTGATGATCGATAAATTTCTTCTTTCTTCTTTAAAATATTTATATGTCTAATTTCAGTGATTTGATACCTTTGTCTTAAATATGATTCAATTAAATTAAGGACATTACCTCTAATGCCATAAGCTTCCAACTTGTTTAATAATGTAGTATAGTGTACGTGGTCAAATGCCTGGGTCATGTCACAGAAAATGCCACAGACCGGATTTCATTTATCGATATTATTAATTACATTGTATAAAAAGTCATATATAGCCATATTTGTTGTCCTATGTTGTCGAAAGCCTTTCTGTTCGTCACATAAAATATTACTTTTTTTTAAAAATTCAGATAGTTCTTTATATATATACTTCTCAAATATTTTGGAAATTACTGGAATAAGTGCAATAGGCCGGTAGTTTTCCATTAGATCTCTATTCTCTTTTTTAAATAGGGGCTTTATAATAGAAGTTTTTAATGCAGATGGATAGACACCCGCGCTTATACTTAAATTTATGATATGACTTAGATGACCACATACTTCTGCTGATACATGTTTTATTACTTTACTACAGATATCATCATAACCTACGCTGCCTGTATTGTTTAAAGAATTAATAATTTTATACATGTCTAGTGGTACGCTTGGTGCCATGAAAATAGATTTGTTGTTCCAATCTGATTTAATACATTTGCGATTACTGGCAACGTTCATTTGTGGTTGGATTTTAGTAACAAAATATTCATTAAACATTTTTGAAATTTTCTGGGGACATGTTACTAAGCGATTTTCTAATTTAATTTGATGTATGCTATGTTTAGGTAAATTATGCTTAGCACAATTAATTATTTGCCAGCTACTTTTAGATTTGTTTTTGGATGTTTTAATAAAATAGTTGTTTCTAGCCTTTCGTGTTAAGTGTATTATCTTTTTGAATAGTCTGGAGTACCTCTTAAAACAAGTCTTATTTTGACTAGTAGAGTTTAATCTAAGTTGCCATAAAAGTTTTCTTTTTTTACGACTACACAATTTTATTCCTTTCGTTTTTTATTATATCTATTATTATTACTATTCACTTTGGTTTTTTATTATATCTATTTTAATTATTATTTTGGGAAAACATAGATTGTATATCAGTTGGAAAATGTCAATAAATTTGTCATAAGCTATATTAGCATCATTTGTTTCATAAATTTCCGAGAAAGAAAGACTGCTGATATAATTTTTAAATTTAGCTAAATTGTGATAATTGTAGTCTCTTCTTCTCGTGTACCAGTAATTTATGGCATATAATGTTTGTACTGGACAATGAAGCAGCTGTGCTGTATGGTCGGACAGTGCAAATTCTATAACATCAGTCTTACAATTCTTACTGAAACTATGAGCAAAATTATCTATACATGTCAACTTAGCATAACGAGTGGGTTGTTTTAATGCTAACTTTAAGTTATAACTATGCAGTAGACATTCAAATGTATTAGTGTGACCATTTTGTTTAAGTACATCTATGTTAAAATCACCGCATAATATAATGTTCTTGTAATGCAAACGTGATATTTCTCGCAAAATCATTTCTAATTTATCCATGCAAAATTCAAAATTGTTTACATTTGGAACTCTATAGATGCAGACTACAATTATCTTATACCTAATAAGTTCTATGGCGCAACATTCAAATACACCTGGAGTTGATATATTTGATATTTTAGATATATCCTTAGATTGTATACCATTTTTGACTAGGATACATGCTCCTCCTCTCCTTTGCTGCTTTCTACAGTAACAGGATACCAAATGGTAGTTAGGTATATATAACTGTTGTTGGTAACCTGCCATAATAAAATGCTCAGTGATACACAATACTTTTACATAAATTTGTTTTTCAGATAACTCATTCAAACATACAGTGAGATTATTTGATTTATTTATCAACCCAGCAATATTTTGATGCATTATTATAATATATTTATTCGATTGCAATTTATCTTGACCTTCAGTATGTAAATGAGTACTATTCGAATTAATTAGTTTACAATCAACACTATCAACGAAAAAATGTAGTACAGTCACTATTTACATTTGAATTAATCAGGGGTATCAAATTCTGATAGTCTATGTCAATTTTTATATTTTCCATAATTTTTTTATAAATATGTATAAGTGCCCTTTTATTAATTGCTCCTGTGATACTAGAGAACATGTCAAAACTTAAATAAGAATTAGAGTCAAAATAATATGCGTATGATCCACTATTAAGTTCCTTAAATAATAGATTATTGAACATCTCGACCTTATAATTATATATAGGAGATCCGCAAATATAAGTAGGACTACACACTATTACATTTGTATAAGTTATATGCTCAAGCGATTTCCTAATGGTCTCTACCATATGTAAGCAGTTTGAAGAAGTCTTAAGATCTTTATCTCCCAACATAACTATACAATAATCATTTATGCCGAAATTTAACAATTTATTATTAATATTATTCAAAAGACGATCTGTACTACAGTATGGAAAATTGTAAAGACAATAAGTGAAATTTTGTCTAAACGTGTCTTCTATGACCTGGTGTTGATTATGTGATAAAATGTTGCTTAGGATACATAGTTTGTTCTTCTCACGATCAGTTGAATTAACTACAACCGGGGTATTTCCATCGATGGGATATTTTGTTTTTGAATTTTCAGTATTTATATTTGCCTGTACTGCTTGCGGTGATTCACTTTGATCATGGTTAGATACATGCTCTGTAATTTGCGTTTCTTTTGTGGTAAAGGTCTTGGATTGGTTGGTTATTGTTGTTTTACTCTGAGTTTTTGTTATTTGCTTAATGGGGCTGTTCGATTTTTTTTTATATATTTCCTTTTTCTTAATTAGCTCCGTATTGATTTGACGTAATTTACTGTTCTCCAAGGACAGTAATTCAATTTCTTTGTGTGCACTCTCTAATTGCGACTTAAGGTTCTCTATTTCTTCTTTGTATGATGTGCTCTCTTCTGCAGACATGTCTGGCATAATGTTCGTGGTACAATCCATAGTAAGGGAAGTTATACTATCGTCACTATTATGGTCCGATTGTGTGCGTGTGCGTCGGAATGTGATATTTTCAAAGAAATTCATTATTTTATATTTACTTCATTGAGTCTTTATTATGTAGCCACTTCACTTAGTTACACTGCTTGTGTGAAAGTTTATAACTTTTAACAGCCTTATTTGTTTTAGTCACAAACGATATCGACGAACTATTGGGTTGTACGAAACATATTTACATTATTTTAAATACTACTTATTGAGTTATTGATACATAAAAAATATTTATAAATCAAATAATTTATTTTTTCAAGTGACAGGTGTCAATCATTGAAAGACGATTTGAATGATTGACACATTTGATTAGGTAGTCCGACAATCTGAAAATGATGGCCAGAACAACCTGGATGAGGAAGACAGAGTTACGGTCGTAGTGGCGCAAGTTTGGAAACCACTGTGGTTAGCAGTGGACTACTATAGTGGCTAATTGATTGATTGATACGAAAAATTAAAAATAGAGAAAAATAAATTGAAAAATCAAAATAACATCTCAAACCTATAAAATAAAATCGTTCGCAACTTCGATGACCTTTATCTTACCGGTGTCTTCTAAGCCTGCCAATGCAGGACTAGAAGACAAAAAAATTGAATGCCATACAGAGTATATAAGCATATTGGAAGGCATTGCAACTTTCCGCTAAATAAAAGTAAGCTAGTCATGTGAAGAACCGATCACTGTTTTAAATTATGTTATTTCTTATCGACGTCTAATTTAAGTTGAACTTAATGCTTATCACGATGCTGCTGTTACAGCAATGGACGAAATAAGAACAAGACTTCGTATGCGGAATAAAGTAGTTCCAAAAATGTTGATTTTTGGAACTACTTTGTTGTATACTTCTTTGTGATAAAGTACATGTTTTGGGCATTGTATTTTTGGAAGTTTTCATCAGGTTGTAGTTGACGGTTGCAGTTATCCGTATGGTGTATCTAAAAACCGATTAAAAGTATATTCTGTTCTATTATTTCGTTACCCTCCTTTGTGTGTTTTTCAGTAGTACTAGGGACGACCCCTTAGTTCTGGAATCATAGAACACTTATACTCAGAGAGTCTGGAATAGTATTACTGAATTATGCACAGATTCATCGATTCGTGAGGTTAAGCGATATCATCATGGTTTGGTTTATAGATAGGTGATCTATCAGAATACACTTTTCTGTGCTTTGGTGAGCAACTAAAGTTCTTATGTTATTATTTTTTTACTGGCTAACTTCTGGCCATGGTCTCGGTCGGTGCTAAGTGCTGATACAATTACAAGTTGTAAGGTACTGAATATGGAAAAAAAACAGCGTTTCATTTAGCACGCACGTTACTCCGAAACGTTTCGCGCACGCAGCGTCACCGTGTGTTTCGATTCGAACACTATTGAATTACAACCCTTACAATTTATTGCTATTGAAATACTGAACCGTCAACCAATCACAATACACTTTGCCTACTGTCATACTTAATTAATAAACATTTTCTGTATAAATTGGCAAAAGTATTAAGTATCAATATTTTAAAACTTTTAATCTTCGAAGGTAATTTACACTTCAACTGAAATGTTAACCACGCCAGTACATATAATATTTTAATATTTGATGTTGCCAGTGCCGCTTTATTTAGCGGAACCTCAAAACTACTATACTACTATATGATATGCATAATCCCGGTAGAAACAGTTATTGTAACTCATGATCATTATTAGGCCTGTTTATATAGTCGCAGTGCTGGTCACGGGCCTCTCCTAACTATTAAACAGGAGAGGCCACAGCCCATCACGCTGACCTAGTGTAGGTTGGCGAACTTAACATGTCTTTCGATAACATTACTAAGCACTCTCAGAATTGCAGGTTTTCTTACGATGTTTTCCTTTACCGTTAAGCAAACAATATTTTTTCATTTATTTATTTTTATTTATAGACTCACGCCTGTGTCCCCGAAGGGGTAGGTAGAGGTGTAATATTACACCCTCATTTCGCCATGAATTTTTAGGTCCCACGTAATAGGGGGCGAGCCTATTGCCGTTACCGGGCACATCACCAGACTCCGTGCTGCTACTGAGAATTCGGAAAAACCCAATAACTCTTTTGCTCGACTCAGGAATCGAACCCGAGACCTCCGATCAGCAGTCGCATACGCTGTCCACTGGACCACGCGAGCCTATTGCGTTTCCGGGCACATCACCAGACTCCGTGCTGCTACTGAGAATTCGGAAAAACCCAGTAACACTTTTGCCCGACTCGGGAATCGAACCCGAGACCTCCGATCAGCAGCCATGGCAGGCACACGCTATCTACTGGAACACGGAGGCAGTCCCATTCCAGTGGATTAATTATTTAAATAACCGATTGTAAATTTTCACCCCACTGAATTTTAAATCTATTCCAGCGTTGTCATTACCCTCATATTCCTACAACACGGATTTCCAAAAGCAATAAGATAGTATATTTATGAAAAATAGAACCTTCGGTAGGGAGGTGATCATTATTATAGAAAAGTTTTAATTTAGAGGACGGCCTCCTTGGGGAAATATCCTCTGTAACAGTATTGGATGGTTTTAAATCGGACTTTCATTTGGTCGCTAAGAATTTTTGTTTTTCTTTCCCGCCATTTATTATTCGTAGGTCTATGGTTATAGGTTTTAAAATTCAGGTTCAGTTGCCGGGCCATTTTGAAATTGATAGATGTAGAGGCCTGGCAGAAGTTGGCAAGAGTTATGTAGATATTAGTATCCTATATGTTTCATCAAGTAATTTTAATGCAAAATGCAGACGACTCACACACGGTCGACTGATCTAAACATAGCTTGTACTGCAGCAAAAATAAAAATAGCGGCACGTCAAAAAGTAAGATAGCATTTTCTTTATTTTATTAGTGTCGGTAATTGACAAGTAGGTATACTTAGTCTGAAATTAGCAAGAGATAAATAGATATTATAATGTCTTCTAAGGCCGCTTTGAACCCACGAAAGTCGCAAACTGTTGTAAACGTTTTGCGTACACCGGTATGTCCAACTAACAACTCCGTGGAACATTATTTTCGGGATATGAATATTCTTGGAGTGTCTTTCAAGTCACAATAAAATCAACATCACACTGCTATCTATGACTCTATATCCCATCTCCCCAATCTCGCTAATTTAATCGCAACATATGTATATCGATCCCTTTCTCTCTCCTATAATCTGTGGTGATGGATGACCAGGCGAATATTGCCAAAGTATTCGGCAGTAAATTGATGATCTCATTAGTTATAATATTATTATATTAAGCAGTTGCTGCACGTGCTTGCGCTCTTTCGAGTTTTAATTGAGTAAGAAACATATTCAATTTGGAACAAATAATAATATCAATGAGAGGATATCTTGAAGATTCTAAGAAACTAAGGTTCTACAAGAAAATCAAAACCGTGCAAATTTGACAGACAACTAGAAAAGTTGTACATAGAACCAAAAAAGCTTTGATTTTTTTTCGTCTTCTAGTGATATCCTATTTATGAAACCGACATGACCAATTGAAATACACTCAATTATAATGAACCTTAAAAATACTAACAGTACGGGTTATGACGGTATATCTTTGCTTGTTATTAAATCAGTATCGATGGAAATTTGTAGTGTGTTAAGTCATATTTTTAATCTGTTCATACTTCAAGGTGTATTCCCTGATAAACTAATAAAGACAATAATTAAACCTCTGTTTAAAAAGAATGATCCGCATTCTATGAGCTGTTATCGACTTATTGCTCTAATAATAATCATTTCTAATCTTTGAAAAGGTTATACATGACAGAATTTACACTTTTTTTGAAAAACATAATTTGTTTGCAAAAGAACAAGCTGGATTTAGAAAAAGTAAATGCATCTATATGGCGATTTATAATTTTTTGAAAACAGTAACGCAAAACGTCGATATAAAGATACCAGTCTGTGCTCTTTACATGGATCTTTCAAAGCATTTGACTGTGTAGATCATGACATACTCTTACAGAAATTGAATACATATGGGGTAAGAGGCAATGTATTAAACTTAATTGCGTCCTATCTTTCCAACAGGAAGCAGTGTACTCAGATAACACGCCTGCATCCTAAAAGAAAAAGAGAAGTTATTTTTTTGTCAGAATACAGGGAAATTCAGTTAGGAGTTCCCCAAAGAAGTGTTCTGGGACCACTTTTGTTTAACGTGTATATCAATGACCTTCCAAAAATAAAAAAACATCCCACCATTTTGTTTGCTGATGACAGCACAATTATATTTTCTGGTAAAAATGAATTACTTCTCAAATCTGACATATCCAATACCTTAGATATCGTAATAAAATGGTTGACATTGAATAGTTTACAAATAAATTTAAGTAAGACACATATTATGACATTTAAAAATAGAATGCCATTATTAACTAATTTTGACATTATGTATAAAGGGAACTTAATTTGTGACATAGAAACTACTAAATTCTTAGGATTACATATTGACACTAATTTAAATTGGAAAACGCATGCAGAGAATCTTTGCTCGAAACTGAATAATCAGTCATATGCGCTCTGCATGCTCTCTAAACAAACAAACCAAAACGGACTACTAACTGCATATCATGGGTACGTAGGATCCATTTTAAGATACGGAATCTTGTTTTGGGGTAATTGTTCAGAAAAAGAACATGTGTTTAAAGCACAGAAAAAGTGTATAAGAGCTATGTTAAAACTTCGACCAACAGATAGCTGTAAACCTTATTTAAAAATCTCAAGATTTTAACGGTACCGTGTCTGTATATTTATGAACTGTTATTATTTGTTAAATCTAACTTGAATATGTTTCAAAATTATAAAAGTAAGCGTCATAAGTTTAAAATTTGTTGCCCACACCATAAAAGTGCAATGATGACGAATAGTGTATTTTGTATGGCGCCACGAGTTTTCAATCTATTACCTAACAATTTATTAGAAATTCCACGTCTCATTGAATTTAAACGTAAAAATAAAGATTTTCTATTAGATAAAGCGTATTATAGTATCGATGAATATATGAATAGTATGAATTTTTTATGAGTTGACAGACATTATAAACTGACGGACTCATAAACTGCATCAAAGTTCAGCATTACTTTGAAATGTTTTTTTTTAATAAGTATGCAAACTTTATAGATTAAATAATATAAATATGGAGAGACTGGCTCTTAATCTAAAAAAAAGCAAAATTTAAAAATAGAACTGCAGTAAAACAAATGCATATAGCCGGGAAGAGAAAATTTACTTGTAGTATCAGATTTGCATGTTATTTAAAGCAAAGTTTTAAATTGATTCGCATTTATTTTTTATTCTTTTGTCAATTGAATTATTGTTACCAGCAGAATTGTTGGGTTCGTTTTTTAACTCATCGAGAGTTTTCGAACCATAATATGGATACTTCGTCCGAACAAGCGGCTCAAATTGTAGCACTGGTGCGGGAGGGCTTGGATCAACGAACGATTGGTAGAAATTTAAATTTAAACCAGTTTACGGTTTCTAGAATATACAGAAGGTTTGTGGAGACGGTTCGTGTATGGTCTGGGGTGGCATATCGATGAACGGGCGAACAAAACTTATGTTCATATACATGGTCCGTCAAAACGGTAATAGAGGGGGTTTGACTGCACATCGCTCCATAACAGAGATCATAGAAGATCACGTGGTGCCTCGTGCCACGGCCGCACGCTGCCGCACAAGTTCGACAATATTGCGAAGAGGTTGGGATATGTACAATGAATTGGCCAGCACGCAGCTCGGATCTTAATCCCATTGAGCATGTTTGGGACCATTTAAAAGAACTGTATATGCGAGAAATCCTGTGCCCACGACAGTGATAGCACTAAGAACAGCACTTTCAGAAGAATTGGACAATGTTCCGCAAGATGTTTTAATAACCCTAATAAAATCTATGCGGAACCGATTAAAATCCGTAATAAGGGCACGTGGAGGTAATACACCTTATTAAAACATAAATAAACCCTTGCATAAAGTTTGTGTCTATTGTTAAAACCAATTTTTTTATTAAACCAATTTTGCCCTAAATTTCTGTTTTTTCTTCAAAAAAGTCTTAGGGTTCTTTCCAGGACACAAACTTAAACTTAAGGATATGACCCTACGCTGTTTTAAAGTTCACGAATCAATCTAGAGGTTTAAATTTAAATCTGTATAGAAAGTTTGCATACTTGGTTAAAATATTTATTTCTAAGTTGTCTATTACTTTGATGCAGTTTATGAGTCCGTCAGTGTATTAGTATACTATAATTTTGGTATATTTTTTCTGACATTATTATATTTTTTAAGACATTATTATATTTTTTCTTACATAATTATATTAAACTGACATTGTATTTATGTTATTATTATTATTCATTTGTAATTAAATTGTTATCATTATGTATTGCACGCCTTGAGGCAGATAATGGAGAAATATTTTTTATTTATATTGTATACCACAACTGCTGTACCTAAACACCTACAACTTTCTGTTTGTGGTCAAGCTTAGCTACTATTACGTTGGTTAAGTCTAGGACTGCGTTACTAGTAGATAGTCTAGAGCGAAATCTGTAGTGTCATGGGGAGAATACTTGGGTGTGCTCTAGGAATTTGATGAGCCTGTTGTTCATTAATCTTTCCAGTAGTTAGGAAAGTGTGGGTAAAATAGAGATGGGTCTGTAGTTAAGCGGCTGGTCTCTATCACCTCCTTTGTTTATCGGGTGCATCACTGCAAGGTTAAAAGCTTCTGGAAATGTACCCGTTCTAAATGAACGATTACATAAGAAAGTAATTAAATACGTGGTATCAGATATTATTTAAATTTCTTGAGGAACATACCGGATTTGTTATCGCTACCAACTGCACAATCACTTCTCAAGTTTATTATAAGAATCTGATGTTCAGACTCATCTGTTTCTAATAAGGCGAATGTGTCTTGGTGATAAGAAAGGATGTCTGACGGTTGCGAACAGAGATTGACACCACTGTCAATCTCTGTTCGCAACCGTCAGACATCCTTCCTTATCACCACTGCACTATCGGCTTGTGATCGTCCAATATCAGCGAATCATAAGTTAACTTCGTTCACCGAGCGTATTGGGTCAGATAATGCAAGAAGTGCGAGAGGCTGCTCTGTGTTTTTGACTGTGTGCGTGATAGATTTTAGCGCTTGCCAGACTTTTTTAGTATTACCCTTTGCATTATCTATTTGATGTTTATTATATTTAATTTAAGTACACTTAAGTAAGTTAGCGCAGTAGTTCCTATACCTTTTAAAAGGTATTTAATAGCTCGGTACAAACGGGATATGGATTGTCTGATAAAAACTTTGGGATTTGTGTTTTACATCCATAACAACCAAATTGTGAATCATAGCGTTTCCTAGCTTGCCGATCGCAATAGGTCAGCCAAGTAAAGCAACGCGCGCATGGCCACAATTACTAGCGGTGGCAATGTGGCCGGAGCGTTATGGTGCTTCGAATAACCGTTCTTGTTTCAGGACAAGAATTGCTGGACCATGTTGGGAGACTTTCGGGTGGTCTGCAAACTCCGACAACTGAGTTGACCACAGACTCACACGTTTGAGAAAGAAAGAAAAAAGCCCAAATAACTTTTACCGCCCTTTCCCATTACTCATGTAAAAATAGCCAAATACATAAAGGATATTTAAAAATAGTAAAACTGCACAATTCCAATGCATTGATACCACCTTTGTATTATCTCTTAAAACCTAAAGCTGCATCGATAAAAAAATAAACTAGTACTCCACGCTATATTGCCTCGCGTAGGTACATACTTAAACCTAGTCTTTTTATCCTCGTGTAGTTTTAAATAAATGGCGACGGAGAACAGGCTGCTGTCTTGTTGTTATTTATTTCCTTAGACATTTGCCGGAGCTAGAAAAATGTCTTATATTTTTTAACAATTAAGGCTGAAGTGTTCGGCTTGGGTTCTCGAGATCTCCTGTTATAAACTGTTGCAGTTAGGCTTTGGAAAAGTATCACAAAATGTTCAATTGCCGAAAATGTGTAATTGGGCATAAAAATTTAACCACAAACATGAAAACTTGCTTATTATAGGTTTGCTTTATCACAGTTATAAAGTGTATTATCGTATATAATCGGCCCCTAGCGTTATCTCGGGGTCCGCTTTCTAGTCTAAACGAATTTGATTTCATATTATTCGCTTTTCCACAGAGCGACTGCCTGTGCGACCTCCGTAATTCAAAGATATAGGTTCTATGGTTTAGACTAGTGTCAGTTGTAATTTATAGGTACTGAATTCAGTTACCAATGGCTAAAAGTGCTCTCTGAGGCACGGACCAATAGATAATTAACAATTCAATACGCACATAACTTTGAAAAGTCATTGGTGCGCGCCGTGAATTCGGACCCAATACCCTCTGCATAGCATGCTGTTGGTATCTATACTAGCCTACCACTGATTTATGTTTATATTGATTCCAATAATCACCGAAAAGTTCTTTAAAAGGACAACGGACACAAATATTATTAATAGATATTTGTGGTACACATTTTTTTTAATGCTCTGATTAATCATACACAATTTTAGACACATGTGCACTAACAGAATAACATGACTTAACATAACATCACGCCTTTTATCCCCGAAGGGGTAGGCAGAGGTGTATTATCCAATTAATTTCACTAGAGTAAAATTTACCGACAAGAGCGAATAAGTAAAATTTACTCTTAAATTGAATAATAATAATAAAGTAAAATTAATCTGAATGGCTAAAACAAATAAAACACTTCGTGTGAAAATTGCAATAATACACAAAATTATGCTTACCAGATTTAGAAAAACCAATGGACATTACTATTCCAAAACCGTTCAGTCCACGATACGTAAATATAAAAACATTCACTAGACATTTGGTAAAGCAAAGTCAATTTGGTGGCCACTCGGTTGCCAAACAACGATCACGAGTTGATTTTTCGTATTACATCACCCGTTCACATATTCAGCAGCCGCGTCCGCGCGCCACGGAGAATAGTTTTAACGAAACATACGGATTAGTATTGTGAAAGTGCACGCCTAAGATAAGAATATTTATTATGAAAATATAGTAGTTTGTTCATATTGATTCTGACGCCTCAAAGTAGTATTTTAAGCGTGTAATTTAGACTTTCGAAAACAAAATATTTTGCAGCAGAAGTAAGTAGACTAATGATCCTGTTGAGGCGGCTCAACATCGCTCTATATGGAGAGCCTTGGGTCTTGGGAGAGACCTATGACCATGAGGATAAAGAGAAAAGGATCATACGCTGGTCCGCGATAGCCATATTTTTCAGTAGTGAATGAAAATCCAAAACCTCGTTTTAAACATTATTTGATTTTTGATGTAATTTCTTAGATGGCTTTGAATGATATTTGTTATTTTAAAATTAATTGAAAACTATTATGATAGACGTTTATGAACATAATTATATCAAAATTTGAATGACAGTGACAAGCTAAGAGACTGACGCAGACGCTTTTGGCATCAAATTAATGTTTTGATGTATGGCGTCATGGTTGAAGCGGCTGCCTCAAAGGTTAACCGTTTGCCGAGTGTTGTGGGTACAATCCCCACACGAAACAAACACTTTGTGTGGTCCACAAATTGTTGTTGCCAAGTATGGGTATTCTCTGTATGCGTTGCTTGAATTTTGGTAAGTTCCCTGCGCAGCATTAATCCTACATTTATTCATACTATTGCGATACAGGATTTATTCCTAGTATGGAAGTTGTCTTTAGACTAATAAAAAATTGCTGGCTAGTTTAGTAGGTTTTGCTCTGTATGTAGGTAATGATTTTCGACATAATTACAGACACCTGCAATGCCCGAAGGATCACACGTGCGTTGCCAACCTTTAAAAGGATATGCACGCCTCTTAAAAGTTTCAATGTTGAATTGACTATTTTGCTGTATCGACATTTATATCTGTGTTATAATTATTAATGGCTACTGCCGCATCCGTGACTTCTATAATTTACTTATACTTGACTTTATAATGTATATATATTATACCTTGAATGTTACGGTTTACTCATTGTTGAACAGACAATAAAATAAATAAATAGCATCATGCTAAATACCCTTCTTCGATAACTGGGCTTTCCAACACAAAACTAATTTGTCAATTTGATCCAGCGGTAATGCCTGAGGTTAGATCGTTCAACCAAATAATCAAACAAACATCTTGATTGAAATTAAACTACAGTTTATGGGTTCTAAACACACACCAGTAGTTGAAAAATGTTCGGGTATTTCGAAATAAATTCTACATTCAAGAGAAAGATAAATGCCATCTCAACCTTCTATGACCACGGCTGCTGTAAAGTAACCAAATCGTTGGATTATAATAAATTACGTAGTTCTCTCCTCTTAACGTTATTCCTGTTCCGCTTTCTAGTCTAACTAAATTTTACTGAATATTAGCTTTTCAACAGGACGCTTGCTTGTCTGATCGTTGCAACCCGAAGAGATAGCTGTATTCTATGGTTTAGACTAGTGCTAGTTTATTTAAAGGTAGGTACTGACTTTTAGCGACGTCAAAGATCTTCATGACAGACGGCTACAATACCAACAGCTTAATACCGACGGCCTAACGTGCTCGCCGAGGCACATAGCAAGCGATAATTTACAATTCGATACGCACATAACTCCGAAAAGTTATTGGTGAGGCGTCGTGGATTCGAACCCGACACCCACTGCATCGCTGCCTTTTTTTAGGGTTCCGTAGTCCACAAGGAACCCTTATAGTTTCGTCATGTCCGTCCGTCTGTCCGTCCGCAGCCTAGCTCAAAGACGCCTGGTGCTAGAAAGCTGATATTTGACATGAATATAGACATAAGATATTGCAACAAAACTGTAGAATAAAATTTAGGAAAATATTTTTTTAAGGGTTTCTCCCCTACATATATAGTGTGGTTGAATTTTTTTTTTTGGTTGCGTACCCCATCATGTGGGGTATCATTAGATAGGTTTTAAAAAAATATTATTAGTTTGCTCAAATCATTTTTCGATCAAGTGATTGGTTTGTCAAATATCAAGCTTTGAGGTGAAAACAATTGTTAGACTCAAGTGTCCCCCCCCTCTGCCGGCTAAACTATTAATTTGGAAGAGGTGAAAAAAATCACAAATGTAGTACATATAACGAATTTAAAAGGAAAACTATCACGGCTAAGTAGATATCACTAGTTTACGAGTAATCGTCGGTTAACTTATAAATACCTATTTCTGTGAGTTTACATTGGGCGCGCTGGCTTAATCTTAAAGATATACGTACTTTGGTTCCTATGTAATGTACTACGGTACTACGTATGTATAGTAGTAGTATATCTTGGAAACCACATTTTATGTTTACAATACATAACTGGATACATACCTAGTATTTTTCTAAACAAAACTTAGGTTCTTATAATAGTGTTATTAAAATTATTTTTTCAGCAAAATAAACAGTCGGATTTGTTGTAAATTAATACCCTTTGCAGCAAGTCATTATGGGCAACTACGGAACCCTACATTGCGCGTGGCCCGACATGCAGTTGACCGGTTTTTTATTACTTGCACGCGGACTCCGGGTTGCAACTGGAATGACGCTAGAAAGATGAAGATGAGGATGATGATATTTACTCAATTGAAAGAAAATATTTATAGCTGGTGTCGTAGGTATCTACAGATCAAACAAGCGTTTCCTGCCAAAATATCGTCCAGTATATTCCTCTCCCCTATCTGCATTCAGCCATCGTACATGCGAGTGTTTTCCAACCGTTTTCGCGCGCACTTCGCGGCGATGTGACCATGATTTATTTACACAGGGATGCTGTACATATGACGTCTTCTTTCTTTTATTTATGCGAGTCGTACGTTCTGATTTGACAACACAGATATATAGCCAGATATTCGTTTGGTAGGTATCGCTTTCGAGGAGACGCTGTTTATTTTATTATTTTTGGGTGTTATGGGTGCTGTGAAAAGGATTGAGGAAGGTACCTAGTATATTATTGATGAATTGTTATGTATTAAAAGGCAGTAATAGCTCAGTAGAGAGACTAACCGACTGCTACGGGTTCAAAGTCACAATGCAAACCCCTGACTTTACAAAGCTATGTGACGGTGAAGAGAATATCGAGTGGAAACCTGCATGTCATAGTCATAGTGAGAAGAGCCTTGTGCCTAGCAGTAGGTCAGTCTATATACACGGCTGACGATGATGTGCGATGTATTGATTTACTGTGCTTTTATAAGACGGACCTAATACAATGTGATGCCACGCGTTCAAGCGATGCAAGTTTACGGTGACTAGTACAGTCACTTTATGTGCACAGTGTGGTGCGGATAGAAGACGAAAAAATTCAAAGCTTTTTTGGTTCTACCTTTTCTAGTTAACTTTTCTAGTTGTCTGTCAAATTTGCACGGTCGAGGGTTTTGATTTTCTTGTAGAACCTTAGTTTATTAGAATCTTCAAGACATCCTCTCATTGATATTATCATTTGTTCCAAGTTGAATAGCGACTGCTTAATATAATAATATTATAACTAATGAGATCATCAATTTACTGTCGCATACTTTGGCAATATTCGCCTGGTCATCCATCACCACAGATTATAGGAGAGAGAAAGGGATCGATAAAATATGTTGCGATTGAATTAGCGATAGTGGGGAGATGGGATATGGAGTCCTAGATAGCAGTGTGATGTTGATATATTTATTATTTATTAATTGATATAACCAATTTATACAAATTTATATATAAATGTTATTGTGACTTGAAAGACACTCCAAGAATATTCATATCCCGACGAGCGATCGGCCTTGAAAATAATGTTCCACGGAACTCCCTGGAACATTAACATAACATTAACAACTGTTAGTTGGACATACCGGTGTTCACAATTTGCGACAACATTGCAACATGCGATTTACAACAGTTTGCGACTTTTGTGGGTTCAAAGTTGCCTAAGAAGACAAATAATATCTATTTATCTCTTGCTAATTTCAGGCTAAGTATACTTGTCTATTACCGACACTAATAAAATAAAGATCAGTCGACCGTGTATGAGTTGTCTGCATTTTGCATAAAAATTACTTAATTAAACATAATATTATTATTTTTTTATTGAGGGAAAAATAACAGTTACACATTACAGTATGGTAAATAAATATGTAACAATAGACAGTTATACAAATGTGCAACCAACGTGATTTTCCACAGATGATTTTGAGACATAATAGTACAAACGGTATTTAAGTGAATCACAAAAGGAATATGAATTCGACACATGCAAAGGTGAACGGCAGCCTTGTATGGGCATTTCGTACAGCTTATGAAATGTCATGTTTAGGTTTACTTTTTGTTTTAATTGGTAGCTAATATGATAGACAAGCCTATTTTAAATTCTTATATTTTTAGAACTTGGGACGTAAAAGTTATGACCAGTTTAATTTTTTAAGGTTATGTACCAATGTGACAATACCTATAGACTGTTACATATAGGTACATAAGCCTATAGACTGTTACATATAGGTACATAAACAAGGCAAGGATAGCCGAGTGGAGATACCAACAGACTGCCATGCAGAGGGTATCGGGTTCGAATCCACGGCGCGCACCAATGACTTTTCAGAGTTATGTGCGTATTAAATTATTAACTATCGCTTGTCCCGTGCCTCGGAGAGCACGTTAAAACGTCGGTCCCGGTTGTCATGAAGATCTTTGACAGTCGTTACAGGGCGTCAGTACCTTCTAAATAAATTGACACAAGTCTTAACCATGGAATATCGCTATCCCTTCGGGTTGCGGAGGTCAGACAGGCAGTCGCTCTGTGAAAAAGCTAATATTCAGCCAAATCCTGTTAGACTAGTAAGTGGACCCCAGATTGAAACTGGGATAACGCGTGGAGGATGATGACATACAGGTACATAAACATTGCTTTGGAGATAAAGTAAATGCTCTTGATTACTTGTCGCAATCGTTGTAGTATGTACTATAACAGCCGTAGAACCGAACGCAAATCAGGATGATGCATTTCTTAAGTAGTAGGGCCATGCTGATTACGGTATAATTAGGCTGGCTTGACTGGGTAAGCACTACTTACCCTTTCACAGAAAATCAACGTAAAGTAACATTATCTGTACTGATGTTTCGTTTAGTGAGTAAGAGCGCTGAAGGCCCAAGTACCCTTTCCTGCCCAGTCCCCATTCTACTCCTTTCCCTCCTCCTCTTCCTTTATGTAGGCAGCTACTTGGATTGTCTTTTTTAGACATCACTGTATTGCTAAGAAAACACTGCCATGTGTATTTAGCCACAGTTACCGCTTACCATCAGGTGGGCTGCTGGCTCGTCTGCCACTGAGGAGAACAATAAAAATGCTGTGTACAGCAGCGGACTGTAACAGTTTAATTAGTAATAATTTCTGATGGGGTTTTGAGTGTAGGTAAATAAAACATGGTTTTTTTGTAAGGGTATTTATTTTATTGTTATTGTATCTAATCTACTCTTAGTATTACTTTATCTAAGAAGGGGGCAGGTCGGGTAATACCCTCATGGCGCGCATAACTGAGGTACCAAATAATGCTCATCACATGAGAGCAGCATCCCACTGTCCTTAAGCCTACAATACAATTGCAGCAATAGCTTCTGATTGCGTCCCGACCATTCATGTTTGTCTCTGCAACTATAAATACAAAATATGTTTTAGCAGAAGAATGGCGGGACTTTATTTTCGCACGAAACAACATTGGGTTTATTCCCTCTAACCATTTATTCTCTCTCGGGATATTTTCTAAGGTATAAATTCCATGGAAGCGGAAATGCTCACCCACATATGAACGGGCCTGACGAATTTGGTATACACCACGTGCAAATAATATCAATTCTTCCATGGATAGCCGCGGAAAGGATAGGGTTGTCGCATCTATGGGTACAAACCAAGAACCGCGCCTGTTTAAATTATGTTCCATAACTAACGCGGCTATAGTATTATTTAAAAACAGGCGCTCAAATATAATTGAATCAAACTTTTTTTGGTTTTCCTATCTTTGAAAACTTGTGTCTTGGCCTACATTTCGTAAAACCATCACATACATAAAAATATAATTGTCCGTGTGGTGACGGATTAAGAATACGGAATGTCACCACCCCATATCATCCCATGGGTGTCGTAAGAGCCGACAGAGGGAGCATATTATGCAGAGAACAGCAATGTAACAGAAGGAAAACTTGATACAAACCCTATACCAAACCGTTTGGCCAGCGTGGTGTAGTAGGCCAATTCCTCCTTTCAAAGGAGAGGCCTAGTCTAGCAGTGGACTGTTAAAGGCTGATGATGATGACATAAAAATAGTTCTCCAGGCAATATCATGGATACAATGAACTTATTTTCCTACATGATACATTTTTCTCTTCGTCTGTTTCAATTAAGATGATACTAAGATAATACATTCATTCTGACCTCCATGCATTACGTGATTAATGCTACGTTTAGCGTGTTAAGCTGATGTGCCAATAAGTTAATTAATTTTGATGAAATTATCATATTAATTAAAACCAGTACCTGCCAGTATTGTGTTAGCGCGATCCTACATAAGAAATAACATTATTTTTTTATTAACACCACACTATGTCTCAGTTACTGCACGAGTCAATGAGTAATTTGAAGGATATGTTCTTCAAGCGGATGGCAGAGTTTGAAGCAGAGTTGCCTAGATCTCAGGTCACTCCTACCATGCCTGGACTGGCCGCAGAATACAAATCTTTCAAGGCATTTGTGATGGAGGCTCTGAATGGGTTCCAGCACCAAATTGAACTTATGGCACAAACTGGATACGATGGAGATGAGAACCCGACTTAAAATATTATTGCTCCATGGTGTGATTGAGGGCAGCAAAGAACATACGTCCAAGGTGGTGGTAGATGCCATCAGGCAGCACCTCAAGTCTGATATAACGGTTGCTGATATTCGACGCTGCCACAGGATGGGACGTATATCAAATAACCACAAACCCAGGCCCATACTTATAAAATTCAACAGCACCTCCATTCGTGACACTGTGTGGTTTGGGAAAACGAAGTTTAAGGGCACTGGCGTAACTATATCGGAGTTCCTGACGAAGCAAAGGCATGACACTTTTATGGCTGCTCAGCAGAAGTTCAGTGTGTCTCAATGCTGGATCAAAGAGGGCATCATACATGTGTTGGCGCTCGATGGTTCCCGTCATCGTTTGGTCAATCTCAGTGACTTGCAAAAGGTCGAGCTGAAGGACGGCGCGGAGAAACCACCCTCAGCAGCGAAAACAGTGTCCAAGTCAAAAAGAACTGTTTCCCAAAAGAAATAATTCGTAATCATAATTGCTTCTTTGGTGAATCCTCGTTCCGGGTAGTAAGTAATATTTTTATCTAACATTCATTTTCCTTCTTACTTTGTACCCACTTATCTATTCTACTTTACTATTTAATTTAAGTATTATAATTATAAAGTAATAGCTGGCGGTGACTGTTCGTTATTTTCTTTTCATGTTGTCATGTCTGCCATGTGTCATCTGTCAAAATGCTATGTGTCAAAACTGTAACTTGTTTGGTACAAGGCTTTTGGCATAAGTCCCCATTTTCTTACTTTTCACTTTTAATATTACTATTCTGTTTCAGTTTTATTCTTCTTTATTTTTTGTTTTGTTGTCTCTTTTTTTATCTATTTTAATAATTATGTTTTACTTACTAACCGGATTGATGTTCCCAAACAATTTTTATCCCTTTTTTTATATAATAGTAACTTTGTTTTTTTTTGCTCTCTATATAATAATATTATGTAGTAATCTAGTTATTTCTACCGATGGCCCTACGGGCAGCTGGTGTATTATTGGTTAACTTTTTAATAGAATTTTTTTAATTATTATTTTTGTGTTATTTTATATTGCAACCATTGACTTTAATGACGTAAGTGAAGATAGTTTCCACTCATTATGTAGTTCATGTTCTGATGATAGCTTTACTAGTGTGCCCTTTCGGACTGTCTTAACTCACAGTTTTCTGATGTACCTAAAAACTACAATGCCGTTCATATCAATGCCCAAAGCATTCCGGCACATTTCTGTGACATGTAACAACATTCATGCTATCCTTGTTTCTGAGTCATGGCTTGAGCCATGTCTGCCTTCTACATTATGCTCCCTACCTGGTTTCCAACTTATCAGAAATGATCGTGTGGTTGGGGGTGTCGTTGGGTGTTGCCATATATCTACGGTCATATATCCCTTATACTTTTTTTTTTTTTTTTTTTTTTTTTTTTTTTTTTTTTTTTTTTTTTTTGCTTATCTGCTTATAATAATAATGATAATAATTTTTATTAATGCAAAAAAGTATGTTACATGGCACCTATAATTAATACAGCAACGTAATTAGTCATTATAAGAGGAACCCTGTCTCCCAAACTAGGTTATACCTGTATCTTGAGAGACAGTGATTCGGTTGTGAGAGTATACTCATTATAATACAATGCAAGTGGGACATAATGACAATCTATCGTTTCTTCAAATTAGTGTTAGGCAACATCTATTTTTGTGTGTGTGCACCTATATGCGTGTGTGTGAGGGTGTGTGTATGTGTATGTGTGTGTGTACGTGTATGTGTGTGTGTGTGTGAGGGTGTGTGTGTGTGTTCGTTGCGTGAAATTACACTATTTGATGAAATTGAGTAATAATTCCGTTTTATGATAGTCGAGTTGGAGCAACCAGTTTGTGAGAATGTTTTTTGTTTTATATTTATTTAAACTTAGAATATTTAGTTGTTTATTAACTTTTTTGTAGATATAAGAACTTAATGTAGGAAACTGATGTTCAGCAAAGGAAGTTTTATGTTTTAATGTGGGAATGATAACCGTGCGTTTGTTTGGATTACAAGGAGGTACTATGCTATGGTACCTGAGAGTGATTTGAAGTAAAAACAGCTGTCTAACCGTAAGGAGTTTGCAATCGCTGTATAGTTGCACAGTAGGGTATCTAAAAGGTTTTTTGCACATCACCTTCAGAATGGCGCGTTGAGCTCTTTCCAACTTCAGGAGATGTGTTTTGGCTGCCCCACCCCACACTGTTATGCAGTATCCGATCACTGATTGACACAGAGCGTAATATACTACTTTGAGAATGTCAAAACTAGCAGATCGTCTGAGTGATTTAAAAATTTGAATGAGACGAAGAGTTCTATGCGTCAGCGATTGGATATGCTTGTCCCATTTTAATTCCTGGTCAATTAAGACGCCGAGATACTTCACGTTATCTGTTCTAACAAGAGCCGGACAACAACAGGGCAACTGATTTGGCGAACATGAGTGAGCTGTAATCATGAAGGAATGAGATGGAGCTGAACTGTGTCGAATTGCGAAAGGAATATAAAAGGTTTTTTGTAAGTTAATTGTTAGGAGATTAGCATGCAACCATGACATGACAGTAGTTAGGGCAGATTCAGCCTTACGCTTAACCAAGTCCCAGGTATCTCCGTAGACTAGAATTGCGGTATCGTCTGCGTATGCAATGGTTTTACAGTCAGGGAGATTAAGCGTACATAAATCATTCACATAGATTTGGAATAGCGTTGGGCCCAAAATGCTTCCCTGAGGAATACCAAAGGTGACTATTTCTTCATCACTCAAACAAGAACCAATCTTAACCCGCTGTGTGCGATTATTGAGGTAATCTTTAAAAATCTCAAGTTGTAGTCCCCTGATTCCAATTAGTTCCAATTTAGAAATGAGGAGAGGAACAGAAACTGTGTCGAACGCCTTAGACAGATCTAAGAATATGCCCATGCATTTACTTCGATTGTCCAATTTGTTTGCAACTAATTTTGTGAGATCTAGTACTGCATCCTCAGTAGACATGCCAGGACGGAAACCATACTGATTTTGCGCAATTATTTGGTGTCTGTCCAAAAACTTTCTAAGATTATTATTGAGGACCTTTTCAAATATTTTAGAGAGAGCTGGCAGTACTGAGACTGGTCTGTAGTTGCTGACACAGCTTCTGTCCCCACCTTTGTGGATAGGATGTACGATGGCTTTTTTCAAGGCGTTTGGGAAAGTACCTGTATAGAGACAGCGATTGAACAAGAATGTGATGTGAGGAGCCAAAATATGCCGGGAATCCTTAAGGACTGAGGAGGGTATTCCATCCCAGCCTACTGCGCAATCATTTCTTAGTTGTAAGATGAGAGATTCAATTTCTTCTTTATCTATGTCCAGAATTGCAAGGGAATTAGATGTGGAGTGACGGTTGGGGGGATTGGTAGTATTTAGGTTTGTGAAATTAGAAGATAATATTTTCTCTGCAAGGCTTTTTCCTACATTGGTGAAGTAAGTACAGACGTTATTAGCTGAGTGCTTAGGATTCGAACTGACGCTTAAAAGTTCAGATGCATTGTTTTGCTTATTTTGTGTATTAGTTATTTGCTTAATCGTTTCCCACAAGACTCTCGGATTATTTTTATTTTTTTCTAGTTGGATCTGTTCATATGAAGCTTTTAAATTATTAAGAAGTTTATTACAATAGTTGCGGTACCGAGTATATGTGATTTTTAGTATTAAATTATCCGGATTTTTTTTTGAATTAACGTGCATCTTATCACGATTTTGTATACATTTAAGGACCCCAGTCGTTATCCAGGGTTTTAATATTATTTTTTTACGGGGAATTTTAATTTTTGAAGTATGTTTCGTAATCACAGTTTTTATTATTGTAATAAAAATATCCATAGATTTATTAGCACAAGTTTCTACGTAGATGGCTGAAAAATCCGTACTTAGAAGTTCCAATTTAATTGCCTCATAATTTAATTTAAATGTAAAAGCCGAAGCTTTCCTGTTTGGGTTAGAGTTAGAGATAACCAATATTGTAGGTTTGTGGTCAGTAACATGTGTTTCCAGCACTAGAGTTGTAGAGGTTTTATTACTCTTTAGAAATACATGGTCATAGCACTTGGATATACGTGTGGGAAATACATGTGTTGGTAACAAACCGTGCGATGCATTTAGGAGCAATAGATTTAGGGACCGATTATCTCGATTACTATGGGCAATATCAATATTTAAGTCACCAACAAGAGCAATGTTAGGAAAGTCCTTCAACTTTTGGTAGGTGTTATCTAAACTATTTAAAAAGTTATTGCAATTGTCCTGTGAGGAGTATGACGGTGACCGGTAAATGCCTAGTACAGCCAAGCTAGAATCTATTTCACAGACAAGACAGTTGCCATCTTTAAAACTTGGCTCCCATACCCTATGAGTTAGTTCCGATTTTATATAAAAAACCACCCCATCATTTTTGTTAGCGTTAATTTTAGTAGAGTATGAGTCATACCCATTTAGAACTGGCAAATTGATTACTTTGCTTAGCCAGCATTCAGTAAGTACTATAAGATCGTAATCAATTTTTGTACGTTCGAACAGCACCTCCAGTTGGTCAAAATTTTTATTCAAACTACGTATATTTAAGTGGAATACTGTTATTAGCTTGGTTGATGAGTTCACAAATTTTAGGCAGTCTTCCGGGGTACAGTTAAAGGATTTTCCTAATAGAGTATCTAAGTCATTGTTAATGTTATGTATGTTAGCCATTGGAAAAATTTACGGTAAGTACAGATGGTACTACAATGTTATGAACTGTAGAATATAATCTGACAGGATTGATGACGAAAGCAACTTTGTAATAACATTTGTGTAGTGTATGGAAAAACTGTAGTGTAGTTTTTGTTCTTATTTGAATCTGTGTGTGTGAGAGAGTGTATGGGATACTTTTGTATGTGTAATTAAGATGTGCGTGTGTGATAAGTGTGTAATTGAGATATAGTGTGTAATTGAGATATAGTGTCTATTGTAGGTATGTCTGCACAGCCGCCGCCTCCTAATGCCGGAGAACATCTATTTCTAGAAGTATTACTAAACCACACCAAAGTCCTACTCGGCGTTTATTACTGTCCTTCATTACGTATAGATTATTTTTCTAGTTTCGAAACCCTACTGATTAATCTTGTGCCCTCTTACAGTCACACAATCATAATGGGCGATTTTAATACCTGTCTTCATAAAATGATTCCCGGTCTTCTTCTCTTTTTTCTACTTCTATAGTTTGTAATTTTTCAATTCTTCCTACAAGCGCGACTCATCATTTCCAAAATTTTACGCCTTCTCATCTTGATTTAATCATGGTTTCTTCAAAAGAACATGTCGCCATGCACGGGCAATACCCTACAGACATGTTCTCTTACCATAACTTGCTTTCCCTCTCCTACAAAATCCATACTCCTAAGATTAAGCCTAAAGTTCTATTGCATTGCAATTTTGGTGGCATTAACACCGATGATCTTTGTAAAGATACCAGAGATATCGACTGGTCTCATCTGATCAACTCCGTATCTGGAGATGAAAAGTTCGACATCTTCACAAACCAAATTATACTGGTCTATGACAAGCATGCACCAATGCGACCTGTAAAACTAAAACACCGTCCCTGACCTTGGATCACTGAAAACATTAAACATCTGATACACAAAAAATCGGCAGCTAAGTTTAGATATAAAATTAAGCCCAATGCCTCTAACCTACAAAAATATGTCGCGATAAGAAATCACTGCAATAGGGTGTGTAAATTTTTTTTTTTTGTAGGGATGCACAACACCAACATATTCATAGTTCTGTGAAAAACGGAGATCAGCAGAGTTGGCAAAGCGCGCCAACACGCTACTTCTAACGACTTCAATATTGACTTGCTTAATCAACATTTCTCTGCTTCTTCCAATATTGATGGGACTACCAAAGCAAGCACTATAAATTATCTTTCATCTCTACCAATCCCTAGTTATTCTCCCTTTGTCTTTAATCACTTCACCGATAGTGATGTTAAGAAGTGCATAATGCCAATCACATCCAACGCTGTAGTTAGTGACTGTGTCAGCCGTAATATGATCCTCCCTATCCTCGATATAATCCTACCCATAATTTCCCACATCCTCAATTATTCTCCGTCTTGTGGTGTATTTCCATCGATGTGGAAGGACGCCCTTATAACACCAATTCCAAAAACCTCTCATCGTTCATCCTTCTCTGATTATCGGCCCATTTCCATACTGCCATTCCTTTCAAAAGTCTTTGAACGCCTCGTTTATAACCAAATAAACTCCTTCCTCTGCAAAAATTGTCTCCTTTTGCTTTAGTCCGGATTCCGTTCGGGACATAGTACCGTTACTTCCCTGGTCAATATTACGGATTACATCAAGGCTGGTATGGAAGGCGACAAACTCACAATTCTCGCTCTACTAGATTTTAGTAGCACCTTCAATACAGTCGATGTTGATATTCTACTCAGTAGACTTTGCTCTCTTAACATATCTCCTACGGTGATTGATTGACAGACCGACAGCGTCTACGCATTGAAAACTCACTTTCTTCTTGGTGTAACACAACTGTTGGTGTGCCCCAGGGTGGCGTGCTATCTCCTTTACTCTTCGCAATTTTTATAAATTCTATATCAAAAAATCTTCGCTGTTCCTATCACCTTTATGTAGATGATCTTCAAATTTATACGCAGTCGTTACTAGCAGATATGTCACTTTCTGTAAGTACCATTAACAGTGATCTGGCACTGATTAGCTACTGGAGCAAATCCTTTAGACTAAAAGTTAAGGACGCGTTTACAAAATTAGTAGGTACAAAATCGCGTCACTACAGCGACACGGCGGCAACGGTACGTACTACGTACGGTAACTTGCGGGCATGTAGTTCAACTAAATAACTTTGAGACTTTAGATTGTTTTTGTGATATGTATCTATGTTATAGGCCTGGAATATTATTATTATTTTGTCGGTGTCGTATGAATGTAATGATGGTAACACGCGATAGACTTCGTTGACTGTTGTTGACATTATTACTTTGTAGACAAGTAGAAGAGACCCTACCACTGGAACTTATGAAGTAACCTTCCAGGGTTATTCGATGACTCTTGCTGGTACTCATATGTGAGTAGAGCTAGGCATGCCGAGTTTGGGCTCATTTGGTTTGTACATAAGAGACCCTACTACTGGAACTTATGAAGTAACCTTCCAGGGTTATTCAAAATCAAAATCAAAATCAAAATCTTTTATTCAAAATTGGCTGGTAAACAGCTCTTTCTGAACGTTAAATTTTACAATAGACAGTCCCCCAAAAAGCCCAACCCTTCACTGCTTCCTATGTGTTTTCGCTAGGAAGAAGAAGCAGCGCAACAAACTCCCTAGCAACACAGTACTGTCTGCGTATTTAAATAAGAAGTTATACATTATAATCAAAAAATTAATAATATCACATTTCAGTTAACATGATAGCTATCACACAACCTATTGCCATTTATTTAGTTACGTACCTACTTAAGACTTGAAAATTGAGAATAATGACTAACACTTAGCCTCCAAAACAAAATGACAAGTAGGGTGTAACCGCACACATGTTAAATATCATGTTGTTATGTAATCACTGCTCAGTCAAATCACGTTACAATGCATTAATTAGGTAGGTACCGAAACAATTGGAACAAATTGCAAATAAACTCATAAATCAGCAAGTCAAAAGCTGTATCCTGTCCAGCAGATCGACCAGTCACCACAGGCAGCACCCGTTCACGAGTATAACGCAATGATCAGCCATCACCCTCCTCAACCATATTAGAGGGAAGTGGGTGACCCGACCACCGACGCTACCGCCTGCAGTGACAGTACAGTGAGCATGACGAACCTACTTTCCAAGACAAGCCATTTGAACTTACATTAGACTAAAATAAATCTATCCGACATTATTAACGCACTATAACATATCTAAAAGAGCAGAACGTCAACAAATAAACGCATAATTGTATTAAAAAAATGTCAAAGTGTATATAAAAATTAAATGTCAAATAAAATAATGACGCAAACAAATATACATGTCAAACAGAGAATCTTATGTCAAAAATAAAGTTAATCAAAATTCAAACATATGTCAAACAGTATGTATATAAAAACAATTAAATATAAAGCTGTACACAACAACTGGAACAGTAAGTATTGAACTTGTCTACCAAGCATTCTTGTCCTTGAAATAATCATCTATTGAGTAATATGCTTTTTTTAACAAACAAGTTTTAACTTCAGTTTTAAAGGAATTTAAAGGTAACTGACAAAAATGAGTTGGTAATTTATTATACATACGTACACCTAGCCCCATGAATGTATTATGAACTTTATGTAATCGAAGATGAGGCACGCACAATTTATGTTTATTTCTAGTGTTTATATTATGGACATCACTATTTTTACTATACGACTCAATATTTTGTTTAATGTACATTAAATTGGCAAATATATATTGGGAAGGTACAGTCAGGATTTCAATTTCTTTAAATCGATCCCTAAGTGACACCCTCGGCCCTAACTGATAAATAGCACGGACTGCCCTTTTTTGCAAAATAAATACACTGTCAATATCTGCAGCTTTTCCCCATAGAAGAATACCATAAGACATAATACTATGAAAGTAACTAAAATAAACTAGACGAGCCGTATCGACGTCGGTTAACTGTCTAATTTTTCTAATAGCGTATGCAGCCGAGCTAAGTTTCCCAGTAAGAGCCAATATGTGTGCTCCCCATTGCAATTTATTATCTACTGTTATACCTAAGAAAACAGTGTTATTTACTGGTTCTATAATCTCCTCGTTAAGTGCTAAGTTAGGTCCCAGATTCTTTACGTTTGGCAATACAAATTTAACACATTTAGTTTTCTTAGAATTTAAAACTAAGTTATTAGCTGTAAACCAGTGTGTGACTTTAGTTAGCGCTCGATTTACTTCGTCAAAGTTTTCCTTATTTCTATCAACCTTGAAAATTAAAGACGTATCATCTGCAAAAAGAACAACGTCACACAAGTTATTCATGTAATAAGGCAAATCATTTATATAAATTAAGAACAAAAATGGTCCCAGAATGGACCCCTGGGGAACACCTAATTGCACTGGTAACCCGGAAGAATGAGCTCCATTTACATCTACATGTTGTACTCTACCTTTCAGATAAGAATTAATGACTCTAAGTGCCAAATCTCTGATACCGTAATGTTTCAGTTTGCGTAAAAGTGTATCATGATTTACGCAATCAAAAGCCTTAGAAAGGTCACAGAAGATACCTATAGCATTTTGCGACTGTTCCCAAGCATTGTACACATGCTTAAGTATAGCTACTCCTGCATCAGTCGTAGATCGACCCTTAGTAAATCCGTACTGTTCAGTATGTAGGAGGCTGTTAAGATTAAAATATTGTAGTAATTGCTTAAGTAGGAGTTTTTCAAAAATTTTACTGAACGCTGGTAACACTGAAATGGGTCTGTAGTTACCAATATCAGCTTTGCTGCCAGATTTAAAAAGTGGAATAATTTTGCTGTATTTCATAAGATCTGGGAAAGTTCCTGAATTAAGGCAGTGGTTGAATACTACAGTTAAATACGGAGCTACTAGGTCAATAATTGTTTGCAAAACTGTTACTGAGATGCCCCATAAGTCACCTGTCTTTTTAGGCTTAAGAGACTTGAAGGTATTTAAAATGTCAGTTGAATTAATAGGCTGAAATCTAAAAGTACAAGTTATTTCTGGCATATTATTAATCAAATATGTTGCAGCTACACTAGAAGAAGCATCTAAACCCTTCGTAACGGATAACGGTATGTGCGAAAAATAATTATTAAATTCTTGAGCTACATCTTCATCTTCGCTTACAATTTTAGTGTCAAACTTCAATTCAAACTTATTGTTATTAATTCTAATTTTGCCAGTTTGTTCGTTAATAACTTTCCAAATAGTTTTAACTTTGTTATCCGATTGCTTTATTTTGTTACTCAAAAACATGGATTTTGCTATAAAACAGACGTTCTTAAATAATTTTGAATATTTTTTAACGTATTCAATAAACTGTGGATTAAAATTGTAGGATTTTATAGCATATAATTCATATAATTTAGCTCTACTCACATGTATACCAGTAGTGGCCCACTTATTAAATCTTTTATTGCTACCTATTTCTACAGATTTTTCTTTAAATACATTTTTGAAAGCGTCCTTGACAACTGTAAAATGCGACTCATATAAAACATCGGGGTTGGTGTATTTTAAAATTGAGGAGTTCACACTGGATAGTATTTTGTTTTTGAACGAATTACAACGAGCGTTTGTGATAGGTCTGCAGGTGATTTGTGACGAGATCTTGCTGGAGTAACTAACAAACTTGGCTAACTGTCCACAGTGATCAGACGAGAGCTCGTCAAGGATTACAGTGCTTGACGCAGTAACATCACTAAAAATATTATCTAGACAAGTTGAAGATGTAGCGGTTACTCTAGTTGGTTCAAAAAATAAATAGTTTAAATTAAAAGATTTAAATAAATTTATCAATCTTCCACTTAAAGGCGATACTTCCAATAAATTGACATTAAAGTCACCACATACTACTATTTTTTTACTATTACATTTTATACGCTGTAAAACGTCTTCCATTGTCAGTTCAAAAATATTAAAGTCACCTGCGGGGGGGCGGTATACGCAAATTATAACAAAATAATCAAGTTCAATACATGATAGTTCAACACTGCGCTCCACAGAAAGTTTAACTAAGTCATTACGTTCTTTACACTTTAGAGTATTATGAACCAAAATTAACGAGCCACCATGTATAGCTTCCTTCCTTGTGAATGCACTTTTAACAGTAAAATTGTAATTATTTAACAAAACTAATTCATTACATTTTTTCCAGTGTTCAGTTATGCACATGATATGAACATTTCTAAAGTCTAAAAATAAATCTAACTCTAACTCTTTGCCTGAAAGGCCCTGAATGTTCTGATGTACAACATTCAAAAAGTGTGGCCTGCCAGTTGTCTCAACTTGTAGTTTAAATTACAGGTTGATTCAATATACTGATTAGTAGAAATACTAATGTCTGTAACTGCAGTAGTTACACTATGTGTATATAAAACACAGTAAATATTATATGCTAATAACTTAGCAATCTGTCGCTTAAAACTAAAAGAAAGATACATAATATCTTTAGTCAAAATAAAATTTCTAACAAAGATGTTAGTATCAAAATAACTTAAATACTTTTGGCAAGATGACTGGGTTATACAATTGTACATTAACAAATTTAAGTTATGTATGTGCTTGTTCTGTTCTATATTTAAATTTTGTGAATAAGGCAGTGCAAATATAATAAATTTACAGCTATATATCCTATTGAGACGTTCCATTAAATTAAAGCAATTTAA
Organism: Euclidia mi; assembly: GCA_944739405.2. Classification (NCBI taxonomy): domain Eukaryota; kingdom Metazoa; phylum Arthropoda; class Insecta; order Lepidoptera; family Erebidae; genus Euclidia; species Euclidia mi. The sequence goes on along the minus strand of OX123207.2, from coordinate 11,801,766 downwards.
TATGTCATTTCTTGATACAGCTAAACTATTTCCATACAATAATATTACTGTGGAATTTGAATTAAGCTGGGTCATCTTGATTTTATGTAATAACTGACTATAACTGGCACCAGGTGAGCAATGATTTATAACAGGACCATTTGCATACTGGGACATAAGACTACCCATGTCTTTGCCCAGCTGGTCAGAGAAAATACAGCAAGAGTTATAGCAATTATTGTGAGAGTGGTTAACTGATGACAACGAGCTCCCCAAAATTGGTATACATTGAACATTATTGCTAGGAGTGTTAGTACAAGGCAATTCTTGAGACTTTGGCTGTGTAATTGTTTCATGTTGCTGATTATTGTCACATGATGTTGTTTTTTGACAAGTACAGCAATTTAGCCTATTTGTTAAAGAATCTAGCCTGTCCACATTTTCACTACCTAATTGGACTAGCTCATTGGCAGCAAGAATGTGTTCTTTTATTTGTAACTGAGCGTCTTCATAACTTTTCACAGTTTTGGTCAGTTCTCTATGTAAATCCAGCATTTCCTGCTGCAAGACATAGGTCTCACGGTCATGGTGTAATCTAATCTGAAGCAACTCTTTTTCAGTAAATTTTAGTTTATTTACTAAGTTCATTCTATCCCTAATTAAACTACTCATTTTGTGGGAAACTTTAAATCTATGGCATTGGTTCTTAATCCTATTTATAATTTTATTAATTTTTATGTATTTCTTAAATTTATTCTTACTCATTATTACATTTGGAGAATGAGTAGGTACCAACTCGGTGAAAAGATCCTGAGTCGCACCACATTGCTGTTGTTGGTCGAGCAACTCATGGCTCAGTATAGTATTATGAGCTTCACTTAAGCTAATTTCTAGCTCATTTATGCGACTCAGGGCCCTCTCATGAGATTCACTACATTCTCCGAAAGAGGTAACTAATTCCTGTAAGCGATCTCTCTGGTCTAGTACATCCATGTATTGAATGTGTAGATCGGCAAGCTCACTCTTCAGTTCTGAATTTTTGCCAACTATTTTTCCAATTTCTTCCTCACTTTCCTCATGTTCCCTGAGCAGTTGTGCATTTAGCTCCTTGGACTTTTTAAGCTCCTCAAGTGTCAACTTCAGTTTCACCTCCAAATCCTTGGCAGTAGCCTTGCGTGTCAACATCGACATGGCGGATAGTGGGTCACTGGAAGTATTGTAATAGTGGTGAAGAAAAAAAAAAAAACAAAACAGAAAAGTATTTTTTAAAGAAGACTAGACAATAGAAAGTATCTGAATAATAAGTGGAAAATTAAGAATTGGGTTGGGTTACACGCTAAATTATTAAGTTTTGAGTCAATGTACTAAAAAAAAAAAATATATAGCTTTTAAACACAGGTTCAAGGTATTAATAAATTTCGTAAGAGGGTAAGTCGTCTGAAGACAAAAGGAAACTGATTTTAATGGTAATTTGCAAAGCAGTCAATAATATGACAGGTTAACAATAATTAGGGACCAAGAATAACGTGATAAATAAATAATACTCCCTCGTTTTATCTAAGTTCTCCAAATAATTTGAAACAAAACGATCAGTTGACAGCTGACCGCTATCGTAAATTCCTTTGTGAATATTTCCAATAAATACTTGTAAGTTATTGTTAATAACACTTGTACACGATAATTGTCACTTTAGGATCTATTTTAACTAGTTTCACTGTAATATTATTAGTTTAATACGTAAAATAAGAAATAAATTCACACAGCTGATTTCTTAAATGTCACCAGGCCAGTGTTGCCAGTCGAAAAAAAAATATATTAGATTTGATAGAATATTCGATGACTCTTGCTGGTACTCATATGTGAGTAGAGCTAGGCATATCGAGTTTGGGCTCATTTTGTTAGTACATAAGTGACCCTACCACTGGAACTTATGAAGTAACCTTCCAGGGTTATTCGATTACTCTTGCTGGTACTCATATGTGAGTAGAGCTAGGCATGCCAAGTTTGGGCTCATTTTGTTAGTACATAAGAGACCCTACCACTGGAACTTATAAAGTAACCTTCCAGGATTATTCGATGACTCTTGCTGGTACTCATATGTGAGTAGAGCTAGGTATATCGAGTTTGGGCTCATTTTGTTTGTACATAAGAGACCCTACCACTGGAACTTATGAACCTTCCAGGGTTACTCAATGACTCTTGCTGGTACTCATATGTGAGTAGAGCTAGGCAAACCGAGTTTGGGCTCATTTTGTTAGTACATAAGTGACCCTACCACTGGAACTTATGAAGTAACCTTCCAGGGTTATTCGATGACTCTTGCTGGTACTCATATGTGAGTAGAGCTAGGCATACCGAGTTTGGGCTCATTTTGTTAGTACATAAGTGACCCTACCACTGGAACTTATGAAGTAACCTTCCAGGGTTATTTGATGACTCTTGCTGGTACTCATATGTGAGTAGAGCTAGGCATGCCAAGTTTGGGCTCATTTTTTTAGTACAACCTTCCAGGGTTATTCGATGACTCTTGCTGGTACTCATATGTGAGTAGAGCTAGGCATTCCGAGTTTGGGCTCATTTAATTTGTACATAAGAGACCCTACCACTGGAACTTATAAAGTAACCTTCCAGTGTTATTCGATGACTCTTGCTGGTACTCATATCGTTTGAGCCTGTCTTTTATGTAATGGTAAAGCATTCCATAGGCGAACAGCGGTAACACAAAAAGATTTGTCATACAATGCTGTGGAATGTACCGGCATTTTTAGTTTCAAATTTTCTGATGACTCAAGAACTCGAATCGTCCTTTAAGATAGGAAGGAGTTGAAAAATTAAACAATATGTTGTACAGCAAAGAGAGAACATGAGCATTCCGGCGATGTCGTATAGGTAACCACCTGAGCTGTGCTCGAAATTGTAAAACATGATCATATTTGCGTAGTCCAAATATGAATCGTATACAGAGATTTTGAAGGTGCTTAAGTTTATCTAGATCTATAGGGGCGGAAGTCCGTGCAGGTCAACTCATATTTAACACCACTGAACTGCACTGACTTCTACTCCCTGCACCTGAGTCCGGTGCAGGGAGTGGCGAATGGTCTCAGGGGTAGCGCAGGTCGCGATGATCCCTTAGGCAAGGCTGGTGGACTATCCTTCTCGAGGTTGCCGCCCGTTCTTGGTCCAGTTCCTTCAGAAATGGATGCAACCAAAACCTCCAGCCGAAACACAAACAACAGGCACATTACACACGCACATACACACACGTACACACATGCGCGCACACATCCACATACAGGAACACATCTCTTCATCACGCCCCTTCGTGGTCGGGAGGGTGTGGGCTCGTAGTAAAAAGTCACGGGTAAGAGTAGCTGACCACCTGCGCTAGGACCTGCGCAGTCGAGCGCCGTACGCGGGGATGACGGAGTCCTGGGGGGGTGAGCCGAGCGGCGCTGGCGGTAATGTGACCGTGAGGCAACACGCCCTCTTTGGTCCTGATTTCAAGCTAAACGGTAGCCCCCGCTGTGAGCCGCAGCGGGGGAAATGGCCATCGTGTCCCGTCAGAGGGCCACAGGCTAGGGACGTAGGGTCCACATCAGCAGTCGGGATTTATTTCGGCTGTTGATGAGGTGGGTGAAGGCTATACGGAGGGCGCAAGCGAGGAATGACGGCTAGAGTTGGTAACTCGGCTCAGGCCGTTGACCCAAGCGGGCGCCCGAAGTCGTGCTGTAAACCAGCCCCGCGTTCCTATATCCCTCTGGTAATCCTTACGTCCGGTATGACGTTCCCTGATGCGGGCTCCATGGAGGGTGGGAAGCCAGAGGGATGAAGTCTTAGTAAACTTGCATGGATACCGAAAATCCTAATATTACCCCTACTGTGACGGGGTCAGCGAAAGCTGTTCCCGCCGCATCAACCAAAACCAAACAGATGGTTGACGCCGTGGCCTCGGCTGCAGGTGTTAAACCATCCCCCAAGGACGAGACTTCAGCGCTGGCTAACGCTAGTACTGGTCCCGTCCTTACAATCGTCAGCCCGTTTGAAATCAAGCGGGCAGACGACTCCTCCTTCGCAGGCTGGCAAGTGGTAAGCCACCACAAGAGCAAGGGTAAGGGCAAGACCACCAATCCTGCCCAACACCCGCCCACTACACAACCGAGTGGCCCCGCTGCTACCAGCTCTGCGAAGAAAAAGAGGGCAAACAAAAACAAGAGACAGCGCCTGGCGATAAGGCGGAAGGCGGCACAAACCGCTGCCGCAGCCGGTGCTGCCTCTACAAAAACAGCGGAGCAGGCCGCTATCGCAGGTCCCAGTAATGTGACCAGCGCGCAGCCTGCGCTCAGCAGTAGGGGGTGTACGAAGACCGGAGGCAGTACGGGGAAGCCGCCTGCCGCCAAGCGGCGGGCTGGTCACCCTGGACGGCATCCAGCCCCAGCACCACCAGGAAACACGGCAGGTAAAACTGTCGGAAACAAGGAAAGAGGTGAGGCCAAACGTGCTCTCAACGAGACCAGCTCGCCTCGAGGGGAGCACAAGAAGCCCCGCCTCGACTCCTCCACGATAAAAGGTAAGTCCTATGCACAGGCCTCCAAGGCATCTCTGGGCGTTGCAGTAACATGCAAGCGCACAGGGAACTTGCCGAAGGAGTTCGTGGACCGGATACTCACGGAGATTCAAAGGAAGATCCTGAGTGACGCCTGGTCGACTAAAACCCCAAAACGCCCCGCCCCTGCGTTCACCGGGAAACCCATGTACGCGGACGGGGTCCTCAAACTCTGGTGCGCGTACCTGGCTGACGGAGGCGGTCTCTCTCCTGGTCGCACCACCGGGCTTCGAACTGGAGGTTAGGGGCCAGGAAGAGGCCCCGAAGAGAGTGCGGTGCGGCGTTGTCGTTCCGAACGAACAGGGAGTCTGGGACGACGTGCGCGACGTAGGTCGAGCTCTGGAGTTCCAGAACCCCTGGTTGGCGGTCGACAAATGGTCTCTGCTGCACTCGGAGAGACAGTCAGGTGGGTGGTTCCTGGTCGTGGGCGTCCCGGAGGAACAAGTCCCAGTCCTGGTGCAGAACGAGCGCCGCCTCGCGTTGGGGCTGGGCGCAGTCTACGTCCGGTTCCGGGACTCTACAGGCAAGTATGTCGACCATCCTCCGGGATGCGACAACTCCACACAGCAAGTCTCAAACACCCAGTCAGGATGCTCCGCGGAATCCGGCCCGTCAGAGCCGGCCGCGTCTGGCTCGGAGGCTGGCCCGTCAGCCGAGGGAAACTCGGAAGATGAGAGCCTGCTCCTGAGTCCGGTGCGGCGGGACGACGGGGTGGAGGCCGGCGACATCCTGGCTGGCCTAACGCAGCTGAGGGTCGGGGGGGAGGGGACATCACCCACAGATGAACCCTCTGCCTAGTGACGTCAGCTGCCTACAAATCAACCTCCATCATAGCCAAACGGCCACTGCGCAACTGCGCAAGTGGATGGAGGTCCAACATTCAGCCATCGTGCTCATCCAGGAACCTTGGATAAGGGGTGGCCTCATTAGAGGCCTCTCCAGTCTGGGAGGTAAGATTTACTCTTCTACTGACCACACACATCCAAGAACCTGCATACTTACAACTAAAAACATCAGAGCCCAAGCTTTAATGGAGTTCTGTTCCAGAGACATCACAGCAATACAAATCGAAATAATACAGCAGCCAAGGAGTATAGCGGTCGTTTTCGCATCGGTCTACATGCCCGAGGCCGAAGACCCGCCTCCGTTCGACCTCACGCGTCTGGTTAACCAGTGCGAGAGAACCAATACGGAGGTCGTAATAGGAACGGACTCCAATGCCCACCACCAAATGTGGGGCATGGACTGCAACAATAACAGAGGTATGTCATTGGTTGAATACTTATTCACCACTAATCTTACCCTATTAAACACAGGTACGGAGCCCACCTTCGTCACTAAACGTAGTCGGACAATTATCGACTTAACTCTCGCAACAGAAGGAGCGGCTGAACGCATCAAGGGATGGCACGTCTCGAAAGAGGCATCATGCTTCTGAGCATTTTATGGAGAAGCTGATCCATCTGTGGTCTGCCACAGATGGATCAGCTTCTCCATAAAAGTCGATAAACAGCCCACACAGCCCCGCAGGAAACCACACAACACTGACAAAGCAAAGTATGTCCTACTACTTAAAGAGAAACTTACCCTTACGGCCACGCCGCCGGTACTGGGTGACACTGTACAGATCGACGATCAGGTATGTATACTGACGCAGTCGATGCTTGACAGCTATTATGCAGCTTGCCCGGAAACCACTCCGCCTTCAACCCCGGGGAAACAACCCTGGTGGGGCGCTGAACTTGAACGTAAGCGCAAGAAGGTAAGAAAGTCTCTAAATAGGGCAATGAACACAAGCGCGGACGCAGATTGGGACGCTTATAAAGCGGCCAAATCAGACTACAGGAAATGCCTCAGATTCAGACGCACCATGGGATGGAGAAAATTCTGTGGGAGCATTGAATCTTGCCAACAAGCAAACCGGGTAAGGAAACTACTGGCCCAACAACCAACGGTTGCACCAGGTACTCTCCGTAAACCGGATAACACATACACCACATCGGAGGAGGAGACAAGACGCGTCCTACTCGAAACACACTTCCCAGGCTGCGTCCTCACCCCGGTAATAACGTGGCACGATACACCAACAGTGGCGACCGAACACGAATGGAGACACGCAAACAACGTGGTCACAGAAGAAAAACTCCGATGGGCCATCGATAGCTTCCACCCCTTCAAAGCAGCCGGACTGGATGGCATCTTCCCAGGGTTATTACAATGGGGAGGAGAACCTGTCCTTAAAAGACTCCTGGCAATTATGAGGGCTAGCCTGGCCCTCAGATATATACCGAAGAGGTGGAGGGAAGTTAAACTAATCTTCATACCAAAACCAGGCAAAACAGACTATACCCATGCAAAGTCCTTTAGACCAATAAGCCTCACCTCCTTCATGCTTAAAGCCTTGGAAAGGCTTTGCGAGAGGGAACTAAGAAGTGGGGCTCTTAAGCACCTACCCTTACATGCCAACCAACATGCATACAGCTCAGGGAAATCGACGGAATCGGCCTTACATCAGGTCGTGAACCAGATAGAAGCTGCTATACAACAAAAAAGCATCTGCCTGGGCACCTTCATCGACATAGAAGGAGCCTTCGACAAGACAAACTTTTCCAGCATAAGCAACGCCCTAGCCAGGCATGGTGTGGACCAGATACTCATACAGTGGATCCAAAACATGCTCAGCAAAAGGGTAGTGCGCCTGCAAGGCGACACTCAGACAGCCTTGATAACTAAAGGGTGCCCGCAGGGAGGTGTACTCTCCCCGCTATTGTGGAACTTAGTCATCAATGAACTCATAGACAAACTCAACGCGAGATACTTCTTTACAATAGGTTATGCAGATGATCTAACCATACTCACCTCAGGTAAGGTAACCAGTACAGTGTACGACCTAACCCAACAAGCCCTACGCATAGTAGAGTGGTGGTGTAATGAGTACGAATTATCTGTAAACCCGACCAAGACCGAACTAGTTATGTTCACACACAAGCGCGCGCTGGGTACTTACCGATTGCCCAGGCTATTTGATACAGAGCTTAAGCTGTCTACCGAGGTCAAGTACCTGGGCGTCACTCTCGACAGCAAATTGACATGGAACAGCCACATGGAAAATAAGCTCAATAAAGCCAACATCATCTTCTGGCAGTGCAAGAAGATGATAGGTAAACGATGGGGCCTATCCCCCAAAATTGTCTTATGGCTCTATAAGACAATAATACGTCCGATGGTAAGCTACGGCGCAGTAGTGTGGTGGCCTCGGACCAACCTAATAACGGCCGCCAACAAGCTTCAGAAGCTTCAAAGACTTGCATGCCTAGCGGCCACGGGCTGTATGAAAACAACGCCAACAGCGGCACTTCAAGTGTTGCTGGACCTGCCTCCATTGCACCTGTTCATACAACAGGAAGCAACGATGTCGGCAGTCCGGCTAAGAGCCCTGAAGCTCTGGAAAGACACCAACACACCGCACACTAACAACTTAAATACACTCTTTAAAGAAGTTCCTATTACACAAGCCATTGGCGACCGTATACCGAAACAATTTGTTTTCGACAAGAAATACAAAATCCAACTGTACGAGGACATACACGAAGGAGCAGTTAACCACAACGAGCTCACGATCTTCACAGATGGGTCTAAAACAGATACAGGTACGGGTTCAGGAGTTTTCTCCGAGGACCTAAACATCAACATCGCAGCACCGCTGGGAGCCTACAACACGGTCTACCAGGCCGAATGTTTTGGCATAATCCTAGCTGCCACAGCAATCATGGCACGTGAGGTAAGGGAACGGTCCATTAGGATCCTCTCAGATAGTAAGGCTGTCCTCTCAGCCCTCAAAAGCCATACTGTCACCTCGGCGCTCACGCTTGAATGCCACCAGAAACTAACAGAGGTAGGTAAACTAAACAAATTAACACTGCAATGGGTTAAGGGCCACAGTGGCTCAAGAGGGAATGACGCAGCCGACGTACTTGCCAGAAGAGGGGCCACTTTAGAGGTGGTGGGACCCGAGCCCATTATTCCCCTCCCTTCTGGTTTTTATCGCAACCAGTCCTGGATTGGTATTGAAACTTGTAGGCAGGCCAAGGAGGCTCTTCCCGCAGTAGACGGTAAGATAGCTAAACAAATCCTCCGGCTGTCCAAACAACAACTACGGACAGTCACGGCCGCCTACACAGGACACGGATTCTTTAATAAACACCTATTTACTATAGGTATCACCGACAGCCCGCTGTGCAGGGCCTGTATGGCAGCAGACGAGACGGCAGCCCACCTGCTCCTCGACTGCCCTGAGGTCGCACAGTACAGGCAGCAGTACCTGAGCAGATACAGCACCCTGAGGGAGGCCGTGGGCCACATCAAGAGTCTGCTGGCCTTCCTCGAAGAGCTGGGGTGGCTCGAGTGACGACACCATTCCCACCCGCACGCAAAATACACGCCAAGACGTGGAGTTGCGGAAACAGCCCGTGCCATCAAGTATCAAGTATCAAGTAAGTTTATCTAGCTGGTTTTCGGTGAGATCTGAATAGCTGACATCTGCATAATCGATAATGGCCAAAAGGAGGGAGTTTGCTAGTGCAATTTTGGTGGCAGTAGGAAGAAAATTCCTAAACCTTCTCAGTGAACCTGCTGACGCAAATAACTTTCGAGTCACTTCTTGGATCTGCGATCGCCAATTGAGATTAGAGTCTATAATGAGACCCAAGTTCTTAACTTTGTCTTGTATGGCAATAAAGGTGCTATCAAAGATGACGCGAGGGAGCTGAGACCAGTCAATTTTTGATGTCATTCTTGAAGTACCAATAACAATGGCCTGAGTTTTTGAGGGATTAAGGACGCGTTTACGCATGTATCAAAAAACCACATATTGCCGGTACATTTTACAACAATTTTAGATAATAACTAGTAAAAATAATGATTACGATAAATGGATTACTTTTTTATCTATAAATCAATTTGAAAATAAATAAAAAATATTTAATTATTATTAATGTAAAATCAATTCGAAACTGCCTCATAAATCAAAAATAGGCATGTACTGCTGCCTTTGGGTACAATGTTCTCTCTATTTTGACGTGACAACGTCTTATAAATTGGTTTGCCGGGTGACACTTCAAGAAACTGCGTTACGCTCCGCTCACGTTATGCGCTCACAATGAGAGCGAGTGAGAGGCACGCGTCCCGCCTAAGAGCGAGAGAGACAGACATAAAAAGTGAAAGGCACGCGTCTTTCATCCTTCTTCCTACTATACGAATGAATATTCACATTAAAATTATTTTACCACTCAAAGTCGTTGTCACGTAAAACTTTCGCCCGTATACCGACTTTACAGGCAACCAATTTTTTTTACATTTATTTAGTTATTCAAAGTTAGAATAGGGTAGTAAATATAGTCAACTCAAAAACAATTTGATTATACTTTTCAAAATATTGTAAATTGACTCAAAAAAAAGCAAAAAATCATCTTAAATTTTTCTTCTATTTTGCTCGCATACGTGTGTCTTAATGTGTGGCAATAAGGGTCGTTTTATTTAGCCACTTTCTTGATTTATATATCCAAATTCTGCAATGAGATCTCAGTCTGCGCTTGAGCGCTGTCGGGAGTGGACTCTATGTCGCTTGTCGCTGCAGCCCGAAGTCGAAAAAAGCAATATACGAATACAAAATATTCACTAAAATCAATTTGATACTTCTCGTATTCTGTGCGAATTACGTACAAGGTAAGTTTCTTATTTTTTTCTATAAACGGACATTATTACTTTATTTTTTCCGTTATGTTGATTCTGGATATATTTCGGTATTTAGATATTATTTTGTTTCTTGCGTTGAAATCTGGTAAGATTATCTGGACTGATGGTATACCACCCCGTTCAAGTGTTGCGACTGGTACTCATATGTTAGTAGAGCTAGGCATGCCGAGTTTGGGCTCATTTTGTTTGTACATAAGAGACCCTACCACTGGATCTTATGAAATAACCTTTCAGGTTTATTCGAAGACTCTTAGTGGTACTCATATTTGATTAGAGCTAGGTATGCCGAGTTTGGGCTCATTTTGTTTGTACATAAGAGACCCTACCACTGGAACTTATGAAGTAACCTTCCAGGGTTATTCGATGACTCTTGCTGGTACTCATATGTGAGTAGAGCTAGGCATGCCGAGTTTGGGCTCATTTTGTTTGTACATAAGAGACCCTACCACTGGAACTTATGAAGTAACCTTCCAGGGTTATTTGATGACTCTTGCTGGTACTCATATGTGAGTAGAGCTAGGCATGCCGAGTTTGGGCTCATTTTGTTTGAACATAAGAGACCCTACCACTGGAACTTATAAAGTAACCTTCCAGGGTTATTCGATGACTCTTGCTGGTACTCATATGTGAGTAGAACTAGGCATGCCGAGTTTGGGCTCATTTTGTTTGTACGTATGAGACCCTACCACTGGAACTTATGAAGTAACCTTCCAGGGTTATTCGATGACTCTTGCTGGTACTCATATGTGCGTAGAGCTAGGCATGCCGAGTTTGGGCTCATTTTGTTTGTACATAAGAGACCCTACCACTGGAACTTAAAGCACTCCATACACTTTCTTCAGGATAAATTAGTAGATTTTCCATATTGGAAATAGCATTTTTTTTTGTTTCTAGTTATTGGGAGTCTGTAAATAAGACTATTTAATATGTTTGATAGACGATTTATTAAAAAATAAGTAATTTAAGCGAAGAGGCATATGTATCAAATAAATCAATTCTTAATTTTTAGGATATTTTTTTCGATATGCGATGAGTGAGACCTTAGCTCCATATTTCTTGCATGTCTGGGGTCAATTAATTCAGGGAGAAGACAATTATTATAGAAATTGAATTTAAAGCCAGGGGGTCTAACCTATTTGTATCCTGTCCGGCTGCAATATAGGCGACTTCGGGTACGCGCGCCCGGCTTCCTTAGCCATCATTACTGCACTCCTTACTTCGCCCGCGGTATTGTTGCCCTACTCCCCCCTACCCCTCCTATCACTGGTGGAAGAGACCAGTCTTCTAATAGGTAACACCTGTTAGAAGCTGGTTTCGAACGGGTAGGTACCACCACCCTGTCTATTTTGGTCGCGAAGCAGACTTGCGTTCCGGTTGAAGGGCAGAGTAGCCGTTCCCATCTCTCCCATCCTTTCCCTGGGTGTTGTGGAGTCTGCGTGGGGCTTGAGGCCAGCTTGGCAAAAGTCGTGGTGGGTTTGTTGGGCGTGGGGGTCTGACGTGCAGTTCAGGGAGACCTGGTGGAAATGGTTACGCCGGCCACCTGCCGGTCAGTAGGGGACCCGAACCCGAGGCCATCCTACTCGGGAGGCTGTTCCGCCAACCGGCGAAAATCTCGTTCTGCAGACATCGTGCCGGGGTAGGAGACCGGAGTGGATCCCGGTGGCTGCAGACGAGGGGGCACCGGGGGCCCTTCCGTGCTGCATGTCAGCTCCCCACACAACTCGCGGATCCACCCCGCACACGGCTATACACTTTCTTTGGGCACCACTTAGACTTCACCACACTCATTTCCCCTATCCCTCGCTCTCTCTCAGAAATCATGGCGCGCAAGAAAAATAAGAGCAGAAGTTTTACCACGGCGGACTCCATATCCACAATAAAAATGGATTTCTGTAATGTTAGGGGTCTACACAGCAACCTCGACGCCGTCCATCACCACCTTGAGACGGCGCGGCCTGCCCTGCTCTTTTTAACGGAGACGCAAATAGGCGCCCCGGACGATATATCGTACTTGAAATACCCCGGTTACGAATTGGAGCATTCCTTCCACCGTAAAGCCGGGGTGTGCGTTTTCATCCGGGGCGATATTTGCTACCGCCGCCTTCGGGGCCTCGAGCATCGAGACCTGTCAATTTTGTGGCTACGAGTAGATCATGGGGGCCAATCCCGAATCTACGCGTGCCTTTACAGGTCTCATGCCAGTGAGTTGGGGCCAACTCAATTAATTGAGAGCGTCCAAGAGGGGACTGATAAAATATTGGAACAGTTCCCTTCCGCGGAGGTGGTGGTCCTTGGTAATTTTAACGCTCACCACAAGGAGTGGTTGGGATCCCGGACCACTGACCTCCCGGGTCGGGCCCTGTACAATATGGCGTCGGCCTATGGCTTCTCACAACTGGTGAAACAGCCCACCCGTATCCCAGACGTTGTGAGCCATGTACCCTCCTTGTTGGATCTACTGCTGACTACGCACCCATGCGGTTACAGGGTGGTGGTCGATGCACCTCTCGGGTCATCAGATCACTGCCTTGTCCGCACCACAGCCCCCGTTGCGAAACCAGATCGCTCCAATGCGACTGGCTCCCGCAGAGTCTGGCAATATAAGTCAGCAGATTGGGATGGACTGCGGGAATTCTTCGCGTCCTTCCCATGGAAGCGGCACTGTTTCTCCTCTGATGACCCCGACTCTTGTGCTGACTGTGTCACAGAAGTGGTACTCCTTGGGATGGAATTATTCATCCCAAACGTCCACATACCTGTTGGCGGGCGCAGCCGCCCGTGGTTTAATAAAACCTGTAGGGAGGCTGCGCAGCAAAAGCAGTCAGCATATATGGCCTGGAACGAGGCCAGGAAGAGTCGAAGTCCTTGGGTCGAGGAGAAGAAACGCTTATTCAACGCCGCTTCTAGATCCAGCAAGAAGGCTATTGCTGAGGCCAAGGCAGAACACGTTGCCAGAATTGGTGAGCGGCTTGGAAGATATCCCTCAGGGAGTCGTGCTTTCTGGTCGCTCGCCAAAGCTGCGCAAGGCAACTTCTGCCAGATCAGTCTCCCGCCACTGCGTAAATTTGATGACAGTCTGGCCCATAGCGCAAAAGACAAGGCTGACGTCTTGGTCCAACTATTTGCCTCGAACTCGACCTTGGATGACAAGGGAGCCACACCACCGTCCATCCCCTGGTGTGGGAGCTCCCTGCCTGAAATCCGCATTACACAACGTGCGGTCAGGCGGCAGCTCAAACTTCTGGACGTCCACAAGTCGAGTGGGCCTGACGGCATCCCAGCAGTGGTGCTGAAGACGTGCGCCCCTGAGTTGACCCCCGTATTAACGCGCTTATATCGTCTTTCCTATAATGCTTACAGGGTTCCATCTTCGTGGAAGATAGCCCATGTTCACCCTATTCCTAAAAAGGGTGACAGATCGGACCCGTCAAACTACAGGCCAATAGCGGTAACGTCCTTACTCTCCAAGGTAATGGAGCGAGTCATCAACAACAAACTCCTCCAGTACCTAGAGGATCGCCAGCTGATCAGCGACCGCCAGTACGGTTTCCGGCATGGTCGTTCGGCTGGCGACCTTCTAGTGTACCTTACACACCGCTGGGCAGAAGCCTTGGAGAGTGGGGGCGAAGCTCTAGCCGTTAGCCTTGACATTGCCAAGGCGTTTGACCGGGTCTGGCACAGGGCACTTCTATCGAAGTTACCATCTTATGGAATCCCCGAGGGACTCTGCAAATGGATTGCCAGCTTTCTGGCTGATCGGAGCATTAAAGTCGTCGCAGACGGCAGCTGCTCCGAAATGAAGTCGATCAACGCTGGCGTCCCACAAGGCTCGGTGCTCTCCCCAACGCTGTTCATCTTGCATATCAATGACTTGTTGTCAATTGAGAACATGCATTGCTATGCAGATGACAGTACGGGTGATGCGTGGTACACCAGCCACCAGAATGTCCCTCGGAGCCAGGTACAGGAAAGACGATTGCAACTTGTGTCTGAAGTCGAGGACTCTCTAGGGCGCGCCTCCAAATGGGGTGAAAAGAACCTTGTTCAATTTAACCCCACTAAGACACAAGTATGCGCGTTCACTGCGAAGAAGGACCCTTTCGTTATAGCGCCTCGGTTTCAAGGAGTACCCCTGCATATTGCCGAGAATATTGGGATCCTCGGCGTCGAAATATCGAACAAAGTCCAATTTGGGAGTCATTTGGAGGATAAAGCCAAATTGCAAGCAAGAAGCTGGGAGTGCTGAACCGGGCTAAGTGGTACTTCACGCCAAGCCAACGGCTTATGCTTTATAAATCGCAAGTCCGGCCACATGTGGAGTACTGCTCACATCTCTGGGCTGGAGCGCCAAAATATCAGCTTGATCCACTTGACTCCCTACAGAGACGAGCTGTTCGAATCGTCGATGATCCCGATCTCACGGCTAGACTAGAGTCGCTGGAGCAGCGGAGAGACTTTGGTTCTCTCTGCGTATTTTACCGACTCTTTCACGGGGAGTGCTCCGAAGAATTGTTTAATTTGGTACCAGGGTCACCCTTCTACCAACGTACCACTCGCCGACGCAGTAGAGTTCACCCGTACTACCTGGAAGCGTTCTCATCTAGTACGGTGCGCTTCCAGCGATCTTTTCTACCACGTACGTGTAGGCTCTGGAATGAACTACCTGCTGCGGTGTTTCCCGAGCACTATGACTTGTCCTTCTTCAAACGAGGTTTAAAGAGAGCATTACTTTCACGGTAGGCAGCGGCTTTGCTGTGTATACCCTGACATTAGCGAAGTCCATGAGCAGCGGTTACCGTTTACCATCAGATGGGCCGTTCGCTCGTCTGCCACTAGCAGCAATAAAAAAAAAAAAAAAAAAAAATGTGATTCCATTTTTTCCTTCCAAAACTGTGGATCTTTTTCCACCATTTCATATTTTATTTTGCCAGGTCCTGTCCAAACAGCAAACACGCAAGTTTTTTGCCCAGTAATGCGTAACTGACCCTGTATTTGGAAATACCATTTATGACTTTTATTAATTTTAAATGTATTTTGCGGCGTAGCCAACCAAAAAGTAACTTTTTTTAGCTTTATGGCGTCTTCTGGTTCCATATTGTGTGCTGAATAAGGGCATTTTATTTCAATTATGCCAAGTTGACTTCTACCATCTGGGCTTGCCCCTTAAAATGGAAATTCCTCGTCAATGTACAAGCCGCACTGTTCTATTTTTATATTTAAAACATTTTCTAGTTCCCTAATAGCTGTTATTTCATTTGTTTTTCCATGTTTGATGGACGCTACACTGTCAAGGTTCTTTCCATATAATATTTGCTTTATTAATGGGCCACATTCAGTGCTTATGCGTCGTTTACATACTGTAGCAAACCAAGACGCGGTTAGAAGTTTTCTGCGGGTCTCCAACCATAATGGACTTCCACTTTGCAAAATGGTGTCCTTCTCCAGTTTGTCTTTTGCAACCTTGGATAATATTAGAGACTTTAAAAAGTATTCTCTCGCTTCTATAAATTGTTCGTCTAACATGTCGACTTTTTGACAATTTTCACCGTAATAAGGATCATTTTCATGTATTTTTGACTTGGTATATTTTTTCTGCTTTTTGCGTTGTTGTCTCGTCTTATTACGGTTTTGCCGCTTCATTTCCAAATTAATAATTTGTTGATTTGCATCGGTGTTGAATATATGTTTATGTACAGCCGTTTGTAGGACACCTGTGTTATATGACACAACAGCTGCAGCACAGCGGGCAAGATAAGATCCACGCTGTGTAAAATTCCCTCTTTTGCCGCCAACAAACTTTGCGACTCGTGCATTAAAACTTTCCACCGCATTATTCGTTTTATTACATGCGAAACTATACGCATGAAGAGAAAGACGCTGAGCCAAGTCTTCGACTTTTTGAAAAACGCCGTATGCCATTAATTCTGGTACCACATCTATACGTTGTTTTTTTTAATCTTTGCTACAGAAATATGATGCACATTTTGAATGGTCACCAAATACGTGGTAGGGACCATTGATTATATCAAATTTTATATTTTTCACTTTCTCTTCAAAGTTCATATTTTTACTACTCCAATATTTAATACTACTGTCAATACCCCAGCGAATACGTAAGTAATTTTCTTTGAGGATTTTTCGAGCTCTTATATGGTAAGCAGTATTATTAGATATTGACAGAAGACCCTTACAATAATTGCGTAGAAGATGATTTTTGCACTCAATCTTACCTACTGTCACATTATCATATGGTCTTGCATTTCGAATGCTTGCATATGTACTGGCATCACCATCTGCTACGTACTGATTGTAAATGAGACCATGTGTACTTAAAGATTTTTGGAATCCCTCTGTTATGATAACTGCTTCCATAGCAGTTGAAGGACCTTGGAAATTTTTGAAACAGCTGTGTTTTGGCGGTTGTCTTCCTTTAGAATTTGCTCTTGAGCAGATAATACACACCTTATTCTTAACTCCATAGTACAACACTTTATTAGAATGCATTCCTATAATTGCAGCAACCCCAGATGATGCACAATAATTAGTGCCATAGGATCGCTTGGACTAACATGCGTCGCCCGAAACAGCTATCGTTGCTATACCTGCATCATTTGTGTTTCCGATTGATAGAGCATGGTCCTTTTCTTCTTTCGCAGCTTCGGCCATATAGTGTTAGGCAGTTTTTTTCCACCATCGACATATCTTGTCATGAGTGGATTGATACAGTCTTACTGAAATAGGTGGTATATTTATGTGACAGAGAATTGTATTAAGTTGAGTTATTCCAGCACCAACAGTCATAATACCGGCCACGACTTCCTCATTTACATCCATTTTTATTTTTGAATCTTTTGATGAATTTAAAACAAATTTTGTGCCGCACATTCGGCATTTCAAATAAAAAATGGAAGCAAGCCCAATTCTCCGTTCGTTTATAAATTCAACAGCTTCTAAATTACAATTAAACATAGAATTATGACTTCCAATTTCTTGAAGTTGTTTTAGGAAATAACCTATTTCTATAATCCTCCTTCCTGTTATTTGGATGGATTCTGTTTCTTCATAGCTTATATCCTAAAACAAACTTGAAAATGAAACTAACCTGACTGTTATAGTGTTACATTTGCAATTGAATTCAACACAAAAGCATAACCTACGTGAGACATATTCAAACTGTTGTCATCATTAAAATTTGTACAGCTTTGTTTTGTGATCATATCATTACTATCAGTCATGGTATGCAAAATATTGGCAATGCTTGCATCGTGGTTATTCTTGAGCCTCCTGTGAAAAAAAATTACAGTTAACAATAAAATTTTGAAACATGTGTTCAAACTAACCGGCAAATGAGCGAACGAAATACTAACCGTCTTGATTTTTCTAAACCGATTCGTAAGGCACGCTGACCTTTACGAGAAATTGATCCAAAAGTCTTAGGTCTTGGCATCTAAAAAAATATGAATAATACATACATAACAATATTTTTTATCACATCGTTTTATTCATATATGCAAAATAATTCTCTGTAGCAGTTACTAAAGTATATCTCCGTGCTAGAATTCTTATAATAATTACTTCATTATTACAAATAAAATATGCTCAGACCAATGACCTTGCGGTAGCAGTTATCGGATAGCACTTGAAGGTTACCATAATTAGTAAGATCACAACAAACAAAATGAGCCCAAACTCGGCATACCTAGCTCTAATCAAATATGAGTACCACTAAGAGTTTTCGAATAAACCTGAAAGGTTACTTCATAAGATCCAGTGGTAGGGTCTCTTATGTACAAACAAAATGAGCCCAAACTCGGCATGCCTAGCTCTAGTCACATATGAGTACCAGCAAGAGTCATCGAATAACCCTGGAAGGTTACTTCATAAGTTCCAGTGGTAGGGTCTCTTATGTACAAACAAAATGAGCCCAAACTCGGCATGCCTAGCTCTACTCACATATGAGTACCAACAAGAGTCATCGAATAACCCTGGAAGGTTACTTCATAAGCTCCAGTGGTAGGGTCTCTTATGTACAAACAAAATGAGCCCAAACTCGGCATGCCTAGCTCTACTCACATATGAGTACCAGCAAGAGTCATCGAATAACCCTGGAAGGTTACTTCATAAGTTCCAGTGGTAGGGTCTCTTATGTACAAACAAAATGAGCCCAAACTCGGCATACCTAGTTCTAATCAAATATGAGTACCACTAAGAGCCTTCGAATAAACCTGAAAGGTTACTTCATAAGATCCAGTGGTAGGGTCTCTTATGTACAAACAAAATGAGCCCAAACTCGGCATGCCTAGCTCTACTCACATATGAGTACCAGCAAGAGTCATCGAATAACCCTGGAAGGTTACTTCATAAGTTCCAGTGGTAGGGTCTCTTATGTACAAACAAAATGAGCCCAAACTCGGCATACCTAGCTCTAATCAAATATGAGTACCACTAAGAGTCTTCGAATAAACCTGAAAGGTTACTTCATAATATCCAGTGGTAGGGTCTCTTATGTACAAACAAAATGAGCCCAAACTCGGCATGCCTAGCTCTACTAACATATGAGTACCAGTCGCAACACTTGAACGGGGTGGTATACCATCAGTCCAGATAATCTTACCAGATTTCAACGCAAGAAACAAAATAATATCTAAATACCGAAATATATCCTGAATCAACATAACGGAGAAAATAAAGTAATAATGTCCGTTTATAGAAAAAAATAAGAAACTTACCTTGTACGTAATTCGCACAGAATACGAGAAGTATCAAATTTTTATTTTAAACGTAACTAAGTCTTCTAAGTCCATCGTCCAACATCGGTACCATGCTGGACGATACGACCTTCCGCATCGCGTCTTGCCTCCGTTTAGGCGCGCCATGTGTTACTCCACATCGCTGTCACTGTGGAGAGGCTGTCGACAGCCTTGGTCACCATGGCCTATCATGCAGCAGGAGCGCAGGTCGTATTTCACGACACGGCAACCTTAATGACATTCTCCGTCGGGCTCTTGTCTCCGCTGGCGTTCCAGCCCACCTTGAACCTCAGGGCCTGGTACGCAACGACGGCAAAAGACCAGACGGTATGTCTTTACTGCCATGGAAGTTGGGTAGGCCTTTGGTATGGGACGCAACGTGTGTCGATACCCTCGCGCCATCACATCTTCCTAGCACAGCCGGTTGTGCGGGCGCTGCTGCTGCTACAGCGGAGACCCTCAAACGGCGCAAATACGTAAACCTAGTAGGGGATTACGTATTTGAGCCGTTTGGGGTCGAAACTTTGGGGCCATGGGGTCCAAGTGCGAGATCTCTTTTTAGAGACATCGCAAAGAGACTTGTCGACGCCTCGCGTGACCAGAAGGCTGGGTTGTATTTGGCCCCAGAAGGTAAGTATCGCCATACAACGTGGCAACGCTGCCAGCGTTCTGGGCACGCTGCCAGTTGACGGCGATGTGGATGAATTTCATGACGCGCTCTAAAATTTTTTATTTTTCTTTTTTCTGTATATATTTTTTTTGTGTGTTCTGTATATATTTCTTTGTATAGTATTTTAAGACTTAGTTACGTATAAAATAATAATAATGTAATGATAATAAATTAAATAAAACAAACATTAATACACAGTCTTAAAATACTATACAAAGAAATATATACAGAACATACAAAAAATATTTACAGAAAAAGAAAAAATAAAAATTTTTAGAGCGCGTCATGAAATTCATCCACATCGCCGTCAACTGGCAGCGTGCCCAGAACGCTGGCAGCGTTGCCACGTTGTATGGCGATACTTACCTTCTGGGCCAAATACAACCCAGCCCTCTGGTCACGCGAGGCGTCGACAAGTCTCTTTGCGATGTCTCTAAAAAGAGATCTCGCACTTGGACCCCATGGCCCCAACGTTTCGACCCCAAACGGCGCAAATACGTAAACCTAGTAGGGGATTACGTATTTGCGCCGTTGAGGGTCTCCGCTGTAGCAGCAGCAGCGGCCAGCACAACCGGCTGTGCTAGGAAGATGTGATGGCGCGAGGGTATCGACACACGTTGCGTCCCATACCAAAGGCCTACCCAACTTCCATGGCAGTAAAGACATACCGTCTGGTCTTTTGCCGTCGTTGCGTACCAGGCCCTGAGGTTCAAGGTGGGCTGGAACGCCAGCGGAGACAAGAGCCCCGACGGAGAATGTCGTTAAGGTTGCCGTGTCGTGAAATACGACCTGCGCTCCTGCTGCATGAT